>CM065678.1:12197210-12797210 GCA_033220385.1 Triplophysa yarkandensis
ATAATATAATATAATATAAAATAATATAATATCATATAATATATTATCTTATAATGTCATATAGTATACTACAATATAATATAATATAATATAATATTATATAATATAATATAAAATAAAATAATAAAAAATAAAATAAAATAAAATAAAATAAAATAATATAATATAATATAAAATAAAATAATATAATATAATGTAAAATAATATAATATAATATAATATAATATACTATGATAAACTATAATAAAATATGATATAATATAATATAATATAATATAAAATAAAATAATAAAAAATAAAATAAAATAAAATAAAATAAAATAAAATAAAATAAAATAATATAATATAATATAAAATAAAATAAAATAAAATAAAATAAAATAATACAATATAATGTAATATAATATAATATAATATAACATAATATAATATAAAATAAAATAATACAAAATAAAATAAAATAAAATAAAATAAAATAAAATAAAATAAAATAAAATAAAATAAAATAATATAATATAAAATAAAACAAAATAAAATAATATAATATAATATAATATAATATAATATGATATGATATGATATGATATGATATAATTTAATATAATATAATATAATATAATTATTATTAAGATATATTATTTAATTTTGATAGAAATAATATTATGGCTCACATTTGTGAATTAATATAGAAGATTGCTTTTACTTTAGTGAGCATGTTTCGTGATTGGCTGTCCGGGGCTCACTCATGACTTCCCTCGTCCAATCACGTTCGCCCTCTTCTGCAGTGGGCGTTGCCAACATGGCGGCTTTCTGAGTTTGCGAAGAGGAACTGAGGTGTAAATAAACTCTTCGTGCATATTTTACAAACGTTCTTCGTCCCTTTCTCTCCGAACACATGAACGAAACACCGAGCAGCGCGCACAGAATGTCAGGCAACGACAACAAGAAGCAGTTCTGGAAGAGAAACACAGCTAAGGTCCCTGGGAAGTGAGTGACGTGTTCATGCTAATGTTTGTATGCTAGCTTTGAGTGTGTTTCAGTGTAGAATTCAGTGATGTCCAAACAGTGCAAAGTGTCAGAAGAAGTTTGAATACACAACAACACGTGACACACAACTCTTTCATCTTTAGTCTTTAATCTTATGACAGGAAGTAGCTGAACAGCTCCATGGTTGACATCCCATAATTTTGTGTTACAGATGAGGTTTTAAACCTTCTTGATCTCAGCAGGATCATGTGTGATGATGGTTATGTGTGTTGTTGTTTTAGAAGCCATTAATCTTAATAGCCTGTGATGATCAGACATGTGTTAGCCTGTTAGCCAGGTCATGCTAGGCCTCTCCTGTCATCATACAACAAGTGATGTGGGGACACAGTAAGAGTACATTTAAATGTACTTATAAATGCTAATTTTATTATATATACATAAATCCTGGAGATATATGTTGAATAAATGAGCTGTCATCATATATTTGTGTGCTACAAAGAGTTCAAATCAGAAAATCACAAGTTTTATGTACTTCTTGTTATAGATGATTGCTATTTATTCACTATTTATATATGATTTTTTAATTATCAATCTCATTAAGGGTTGATTTGTGTCATGTGTGTAGATAGTTGTCAGGATATGAACATAATAGTAAGAGTATGCCGTTGACATTCATCCGTCATTCTTTATTGTGACACTTTTCTGTTGTCAGTATCCAGCACGTGTATGGAGCCCAGCATCCCCCGTTTGATCCTCAGCTTCATCCCAAGTAAGCGGACCTTTAAGATGATCACCGATGTTTGTTGTCCATAATATTTGATGATTATTATCATTATTATTGGCTTCACGCTTGTCAGACTCGGTCTCTATCTTTAAAAAACTCCTAAAAACTCATCTTTTCCGGCTACACCTAACTCACTAACTCACTTCTTTTCTAACTACTCACTCTATCAAAAAAAAACTTTTTGTAACTTCTCTCTCTGTGTAACTCGGTAACATTGTTGTAGCACTTGTTCACCTATTGTTGTATCGGCTATTTACCGCTTCATTGTCTCCTCGACTATTGTAAGTCGCTTTGGATAAAAGCGTCTGCTAAATGACTAAATGTTAATGTATATGTAATTATGTTCTGTGTATACATGGGTACTGTTCCCCAAATAGTGCTCTTGTTTAATGTACCATGTGTTTAATATAAGCCTATACGAGAAAGTGTTTAACTCTCTCTTTAGTCTCTTTATATGCTATAATGGGAAAGGGTGGTCCAGTCAGCGGAGAGAAGCGTGACTAACAGCATGATATAATACCTTTCTTTTAAAAACGATGTTTTACGATGTTGTGGTATTTAATACACAGCTGACAACACACGGATGTTTTAAAGGTAAAATTGTTACTGTTTATTATATAATTGTTCAGACGGGCCATGGTATTATACATTTTTACGTGGCCTTAATACTTTAAAGTTGGGAGCACTGGTGCCACTAAGTAAAAAGTTTGTTTCTAGCCATGCCTGAAGAAGTATATCTGTACCTTTCATTCGGACCGAATTGATACATACAAAATAAATTATGTTAATGGAATCTTATCTGAAATGTTTACATGTCTTCTATTATAAAAGCTTAAAGAAAATTCCGCCCATCTATTTAAACTCTACAAACTCAACTTTGATGTAAAAACTGACCCTGTTTTTTGCACTTTCTGTTTCATCACCTAAACTACTTTCAATTTGTCAAGACTTCACATATTTGGTATGTTAAATCTTTTTAATGGTAAAGCAAGTTAAAAATGTTACCTGTAACTAACAATAGTAAGTACTTTACACTTATTCTTGTTGCAGCTTTCTTACACAATCACGGATGTTTTCATAATCAATCAGCAAACCCTTCCCACCAAATTGCCATTTGATACAGCATGTATCAGCTAGACCAAAACTGCTGCCAATGTAGATTTAGTTTGTACTGGTAGTAAAAAATTGTTGTAAAAGAAATAGAGCATTGTCTCCATTAGTTCATGCAACAGTCGCTCGATGTGCACAACATTTTCCCACCAAAAGTTGTAAATAATTTCAGAATGAATAATGAGAGTCGAATTTCTATGTCGAACTATTTTGCATTTTCCGGTTTAATTTATGCTTTGGTGATTGTCTGTTAATATGATTAATTAGAACTGCTGCTTTCCAATAGTGATAAATAAAAATTGTGTCAACCTTTAATTACCATAACACAATTTTAAAAATAAAAGGAGCGTCAATGCTCTTTACAGGAATAGAAAGATATAGATAATAAAAACTAGAATAAGTAAACAGACTAAAATGTCAATGATAACCCAAACAAAGTATTTTCCTTTATGTTCCTAACTACAAAGTAATGCGTACAGATATGTAACAACTGGATGGGGAGTAAATGATAACAACATTAAAATTTTTGGGTGAACTGTTCCATGTGGCACCAAATGTTCGGCCAGCTATATTATTTGGCTGACAAAGCAATAAAATAGGCAAAAGGATCAACCGGAAATCGAGATGCATTTTCTAAATGCAGCGGTGTGTGGAGCAATACACAGTGTCAGAGGTGGACGGCATGGGACTTGGAAAGTCAGATTTAATTTTCAGTCTCAAGCGTCGGAAAAGCAAGACAATATTTAAAAGAAAATTGTAACTATTCAGATCATTCGGTGGAATATTGGCCAAATAAACATTAGAAATGTAAAAAACCATGTTCGGTATTCAGCCTTATCTCAAGAATTTCATTCCTTGTTTCTTTAAAGTACAATCTAAAGTACAATCTCATAATCACGATTTTTTTTTTAAATTCTAAATGCATATGCTTGATATTAACTTTTGTGAATATAAACATAATTCAATAATAAATGTAATAATTGTTTTATAGTCTGTTTTATTTGTGTGCAAGTTCACAAAGTCTAGGCAAAGGGGTTAATTTTTATTCATGCTTAATTATAACGTCAAATTTTCTATTTTTTAAAATTAATTATTGACCCTTTTACAAGATGTCAGAGATTTATTTAATACACCTAATTTGTGGTAGAATTTAAAGCTATTACCAGATTCAATCACATCAATTACATTAGGCATCCAACAGTGGAAACCTTCCCTTTTTATGATCAACCTCGGCTTAATATATGCACAAATTAGAGTCCAGAATTACTATGCACATGTAGTTATTTTCCTTGCTGTTTAATTCTATTAGTTTTGCAGTAAAGTCACCTTGACATAAACTGAATTAGTATTTTGGTATTGTTTTTGTATTTCAGCCTGATGAAAGCTGGGAATAAGCCTCCATCCACTACTACACCTGGAAAACCAAAAAAAGCCACCACCTTCCAGGAGTTTGAAAGCATCACCAGCGACGCTTGGGATGTGGGTGATGATGATGATGAACTTCTCGCCATGGCTGCCCAGAATCTCAACATAGAGGTTGTCATGGAAACAGCCAATAAAGTAATAGAAAACCACAGCAAGCTTCAAGAAAAACGACAGCAACAGATAGACAGGGGTGCTGAACCTGATGAAAAAGAGGAAGGGCACGAGGAAGATGACGATGAGCCAGAGGAAGATGAGGAGAGGGAAGATAGGGCAGAGAGGACAACAGATCTTTCGTTCAGTCCAGCTGTGCTTCCGCCCAGTGACAGTAGACTAGTGAAGTCACACAGTGAAGCACCTGTTGGTTCACCTAAAGGTGAGTTGTAATAAAAACACAGCCCTGAAACTATTTGGTAACGGGGGTGGATTCCCTCTTACGTGGTTCAAATAGGTTTGGAGGTGGAAAGGGGACCACTTGGGGTGGAAGGGGGTCACTTTTCTGTTACTTGATACTTTGCTGTGGCTTATTTGAAGTCTTTATTTATTAGGTATTATAAATCTTAAAACATGGGTTAGTATGATTACATTGATCTGTAAAAATAGAGTTTCACCTACCAAATTAATTTGTGTATTTAAGACACGGACTACATTTACATGCGCACAAATAATGCGATTATTTCTTATAATCCAAACAAGGACTTTATCGCATTATGAAGCTTACATACCAAGAGCAAAGCTCTTCACTCCGGTTTTAATGGAATTTCTATTATGTCTATTATTCTGTAAGAATTGTGGTTATTATTTTACCGCCATTATTGACAGAAACAAATTGATTCGGTAAGAGCAGGAGTGTTACTGGCGGCTATAGTAATTACGTATGTTATGCTAATGGTTGTATTCCATGCTTTTTCCGTTCCATTATATTTTTTATCACAAATATGTAATGACAATGGCACTTCAGTTGGGTTGCCTTCGCTGCCATTGCGTCCCATTCATATCTGGATGAGGGTGAGGAAAAGAAACTGGTGACAGTAAGTTGTAGTAATGGAGTTCAGCGATTTTCAAAACACGATAGAGTGGCTGTGTTAGATCTAATGGTTTCACTCTGCTTTTCTTTTCAAAAATCAGCAAAACAAAAATTTGTTCTCCATTTCTTTTACCGTCCTCTGACATTTTTGTTTAGTAACATGCCTAAAAATTTCCCGATTTCAACACATGGCATAATTTCACGTAATTTCGTCAAAATAATCCACAGTTTTCTAAACTGCCCAAAATTGTGTAAACTTCAACACTTCCATCGTTTCTAATCTGCAGATGCATGCCACATCATTCATATATGTCACAAGCACATGCGCCATCAGGTCAAAGTAAAAAAAATTACATTAAGGTGTTTACAGACCTGTATATATTGCAAATATTTTCAGCTGTATTATAAAGAAAATCGAGCAATTACTTGAGGTAAGGTTAGATAAAAAAAATCGCATTATAATCGCATTAAGAATGTCCCTGTGAATGCACTCAATGAGATGAGCCCTTAAATGCAAGTCTTCACACACGTACACACCCTAAAGAGCAAAATGGCATTTAAAGCTTAATTTTGAATGACCTCATTTGGAGGTGGAAATGGCTCATCATGCTCGCTGGACGAAAAGCACTGCGTCATTGTTGTTCTGCTTTTAATCAATAGAGCATATTTTAAACAAATATCATGTAATGTAACAGTACATGTGTGAATTGCTGCATCATTTAGATTTGTTAATGGAGCTCTTGCTCCAAATGTCCTATTCACTTATTCACAGCATTAACATTATTGACAGCAACTTAACCAGGACAAGACCAAGACGTTGAGAAGCTGAAACCAAGACCAAAGCAGGCCAAGACTGAGTCTAGACAAGCATAAAACAAGTCATAATAAAACAATAATAGATAAAGTAGGATGGGTGAATAATCGTGCTCATGTTTCGTCATCCACCTACTCCAACATATGAACATTTTGTGCAGGTGGAAAAAACATGAATAACAAAGGTAAAGTTTAATCTGTGACCTTCAACAAAACAATAAGTATTGAAACAAATAAAGAAAACCCAGACACATAAGTACCTTTTCACAATATATGTATTAATTTGTTGACAGATTTATTAAAGACAATCTCCCATTATCCTTTTGCTTCCATTTACATCTAATCACACGAATTATGTTAATATATAATTCAGGAAATGCACCAGTTATTTTGTGTAATTCCCACACTTGTTCTCTTCACCCAATTTATACCGAAATAACACCCCGAGACCCCTATGTCTAAGACTAAGACTAAGACTGAGACGAAAGGAAGCCGAGACTGAGACTAGACCAAGACAGAGACTAGCGCTTCGGTGTAAAGAGCTGTCCGATCAGTCAGCTGTCTTGTCAGCCAAGGGTTATAGCGCAAGCGCTTTAGTTAACTGTCATATTTGCAGAAACATTAAAATGTTCAAGCGTAGAAGTCTTGGTCTGACATTGCTCTGCAGTCTCCAGAAGTTTCGAACAACAGTAAAGTTCAATCACCTTATTCGAAGCCGCCTCTCCGTTCATTCGAATCGACAATGGAAAAATTGTGCATTATGTCATAGGCAGAGTAGACTTTATTAACTTGTGGAGCTCTGAGCGCTACGGAAAATACAACAGAACCTCAGGTCTGTTTTATGCTTTTTACAACCCTGAAGAAATAAGCCCATTCATTTGCCAACAAAATGTAGACAACATTTTTGTAGATGTTGGATCTTCTAAAAGCTGCAATGCTTTGACTTTTAGATGATTTGCAGTGTAAAACCCTGTTTGAAAAAGTTCCAAAAAGCACCTATTTAAACCTGTCTTTGAGTGTGTAATATATCTGTTTGTGCATGTCCATTCCAAAGAGAACAGAAAACACTTTTAACCAAACAGCCTTAAACACCCCTTTTGTATTTCTTCAATTATTTTGTGGGTCGTGATGTATGCTGTTGTCTTGCTGAGTATCTCTTAGCATTCGAATATAAAGAAAGCCAAACAAATGTTCCCTCTCAACAAAATGTATACGACAGTAATATTCAATTTATTTACATTAATTGTGTTTGACTTCATTCATGCACACGCCTGCATATACAATATATAATATATCATTTATATTATAACATATACTTCGCAATACAGTTTCACCACCTTCTGATATTGTATTCTACTGCGACAAAGCACGTCCCCGAAAAAATGACGCCAAAGAAAGTCAGCAAGTTATTATCGGTTATTGTCTAAAACCGAACCGGTACCAAATCGCTCTCGTCTGCATCATGATCGTAGAAAGGATTCATCTTGACGACCCTACATATATAACAAAAATGAACACTTTTTTTAATTACATTTTTTATATTAAAGATTAAGGTGCTTTAAAAATAAATCTATTTTTTAAAAGAATAGATATTTTTTCCAAACCTTATTCTCATAATTGCGTCCCTGTGTCACTAACCTGCAGTCAGTGACAGGCAAGCGTGTCACTCAAATGTCAGTGTATTTCTGTAAGCTATATTTAGTTCTTTGCCATGGCTTTTTTTCATAGGGCTGTCACTCCACGGATATTTCTCAGGAGTAGCAAGTTAAACAAAAGCATATTTAGTTTAATAATGCCATATTCCCTGCTTTTCATATCACCGTAGATGTAGGGATCATTTAAATCTAAGATGAAGTCAATCTTGAATTCAGACAGGGACATAGATTCTATCTGCTCTACGTGTACCTGCCCTGACAGACAAATCGGCCTGTCTTTTGTATTGCAAGGCTCAGTGGGAATGGATGGATGTAAAAATTGACTTCCTGTTGATGTGTATCGCCTCCGTTGTAATAGCACATTTGCTTCACATTCAGCCGTAGTCATGCACAGTGGCTTTACTAAATGGATGACAAAAACATCATTAAATATTAAAAACGTGCAAAAAGACTTGGGAGGAAGCAATATTGGAATACCAATGTCAGTGCAGTTTCACCACATCAAAAACTTGTATGCTATTGAACATTCTTCGTTTAAAGAATTTAAATAATTAAAGTGAAATTAAACTTTTCTTTAAAAGAATCAGTATTTTTTTTTGCCATTCTTTCCCAGGTATATTTGATTTTCTTCAGTTTACTATTTGTTAAGAATAACCTTCAAAAAGCACATTACTCCGAACTAGTGCATGATAGGCAAAGAAGAACATGTTATATGAAATTAAATCCTGCATAAAATCCTGCTTTTTGAAAGAAGATTTTTAAAGAAAAAAACATTCCTCTGACTTTACAATTAAACTCAATTATATTTATGATCAAATACATTTGGCTGAATAAGCAATTTGGACCAATATTTCACCTTTTGATCTTTTATTCTAAAAATATACAAAATCCTAATACGTTAAAAGCAAAATTATTTGAAGTAAGGAACATAAAACATTATTAAATAATCTAAAATCTTTGCAATCATTTTACTGCATCAGAACTATATTCTATATTTTTCCTATCGTGATGAAGGATTAAGAGGATTTAGGCTTTGTTTTACCAATATTTATACTCCTTGGCAACAAGAAGTCATGATTGGCCTGTTTCTAGCCACCTTGGTGTGCTAAAAAAAGTCAATATCAATGGGAATATACTTGTTAGTTACTTTCCTTCCTAAGAATAAGGTTGCCAATAATTATTGCCTAGGTTTTAAAACATTTGTTTGTTCATGATGTGCTCTAATCCCACCACAATTGTTTTACTTTCACAATTCAGATTTATTTTTAGGTCCTTTTTTGGCTTGAAATTACGAAGAGGACCAACCATTTTGTCAAGTCATCATACTTGATCCAAAAAAACACGGGCCCTGGCTTTTGAGAGTGTTTAAAGGACTATGCAAAGTGCTTTTCATATTTTTTAAGATGTGGCAATAGATCTGTTAACTCTATTGTCATCAAGTCCCAGATGACAAAGTACTGTCAACGGTTGACACTTGACAGCAAAGAAACATGTTTGTTCTGTGTATAAGAATATTGTGCCTGTTTAAGTCAATTTTGTTCCTCGAAATGTCAAACTGCAAGGCAAGTGACTGCTGCACTTGCTAATAAATTTTACACAAATCTCTCTCGCCACCGTGAGATTTGTCTGAATATTGTTGTATTGAAATAGGAAAAGCAAAAAAAGTAAAACGAAGTTGCTTCCTTTGTGTTCTTGAATGTTAAGCCCAACAAACAATCAGAATCTATCTCATCTCGGTCCTAACATTTTTTTCACTTCACTTTTTTTTTGATGCGTCAGTAATTTTGTGGTACTTGCTGATATCACGGGTTTTCACTGTATGGTCATGACATGCAGGATCATTTACCCAGGCTCTTTAATAGATATTGGATGATATCAAAGTGTTAAATTACCACTAGCTGGGCAGGCGCTTCCTCTGACCTGCTGGCAAAATGATGTCCTGTGGTCAGGATGTGTCAGGCAGAGACTTAGTCTCTGTAATGAAGCTTAATGCGGTGAGGAGTAGGAAAAGGCAGTCAGTGCTGTGTATTTGGTCATTAAAGCCGTGTTTTTTCTTGTGTATCTGTTCAGAGGTGGGCGAAGACTGGACAGGACTCCACAGACAGCAATCACTTCCTCACAGGCCTGTGATTCCACTGGTCGCCCGCATGGCGGATCAGAACACATCTGGAACACCAGCAATGACAGAGAGAGAGGCTTCGCGGCTTGACAAATTCAGACAGGTTTTGGCAGGGCCAAATACCGATCTGGGTAAGATATTGTCCTATTACTTTTTAATCATTAATCTTAAGTTCAATCATAAAGACCACCTGAAACCGGTTCACAAGCAAAGGTTGAACTTTTGCCATTCCTATTTTTAAAAGGTACATTGCAAATAAAAAGTGCAAATAACACTTTTTTATCATTTAAATCATAATGGGTTGCAATGTATTTTTTTGCCTTTTATCGTGTCATACTTTGTCCAGTGAAGACACCGTGTTACTGTTATTTTTATGTTTAAAAAAACATTGTATATTGGAATGCAACATTTACCATAATTAATAAAAATTTTCTTCCATTTTAAAATGAAAAGCGCACCAGTTTATTGACGATAGAAGGGAAGAATATGTTATATATAATGATTTTATGTCGACTGAAACCTTTGCATGGCTTTCACATTGGCTGAGTGAAACCTCTGGGGCTTAAACAAGACAGATCCATGAAGTCGCGACAGTGAAGATGTTGACAGGTCTCTGGATGTTGAAATGTCAGTTCTGGTTTTGGTTGACTGGCTCTTGGGGTGTCCCTGAATCAGTTTATCCGCTGTTGCCGTTATTAGATATCTGAAATGACGAGTCAGATGTGAAGCGGCAGAATGAAATATGAATGATATCTATAATTAAACTGGGATCTCCAGCATGATAATGATTTCCCATCCCTCTACAAGACAGGAGACCCTCTTCTGTCATTGACCGATTATCATTAAAAGACCCAAAAAAAATCACTTTATGAGCCCAGTTTTTTTCTTTTATTGACTTTTTCGGTGTAAATTTTAGCAAGACATAGAAGAACTATACCTTTTTAAGATGCGAACCTTTAGTTGCTGATAATTTCAGGGGAAGAGGCATTCTTACTATAGAGATTTTATAGGTCACACATTTTTTATATGCCCCATGTTTTCTTTCCATTTTTAAGGAACAGATCATCCTTTGGGAATATAATACATGCTGATGACCTCAAAATGATAGAAATTAATGAAATGCCACTAAACTACATTTCTGATTTTAAAAGTCAAAGTACAAGTATATACGGAATTTTATTGCTGTATGCACAGTTTTTGCATGGATTTTATTTTGCTATATATGTACAAAATATTTCTGAGAGTATGGTTAGCTGTTTTATAACATTGTAAATTTGGATTATGCAGCAATCACATATGCTGAAGCAATGTATCAAAGACGTACTCAATGCACCATAATGAAGAAAAGTTATAATGATCATAAAAAATGTTTTTCCTCCTTTACAAGCTCTTGTTTCTGGAGTGTTTGGCCCTATACTCTCCCTATGGCTGCATTAATGAGTGCCTGCACACTGACTGATGTGTTTTTAGGAGGAAGGCTTTAGTCAGGAGGTCAGCTTTCCCCTCTCTGAGAGAAAGAGAGACTGGCACAATCACTGGAAGCAATTACTCCCTGATGCGGGGCGTTGTTGCCATGGGGATGCATCACCTGCTGTCGAACCCTTCTGCTCCTCCAGTGCACCCTTTTTTTTGTCTCTGATGGGGGAGCTGTGGCGTTCTCTTCGCATTTTTACCACAGCCAATTCTTGGAATATGAATTGGTATGAATTTTACCACTGCCAGCTCTTTGCCTAGCCCTCAACATCAAAGCCATGATGCGTTCTCGGCTTTGATGTTGAGGGCTAGGTAAAGAACTGGCAGTGGTAAAATTCATTCCAATTCAGATGAATCAGAGACAATTTTACTTTGTTTAGAGGCATTCTGATGTACATAGTCTTTTTAAGACATGTCTTTGTAACTATAAGGAATACTGAAGCTCTGCACATTTATATAGGAACGCAAAGCAACAAAGGCAAAACGGGGAATAGGGAATCGACTCTTCAAGATATGTCTTTTAAAGCAAAAACCCCACTTTGGCTCATTTCTATTTTCAACATAGGTGCATCTCAAGAAAAGTTTAGATTTAAGAAAACAACAAGGAATATGAATTCTCAATGCCGACATAAAATACTATAAAATGATACATAAAAGAAAAGGATTTATGTGGAGATATATTAGTCAATAAATCCACACACATAACAAATCAGACAAATAGGTTGGTATATCTTTCAAATATATAGAATAAGGCACACCACATTTCTCACAAGATCATTCTAAACCTCTGAAACCTTTATTGCTGGTAAAGCTGCTATTTAAAAAAATGTAAAGTAAAGCAAGAAAAAGCAGCAGCAATAAAGTTTTTGTCTAATATAAAGCGAAGAGACATGGAGCTTCTTAATACCCGATTCTACAATGTTCTCTTTTCATTTCAGAAATCTTCCGTTACGTATGGGCATAAAGGCTATAACTCCATTTGTTTAAAGATAAATCTTACTGAGAAGAAGATCCATTGGGTCATCTCAAACTCTACTTTAGTCTTAGGATTGCTCAGCTTGACCTGAAAACCCGCACACTTTTTAGCGAACTTCTGTCCAGAAACATGTCACGTGGCTGGGGCTGTTGTACCTTCTTACTGACGCAATCCATACGAAAGACAAAGCAAATTTCTAATGCAATCAATGAAATGCAGGCATGCAGTTATTCTGCAGTCTCAGAGGAAGTGTCTGCCTTACTCTCCCCAGACACCTGAACTATATATCATCCTCCTCAACAGCCTTTGTTAATACAGTGAAGTATCTCTTTACTTTTAGAACTGCATTAGTTTATGAGTCTTCCATGTGCTGATCTGCCACAAAACTTTACACTGCTGTTCAGGAGTCTTTATTTATGAGCTTTAATGCTAGAACCAAACTTTAACAACTTCAAAAAGAGATATTAAGTGAGCAAAGAAAATATACATGAAAGGTTATATTACACTATATAAGGTTATAAAGGACCTCAATGTTGATTTGACACATTTTTGCAGTTGGGTGAGTAATTAATGTGAAATGTAGGATTCTGGCATCATTTGGCTCACCCTTTCTTAATTATTTAGACTTGCTTTATTCCATACATTTCGTGTAGCATTTCTCTAATCGGATAGGTTCAGCAGTGGTGCATTGATCTTAAATGGGTCACATGTTACATGATACAAAGACGCGGGTCAGAGTTTGTATATAACTTTGCATGGTTATAAATGGAAATCAACGGAAAGAATAGTTTGACCAGCCCTTTTTTAAATTGTTTAGTCATGTCAAACAACTCTTACATTACTGCAATATGTTTGTAGCTTTGTAGTGAGTTTAATTGTCGAAAATGAGTTTTTTTTATCTCTCACTCTACTATTTCCTTTCTTTCTTTGGAAAACGTCTATGACGAATCAATGGTGCATTTGCTGTGCTTCAGAAGTTTTGTTGAAGTGGGCGGAATACAGGTTATTTTTTGTTCTTTAAAGTGATTTTTAGAACAGATGCTTCCCGAGTACATCCATTCAGAGCCGTTTAGTTTAATTCACTTGCGGTAGTGTTTGAGACGCACAATAGACCTCTAGACAGCTGTTGCAGAGCCAACACAAAGTACTGGCATTATATAGTGAGTTCTAAAGAAGCTAAAAACATAATGAAACGGTCTGGATGGTGTTTTTCACTCTTACTGCTGAACTGAAAAAATAAAACTTGGAGAGTAGTTCACTCAGAAATGAAAAGTTTAATATTTTATAAAGTAACCTTATGTTGTTCTAAACTTTTATAATCATGTTTTATGAAGATGATTCTTTTTCATGCGTTTTATGTTTTAACCTAAAACATAGTTACAAACTTTAACTTAAATATTTCCATTGGTGTCCAACACAATGCAGAAATGTACATATGCATAACAGCTGAAAAAAATGAAGAAAGATTTCAAAAGTTAATTGAAATATCAAATAGTTTTCTTGAGATAGATATCGAGTAAAACTTCTCTTTTTAAGTAGTCAAGGCTATATTTGTATGGTATATTCCAAGTATTTTGAAGATTCATTTAGTTTAAAATAACTTCTGTTGCAATGTCTTAACCTATATTTGATGGGGAAAAGAAAGTTGAATGGCATACCAAGGCGAGCAAATGAAATGAAATCTTCATTTTTTGTATACTATTGCTTAAATGGAGTTTTTTGTTAGGTTTGTTTGATGAGTGATAGCCAGCTGTGGGTTTAAGAGAGAATAGATTCGTGGTAATAGCTTGTATTCAGGAAAATGAAATGCCTCGCTTGAAAACATTCAGTGTCATTTACAGATCTATTGTGAAAACCATTTGTTTATTTGCTCTCACCCACATCATTTTCAGAAAGAATGTGTCATTACGTAAGAGATGAAGGGATGTAATACAGGCACAGATTCTCATTGCTGTTGAATATGATTACAAAATGAATTTTGCGCTCGGTGTTACTGAAACTTTACTCGAATAATAAAAAAGACATGTATGGAACTAGAAAAGCTTTAAATATAATCAAGCTGTCTTTCATTTCCTACTGTGATTTGTAGAGTTAAGAAAATGTAATGATGTGTCGCACAAACAACTAAGCACATATGACAGCTGTCAAATGAAACTATGCTGCGAATGGTATACAACAAACTCAGCTAAGTTGAGCATTCAGGTCTTATTTTAGCCCCCTAAACCAAGGACCTGCCGCTTTATGCAACATCCGATAGGTTTTACAGAATAACAGTATTTTGAAAAAAACATTTTTAAACGTAAAATTTGATTTTTACTCAGAATATGCTCAACTAAGAGAGCGAGTTGATAACATTACCTCATGGCATTAGTGTCATTATGTTCAGGGCTTCTAAAGCTTTCTTCGGGTAATTTTTAATTCTCAAAATCAGACTTCTAACCGGCTAACACAGACCCGTCTCACATATATTAGGTAAAGTTGGACCAAATCTGTTTCATCTCAATCTGCACATTAGTATATGCTTCTGCTGCTCTTATTACTCCCCCATTATCATTACACATTAACAATTGGTATAATTCTTTTTTTGTATAATTGTTAAGGTTTTACAAATGTTGAAGCTGCTTCTTTTATTCTGTTCTGTATTATCATTGCGTATCTGACAATATTCTGCTGCTGCTGTTATTTTCATTGCACATTTGTTTGTCATTCGTTATTGCTACTTTTGTCATGCATTTGCATTTAACATGTTCATTGCGCCTGCAGATACGTCAGTGCACTACATTGGCACGTATAAATGTAAATAATGCATGTTTATACTTTTTTATATCTGTATCCCAACTCCGTTGCTCAGCGTCCATATTATTTCTGCCAAAATAGCATTCTTCTTCATTCGGGGCATTTGACAAACACCATTCATCTGCAGAAGCATCACAAGCACCCATGACATTCATATTGAGGATCTTTCGACCCTATATCCTCTAATATCCTAATTGAACTTTAAATTAAAGGCCTTCGTCTCAAAGACAATTTGTTTATCCCCAGTAGTCTTACAATTCTGAGGAAAACTGCAGTTCCTTATGAAAAGGATTTTATGTCATTCTTTTGATAATGGTATGAAAAATGACCCACGTAAGGTTCTCTACAGGTTTTGTGAGATTCACCTAGCTGGAGGCCACAGATGCTTTTCAGGTATGCTGTCCAGATGAGCACAACCTCTTTTGAGGTCACCCTCTCCAGAGGGACAGCGACAGCGACAATGAGAGCATGAAATAGTGAACGTTCAACTGGCCTCTCTTCCTCTCCCCCCCATTGTGAGATTAATGCCACGTGGAGGAAATATAACAGATAGTTTAATTAAGTGCCAGTGCACAAGATTCATCGACTAATTTCTGCGTCTGACAGCGCAAATGAGAGTTCAAAGGTGCGAGCCGAGGAGACACCCTTGAGTGGCTCCGCGTTTAATGAATTGAGCGCTTTCCCTATAAAGTTCCACCATAAAGCAGCGTGCACATTAAACCGTGCATTCAATGTGTCAGGACAACCTGTCTGCCTTATATACTACACCAGCGCTTGTACCTGACCGCAAAGAACACACTCTTATGTCCTCTGTAGTAATGCTTAAGCCACGGTAGCATCGCAAAAGGGACATGCCTTCATTAGACCCGCGATGGTATATTTAATGAAGATATACAACTCAATGAAGGTTTTCGGTTTTCGGTTTTACGTGACACAAGATTGTGACACAAAATTAGATTCTGTGCAGGAGCTTTGTAATTTTTTTCCATTCCACACAAAACTAAAATGCAAGTAATATTAAACTATACATTCTCCTCCCCCATTGTGGCCCTTCACATCCACAGCTGCACTTTACAGCAATAACAAACCTAGTATTTAAACATATTTAATATTGCATGTTTTTTTAAATTCTTTGCAAAAAATGACAAAAGTTTCTTTTATTAGGTTATATTATAGAAATAAGTTAATATTCCTGGCAGCAAACACTGAATCAAACTTAATTTATCATACTATTTAATTAAATTGTTGCTTGTTGTTGCAACTTGGATCATACTTATTGAAATGCTTGAAATCTGCCTTTTTTATTGTGTGCAAGATTCTCTTTCATCATTAGACTGATGAAGGACCCATCTGTTTATAACCAGCATGAGATGAGATTTTTATTAATCAAGGTGTTGTTGTAGGTAACATTGATTGATCTGATTAAAATGGGCTACAAATTTGGTGTCTTTAGTGTTCTCAAAACCCTTTGTCTTACAAGAGAGACTCAGAAAATAAGCAAACAGTTAAAAAGCATACATAAGTGAAACAGTACTAGTTGTAGTTACCTAAACACGATATACCGTGGAAGCCATGTGCAGTCAAGTGAAAAACAGGGGGACAAGATTAGGAGAGATGTTTTTAGTGCTAAGGTATAGACAGGAAGGATCAGTTTTAAGGTGGTTTTTAAAGGTGAAAACAGTCTTTCAAACATGTTGTTCCGGGCAGAATGTTCCACCATCGAGCAACCGTTCCATAGAAGGTGCGTGAGAGTAATTTGGACTGCACCAGCAGATTTCGCTCATTAGCCGAGTGCAGGGATCTGGAGGGCACAAACGCATTTATCAGCGTGTGAGGGTGGGAGGGCTAAAACTGGGGCTTTTATGCGCTTTTAATACTCAATCTGTTCTTTCTGTGGTTGTTTAATGCCATTCAAATGTGCCTGTACACTGTAAACCTATAAAAAGGTTTGAGTTTAAATCACTTACATTTTGAAAACAACACATATGAGTATTGCTAAATCATTTTTTTACAGTAGTCATTGAGATGTGGTAGAATCATCTAAAAGTGTCTGCAGGTTTTCACAGTGTCAGAGCTGTACAGTTTCTAAAATGGACAAAAGTAAAAGTGCCCAATGTACACATCAATTATGATACATTTATAGTATTTCAAAGTGGTTATGCTCAGATAAACTGATGATTGGTTATGGAGATTTAGTGATTAATTATCTAGCCATTAACTAAAAGTCAAAATCAAAGTCACCTTTATTTATATAGCTCTTTAAACAAAATACATTGCGTCAAAGCAGCTGAACAACATTGATTAGTAAATGAGTGACATTACAACTATTTCTTAAAATAAACACCTATTGTTTTTAAAATCTTGTTTTAAATATTGGTTATTAGCCATTGACATTAACTAGATTAAATGATTGTTCTTTTAACAGCACATTTTGGGTGTTTTACTTATGTTTAAACAAACCTCAGATTTAAAGTTTTCAGTGGTCCAGAAAATGTTTGTTCACATCCAGCACATTTTGAGTATTACCACAACCCTTGAAGTATGCAATTGAAATATTAAAGTGATGGATATTTATTTCCTTCCTCCCCGTTAAAGATTTGTAGTACATACATTTTACATACAATTTGTCTGATTTATATCTTTTTCATTAGTACCTTTTTTCGCTGTTTGCTTTTGTGGAATATGTGGAATATGTTCTCTGCTACAAAATAAGTATTTGTCACTTTGGTTGAATACCAAAGTTTCGATTTATTTATCTTATATTTAATTAAGGGTTAACGTTTACATCACAAAATTTAAAAATATCTGTCGGAATAGATATTTCTACTTCACATAGGATGATGCACAATTTATTGATCTTAAACGTTTTTTATTCATCATCTTGTGGGTCGTTCCACATCATAAAAACGATCTTTTGTTCACTCTGGTCATACTGTATGGACAAACTTGTGCTGTTTTAGCATTTGACTACGGTGTTGTAATATGTTGCTTTGTTTAGTCTTAATAATAGAGACTATGAAATATCAACAGTTTTGTAGCCTTGAAGCATATTTAATTTTATTCCGCTTATCTCTTTTTAGATGAACTTCGAAAGTTGAGCTGGTCTGGAATCCCTCGGCAGGTGCGCCCCATCACGTGGAAACTGCTCTCAGTAAGTAGAAAAAACCCGGAACACAGTTCTGCTTCAAACGCCCAGCTCATTGAAAATTTCTACAGCCCACATCCAATAAAAGAAAAATTAAAGAGTATATAATACATTCTAGATAAATATACATTAATAAGTAATTAGGCTTCCAGCTAATGAATTTAATTTTATGAAGCCCAGAGATCCAGTGGACCAAAGACTATCATGAACGACTGCAGTCTTTGTAAATGAAAACTCTCGAGGTGTTGTGTCTTCAGAGACTATTTAGTGTTTTTCTTTGATCATCCTTGAAGAGTGAACGAATACATATTTTAACCAAAGTGCAATTTCTTCAGCAAAGATTATTCTCTCTAACTTTAAAAGAGGGCCTCGGAATTACATAAATAATACATTTAATGAAATGTTATAATAGGGCTGTCGAAGTTATTGCTGCTTAGCCATAATTCAAAGCAGTAAAAGAGTACAACCCACGCACACCGAGCGGGTCTCTCCTGCGGGAAACGCATCAAATCAATTATTTGTATTTGTTGCTAAAATAAGAATTAAATTACAAAAAGTTGTCAGTAAAGTTATATTTTCACATTATAAAGCTGTGGCACAAATGTATAAGAAAACTAAGACATGAGAAATGTGGTCAAACTAATAGCTTTATTGGTACTCAGCACTGCTGAAAGTCACACACAATTAATCACACACTTGTGTTTGTTCTCTTTCTCCATCACAACTTCGCCTCGTTACTGCAGTAACAAGAATTACATAAGACCTGTCTTTGATTTAAAAAGAGACCTTGGAATTAGTTATTAGGTCATTGGTTAAATGTTTTTGTCTATGTAATTCCATACAACCGGGGGCTTCAATATTCTTTCAGGGCAAGGATTCCATAGATGAGAGATGCATGGAACCGGGACCTGATACTAACTGTGTAAAACAGAGCTAATTAAATAGAGCCAATATTGACACAGCATGTATGTGAAAGAAAAATGCAAATCTCATGCAATATTAATACATTTCACGTACTGAGATAGTGTCAGTGTAAATCCAAATTGATAAACACAATTCTATTAACAGAAAAAAAAACTTATTACAGGAATTAATAAAGTGTCATATTTAGCTTGTTCTCATTTTGGCTAAAGGTAGCAGAAAACAAAAAGCAGAAAAATATTTTATGTTACCATGGTAACGTTTGATATCAGTTATAAAGAAATGTATTTAACTTGGTTCTGGGGAAGATTTAGCAATTTTGGGCTTGTATTTCCAAAGTCCTTAATTTGAAAAGGTGGTCTATTGCCGGTGTTTTCTAAAGAGGATTTACCAGTAATGACTATTTGATACAAATATACAGTATATATTTATGTGTTTATATGATGCAATATTATTTATTTTAATGATATATTCCTTTCAACGTTTAAAGCATTCTAGAAATGCAATAAGAAAATAACACTTACTTTTTTTTTTATGGGCAAATAAAGCAATGTTTTCATAGTAAGCAATATCAGTATTATTTAAAAAAATATAATCATAATTTGTTATCTAAACATTATAGTACTGTAATTTGTCATTAATTTGTTATCTAAACATTATAGTACTGTAATTTGTCATTAATTTGTTATCTAAACATTATGATACTGTTGCATAAATATAAATATAAGCAAAATTTGTTATCTAAACATTATGATAATATTTGATAATATTATGTTAAACAAAAGGAAATATTCAAGATATATTGCAAAACTCTTGCAAAACACTGTCAAACTTCTAAAAGGACAAAAACATTACCAATAAAGCATAAGAAGTAGATCTTGTACAAACAATGCAACATTCTAAGTGTTCGGAGGACAAACAATTGCGTGAGAAACCAATTTATTTAGTATGTCTAGTCTGCATTCACATCCGTATTGTCATTCTTAATGCCAGAACAGGACAGTAGGTGTGTCGTGTTGTGTGGTTTCACCCTCTGACACAGGCTGGCATGATGCTGACCTCATGCCACTCTGATAGATGAAGTGCCACTCTAAACAGGATGGGGCAAGGGGAGGAGTTTTTGTATGCAAGTTAGAGGTCTTGGAGACATAGAATGTCCAATTCACCCATCTGACCTTCACTTGCCTATAGGTAGCTCATCTGTCATCGTGACTTGAACCCTAGACGGCGGCCCTATTCAATCAAACCGCATCGATCCACACTATTGAGCTGCTGCTCAGGTGTGTGGCATTTGACTTCATTGCTATGTGTGTGCATTTGTGTTTGAGTGACTGTGAACAGCTGGAACTCATCTTGTAACAAGAGTAATGACTGGCGGAGGGTGGCGTCACTGTTTGAACGGGCGTTTTAATGCGTGATCAATTTCGTGCGTCCTGCTGATGTCTCAGACTGCCAGTCGCAACCGTTTGGTGCTTTCCTAAGAAGAAATCATTTATGTTTTGTCAGTTGGCTACGGGCAAAGATAAAGATTTCATTTGCTTTGTTGCTGGAATTGATTCTTAAACTCTGTTTTCAGGAAGGGTGGTAGCATACGTTGTCAGGCTCAGAGCAGATTTTCTCTGAGGGATTAGTGATATCAAGGGAAATCAACATCTTTGTTGTGTTTGCTGAGGCAAGCATGACCATTATTATTGCTAATACTTTGCGGTTTGAAAAAGTTTCTGCATAGTTTCTGCTGTGGACATTTATTCTAGTTTCATTCAGTAATTTATTTTGCAATGTTGTGCAATTACTGATCGGTCTTCTTCTGCAACTATCCATGTTTTGAGAAGACTTTTAGCAGTTCTTTGAGAGCTGTTACGACATGCACTTATGGTCTGTCTTTTTCCTTCACTCGGTTGTGTAACGCGGATTCTAATATGCGCATTATATAATGCACAATGCAGACATTTTGTCTCAGTTTGGAGCCACTATAGACATACGGGAGAGTCCTGGAACTTCTGGAGACTTGGGATGTCTTTGTGTATGTATGATGTTGTTGGATGCATGAGATAGTTTATGAACTCTACTGCTTCGATGACATATTTCAAATATATGAAATATTTAAGTTCAGCGGAAAATATTAGGGTCCAGCATGTGTGCTGATTTTCAATGTATAACTTTGATAAGAATTAGCATCTAATCTGCAATACTACGTGCTGTTCATTCTGTTCATTTACTTCCTCCTATCCCTCTGAATTTTGGGCATGAAACACATTTGGCTGATACCATCAACAGATCGACAGATCAATATTCTGCTCTTGCGAGAGTGTTGTTTATCGCGACTTAATCTGTTTAGAAAAACAAGCCACAAACTTAACAATCTAGTTTACTCCGCTGTTCTCAAAGGGTGTCTCGGTTTCGTCCAAACAGTTGCACTGTAATGACGGAAGTGATACGGGTCCCCGATCCTTTTTATGAGTGCAAACAAGCTGTGGGAGTGGGGACAATCGCGCCCAAGCAGCACGGTTCCATTGCACTAGTGTGAGTACGTTCTTAGTTTACTGTACTTGAGACAAGAGCCTTTGCACCCATTACATCTACTTGTTATTCTAAAGGTAGACAACATTACTTATTAAAAAAGAGTTTTATATAGATTTTAAAATAGAAAGGAATACTAGATTGTAGCCTTGCTGTCTTGATTTTCATATATTTGGTCGACTGCCTTTTGAAACATGTTAAAACTTAATAATACCTGTAGAGCTGAATGCTGCCACTCTTATATATATATATATAAATATATATATATATATATATATATATATATATATAAATGACACAACATGAACTCCGCAATAAAGCCTCTCTTGTGAACGTGTATTTCAATTGGCGAGATTCAAGGCCCAAACACAGAGGTGAATTGGTGTCTTCTCAGGTCTTATTCTGCACAGCAGCATGAGCCGCAATGTCTGTGTTATTTTTATGATCGACAACAACGTTTGCTGAAGATTTACTTCTACTTTGTCTAAAGTACAGTTGTGCGTTCCAAAATAGGATTTTGTTTTATGTAACACAGAAGGAAGGAAAACAACTTACAGTGTTTACCTCGGCGCCTTATGTTCTCAGCTGGAACTTTTTTGGGGAATCTAAGATGCATCTCTCTCCCACCCACACGCAGTGAAATAGTACATGGTGGGCTTTAATAAATAAAAGAATAAAGCTGTGCGAATGATTAAATAGTGCTTTCCGTCTCAATAATACAAGGGGGTATGAGTAATGGTGTCCCGTCCTGAGCAGGTGCGAGAGTTGATGCAGAGCCAGCGCTGGACACAGACCTTACGCATGTGTTCATCCAAAGCCAGCTGCCGGCGAGCATTTATTACCGGCCTGTGTTCTGGACTCCTGCACCTGCTGTGAACAATGCTACATTTTCTCTCCCCTTCGCAACAAAATGGGAACAACGGTTCCATTTCATGTTTGTCTCACCTCATGCTGTGATAATAAGTGTAAGACAAGTGCTGTTGTCTTTGAATGTGTCATTAACAATAACAACAGATTTTAATTATGTATTTATTCATTACGATGACATCATAATCTTTGCTTATTTTCAACCACTCTTATATAATCTTAAAAGAATTTCTATCTGTGTACTTTGAACAGACAAAATACACAGCTCTAATGCATTTTAAGTCCCTGCAACTTCCTCCAGCATGATTGTTTGCAAAATGGCATAGCCTTGATTTCCTTATTGCATATAACCAACTCCTTCTATTAAAATGTGAATTAAATTCCGATTCAGAATTACCTAGATGTTCAGTAACGATACTACATTTACATTTACATTTAGTCATTTAGCAGACGCTTTTATCCAAAGCGACTTACAATAGTCGAGGAGACAATGAAGCGGTAAACAGCCGATACAACAATAGGTGAACAAGTGCTACAACAATTCTATTTTAGTAGTTAAAGTGAAAGTGACGTATTTTGTCAGATAAGGTGACCCATACCCGAAATGGAACCCCTGCGTTTAACCCATCCTGTCGGTAGTGAAAACACGCACTGCAAGTCGTGACCCGGGAAGCTAACAGGGGTTAGGTGCCTTGCTCAGGGGTACGTCAGTCGTTCCCATCGGCCCTGGGAATCGAACCACTAGGCCATGACTGCCCCTCCGTGTGTAAAATAAATGTTTTATTTATAAAACAATGTATCAATATTCACTGTGCAATATATAATTTCTAAATGTTGTATTTATTTAATATGTCTGTCAACAGTGTCTTTCCATGATTGAGCAATTGTTGTATCAAATGCCCAAAAATAATGTAGATGGTTGCAGTTATTGGTTTTTATGTGAATAATACAATTTTAAATTTTATTTTAAAATTGTATTCAATTGTTTTAGAACTTGAATCTTTTTTTGTTCATATATATCCAATATATGTTTCATCATATATATTCATATTTATATATATGTCAGTGATTTATGGGGCGTTTTTTCAGCATTAACAAATGCAACTGAAAAATGCTCATTTTTTATGATATGAAAGTTACTCAAAAATCTATTTGACTTAATTTACATGTACATACGCTAATAGCCAAACCAAATAGCACTGCTTGGCACGCATACATCTTGTCAGAGAGCTCATCTGAGTGTGGAAGTAAAAAATAGCCACATGGGGAAGCGTCTTCTGTGATAAATGGATTTCTGTGCTTGTAGATTTTTGTGCAATCAATTACTTTATCAAGAGACTTTCTTTTTTGGGCCTGAACATCTGCCGTGTTCTCGTTCCCTTGCTGTGGAAGTAATAAGTGAAAATGTATCTTTAAATGTGACTGATATCAACTTAGCGGCCACAAACTTTGGAAAAACTTTAGACTTCTAAAACTTTCCCTTGAACTCTTGAATACCAGTTGCAGTTAATTCCAGTTCAGTTTTAGTTAAATAGCTAAATTAAACACATTTTTATTATATTTTGCACACCAGATTATTTTTTATAAAAATACAGATATTTTGCACTGTAGCTCGTATGAATTCCTATGGAAAAAAACATAATATGTAAATGTACCTGTTCTTTTTAAAGCTGTGTTATTTATGTGTTGATAAATAATACTCAATCCAAAGGTTATAACCATCTTCATAACAGAAAAAGAAAAATTCAGGCATTATCACAAGCTGTAGACAGAGATTGACAGGAAAAGGCCTCAAGGTTTTGTGAGCAGATTAGGCTAAAATGTCTCATAAATTTCTACATTCATCTATTTGTGATTGCTTAATTGCTTCATCTAACTACACAGGTTTTCATATACAATTTTGATCTCTGAAATAATTCCTTTAGAAATGTCTAATGACAAAATAAGGTTTTCTGTTCTTTAATTCTTTACAGAGGCATTTAGTTTTAAATGACAAAATAAGGTTTTCTGTTCTTTAATTCTTTACAGAGGCATTTAGTTTTAAATGACAAAATAAGGTTTTCTGTTCTTTAATTCTTTACAGAGGCATTTAGTTTTAAATGACAAAATAAGGTTTTCTGTTCTTTTATTCTTTACAGAGGCATTTAGTTTTAAATGACAAAATAAGGTTTTCTGTTCTTTTATTCTTTACAGAGGCATTTAGTTTTAAGTGCAATACAGGTTTTGTTAGAAGGTACACAAATATTTTAGAATATTTTAAACAATGTTCTATATATATATATATATATATATATATATATATATATATATATATATATATATATATATATATATATATATATATATATATATACTAAACAATAAGATAATTAGAAAATAAAAATAATTAAAAATAATATGTTAAAAAAATACTTAATAACGACAGTAATATTTTAGCATCAGAAATAAAATTGTGTTACACTTACTGATTAAATATCAGATACCAAAACATTAAAATATGTTGGTAATCACTTAAGTTAATTCAGTTAATTCTGCACAGAATTCTTGGAAAATTTGTGGAATAAAGCAGAATAGATTTAAATTAAAATTTTCTCAAAATACGTACAGGTGCGTACAAGCTGTGTGCATTGCAGATTAACCGTGTGTGACATCATATCGCGAGATAAGACACACTCATGACAACCAGGTCTACACGGAATCTGTGCCCGCAGTAATCAGCGGAAAAAGAATGGATTTAAGCTCAGGTAGTTGTAATTCACAGTGTGCGGCGTGATGCAAACATATGACAATATGATGTCAAATTAAAACAAGAGTGTCTTATCTTGCAGTGATATGATTTAATTCGCAGTTGGTCTGAAGTTGGCCACTGTCTGGGTGGAAAAATCCCACTTGAGATGCGTAATAACCTGGCGACCAACCACAAGAAACGTGTGACCTCTGTGATTGCCAACAAGGGATTTTGCAACAAAGTACTAAGTCATGTTCTACAAAAGGGTCTTATACATATTTCAGTTATTAATATGCAAAATAGTTTATAACTTTTTTGGCATGCATTTTTTCTGGATATTCTTTGTCTCTCACCGTTAAAATAAACCTATCATTAGAATTATAGATAAATCATTTCTTTGTCAGCAGTCAAACCTATAAATTCATCAGGGGATTGCATTCTTTTTTTCTTCATTGTAAGCTATTAGTGAAATGAACATATGACTTGCCTTAGTATTTTTAGCAGTCCATGTAGAATGAATGTCTATTACACGTGTTTATAAGCTGTTACATTAACAAAACACAATGATTTTGGAACTGCGTGATGATCAATATCAGATTGATTTTGATGAATCTTGGCTGTCCTTTTTTTAGCTTGCAAATGCTTAGCTTTTTGTCATGTCTCCTCACAGGGGTACCTGCCTGCCAATGTCGAGCGACGAGAAAGCACGCTGCAGAGAAAGAGACAGGAATACTTTGGCTTTATTGAGCAGTACTATGACTCTCGTAATGATGAGCACCATCAGGACACCTATAGACAGGTACCAGACTACATTCACCCTTACATCATTTCTGGCACTTTCCGCGACTGAGGTCAAAGGTCCCGTATTTGATCTATTATCTATTTACCATTATGTTGCATTTAGGCATGTAGACGTGGACTGTGTTCCTGAATCATCCCGAAACCCTATAAAATGCCATCCTTGAAAGGGCTTACTTTTATACTAGAGAATGTCACTAAATACTGTATATTTAATGTAGGATCACATTGGTTGAAAGGTAAATCAGAGAGGCCTTGAGATGGATTTTGTATTTCCACTCATAAGCTTCTTGTACTATTTTTCATCTCTTCACAGCCTGTTGTAATTCTACTGTTATTAAAGACTTGATCTCTTCTAAAGCAAGTTCCTCAGTTCGTGCCAGGGGTTTAATCTAACGTGCTGGAGGTTTTTAGTTTTGTACACTTCCCGATTGATGGGTTGGCAGCAGTGGTATATGAGCTGTGCCAGAACGCCATTATGTTACAAGCGCACAATGTTTAGAAATGCCACAAAACAGATAGATGTTGATATAAAGATGCAAACGAGAGAAGCCACAAGGATGACACGGAGTATTTTAAGCTCCAGTGATTTGGCAGGAGCATGTAAAGATCAAGCTGTTGCTGTCACTCAGATCTGATAGATGTCTACATGATTTGAGACGGGTATATAATGATTGCGTATGTGACATTCACATGTGTGAAATGCTTTTTATTCCTTACAGGCTAGCTATATCTAGGTGAATCTCACAAAGTGTGTCAAGAACATGTCAGGGTCGTTTTATACTGCACAATCAAAAAGGCTAAAAAATAAAAAAGAAGGTTGTGCTTGTTACCGTTAGGAAATACATGCTTTGCTAAATGGAATTTTTACCTTGAGCATGAAAATGATTTCAATACTTACTCATCAACTTATCAATCCATATCTTTTGGACATTCTTGAGCAGAACACAAAAAAAATTCTATTTGGAAGAATTTTAAGTTTATTACTGGCACATATTGACTCGCATTGGTTTTGTGTACAAACTAAGGAAGTCAATGGGTGCCACCGCTGTTACCAACTTTTTTCAAGTAGCTTCTTTTGTGTTTTGAATAAGAAGTGACAAGAGTGTGAGTAAAAGATCACAGCAACATCAATTACATTTTTTGGGCGAATCATTACTTTATTATAAACTCTGATATTCATGTAAGCTCATTAAAGGGCATATTTTGTGATCTTTCAATCAGAACACAGTAGGATCACGGAAAGGAGGGATTAGAAAAATAAATTGTTAAATTAATCATTTGAGAAACCTCAGAATAGTAAGGTTATTTGAGACATCTAAATGTTTTTATATCATTCAACATACATCATCTTGTTTGAAAGACTCCAAAAAACTAAAATGAAGTATTGTATAGAGGTGTGGTAAATTGAAATACAGGCAAGTATGGTGTATTTTGAAATAAGAAATGTTGTCTTGCATATTGAAAATTGCAGTATATAGCACGTTACCGCATATGACATTTTTCCTCCATATCGCACAGCTCTTGTAGCTTTATTTTCATGACAATTGAACATATTTCTGTCTGCATTTCAATTTAGTCCAATTCAGAAAAATGAGTGTTTATGATTTTTCCCCATTGTTTCAGCTGTAACATTTTTTTTTATAGTTACAGATAACAGCTTTAATTTTCTCATCTCAAGTCTTTAATTGATAATGTTTAAGTGAAGTGCTTCTTAAGCTAAGACAATTGTGTTAAACCTTCTTTATTTTCTACCATGTCTGTTTGTATTTTTTTGTCCTCTCTGCCCTCCATAACTCTTTCTGTTCAGAACATCATGATTTTTAATGTACATCGCCATGTGTGTTTTTCCCATACCATCAGATTCATATAGATATTCCCCGGATGAGCCCAGAAAGTTTAGTTCTGCAGCCCAAGGTAACTGAGGTAAGAGGACAGATGGACTTCCCAGAGACACCCTACAAGCCTTAGCCCACCTGTCACCCTACTGCATGTCACTCAATTACCATCATCTGTCCGTCTGTCTGTTTTTCAAACTGTCAGTCCGGGCATCCAGCTGTGTCTTAGTGTCAGTGTTTGTCCGAAGCCATGTGTTAAGGTGTTCAGAACGTAGAGATCTAGAATACGGGAATTAGATAAAAGTCGCTTTGGTTTCTCCTTAGCAACAACCTCAGATGGCCAGACTTTTTTCTCTTCGAGCTCTCTTGCTGTTGCGATCCTTCATAACCTGCTTGTGCTCCTTTTTGTGTCTCCTCCCTGCAGATTCACATTGACATTCCGAGAACTAATCCTCTTATACCTCTCTTTCAACAAGCTTCTGTGCAAGAGGTGAGATGTTGCACCACCCACTTCACTCAGCTTGATGTGTTAACTTTCACAAACTCACACCCAGTCACAAAAAAATAAAACTTAAAGCGACAGGAGTAAAATCTGTGATTTCTACACCACAAGGTGTTGTTCACATATTACAGGTCCTTGCACCTAAAAACTTAAGACTCAGCAATGAGCTTGCCCTGCAACCGGGGTGTTGTGATTGGTCCACTTTTCTGAACTGCCACTGGCAAGCAATGCTGTAGATAAAAGTTGAAATTATTTGAATTTAACATCGCATCTTAGAAATGCAGCACTCATGCATAAAATGCTGCAAAAGCACAACAGTCAAATGTATCCATTCTCTGCATGTACATAGAAAAAATATTATATATTATTTATAATATATTCTGTTATAACACTGTAGATTTAACTTTTTCTGTTCAGCACAAAATTGTATTTTTTGAAAGAATATACACATAATGAAATTAAATGGGGACTAGGCCTGCCATCTTTAGAGTAAAAGTTCCCCCACTGATAAAAATCATTTCGTTATTATTCATTAATCTTCTTTTTTTCACATTTGTATGACTTTCTTTTGAAGAACTCAAAAGAGGATTTTTTTGAAATTTTTTTGAAAGAACGACAGCAGCGCCCATTCACTTCTGTCGTATGAACTCAAACCAATGCGAGTGAATAGTTGCTGTCGCTGTTTGGTTGCGAGCATTCTTCAGAATATCTTCATTTGTGTTCTGCGGTAGAAAGTCTTTCAGGTTTCATCTGACAATAGGGTAAATGATGACAAAATGTTACTTTTTGCATGAACTATCACTTAAAAGGGAAAATTCTGTCACGAATAAGTCTAGTTTTCACAAGCCAATATACATTTCTTTGTTCTGATCACTACTGAAAATTATGTTTGGAAGGTGACATTATAATGGATTTTTTTCCTACTGTGGTAGTTAATGAAGTCCAAAAACTGCTCTGTTATAAGCCTTCTTCCAAACATCTGTCTCTGTGTTAATCTGAACAAAGAAATGTTTTCAGGTTTGAAACAACCCAACGATAAGTAAAGTATGACAGATTTTTTTTTTTTATTCCTTTAAAGAGATCTTAAAACACCACATAAGCCATATAACTGCAATACATTACAATATTGTTACATCAGCCTGTCTGTATTTTCTCATACGATCATGTCTTTCTTCTTTTAAAAATCACACCATTCAAATCATGTTCACATTTCCTTATATTCAAATAAAAAATGACAGACTCTCACGTATCTTGTGATCAAATATCCTTGGATCCAAATTTTACTAAATAGAAGTTATCGAGTTAGCACAAACTTCAGAAGTCATATTTTGTGTTCCATGAAAATAAGTCAAACAGGTGGAATTACATGCGGGTAAACGATACAATATTTTGCTAAACTAACTAAACAACAAATGTCCAACAAGTTCATGTTGTTGCCCTGGGAATCGTCTGATAATAAATAGTTGTAGTGTACGTTATCAAGGGAATGTCCTTTCATTTGTTTACTCTATCGGTAGTGCAAGGATCTTTCAACATGCCATGCAAGTATGTTGGTAAGCATGCCACCAGAGGCTGCTCAGTCATCAGAATAACACAAAATCTCAATCAAAACCCTTACGTTAGCTCATTATTTTTTATCGCAATGAACTTGTTGAACATGAATTTCCTCTCCAAAGAGAGATCTGTCGATGCATTGTGGCCCTGAGCAATTCCCTCTTCCTCCTACCCCTACTGCTTTTGTAAAAAAAATGCATTTAAAAGCATTGCCTCAATAAACAGGAGCAGGGTTATGAAAATCAGACATGTACAGAGGAGACTTGCACTGTGGATGTCTCCTAACCGAATAATGGATAATGTATTTGCTCCCGGCGCTTCAATGCACTCCAGCTCTCTCATTGATTTCTGCTCCGTGGTTTAGTGTCTAATTTCCACTTTCTAATGGGCTTCTGGAGGAGAACGAGCTCTGGCCACGACTTCCTTCGGGAGACAAGAGAGGGTGGGTGGGTTCGAGGAAAGGAAGGAGGCAGGAGATGTCAGACATGTGGAGAAACGCACATTATCAGTCTAAAGTCTTTGATAAATGGAGCTTTGATCACGAAAGAGAACACGGATGCGAAAGCCACATTGTTTGATCGACAGAATCCCGACAAACAAGCTTGAGCCGCCTTGTACCCTTTTATTGTTTAGAGCTCAGCGTGAGAGATGAGTTTATTTGGGGAATGACAGATACATGGCGCCTGAAAGGAGACGTGCCATAGCACGGCGGAAAAGGAAATATGCTTCCATTTTCCCTCTTGTTTCATACTTGAAGCTTCCTTTTACTTGAATGAGCTGACAGCAAGGTGAAATACACAAAAGCATGTCTCCGTACTTTACGATAAAGGTATTGATTTCAAAGGCAAAAGAAATGTAAATGCTCTCTCCTGATACTCATAACCTAAACAAAAAAATAGTGCTTTTCACACTTTAATAGTTGACTCTGGGTCAAATGAACGTTAGGTATCTGTATGCTGACAAAATTAGTAACCCTGTGTGTTTTTATATGACATTTTACACTCTACATTACTTAACATTCATCATTTTATATTTACGGTGTCAAGAGTCATGAAAGGAAATTTACAGCTGGCCCCCCACTTCTGCGTAGGTGAAAAATGTCACTCCTTCAGAGACAACTCAAATTCACACATTTTCTGTGTCAGTTTAAAGGAAACCCAGGGTTAAGAAGAGTGTGAAAAGCCTTGCTGTTTTTAAATTTATCTATGAAAAGGTGTGACCCTGCCAGGTGGGACGACTTCCTTAATCTGTTTTTCTGTTAACCATTGGAAAACCCCAGCTATTCTCTATAAGCTCCCTAAAAATAAAAGGATCTTATTAACCTGAATTCAGAAAAGGAAAGGTGCACCAGAAAACAAGTGCCATCCCCTTTGCAGTTCAACACCAAGAAAACATTTATTTTAAAATGATGTCGTGTTATCTTAAACGAACCCCGCAATGGATATCACACTTTAAGCGCTTTAGGCTGTTAAACATATTGGGTTTACATTGATGTAGTATTTCTGTGCCCAATATACTCCCCTCATACAGCCGAATGACATATCAAATATTTAACCTATAGCCGTCATTTGGTCATGAGTTAGTCATTGCCCATTCGCCCACGCACCGACCAGAGAGCTATCAAATGAGATGGCTTTTGAGCTGGAGGGAGCTGCTAGAAATCGTCTGTTGCTCGTCGCATAGAGCTGTTTTTGCTGGTTAGGACAAAAACTTAAAAAGGAAAAACATTGAACGTGGAAAGATACCCTTTTTCGTGTGATGCCGCATGACGTTGCGGTGTAAGCCTAGCACTTAACCCTATCCCACTCTCAAACCTTGGCCTGACCTTATAGCCGCATAGGCGTTTAAGGAACACATCCTGCCTGGTAATAACATGGTCATCATATACAAGAAGACAATGCCCTCTAGTTAGACATGCTGCACACAGTTAGTTCCTCACCTTGCTGTCTGCATTATTGAATGTTGTGATGTTAATGATTAAAAAGCTCAGAAGCTTAATTGATTTTCTTAATTGATTGCTGGCTGGGGGTGGGTGATCCCACTGTGTTTCTAATTAAAACACTTCGAGTGACCTTGTAAGCTCATTCTGATACAAGCAGTAACATTTCTCATAATTTGAGATTTATATATATTTAGATGTTCTTCCTCTTAATAAAAGCTTATATATGCTCCACATAGTGTATGGTAAACATATACATGGTCAGCGGTAAACATTTGTCTGATATTTTCTCTTTCTTCCTGTAGATCTTTGAGCGGATCCTGTTCATCTGGGCGATCCGGCATCCAGCCAGCGGTTACGTTCAGGGCATCAATGACCTTGTCACGCCCTTCTTCGTTGTTTATGTTTTCGAATATATTGGTGAGTCAATAAACCTTTACGATACCAGACATATAAAAGTCCCATAGGTGCGTTAAGTTATGTCCTGGCCGAACTCAGGAACAAGCACAGATGTGTCAAATTAATTCATTTAGTTCATGTTGTTCTCTTGGTGTTATAACAGCGTGGGTGTTTTACCAGCTGAGAGAAGCCCAATGGCATGAATTTTATTTTATTACTGGTTCTAAAGTTTACAATATTTTTTAAATCCTGCCTCTTTCAAGCCCTTCGTTTCATACTCCAATCTGTGTAATGGCACTTGGCCCTATCCCAGTTTTTGACCTTTCCACCTGCATTGCATAAGTGCTTGATCTCCACTAAACTAAACAGTCCATTCAAAGTGGCCTAATGATTTTGATAGCCCCAGTGGGTCTTTTCAATGAACTTATGAGACAGTAATAAACTGAACCATGCGGTGAGTGTAGGTGCTGGGAGTATATTGATGCCCCAGCGAGGAATGTTTTTCTTTCTCAAGCACTGCAGTTGTTTGAATGCATGGGGAAAAAATTGTTCTTTTTCTCTAACTTACAACAGTCTCAACTGTCTGACTCTTGGGGTCTCAAAAAACATTGCTGGGTTTGTTCAAATTTAACCACCTTTGTAAATAGTGTTACCGATATAGGAAGCCATTGTATTTAAATGATGTGCCATGTAAGTATAAGAAATCTTAATGTATGTAATTGTGTTTTGTTAAAGGACATTTCAATTGATCATTGTTTCGATCCGATAGCAGTTTACAGCCTACACCTTTATTGGAAGTCACACAACACAGGCTTTATGACCTGTATAGATTTCACAGGAAAATAGTTGGACGGAAATGATACGGAGCTTGCTTTAGATGTTTGATATTTTCAAAACATTTGAAAGTGGATGTAAATTTGACTATGAGCCATTTACACCAAAAAACTATATCAAAAGCTTTGATAAATTAAAATTGCAACGCATCACTTTGAGAATCTGTTGACAAATGCAACATAAGATTTATACCTATGTTTTCGTTGGTGTATAATGACATAACACTAAGAACCATGTTGTTTTTATTACATTCAAATCTTGCATAGATACAGTATGATAACATGCAATCCTCGCCATGTTTCTTCTGCTCTACAGTGCACGATTTGAAAAAATGATCATCTTAGGCAAAGTGAAAATGTGATGACATTTTGGTACTGTGCCAGCCACCGTGTGCTTGGAGTTGTTTGTTTCGATTAGTAATCCCACTGTTAGACGCCGCAGTTTCACAAACGGAATGGAACTTATGAAGCTAATAACAAATGAAATACTGACCAATCAAGTTATTTTGAATTCGAAGGTCCCTTTTTGTGTTTTTTAAGCTTTTATTCTGTTTACAGTGTGCAATATAACATGTGTTAATGTTTCGCATGTAAAAAATAACGTATTTTCGCACGCTTTACTTATCTGTGTTCCGATTTTTTTACTGTCATAGAAACGCCTGATCACTTCCTTGTTCTATGATGTCCCCCCTTTTGGAATATGTAACAAGTTCAGATTGTATCAGTGGTTCCTTTGTTGTGATTAGATAGCAAATCAGTGTTATTGTAGACATGTTTTTTAATGTTATCAATTTGAGCCAGAATCAGACCCGGAGAACATAGATGAAGAGGATCTAGTAAATCCTTCGCAAGCACGACTTGTGTATAGGCCAAACATAGAACAATGATTCTCATGGCTGCAGCTTAACTTGACCGATCTAAACCAGCATGTGGTTGAACAGTAATCAAAATATATAATCAACAAATAATTTAAACTAATCTTTAAAAACACAAACAATCAATGGTGTCCGATTGAATTGCTACACTTTTTCTAAGGTTATGTGTGATTAGTATCAATTACCATCTAGTTAACAAAGCTAAACAGCATTGCCCTTTGTGTAATACGTTACTCAAATTGTTAAACGCACCAAGTTAAGTAATAAAATACCCCATCCGGTTGTGGTCCATAAACAAGGCCTTCTCCAGACAGAGAGCGAACTCTCTGTTCAAATCCGGCATTTAACTGATTGAGATTGAGAAAACCGTCCTCAGTCAAATGTGATGCACATAGTTTTACGTGTGGATTATAAAACTGCGTTTTATGTAGGAGATTTCTTTTAAATAAAATCGAAACAATTTAAAAGATATTACTTATACTCGAACAACAACATTTCTACTGTCTAGAAGTATTTCTGCTCAAGAAAGGGAAGGGTTTGTGCCAGGGTAATTTCCTCGTATGGTTTTGATTCACTGTTTATTTATCCTTTACATTTTGACTTTTTCCTTCCAGCGTATTCATAACGAAAATTAGTTGCTTAATTGCTCTTTTGCTAAAAGGTACGCTCTGTTTTTGTTCTTCGTATGCGGGGGTGTTTTTAGATCGGTACAATTGTTAGGAAACAACAAGATGAAAAGGAAGCAGTTCTCCCATCATTAAGATGATTTTTGCACTTTCTTTTGTACAAGTGTATAAAGAGCAATGTTCGGAGGAATGTTTTGATTGGGTTTGACTTTCTCAACCATTTATCACCCACAAAGAGACCTGGGTCCATTAATGCCTGTGTCATAGCTCATATTCCATGCAGAGGTCGGTCTGCTTTGTAAGCAGAGCATCTTTGGACAGCTACAGGTGCTTTAAAATGTTATTATGTGAGCTTTTATTTGCCCTGATTTGTTGGCTAGACTTAACACTGCCAACAACAAAAAGTGGGTGACTTTTTTATATAATGGCTGTTGCGGTGAAGGAAGTTATTTGTGTGGCTCGATAGCCCGGTATGCTACTTAACTGCCTCCATCCTGATCTTGGTGCCAAATAAACAAGCCTGTTTATATATAGCTTTAATGTTTGTAGATTTTTTTATGTTTATATGCTTTATATTATTCCGTGATATTGTCCACCTGCCTGTATACTATCCCGCTTATTACATGGTTATTCTTGAGAAGACTATTGGAATTATGTCGTTTTTGTTGTAGATTGTAATTTTGTTGAAGCTGAGTGATATTTAAAAAATGTACGAAGTACAACTACGTGTCACTTGTTTGATCGGTTGTTATCTGGCAACAAAAACCCTCGAATTTTTGTAAGTAGCCAATCAGAATCAACATTCCAACCAGACTGGTAATTAAATGAAATACATATTTTTATATTATTGATGAATGCAGAGAACCAGAGAGAACAATCAGAATCCACTGTACGCTACACATATATATTATAATTTACATTTTTCTAAATACTTCACACATTGAAAGCTAAAATGAAAACCATTATTTTTTTCAAAGTAACAGGAACAGAGTTACTCTCTATTTTTGCGATATTGCTACAAGACACGGTAAGTTTTTTGCTGAACGTAGACTGACATTTTCAAAACCAGTGCGTTGGAGTATGAAAGAAATGCCAGTGAATTACTTTTAGCAGACTCATGCCATTTCTTTAAACCATAGATCGCTCATGAATTCTGCTTTAAAAATGTATGATGACAGGGCTAAATTATGGGCCAGTTAGTCTGTTGGTCGAGTGTACGTTGCTATAAAGGCCTCCGCATTATTGAACAATGATTTTCATTATGGCTGTAAATACATGCAGGAGAATCTTCATTGTGCGTTTCTACCCTTGAGCAGAGAGACTTGAAAATATATTTGAATACCATTTGCCCCCTAACAAATAAAATTGCTAATCAGGTTTGTGGGTAGTTGCATTCAGAGTGCAAGTGCCTGATGGAATTAAACCGCTGAAGTTTAATTCAATGCCATTGATTTGTCCTAGTAGCAAGACTGCAGGGAACCCGCTTTATGTTTGTCAAGCCATTATACAGCAAAGATAACTCCAGAATATGTTGCAATGTTTGACGGCTTTCAGGGTTTTCCTTCAGGGCCAGAAATTTTAGCTGGCATGTTTTTTTGTAGTTATGTGACCTTTTCATGAAGGTTTATCCATTTGATGCTGTCCATACAAAGCATATAGTCGCATATATTCACAATATGCTAATAATGACACTGTCTTCTGCGCACATTTTTGAGAAATGTTTAAGTGCTTTTGTGTCTATATAATACAAGCCAACGGGGTCAGATTTATTTGGTTACCATTTAAAAAAATACCATTCATCTAGTTATGCAGGAAAGTAATTTTCAATGACATGAGAGTGAGGACAAATCACCATTATTTTGGGGTGAACTGTCCTTTTAGGAGTCACAGTGGTAACTTTTGCTCTTTTCTTTTATGATAGTTATTTAAAAATAGAGGAAATATAGGGCATTTGAAAAAAAGCATTATTATAGTTTATTATTTGTTTATTTTAGGAATATCGTAATTATGCTTATTGAAATTGCTTATTATAACTGCACGTCAGCAACATATTGTTTTGTAGCAGACTGATGGAAAATGGAAAGTCATTAATGCACACTGAATAAGGCTCGCAATCTGAAATGAGCCGACTTATATGTAAGCTAATATAGAATTATACGAGAAAACATAAAATCCATTGTTTGATAATTATGCTCGTGATTGATTGAGCATTTTTCATGTAGTGCTTTTTCTTTCATCACATAGTTTTAACATTTGCCAAATCGATCTGACTCTCATTCTGAGTACGAACAAAAGCTTAAAATCACAAATCCTAATCAGTCCATTCTTATTTCCTCATTCATTATTCTTTTAACCAGGTAGCTTCATTTGCATACCGCTTTAAGTTTCATGTTTCTTTTCCGTGGATATTTTTAATCTACATTGCTATTCATCATGACGGTAGTCATCCAATCGGTGAGTGCTTTGCCCGAGAAGGTTTTGTTCTCTGTCTGTTCAGTACTCCCTGTCTCCTCTGTTCATTCTTTAGGCCAGAGCTCTTTTCCCATTAGGCAACTATAGAGTTTTATAATTAAAATGAATCAGTGTGATGAAATGGTATGTGTAGGAGTGTGGCATGCTATTGATTCTGGAGGGACGTGGTGTAATTTGCATCATCTTTCGGTATAGATTCTCCCAGAATAGAGCTCTTGAGGGTGACTATGGTTCAGTGCTTGTTCTTTGTAAAGATCCAAAGGATTGGGTGAACTATTACTCTGGACATCAGAGTTTGTGGTAGAAAAAGGGATTAAGAGTTTTTCTTCTTAACCTGATGAATAGTGTTGAAAATGGAAGCCACTTCGTTCCGATATGCTGGTTGCTGTGATTCTTCAGCTGAAAGGGGTTTTACACAGTACAGTTGCATGAGACAGCTTAAGTCAACCATAAAATAAGATTGTCACATTTTACACACACTTATTTTATGATAAAAAGGTTCTTACAATGGCAGTGTATGGAGTCTGTCTCTTGTAAAAGCAACGTTGCAAGCTATATTTACAACGATTGTTGCAATACAATATAAGCTATCTTTTTGATCCCAATCTAAAGTAAACATTACACACTAGGAAATTAAAGATGTACACATGTTCATGTTTGTATGGTTTGCGAATACATGAATTATGGCTCAAATACATTAACATGCTGGATGCAGTCATTATAAAGTTGTGTTTTTCAGGTATGTTTGTGTAATTTTGCAAAATCCAGTTACACAAATTGTCGGACTGAAATGTTAACTGTATTCACTGTACATGAAACCTACAAGCCTTCTGTGTGAACCTCAGAAACGATGTCTTCATACATGTGATGTTAAAGATCCGCAATCTGTCTCGCAATCTGTTAAATCATCAATTGTAAACGCATCTTAAAAAGAACTAGAAACAGCACATATGCCATAATAAAGACAATGAGCATCACCGACAAATACGTCATTCTGAATGCTTGCCTATGAACGGGTGGCATGATGAAATTACACAAATGTTACGAATTTGGCAGGTGCAGAAAAGCGAAGAAGCAGCAGGAGAGACCTCTGCCAGATACGGCATTAGCCACTCTACATTACACTGCTCAGTAGAGGATAAACACTCATCTGCCCGAGTGTTCCTGCTGGATATTGTGCATTTATTCACCCTGGAGGCACCCTGGATCGCATAGCTCATGGGTTCCCAATAGCCTAAGTCTGTTACGCCATATGCAATGTTAGGTTCACTCACCCTATAACCGCTGACGCCGGCTTTCTGCCCATCTCCTGGAAGGCCGTTGTGGACCTATCATTGACTAAGTGCCACAGAGCTCCACGGCTGAATTGAAAGGTTAGTGGTGTGTGACCCACAATCGAGGTCCTAATCGGTTCGTCCGGATTTTTCCCTTTGAAGAACTGAACCTGGTGCTAATTTTAATGCAGGTCTGATTAACTTTCCTCATTTGTTCTAATGAGTTGTTAAGTGACTGTCTTGGGATGCCTGAAATGTCTTGGCAGGTAGTTTTTCTCTTTGTCTTGCGCTCGACTTTCTTGCCTGGTCGATAGAAAAAAGAAACAGCAGTTGGAAGTCACCTTAAAGTGTTGAAGAAAAAAAGTCATTGAGGTTTGAATTGGCAAGGGGGTAAGTAAAGGACCACAAAAAAAAAAACGCAAATGCAGTGAATTTGATTCCTAGGTAATACATACTTATACAAATCTTGTGTTTTATAACTTTAATGGACTCTAATTTGCTATGGACAAAAACTCATTTTTTCATTTAAAAGCAAATAGTAATGATGCTACAGAAATGGTTAACGACATCACTGTAACTAGTTTAACAAAAATGCTTGATGCCAAAACATACATTATTTCTTTGGTCTTCACTAACTAACTAAGCTGAGCTATGTCTAGTTGTGTGTTCTTCCATTTATTGGGAATGTAAAAGCGAAGAATGATCTGGAAAAATTGCCCTGTCACAAAGTCATTCGTTTTCTTTGACTAATCGCAGTTATTGAATATTTTTGGATCTAGTTTAATTACTTGGCTATAAAAAGCTATAAATTGAATTTCAGCGCAGATCCTCACTCTGAAAAATCACTTTTGGTTCATTTACATCACTGAAACGTGTCATGCTCGACTGGGTGCAGTTAATAACAATTAACAAAATCCATTTCTTAGTGTTCGTCATGTTTTCTGAGGATGCCATGCAGTCATCCATGGAAACGCATTTGCTGTCTCTCTAAATGTTCTATTTGTTATTCATTTAATATATTATTTGGTATCAGTTTACATCTCTTAACAGTAGTATCGCGGTCTGGCTGTAGTCTTAATGGCTCATGGGTTTTTATGACAGCACAAGTAATGATTACGCTTCTAATAAAAGCAAATTAATTCTTTAATGGGCTTAAATGCCATCATATTTCACTCTCAGTGATGTTCACTTTTTTTCGCCCACTTCTGAAGCTCTTACACACAGAAACATTAATACCATATAAGTAAATTAAGTTCGCAACTATGTTTTTTTTCCAATCATACAAATCTAGTGCATACGTTTGGTTCAATTGGCCTATACTGTGATAACACACCACCTCCCCTAGACCTGGTAACATTTTAAGTAACAATGATTGCCATGGTTACTTGTTAAAAGGATATTTTCCTCTAAACAGTTTTGAGACACCCACAAGGCTACTGCAGTTGGGCAGGATATTTTTCAGCAGACTTAAGTAAATACCTGAACTTTTACCCACACAAGAGCAAAATCTGTTCCATTTTATTCTGTAACGCAGACATTACATCACATTACAAGATAATTGTATTGTTTTGTTTTCTCGTACATTTTTAGTATCTCATTTTCATTCACACACTTGATATGCATATCATGAGCAACATTTTATTATTTCTCTTTTAAGTTACACTTTAGTATAGTAAGTCTCTATTGCATTTTGTCTTCACTCATATTTAATAAACTGAATCATCAGGTTGTGGTTATAAAAAGACATTTGACTCTTATGAAGACAAAAGGTTAATTCGTATTTTTCACAGAGGCAAGCTTCACTTTTGGGATTGCTCAAACTTTGGTATTTAAACAAGGGAAATTCTAAATGTTGTCATTTGGCCTATAACTCACGCCTACACTGCTGTGAAAAAGAATACTCCCTTTACTCTTGTACTACTCAAATACTAAATCTTAATTACAGTTTTTCCTGGATACTTGAAAAAGCAGTATTCCATATTGCATTGAAGACACAAAGATGAAGGTTGAATTCAGGTTAGCTGAGCTCCTCTTAATGATTTTCAGACATTAGGAAAGACGGAAAGTGACACAGAAAATAATGAAACTGTTTATCTGTTCTTTGAAAATGTAATGGCTTTGATGTATAGTTAAGGACTCAAACAATACAATTATTAAAATATTTATCTGAGAGACACTAAGTCGGATCTAAGCTACCCGATCCGGGCAGTCAGACTGAAACAGATGTCTAAATGATGTCATGTTTTTTTTTACTTATCATACTTTCATGCTAAAAATGTCATTTTGACTTGTATATGCACAGCCAAAGAGACCACTTGGTATACCCAGAATTTACTTAGCAATAGTCTTCGAAGGCTACTTGAGACTCGAGCAAGCCCCACTCAACTCCTAGAAATGTACTTCACACATTTGTAATCAATATTGTTGTGTTTTTTTTAAGAATCTACATCTGGTACCTCTATGATTCATTTTCCTTGTCTAAACCAAAGTGTATTTGGGCATTTTCCTAATGATTACCCAAAGGGAATACTTGGCACTTTCAAAGGCCATATTTGTGTTTGCCTGGAATGTGGTTTAATTAGGCTGTTTGCGACCTTCCCCTTTCACCAACTGGAACCAGTTACCAACTTTATCTGTTCCGACTGCTATTGTTCCTCCCTCAGCCAACATTTGGATCATTACTACACGTTGATGATCTCCATAAGTCACAGATGGATCTACACCTTTCACTGCTACTACTTTTGCACCATAATTACCAACCCAGCGCTCATTATTTTGCCCTGTTGGAATGACATGTTTGCAGAGTTGACTCCCTCGTTAATTAACCTCGCCTTCAATTACACGTTCCGTTCAAGACTCATTAGCCAACACAGGGGGCGGTAGTGGGCGGTACCGGGTGATAGGATTAGAACACACTAGTGATCAAAACGCACAGTCCATCAGAGAACTGTGGCTGTGACTTAATGTAACTGGAAAAAGCAGCTTGGGGCTATCCTGGTTGATGGGTGAGAGGCTTGTTAGAGCTCGTGTTCTTTAAACCTAAAGTCAACTTCTTTCGATGACCTGGAAACTGAGGGCATATAATGCCACAGGCTTGTGCAGAGTCACACATCAATAATGAATTCAGCTTTGTGGGGTTGGCCGGTCTTTAAGGCCGGGGGTTCTACCCTTTGCTTCTTTACACAGTAAGATGCAACTGGTTATGGGGAAGTGTTGGGAATCCTAAGTACGTATGGCTCCACTTGGAATCATTTTAGGTTCTGTGGATAATTGACGGTTTGTTTTTCAACTTTGTTTGTATTCTTGAATGAAGTGTAAGAGTTAATCGAAGTTTGTATGTGGTTTATACGGCTACTGTAAGTAGTGTTTTTATTATGCCAGAAGTGCCAACGCCGTTGCTGATAAAACAATAAGGGTACAAGCACCAATGGATGGGTGACGTCGAGTGTTGCAGAACTGAATTTTGGTTCCCTCAGCGTTGCATTAATGACATTTCTTGTTGCAGAACATTCCTCACCGTTCAAGAGCAAATGTAGGGGTTAGCCAATAAGATTGCAAAAAAACCTAATCCAGATGCTAGACAACCACATTTATGCAAGACCAGAGGCTGTTGTCACAATGATGTTTGCACTGGGCCTCACTACAGACATTCCCTCCATCATTTGTTTACATTACCTGAATACAGCGTAAGGGGATGCAATTCATTGCCCTTCCTTTGTGACTATCCTAAGTAACATGGTTATGGTAGCAGACAGGTATTTGTAATGCATATGGCCAATGCTTACAACAAAAAAGACTGACCTTGAATGGCTGTACATTTTCTTGACCTCCCAAGAACCTTTAAACAGTCATTGAGTTTTTAGAAGGGGGGTTTCTGCCCAAGAATCTTAAATGGGTTTTGGAGGTATCTTATTTTTAATAAAGGCAGCAGGTTTGCAGTCTGCTCAAGTGTGGGTGTTTACAGCGAACCACGGCCAGATCCCGGAAGACATCTGCTTTTATCTGATACATGTGTTCAGACAGATGGTGTTATGGTGACCTCACCGGTTGGATCTGTGGTCACGGGTTAATGCACCTGTTTTTGTGAACATGCATGCGTGTATGGATTTGGGCAAAGCATATTATTTTTACATGAGTAATAGACTGTTCACTCCATTTCCCCGTTTGATATTTGACACATACTTGAACAGGACATACTTTTGAGTAAAGAAGTATGTATGGGGTTTATCCGTGATTCCAAATCGGGGTGTTACAACTGATATATATGAAAAGTCAAGTCACTTTTATTTAAATAGCGCTTTAAACGAAATACCTTGGGTCCAAGCTGCTGATAACCATGACATTACTAATCGTGATTTCTGATATTGTGTTATGGATACATAATTGGGTACGACGTACATAATTTGGGAGTTGCCAATCTAAGTTTAAGGTAATACGTTTATTTGTTATTTATAGATATTTATATGTCTGATGGCACATCTATAGTTAAACACAGGAGGTGCTGTTGGCCTGTTTTACTCTTTCATCTTCTCATCAGCTCCTCTTTGCGCGTCCTTGTTTTGTGATGAGTGAAAGTGCTGTTAAGGGACTCTGCTCGGAGAGAGCTTTCACAACTAGAGAGATTAACACTGCCTTATTTCAGCCCACACACACGCACACTTAGGAAGCCTTGCTGGCACCTTGATTCCAGAGTGGAAGGCTGTTATGTGAAACACAATGAGCATGTCTGGCATTTGGAGGTCATTTGGACCCAAGCTCAAACTCTTTCTGTTTCTCGTCGTACTGCGGAAATCAGACTGCACCTTTGCTCTCCGCTTTGATCTGTCAGACATCCAGTGTCGTTTAAGGCCACGCTAATGCAGTGGGCGGCCTAATATTGGATGTCCGTTCACTAAACTGCAGCGCTTCAAACCTTCCCAGCAGCCCACCGTCCTGTCAGCCGGAGCTCACCCTACGCTTTCAGCTTAGATCCATGTTGCCAAGGAGACAGAGCGGCACTGCCTGTGTGTTTGGTTCAATGATCTCCCGCCTGTGCTCAACCTGCACCTCGACTGTCAGAGCTGGGCTTTGAGTAATTTGCAGCCATTACTTAAAAGAAATCTGAAGTCAAAATACCCTGGTTGACTTGGTTGGCTTCTGCTCAGGGAAATGATTTTGAAGTTAAGTTGTTGAGTTTATGATGGCAAATCGTGAGACCTCCTGTCAACTCGCAAGCCATTGCGAACACTGCATAGATAAGTTTACATGTCGCCTGAGAAAATGTATATTTTAACTGTATACATTTTTATCAAAAAGAATAAGAGTATGTGCTGTTAACATATTGGTTGTCATTTGTATATGGTATGTTTAACATTTAAGATGTACAAAATATCTTAAAGGTGGCTTATAACATGCAGTGTTAGATCCATGTTGTATGTTAATTCCTGTAGCGTAGTATCGCGTTGTTCATATCTCCGAACAGTCTTCAGTTTTCTCACATTTACCGATACAGCTTTATGATTGTTTTCAGAAAAAAATTCTGTGCACTTCCGTAATCTCTGGTTGATGCATGGGCATTTCTTAAGTATGAGAACCCTAGCATTTAAAGCAGTCACAATGCATGAAAAAGGATGTCACATCACATTTAAACGTTGTCTGCTATGTCAAAAAATGCTCTTGACTCACACACTTAGTTTCGCTTTATTTTATAACACATCATATATTGGTATGTTAAGAAAATGCTTTATATCCACATTCCATAATAAGACATTAAAATGTGTTAATTAATCCTTGTTGGATTCAAATGAATAATTTATCATTATTTATACGCTGCAATTACAATTCAGATATTATTAAAAAAGAATATTATTAGATAAGATATTGTACGCATATTTAGTCGAACTTAAAATGTCAAACTCATGCTCTATTCATACTTGGCCTCAAAATGTTTTAAGGCCTTCTGTTTAAAGTGTATAGTATGGTTCTTTTTTCTTTTGGGTAACATGGCTTTTTCTCTCAGTCATTTTCTATTTGTCTTACTATATTTTCTCGCTTCTTATTTTCTTTTGTCTTTTACTCTTTTCAGAGGAAGAGGTGGAAAATTTCAATGTTTCCAGCTTGCAGGAAGAGGTGTTGCGGAACATCGAGGCTGACAGCTTCTGGTGCATGAGCAAGCTCCTGGACGGGATTCAGGTAAATTGATTCCCTATCTGCCAGAATGCTGGTCTGATTACATTCACTGCATGTGTGTGTGTGTGTGTGTGTGTGTGTGTGTGTGTGCGCGATATGAGCACACCGCTGGGAAAGAGACGAATGCGTTGCGGTGAGAGTCCCCCGCGTGTAGGTGTCCTGTCCTGTTTCCTCCCCTTACCTTCCCTCGCTCGGCCTGTCCAGGAATAAATTCCATGATGAATATTCTCACTTCGCACCACAGGCAGGAAATAACCAACCTATTCAAAAGGCCTAGCGATTTTTGAATTGTCACGGGAGAGCAACGCATCCCCCACCTCCGCCCCACATTCACTATGTCTTGCCCGCCGTATCTCTAATTGATATAAGGGCGTTAAAACACCCGTGCTGTTTACGCCGCTGAGACGGGACACTCGATGCAGTTGAAGGTAGATGGTTGATGTCTACTTAGCCTCACGTTTCCACAATTCTTGCACGGAAGATGAAAAAGCATTCCCATGTGGATTTTGCGGTTGGGTTGTTGTTTTTCCTTCCTCTTTCTCCTTTGGGCGTTTCGTAGACCGTGAGCACCATCTGGATCTGTTGAAACTTAACTCTATATAGGGGTGTGCCAGTCATCATGATTTAAATCAGGCTTCCAATGATTTCGAAAACAAAAGATTCAGGACTTACTTTTAATATAGTGGTATACTATTGGTGACTGCAAATTCTATTTTATAACTAGAACTTAAAAACCATGCAGTTGTCTTTTTTTATAAACTCAAGGGCACCTTTAAGCAGATGATGAAATTGTTAATTGTTGCATCGTCTTCATATTTTAGTTATGTTGCATTAAAAAAACTAAATCGAAACTTCAAACTAAAACATGTTTAATTAAATGTTTTTTTAATGTTTAATAAAAAAAAAAAGAAAAAATCTTGATAAAGGCATGATATATACTACTTTAGTTAGAAAAGTACTTCACATGCTCTTGGTGTGGACACAAGTCTCCTCGCACATAAAAGACATTGGTATTCATTGAAACGTCCCTCGTCTCTGGTTTTAGATTGAAATGCACTTCAGGCCCTCCAAAGCTTTTGTGGTATTTTGTCACTAATTACTGCAGTAATTTGTGTATACAAAGCATATTCTCATAGGTGTTAATGATTTTTCTCCACTCTTTGTTTTGCTTACACCTTCACACCATTGCTGCTGATAGCTCTGAACATTTGCTCACAAGTTGTTAGCGTCGACTGCACCGTGCTCTCTACGTGTTTCCGATTGGTTCTTAACTCTTCGTTTATTTTTTAGTGTGATTTTTATGGTCCCAGCCAGGCATAATTGTGTTCGGGTCTCAGGAGATCGCTTCCGTTTCAGATGCATAGGGTAGAAAAGGTTGTTAATTACAAGTATTGTAATTCCCTCCTGTGTTGAGCAATATTAGTAGTGGAATAGTTAAGCCTTATTATAAGCGTTTTTTTATTAGAAGAGTTTTTGCCAAGATTGTTTGATGCAACCCCCCCCCCCACCATTCTTGGCAAAATGTACGTAATACATTTTGCCAATAAGTGGCTTTCTCTGTTTTACAGCAGCCGTAAACCCAAAAATGGTCATAAAAGAAAAGATAAGCCCAATATTCAAGCTGTGCATTTTAAGTGACCATGGGCTGTCAAGTTAAATTAATTCATTTCATCTGCAATATTTATTCCGATCTTTCTAACCTCTAATTTGATCTTTGAGTAAGAAGTAGACTGATTGATATCAGAACTCACTGAAAATGTTCCAGCTTAAAGCGATTAAATCTTATTGCACTTCTGCGTATTTAGATTTATTGCAGAAAAATGCAAGGGTATGTGATCCTCAAGATAAAGACACATCAAATGTAAAGAAAAATTATAAGATCATGAAGGTTTGAAGCAGAGATTGTTTTTCTGTCCCACCTGTACTCTTTAAAGTCAAAGTAAATGTTTGCTAAAGGGTTATGACTTATTAATAGGAAGACCGTAAACCCCTTGACAACAACTGTGTTGTTTGTTTCATGCTAGTCGAGCTGGCTTGGTCGGGTACATGTGGGGATCTATTACGCGCAAATCCATCTGTATTTTCAGCCCTGAAGAGGGGAAATGAAAAAATGTGTTTTGAAGTAGTCAGCTCAGTGCGCCAGCCATTATCTGTGATGCCCAACCCCGAGGCCAGGACACCACAAAGCAGATTCTGCCAGAGGACTGTGTGTGTCATATCCCAAGTCAACCGTCATAAACATGGACCATCGCAGTCTGGGTTTCTGCAAAGGACATGAATGGCATTACTAAGTTAAAGAGTTTATGAAAGAAAAGCATCAGTACATTAATCCCATACCTAACATCTATAACTTTAACTTTATCACTAAAACCTTAAAAGATTGCAAGTTGGGTACTGACAGCATTTTATCAATCATTATTTTAGGGTTTCTGTTGTCGACTGGGAGTACTAGTTACTGAAGTACTAGTGACTGTTCTTTACACGGCATTAAGCTTTGCTACTTTAATGCTAAGCCTGTCATGATTCTGACATAACAACGTGTTGCCCGTGTTTTGTTATCGGGTATACTTTGTGTACTTTTGCCTTAATTCGTATAAAAATACATTTTACAAAAGGAAATTAGGACATTTTATATCTGCTAAGTTTTTTTATGGAAAACAATTGATTTTCTATTTTTACTGTTTGAAAATATTTTTTTTTTGCCACAATAAGACACCACCTGCATTGGCGTTTTATGATTATCATCCCAGTTTGACAATGGGACAAAAGCATAAGATTTATGCGCCCCTACACAGCCGGACATTTACCCCACATAAATGTAAACCTTATCACGGAAGTGGGATCAAATGGACTGCATCTTCTTCTCCATCTTGTTGCCAGACTCAACATCTTTCCATGTTGGAAGTGGACGTAGACAACCGTTGTTTAAACACGCGAGCAGGAGCCGTGGTTCAAGGAAGAGACCTTTAGACTCCGGTCAGTCATGGAGTTGGGAGAGAGACGAGGTCGGCCTAAGACTGAATGGATCTCAGGCTTTCTGTCAGCGGGAACGCAATTTACTCTTCTCACAGTGGATACTGAGGTGTAGTGTGTTGTGCAGAGGTTAATAGTCAACACATGACCTTCTGACTTCAGGGCTGTGGGGTGCAGTGGTGTTTTGGAAGCCATTACTCCAATGAAATTTGAAAGATAAACAGGTTGTGCACTGTATGTGATGGGTAATGGCAGCCTGAAGCCTTTCTGATAACGGTATTGGGCCAAATCTGTTTCCTGCTAGATTTGTAGGATGCTGTTGTTGGTGAGCAAGTCAGGTCTCTGTCTGACAAATGACAGCTGGACTCAAGGGAGAACACCGCTTCTAATTCCAGCTGTCTTTCTGCCAGTGACCGTTTACACTCCTCTTTTATGCCTTCAAACGCAGCACCTGCTGACTTGAATGCAGCAGTACAGGTACCTTGACACCCGAGGCATACGTCAGTGAACAACTTGTTGGATAGTTTGCTTGATATTTGTACATTGTGAATTAGGAGGCAAAAGAGCAGCCGCCGTCTTACTTGGTTTTCCTGTCTTCACTGTTTCTCTGATCAACACTCCTTGTTTCCAGACTTCTTGCACCACTGTTTCTTCTTCTCTCTTTAAAGCCCAAAGGGCTTCCAGCTGCTGCTGTCTTCCTTTAGTGATGCTACTCGCACTTTAAAAAAAAATCACACTAGCCGTATTTAAATAGGAAAAAATAACTCGTATCAGCCATATGTTAAGTCCAGATGGAATTTTTTGTCTCGTGTATTAGGGAGGTAAAGCTGTTTTTATTTGCATTGCTTACACAATGAAGAACAGAAATGACAGTGTATGATGAGGATCTATTTTCAGCATATAATATTGCAGATTTTGCCAAAATTCAGATTTCTCTGTTCATTACAGCAATAAAAATTCCTAATCAATAAACATAATACTTTTTTCGCATTTTGGAAAGTGACCACCATTAACTTTGTGTAAGTTGCTTGTTAGTGCCCACAATACATTTAAATGGACCTTTTTTGTTGAGAAAACTTTTTTGAAATGTATTGTTTGAGTCCTCAACTCTACATAAATGGCATTAGATCTTCAAAGAACGCATTATAAGTTTAATTATCTACCTTGCTGTTTCATTCTTCCCTTCTTTATGAAACCTCTTGTTTTTAGTTCCTTTAACACCCGCATCCCAGTGTCCACGGATCAATGGTCAAACGGTCTAGTCTACTGTTATTGGTCAACTCTGCTTTCAGTCACTGTATCACCACCACTGATGAGGCGGCTCATGTGAATTTAGTAACGGGTCTCTGACGACACATCACAGAAGTAACTGGATTCCTACAATCCTAATTTATTCGTAGACCAAGACATCTGATTTCTGTTAAAGACTGTATCTTGCTTTATTATGACCTTTGGGCTTTGTAAGTTCACAGACCTTACACTGCACTGCAGGTATGAACACACACAAACACAGGAGATGTAAAATGGGGTTTAAAATCTCTTTAAATCATATATAGAAGGCTTTTGTAGACCACCCACAAAATGTTGCCTTATTGATATGATAGAACGATGTATTGATCCATAGAAAGAACAATTCCATAGCTTTAAATATCAAACATTTCAAATTGAAGGTCAAATCAATTAACACTCAACAATATTTATACAGTATTTATTAATGTTAGTGCGTGTAAATTTCAGCGTTTACTAATACATTTTTAATCGAACATTGTCTCTGGTAACATTAGTTTATGCTCCATGAACTTTTATGAAAATGCCCAGTACATGTGTGTTAAAAGTTGTACTGTGCATGCCTTTGTTTATACAAAATTAATTGTAGCTATTTTCCATGGTATAGAGCTTAAATTGTATTGAACATAAAATATTCATTTCACCCCATGATGCTACATTATAAAATGCTGTAAACTGCTTTAGATTAAAGCCCCTGCTAAATATTCACTGTGTATACAGCAGAGTATTCCTCTTGAGAAAATGGGTCCTGCTATTAAGAAAGTTTTTTTCTATCTTATTGGTTTCACCTGCAAGTTTTCTGCCCATTACACTTAATGCATTATGTATTTTACAGAGGGTAGCTAAACAAGTGCAGTACGGCATAAACTTTCCCGTCAGTAAGGTTAATATTCCAGTTCTAGACCCCCCACCGTTTCCTCCTTCAGAGGCAAAATCGGGGTCTAGGGCTGTGGGCCAGAGGACCATAAACTAATTACGGCTGTAGAGAACCGAAGCCCCTTTAAAATTGTTTATAAACCATTAGGGGGAAACGTGCTCTCTCAGGGATCTGCCATGCAATTAGAGCCAAGGTCATAGGAACAGCGGAGAGGAGCGGGCTGTGCTCAGAACTGCTGCTGTGGACAGAAAGTGGCATTTACACTGGGGCAAATGCTCACTTTTATTAATTTCCTAAATAAATAGGCGCCTCCTGAGGCTCTTTGTCAGTAAAATGCACCTTCAGTGATATTAATGAACCTCTTGCCTATTTAGCCTATTTTTCCTGGTTTCCCTTGCTTTCTCGCCCTCCCTCTTTTCTCTATATGCCAACTTAAAAGAAAAAAGAAACGAAACCATTTGTGACCGTTTTGCGCCTCGCAGCTCTTGGGGATCGGTGTCAAATGTGAAAATGGAATGTGTGAAGTAGGAAAAAAGGGGACTTGTTAATCATTCATCTACTGAGGAGAGGCCAATATTGTTGTATTTTGCATTAGTTTCCATTAGTCCCCAACTCGGTCTATTACTTCTTATTGCATGCGGCGTTGCACGTGCAATAAAGGCTGAAGATAAACGGTCTATGATGCATTTTCCACGGAGCAGGCCTCTAGGTAATGTTTCCATTTTATGATCAGCATCATCTGTTATTCCCCAACCAGGTCAACACCGTTCTCGCGAGTGCTTAAACAGCCAAGACAAATTAATCGCCAGCAAAGCTAATAAAGATCTGGTGATTTGATAAATATTTGCATGCAATGGTGGGGAACGCCGAAGCAAATGGGGCCTGAGGCCTTAACAATTTGATCTGGCCAATTGGTCCCCTGCTCCGTTGGAACGGTTTATTGATAGGAAGTGGAGAGCTGTAGATTGCATTGACACATGCTCAGACAGTTGCCTGCCAGCCTATTCTTCCGTCTATTACACAGTTAACATTGATTAAAGTTTGATCCTTGACATTTATGCCAAGTCAAGTTCCAGTCTTAGACATATGATCTTCAATCCTTGAAGAGCTCCAACTGGATGTCAGGCCTCTTGCAGGATATGCATCCTGTGGTTTTTGTGAAATTGTCAGTGCGCCGCAGGGTTTTTCATAGAATACAAATGAAGCAGCCCTCTTTCATCCTTATCAGCTGGATGCCTCTTAGAGCAAAGGGTTCGAGCTGTCCTTCACACGCAGAGCCAAGCGCCGTTACAGAATACCAGACAGACAGCTTCCAACACCACCTTAATAGAGCTCTTGAGACATTCGGACTTATCACTGCTCATATCTTTACATGCATCTACCTTTTTGCAGTCTTTTCTCTCTCGGTGAAGATCGTGCTATTGGCTCAGCGTGTAATTTTATTTGTACCCCCCAGGGCTTACAAGGCCCTGTGCACATTTAAGACTTTTGTTCAAGCAGGGGGAGGCTATTGTTCTCATGCTTTGGCTTAGCACATAAGGGATAATATGACTCAGAGCAGAGGCTACATAGAATTTTTGTTCGTGCTTGTGTCTGTGTTGCGTAGGGGCTGCAGCAGGGGCCACTCTTTGTTTAGAAGCCTCTGTCATCTTTCTGTCCCCTTGCCAATTATATTCAATCAGTCGCTCTTGGGAAAGTGGCAGCAGGAAAAGCTGAGCTTTCTGCTTGGCTGCCGCTCTCTCCTGTCCTTCTTTTACTGACAGCCGTATGCCTCCGTCGCAGCTCACTGAGCCCTTCAGTCAGATGTCTGATAGTGCAGCCTGTCGCTCATATTCTTCCCACCACATAACCTCCCTCATTAACTCTCCTTTAAGAGTGCACGCAGGAACGCAGCAAACTTCTGAACCGCATCTTTACCAGGCAAATCCATCAGGCCCTGGCCAACACGTGCATGCTGGTGTTTTATACGAATGCACTCCTTCTCTAGTGTTTCTTCTGGTCTGTTGACAGAAACATGCATGAACAGAAACATGCATGAACAGAAACATGCATGAACAGAAACATGCATGAACAAAGTAATATAAAGGTCTTCTATGCGAGGTAATGAACCGAAATTTTGTTCAAAGTTTTGAATTTACAGATATAAATTATAGTGCTTGGCACAGCTTTTAATGGAATTGAGTAGTTGTTAAATATGTAAAAAAAATAGATATAAATAACATTTTATGATGTATAGGTTACCAACACCATAATAATTAATAAAATAATTAATAAAATAAAAAAATAATCTTATCGTCCATACAGAAAAATTAAAAAATTGAATACGCTATGTTTATTTAAGGATAAATGTTACATTAGATAAATAATGACGAATAGAAAATTAAACATAAGATATTTAAAATGCAATTAGGCTCGAGTAGCCAAGTAGTGTGAGTGTGTTCGTGTTTGCGTGCGTATGATTTACGTCTGAAGGCGTGTTTGATATGTTTGCAACATGAAGATTAAGACTGTTAAAACAACTCACTGAAGATGTGTCATTTGTATTGCATTGCGGCACTTTCCCTTGTTTTTAATGTTAATACGCATGTTCACAGAAGCAAAGTGTAATTCTGTTTCCCCTATGTTAAAATGGCCGATCGCAAGCAATTTGTCAGGTGTGAACTGACACCTTGTGTATGTAATGGTCGCAAATTGACGTGAGAATTTCTGTTATGTGAAGCATGTCTGGAGAGTCATTCCCTGCTTTTGTGATTTTTTGAGGAGTGGCAGTAGTGCAGAAACAACTGTTGTATAATGAAGTATAAAGCAATGTCAGCGTTTTTGTAAAACAAAGATAAGAAGGTCTGATTTCTTGGAAAATTCCGTAATTGAAGTAGTAGTTATTTAGAATATATCTCCAAAAAGGTATATAAATATAAAGAAAGTCACAAAAGCTTTAAAAGGACAAGTGTCTTTAGGTGTCATGAATTTCTCAAAACCAATTTTTTTAATTACAACAATAGTTTTCTAACCTGAAGACGGGTGGTAAAGAATCAAATCAAGATTAATAGTGATACACAAAAAAATCCTTAAAAATGTTACCTATGAATGCCAGAGTATACCCCACTTTGACAGCATGTAAATATGAACTATTTTTCTGGTGTGCCCATTCTGGAAATTGTATTTTGTGAGGTGCTTAAAGATTCTTTATACAATATTCTTCTGGGTACTACAACTACATGAGGTTGGGTAAAAAATAACAGAAGTTACTAGTTAACCCAGACCCTGAAATATTCAGAAGGAGCATTATTGTGTTATTTTTGATACAGCACCACCTGAAAGAGCACAAGCAATCGAGGGTGGAAAAGTGGACGGCATCTGGAGCTACAGAGAAGAGTGTAAAAGCCCTCTCATCTCTATGAATAACACAAAGCAGAGGCCTTATTATGTGCTCAGGTTATCAGAGGTTGTCATCACAGCTCCAGATCTTTTCAGCTGCATTGTTGTTTGCACCAAGCTTATCTTTTCAGCCCTTATCAAAAGATTGACCTTCATCCCTTCAGATTTACAGTCGCTCCATCGCCTATTTACAGGAACGTAACCATCCGCTTTTTATTGATCTTGGATCACTTTTTTTATTCAGTCTACCTTTATTCTTTTATACCCAGTGGAGAAATTGGCCTTTTTGTAGTAAGTGTCAAAGGGAGATTAGTGATCTACTGAAGGGGAGTGATGGACAGTTTGCAGAGTATAACATCAACAAAAAAGGCTTCAGTCAGGAAGCTTCAGTCGCTTTGTCGGATCAAAAGTGGAGTGAGCAAGAAAGGACGCCGCAAAGATAAAACTTGCATCATGCTGAAGCTCGGATCAAATCCCTAGAAAAGGAAAGTGCGCTGTAAAGAAAGTGTGCTGCATTGAGCTCAAGTAAAATTTAACACCTGCTTAAACCTTCAGAGACCTTTGTGTCGCAGAATGTTGTAGAGGTGCGAGTCTTTATTTCTGCTTTTCTATTCTTTTGTGCTGGTTAGATATTTTGCTGCAGATACCCGATTGTTTACAGCTCCTACACGTCAGTGTGTGAGAGCACCTGCTCTTTATTAAGGTGTAATAATAAAGCTAGTCTTAAAAGGAACATATCTTGGCATTCTTAATATTGACCCACTCTTTCCACCTTAAAGTTAATTGTGTTGGAACCATGTGCTATTACATGACATACAAGGAATGAGAGAAATGGGCATTTAACTCACTTAGCTCAGCGTAATTTTATTAGAAGTTGTCTCTGGGGTAATTTCCCGGAGTTAACACGGCGAGAAACAACAAAATTCAATCGGTGGTCCCTTTTGTCTCGTATTCCACTGCAGTGATGTTTCAGAGTCACTTTTAAATATAAGCATTTACTTAGCGGACGAAAGAGTCGACGACCGGCAGTTTGCCCCTGAGATGTCCTAGTAACATGTACTCAGATCTGACCTGATTGTGACTGCTGCTCAAGACGGGACTCTGGCCCCTTTCCCCACAGCCTGGCTACATCGGCCTAACTCTCAGGGACTCCTGCAGAGATAGATTAGCCTGGCATGGAGCGTTAATGTTCAGCAAGCCACAAGCATCCTCCAGGGTCAGCGCTCCAGCTTAAGATTCGGTGCAGACCTGTGAAAGTAGGCCAAACATGGTCTCGGCCGCCGATGCTCCATCTGTTTCAGCTCCGCCTCATTGTGCTGCATCTTCGAAAGTCCCGTTTCGAGGTCACGGGGAAGTGAAGGAGGCCAGCTTAATGGTTGGGATCCAGCTATTCATGTATTCATCCAAGGTACCACTGGAACACAGAGGCTGCACATCTGAGCCTGAAGGACAGCTGAAATTGTTTATCGGTTAATGACTTCTCTCCTCATGGGGTGTTTGCCGCCTCAGCTGCTCCCATGCTACATTAAAGTAAACTGTCTCCCTGAAGCCTCTTCGAAGATGGAGCTAGAGTCCTGCTCACACTTACACGTAGTATCTGTCCATCTGCATTTGGAAGTCAAGCACTTATTAAGAAAGTGATCTTTTTTATCCAGAATGTTTTTTTGTCAAGGCCGAAAAGACTGTAGTGTTTGGCAACCAATTAGATGATTTTCCAAAGAGTATAATTGCCTTCCAAAATCATTACCTCTTGACAAATTTTGGACTCCTCAAAGAGCCACTTAGAGTTGATCTAGTGAAATTGATTGAAGTGACTGTCCTCGAAGTCATTGAGATAATACCGATATCAGCACAATTTGATGCAAAGATAAAGGCTTGCTGCCATTGCAATTGTTGTCTGTACCCATTATTTTCGATGGTAAATGTACTTGAGGTTTATAAGTTCTTTGAAAGGTGCCCTCATTATGTCACATTACTTGATCGAGTGTTGAGATTTGTGTCATTCAATTGGTCGTATTCTCATTTGCGCAGTGAATTTAGCCATTTTCAGGGCTAAATGGCGATGGTGTTAAAATGAAATGAGATCTTTAAAGCAATGTGCCCCTGTAACCAAGTGATAATGAAGAGCAATATATAAAAAATGCTATTTGTTCCTTGTTTTTATAGCTGTAATCTGTCCTTTGTATGACATTCTCAGTTATTAACGCACGCTTCACCTTTGTCACAAACAGTTACCGTGTCTATTTTCAAGGGGGTATCCTGGGACCGGTTTACAGTTGGATGTCTTTTCCGCACACAATTCCCAATCTCTTTTCCACCATGTTTTTATGCCTTTTTCACTTCACCACTTCTGTAAATGATTTTAAGCTTTTGCTGTTTATGTCCATGTCTAACAGTCCCAGTGTAGTAAACCATCAAACTTATCATCCATAAAACACTGCCTGTTTAGTGCTGGCTCCCAACAGCAGACTTCATTTTTATGAGCAGGATAGTCTACGGTTTCTTCCAGTGGTACAACAGAGGAAAGTCCCACAGAGGCTAAAGGGAGAGATGGAGATAGGTGGTGGTCTCTTAAGTAGCTGTCTGGTCAAGAAAAGGCCTTTAAATGAATGTGGTAATTAAGCCGCACTGTGGGCCACAGGACCTTGATGAATATTATCACTTAATTATAGGGATCACTATTCCCAGCACGCAATTGAGCTCTGCCAGCCCACTATTTCTTTCTCTGTGTGGATGTGTTGTGGTTCATTTGTGCGTACATGTAGGCTTTTGTTTGTGTGTACATGTGTAGAGGTCTATACTTTGTACATCATCGCATTCCCACGTCTCTATTTTTCTCTCCAACTTTTTTCTTTTTTATGCCACCTTTGTGAAAAACTTTCATAAAATTGGGTAGCTTCTCTTGCGCAACACAACCGTGTAGTGACATAACATTTTTACTTGAGAGACCAGGACCACAACTTTTCAGCATTCCAAAAATCAAAACTTAGTTAACGATTAAAAACGAACACTTCTTGTTGAGTTACTTTGTCAAACTTTCTCCATAAAAACTTAATGTTACCAAAGTTTACCAAAGTTTACCAAAGTTTACCAAAGTACCCTGGGTAATGATATCATAAACCTGTGACCAATCACATCAACTCATTTGACCCCAAGGCTCAGCAGTTCAAGACATGGATATGCAAGGATTGCTCATGAATTCGGGCTGAAACAATTGCTTCACTGCATTTCACATATTGCTTATATATACTATAACTGAGATGTAGAGTTACATTCAAGCAATTTCTGAAATGACCAACTTGGAATGTGTAAATTTCACGGTCAAAGATAGTGGATATAATGATCACCCACTTTGAACTTTAAAAGTGTACAATCTTTCAAACATTTAGTTAAGAATGAGTAGTTAAAGCATTGCATGGAAGTAACACTGTAGTAATCATGCATTTTATGTTACCTTTCTCTCTTTTTTAAGGACAACTATACCTTCGCCCAACCAGGGATCCAGAAGAAAGTGAAGGCATTGGAAGAGCTGGTCAGCCGAATTGATGGTGCGTACGCTCAGTGATGCATACTCTGTTTGGTTCTCTCTCTCTCTCCCCCCCCCACCAGTGTCAGCCCCAATCAGCGTACCGGTTCTTTGGCCTTTAGCAGAGCGATCTCTGCTCCAGCCAGGAAAGCAAAAGGCATCGGAGCATAAGCCTGTCTCATTACATTTTATTAGGTGGCCGTAATCAGAATTCAATGTCCATTTCACAGAGACAGGAAACCCTCTCCTCTCCTTCCGCACGAGGCTTCTATCTCCTCCACCTGCATTACAGCCAATGATTGCTTTAATTTCTTTGAGAAAGACTTCAGTCAGAGTATATTGTTTATCTTTTCTAGCGTTACTCACTTTGTGTCCGTGTGAGATAAAGACTGCTTGTTGCCTGTTCTTCAGGTTTAAACCTATTTATAGACTGTTCTTTCTCGCAGTCGTTTTAATTCCTGCTCTGCAGAAGCCCTTTAATACTTTTAATATGTAAGCGTTAAATGAAAATTTAAGAAAAAGAGGTTAAAAAGCAAATGATCAAACATGACCATCACTGATACTTGCTACAATAGAAACACATTTCAAGCCATAATATGTCAATCAAGTCAAGCTCTCTGGATCCGGCAAGCACACATTCCTTGTTTACTTAAGTTTTTCTTTGAGACATGCACGTTTAACATTGGTTTAATGAGCACAGTGAAAGTGGATTATCCGTAGAAGAGTTTTGTTCTTGTGCGACCTTCACATTGTCAGGCTCCAGAGCTTTTTCCCCGTCACATTTATTGTGTTTAGCCACTCATGATTACAGATAATGTCTTCTATTAGACATTTAAATAGGATTTAGAAGTGCCTTGCAAAGAAACCAATGAAAGGGAACAATTGATATTTGAGATGCACGCGTACAGCTTAACAGTTTTTTTTCTTTCACAGTTTTCAGCCGAACAAAATTACTTTTAAATGAAGAGAGTTTAGTTGGTGAGCCTGATGAAACCATGTGTTGTGCTGCTGTTTCCTTGTCGGGCAGTTTGGAACAAGGCCTGTTTTAGCACATGTGCTTCAGAATTAAAATCCCTTAGTTATATGATTTGCAAAGGCCCTAAATTGAAATTTGTGTGCAATATACCACGTTGGTATTTTCGTGTCCACATTCTGCTGTTGGTTTCCAGTTACAATAAGAAACAGTATGCACCGAAATTTATAGCTTGCTATGCGGATCAACCAAACGGGATAAATTGACAAATTTAGTTACATAAGCTATTAAATTCAGTGAGTAGTCTGTAATAATGAAAGTCATTAGGGTAATTAAGGATTTGCCTTCCTCAGTTCACTTCTTCAAATCAAGCACGAAATGTTATTTGCGTCAAAATAACTTGTTTAGCTAAACATGAAAAGTTAAGATTACTGGTTGTTACACTTTCTATATTGGCCAGGCTCAGATATTTGGTACATTTCCAACATTGCCCGTATAACTTTTTACCTATTTACAAAACTAACATGATTTGTAAAGTATACATTAATTGATAATTTCCCCAACCTCATGTCTTTCTTTGTATCTTCTTCACAAGCTGACTTAAAAATTGCTGGCTTTGTCATGCCATCGAGGAGTTTTTCATTCAAATAGAGGATGGAGGCGCATCCATCAATCATAAAAGTAATCCATGTGACTCCAGGTGGTTAATAAATGTCTGTGATGTCTGTAAAAAAGATGTTTGTGAGAGAAAAGAAATGAATTATTTGAGCTTTTGTAGCACACACACACACACACACACACACACACACACACACACACACACACACACACACACACACACACACACACACACACACACACACACACACACACACACACACACACACACACACACACACACACACACACACACACACACACACACACACACACACACACACACACACACATTATGAGATAAGTGCAAGGCTCAATGTCATAAAGTAAAGATGTGAGCTATAGAATTAAAAAACAATGTGTGAATTGGATAGATTTTGATATATAAGATCTGTCATCTAGTGAACAGCTACTTTTTACAATAATTGGCGCAATTCTTCTTGTTGCGTTCCAACTGCTCGAACAGAAATGAGTTTCTTCTGAGCGAAGTTTAGATGCCGAACACCTCTTTCACATTTCCCATTACTCCTTCATTTTACTTAATCTACTTTGATCAAACCTAATTTGATGGAGTCAATTGGGTGGGGATTTCTCATTCACATCAGCTAATCGCTTCTGTTGATTCAGTCCTTTGGGTCAGCATACTCTGTTCACTGCATAAATCTTTCGTATTGACTCTGGAATTGATGCGAATTGTAATAGTGCGTTTTGATACTTACTGTTTGGGCCACTGTGGCGTCAAGGAAATAGGGTCCTAAAAGATGAACGAATGATATTTAGAGGAGAACACATTGTGGTCAGATGAATGTAGGTTTTGCTGTGTCATTTCCCCTATTGACAAAAGGAACAAAATGAAAGAAAGTCTTTAGGACTTCAGTCAGAAGTTAATAGGGCAAGGTGAGAGTGCACTTATCTTACAGCTGCTACATATGACTGCTTCCTCTTCCAGGCCTGTCCATCCTTTTGTCTGACACTCTCAGCATTTCTTTTCCTGATTGGCTTTTGCTTTCCCCATTTATAAAAGACATGCCAGAGAGGGAGGGTGTAATTGCTGGTCACCCGAGAGTTGGGTTTCTGCCATGCTCATCTTCATCAGGCTGCCTGGATTACTGTTCCATTATTTCCAAATTTCCCACTTGTAAGGACGGCACATGTCGACCTTAATCAGGCTGCTCTTAGATCTGGCACTGTCATGGTGTTTTACATCATATTCTCAGCTGTAATAAAGTTGGGGAAGTAAATCAATCAAGCAAACCCTTTTTGCACACACACATTCCCTTGTACTTGAATGCATGCTTGGTCACTCTCCTGTCCCCAATGGAGGTCACGCTACCTTTCCAGCACTAATGAGACTTGGGGTTTCGGACAAGGTGCTGCTGGTAAGGTCTGAATCCAGCTCTGTGGTCGTGATCAGGGTACATGTTGCCGTGGACCCTTGACGCTCTGACGCCTTTGTTCGCGCTTCCACCGCCATATGGCTTCTCTTACTCGGAGTACATCTAGGGCATGTTTGTCAAGGCCCACAGCGGCTCGCCGACATGACAGGTGTTCCCTGAAGGTAGCTGGCCCTGAACATCGGCGAGGGAGGCCAAAAGGTCATCTGACCTTGCAGCTGTGAGCTGTCTGTCCCTTCTTGCTGACATTGGTGCAGTGTGCTCTTGCACTCACAGATGCTTGGGTGCAGATGCACTGCTCAGGTGCTGAGGTCACGATCACACAACACCTGCTTTTAGGGGAAGCATTGCTTTAATCAGAGCTTGTAGTGAGGACGAGGCCAGTAATTCATACAAAGAAGATGGACAAAACGAAGACATTGTTCAATTGCTATATGTGCTTGTGTATGAATGAACAATCAAGTGATTATGAATATGCTTTGTATATGTTGTAAAGGTAGATGTATATAATATTGACCTTCATACGGACTCGTCCATGATCTTCATTTTCACTGAAAAGCCTGCAGAGGGAAATAACTATGGCTCTGTGTGTGCGGGATATTATTTTAAATGCCAGCTCTGTAGTAGAACCTTGCATTGTCATGGAAACTTCACTTGCACTCTGCACTGCACATACGTCTTGCTGTTCGGTAGGCAGAAAAGAAAGTTAGCAATTCCCAATCTTTTTTTCCTAGCCTGGCTGTATGATTCAGTTTTGGACATGCGTTAATGGCTATCTATATGCTACTCTCTTAAAAAATAAAGATGCTTCAGAATGCCATAGAAGAACATTTTCCATAAAGAACCCTAAACATCTGACGAACCTTTCTGTCTCACAAAGGTTCTTTGTTATAAAAAAGGTTGCTCAGATTATAAAAATGTACACAAGAGATAGATCTTTAAAGTAACTATTATGGTTAACTAAATGGTTCTTTGTGGAATCAGAAATGGTTCCTCTAGGACATCACTCTGAAAAACCTTTTAATCACTTTTATTTTTTTAAGAGCGTATAAGAGTCATTGGTTTCGTATCTTCTCTTCTTAATGCTGGGTTGAATATTGTAGTGAAGATCTGAAAATCTTTCTAGATTGTCTTTTTCTCTCAGTCAAAAAAACAAAATCACTAGGTTTAACGAGGCATGATTCCATATGTTCCACCTTTGAAATGGCTGCATTGATTATTTCTCTTATCAATCACCATCAGGGCATAACTGCCCTGCCAGTTTCCTAAGCTTTATTTATCTAGTTGCTTTTTAAAAGAGCCACAAGCACTTTAAACACCATAACCACCATTGAGAGACAGATACAAGACACTTGCAGTACTCATTATCACAGTGTGTGGTGAAACACCTTGGGCTCTGTTTTTAAAATTTTTCTCTACCTCTCTCAACAAGCTTAAAGAAAATCTCAGAGTTTAAGATATATAACTTCTGCATTATGATTTTATACCAAATCATGAAAGGATTGGTGCTTTCACTTCTCATGGCCCTTTGCGGCACATTTTGTTGAAAGAAATGGAATGCACTTTCGCTGGAAGTATGCCACAAATAATAAAAATTTGCAAAGATGACTGCACATCTATTATACATTTGTGGCCCAATCCTATTTTTACCTCTTTGCCACTTAAAACAAAGTGGCAAGGAAAAGGGTAAAAAAATTGCCCCTACGAAATGAGACATCAGTACTACTATTCGCCATCATAAATTGTTGCTACTCCTAATGCTATATTAGATGAAACCTGCAAATGTTTATCACAAATTCCACAGCAGTTGTTTGGATTGCAGCGATTCGTTTTTTTGGCTTTAGTAAATCACAAAGTATATTAATCACTTTCAAAGTTTTGTGCCGTGTTTGTCCTGTATAAACCCACAAGCCTTTGGGTTTCCTCAAGCACCCCTATATGTTGTCATGTTGCAATAAGCACCAATAGTATGAGTACCATTAACTTTCCATGTACGCATATGGCTTTGAGCAAAACAAACAATGCGTTACCACATGCACGGTCAACAAAGCAAATTGTCTTTACACTGGACTTACAAACTACTTTCTAACATGCAGACACCCGGGTAACTTATACGTATATGAAATATATTTTCTAATATCGTGCAGTTTGCGCTGTCATCTACCAAACTTTGTCTTTCCCTGCAAACGTTTCTTTTAAGAACATCACATTCAAACATAAGATTGAATTAAACATAAACCGAATTCAATTCTGTCATAAAACTCTTTTATTAATGGACTTAAGGGAGGGGTATCACACGCTGTCACTCTTATATTAATCTTTATAAACTGTAGTGTACATTTGAATTGTTTATCTATCTGAAAAGTATTTGGTTTACTCACATATACAAGAAACTGATTTTTTTTGTGTATTGAGCAGAGAAATACTATGCCATGGCTTTAATATCAAATACATTCAAATTTAATTCAAATAAATCATGTTGAAACCAAACCTCAACATTTTTAGCATCATAAAACAGAGGGATGTCCTTTTTATTCATAGATATCCTTCACAAGCCATTCTGGAAATTTCTCTTAACACGTTTGTCTGAAGTGAGATCCCAAAAAATCTTTGTTTTGACAGCTATCCGGCCCTTACCCTCCATCCAAAAGATAGTTGAGAAAGTGTAGGGGTTGGATTGAGATTTGGCCTAGGTTGATTTTGTATTTAAAGAGACTTAAGTGTGCTGGTCTGTTTTTTAATCTTTCCATAAATATGAGTTATAAATAATACTCGCTGTGGTTGGTGTGTTAACATGTCGGTCAATGTCTTACCTTTCCTTTACGTCGGGCGTTAGCCTAAATTGTCTTTAGTGATGTCTTAATGCTAGTAACAAAAGAGTAGCAACACAAAACTAATTATGTACAATTGTTGCCGATACAGAGGTGCTGTGATCGATGACCATTGCTGACACTACTACTGATCAGCTGAAGATTAATAGCTCTCGAGTAACACCTTCATTTTTCAATGCCTCGAGACTGGCATAGAAATAAGAATGTACTCACAATTAAAATTAATAACCAAAAAGACTGTTAAAAAATGGGCGAGTAAAACTACAAAAGCGAGAAGTCATCTTACGTGTTATAAGAGAGAATATAAATTAAATCTATAAATCCATTGTATTATGTGATGTATCTTGAAATCATTGACTGGTTTTTGTATTGTTTAGCCGTTGTCCCAAAAGGTTCATAGTGCCCATTAAAATCTAAGTAGTGTTTTATTCTTTTATTCATCTCCTATAAATAAGTTATATATCAGGATACTGTATGTCATTCAGTACGAACAGCTGACATAAGCTGTAACCAAACAAGCAATACATCCTTGCACTTTATCAAATAAGTATTTTATTATAAAAATAAGTATCAAACAAGTGTTTAATGACCCCCTGTGGTGCACATAGATTTTTTTAATATGCTTTGAGGCAAACCATGTGCAAATGTACAATTTCAAACCATTGCTGAGTAAGGGGCAGATAAGACTGAATGCGGTTTCACGAATGGATGTCAAATGGCAGAGAGCTTTCATGCGCCGGGCTCCTTGCGTTTTTAACATCCGCCTCATCTGGTGTTTTTGAAAAAAGTCTTCTTGGGGCTTATTTATGTCAAACGTCTTTCTCCATTGTCCAATCGAATAAACGGAGGGGCCGGCTCCTAATGTGGTGACGGAACTGTACGGTTGCTTGAAGTGTCCGGAGACTGCAGTGATAGAAGCAAAACCTGTCATGACTCTTGAGGGGTAATTGTGCAAGGTCGTAAAAAGGATCCTTTGCTTGAACATTTGTAATGTTTCTGCGAATATGACCGTTAACAGAAACCAAAGCACTCGTGCTTAAACTCTTGACTAACAGGACAGTCTATTGACCATAGTGGACACACAACACAAATAGATTAGAAATGACTCTGGACCAGATTAAAAAAACATTGAATCATTAAATTCCTCTTATTGTAATATGGGCTGCAGCATTTTCTGCCATGTTGTATTATTTAAATACACAGGTTACATGGTGGTTGGTGGTTTTATAATTGAAATAATATTGTATTTTAGTGTAGCTGTTTGTTAACTGTTTCTCATTAGGAACCCATAAACTATACCCTACACTTGCAGTTCTTTTTAGAGCTTGTAGTAATTAGCAGAAGTATTAGACGATAGCCCATAAGTGTTGTTTAACACTAAAGTAATTCTGTTCATCAAAAGCACCCCGGAACACCAACACAGTTTTCTGTTATCTCGTCTGTGTGAATATATTGAGGTTCATTAGTATGCAAATTGCTCAAGGTGAATTTATTTATGTAAATGAAGACATAACGTGGGTTTTTGCACACAAGTCATATAAGGTTAGAAAAATGCACATTAACATTTCTATGACACTGAACAAAGACGCCTTAAAAAGTAAAACCAAAATGCTTGAAACAAGTATATTTGACAAATGTTCCTATATTTCCCTTGGATGTTTTAGTCTCTTTGATTCCTTTTCACGGCTTTTTTATATACAATTTAATACTATTCAGAAACCCGTAAATGTCTTCCGCAGTACAGCGGTAGAAATCTCCCAACAGAGATGTTACATTTATGGTAGAAATATTAACGTGTCTGTCAGTAAGCAGGGCTGTTATTTGCATGCAATAAGGACAAAAACACAAAAGAATATGTTCCATAAAAATCATGGCAAACAGGTGTTAAGTTTTCTTAAGAAGCTCTGCTCACACGTTGATTGTTACACAGTTCATCGTGTTGTCAGTGTCAAATTATTTGTGTAGACAAAAGGTTCATACGTCTACAGTGTAATAACTTTATTCAAAATTTAAGAAATAATTTATAATTGAAGATTTCATTATAAAGATATCAGTATTTACATTTAACACTAATATGTTGGATTAGTATTATCTAACCTTTGGTACAGGCTGAGTTTGCTATCTTCAATGCCCAAACTTAAAATCCTACCCATTATTATAAAGGAATAGAACAACTGTGGTGGAAATGCAGCTTTTGGATACAAGTTCAATATTTTCATCCGTGACAATCGAATTCAAATATGTCTGCTGATTTTCCTCCCTGCCAAAACTCATTCATACGTAGATTTCAATATTAATAACTTGTTTTCTGTAGGAATCAACATTTACCGTTTTATTGTCTGTCCCTATATTAATGCAGAGAAAACATGGTCAATGATAACTGCGTGCATTATATTTGCCAGTTTTCCATTTGCTTTGCATGAATCAACCCCCTGACTAAATGTGTAATGGTGAAATAAAGTGCAATTTAAAAGCAGTTCTGCGCATGTGACTCCACGCTTACACGTTGATCCCGTTCAACTCGCAGCACTTGACTTATGGCTCATAAATAAGCACAGGAAGTAGTTTTCTGCCACAATGATAAATGTCATCTGTACAATCCAAAGCGAGTGACAGCAAAGTGACAGGATACGCTGTCAACTGTCACATCTCCAAATCTGTGTTTAAATTCCTTGAGCGTTCACAGTTGAAGAGCAGTAAACAATTCTTACGCACATATAACAATGTGAAAAATGTCTCCCTGGTTGATTTGAGCTGTGGTTTGCGGAGGTTCTTTCAGAGTTCTTTCCGAGTGCCATTTCGGTTTTTAAGCCAAGCTTTTCAATGTAAGTAAAAAAATCATCGGCAGTGATAAAAATGATAATAAATATATGCATGTCAATGTGACAAATAAGCATGTTTTTTGTGTCTTATTTATTATTTTATTACTTTTTCTATATTTCAGTTTACCTTATGGGGTTTTAAATAATGTGTGCTATAAGATTCAGAATGTTTTGTAAGATTTAATTACTCGCCCTTCATCATTATAGCTTTTAGAGAACTATTTTTTTTTTGATAGTTTTGTGTTTTTCACATGCGAGCAAGTAACTGATGGAATCTTGATCTGCATGTTACATAAAGTTCTCTAAAGGGCTTAGACGCCTCTTTCCCTATGTATCCGAGCAGGTTTCCGCTAGAAATGCAGCCAGGGTGAGGGAGGGTCAGCACAGATGTAATTATGGGATGTATAGGCGGGGGCAGAAGTCGAGCAAAAGTACATTGCTCAGCAGAATCGTGGCAAACAGCTCACTTGTCTTCCTGTGACCTCTGACCCGTGCCTGTCTCCACCCTACTTGGAACCTGCATGTGTTGGGCCGCGTTACAGGTGTAGAAAGTGCTGAACCATATACATTCTGTTACAGAGAATATCCAAGACTTACTCCGGTTTATTCATACATTCACATTCTCCTTAAATTAAACTGTGAAGGAAATGCTTTTCAGGTTAATTAGAACGTTTTCGCTATGTTCTCGCGCTGTAATTGAAATAGAGAAGACTTGTCGGTGAGAAGTATGCAGCGTTAATGAGGATAAGTTGTTTATTTAAGAAAAGCTTGATCTGAGAATTACGGTGTTAAGACAAGTGTGACATCCGACGTATGAGCTGATAGCAGAGCTGCTTGATAATGCCCAAAAAAATCATTCAATCGTTAAATTTATGGGAGCATCTTAATCCAAAAAATTGTTATCGAGCAAGTACAAATAAGAGATTTGAAAACTTGCAATAGTTTCGCAGTGAGGTACAACATTGCATGAAATTACACTTTGATTTCATATAACTTGAAGGAATACATTCTGTCATCATTTACTCACTCAAATGACTTTTGAAAATCTTTATGACTACGACAGAATAACAATAGAAAATGTTTGTAATAGAACAGATTTGTTCTCAATTCACTTGTCAGCCAAGAATTGATGTTCTTTACATGAGGCAAATATGATATTGCTTCATATCTCTTTAGGTTCACATAGTCATGTGTGCTTCCCGTGCTACCCATCAGAATCACATCCCTGTTGATTAAAGAGATACTCTATAAATAAAGCCGCTGTTTCTTCTCAAACATAACACGCTCAGACATTGGGCTGACGGCTGAGTAATTACTTTGTGCTTACATGACAGCGCCATTTTTTTATAGCTTTATTATGGGGCTGTGGCTTATGTCTCGTGGGCTGTCAACACCTAAACTATAATTCTGGTCTATGGACAAGACAAACATGGTGTCATTCTGTTATGTTTGTGTCATTTATTGTTTGATCCCTATTTGGATGATGAGACTGATGATGCTGTTAATTGCTTGTCATAGTTGAATGAAATGAGAGTTCTCTGATGTAAGGATAATTTATTTTACTTTGTGTTCCGAACAGAGTCGATACATCGCCACATGCAGCAGTATGAAGTGGAGTATTTGCAGTTTGCCTTTCGATGGATGAACAACCTGCTGATGAGAGAGCTTCCTTTACGCTGTACCATTCGCTTGTGGGACACCTATCAGGTACCACAAAACGATGCACCTATTAGTATTTCTCAATCAAATAATTCACACAAAAAAAACGATTCTATTGTTATTTACTGTCATATAACATTGGGCTGCTTCAACGATTTCATTTACATTTACATTTACATTTAGTCATTTAGCAGACGCTTTTATCCAAAGCGACTTACAATAGTCGAGGAGACAATGAAGCGGTAAACAGCCGATACTACAATAGGTTAACAAGTGCTACAACAATGCTACCAAGTTACACAGAGAGCGAAGTTACAAAAATTATATATATAATTTTTTTTTTTTTTTTTTTTTTGATAGAGTGAGTAGGTTAGAAAAGTAGTGAGTTAGTGAGTTAGCCAACATTTCTTATTGGCTAGCCAAAATTCTTTTAAGGTATTATTTTCATACAGGGAAATTGGATTGTGATGTTTGCCCCAAAAACATGCCAACCAACATTTTATTTCCTCTTTTACTGTATTATAACTATTGATGATAAATTAATAGTTAATTTTTTAACAAAACCTAATTGATTAAAATGTTCTTTCATTTATTTGAACATAATTGGACATATATTATCCATAATCGATCTATATATTCTGAATACAAGTTACAGATGCATAGCTTCCTAAGGTGTAGAATGTAACATTTGAAAGGAAATAAACAAAGACATACAGCACTAATATAAAGAGGAAGGTAAGGCACAGTATGTAACCTTAACAGATTTCGACATATAACCCAACACTTGCCGTCTCGCAGCCTTTACTTCATGATATAGAGGACTGCTGTTTCAGAGCAATCGCTGCTGCCTTAACTCGGTCATGCACTCATCTCAAAATAGCTGAAAATGATGGTTAATTTTCACTTTGAAAGAATGTGGATTTTCTTATTGTAATTGTCTGTCTTCGTGTGAACCGCAAAAGGCCGCTGCAGTAGATGTCAATTTTCTTTCATCTCTGCAGTGCAGAGGAACGGCTGGCTGTCCTCTGCCCTTATTCTTCTTGACTGATTTGGATTTCAAACAGATAGTAACCATTGGCAATATACAGTTCACGTGGTTTATTTTTATTTGTTACTCACCAGAGACATGCCACTGGCTTTTTCTGACTGCATGGGACCCATCATTGATTGAAATGAGCGTTGACGCTTACTGAACCCACAAAAACCTCCTTGCTTGTTAGGCCAGGGACAAGTCAATAACTGTAGAATATTGCTTAACATACACAATTGATCTCCAAGTCGGATAAAGGAAGCTGGGAAGGTGCAGAGAAAATATGGTGCATTACAATGATTTAGGCAAAGTTGAACTTCCTCTGATGTTTTTTTTTTTATTGTAGAAGGTCCCAGTTTTTGTCAGGTTATGATTGGATGCACTCTTGAGCTCTCATTGTTGCTTTCTGATATTGATCTTGCAGGCTGAGCAAACTATAGAAGCAAGAGTAAGAGGAGCTAAATATGGCAAACATGTGCAGCAGTAAATGCTGTTTCACATGACACACCATTAAGAACATTTAGTTGGTGGAATTATAAATTATAATTAAACATGCATATTGATTAACACACAATTGGATTTTTAATCCCAGTTATGCTCATTGACGATTAACATACATTTCCACATAACAACACCAGCAACAGCATCCATTGACTTGTTTGTTGAAATATAAATGTAAAAGTGAATGAGTGCGACTACTGTTTGGTTACCAATAGAAATGCACTGATTTAAAGGTCCATATTTGGTATTGGCCGATAAAAGCATTTTTGTGGTGCAGCTAAATAGTGAAGACGACATAACCTATCAATCAAAGGTACAGAAAATACTATACATGTGCATCTGTGTATATAAATTGTTCCAAAACATCAGTAACTAAATGATCGTATATACATTTATAAAATACAGTTTAGGGTACATTCAGAATTTAGAACTAAGTTAACGCAAATTAATATAACCACTAAATTATCAAGTCAAGTCAAGTCACCTTTATTTATATAGAGCTTTAAACAAAATAGATTCCGTCAAAGCAGCTGATCAACATTTGTTCGTGAGACAGTGTGTCCATAATGCAAAATGATAGTTAAAGGCAGTTCATCACTGAATTCGGTGGTGTCATCTCTGTTCAGTTTAAATAGTCGCTGAGCATTCATTTTCAATCAAGTCAGCAGTATTGCTGTAAATCATCATTGGTTTTATAAACCATATAATATATTTTATCACTCCAGATAATGAGTGATTGTATCGGTGGAGAATTTTGCAGCGGTACATCTCTAGTTACCAACTACATATCTATGTCCGAAATATCTTTTCTTTGTTCTAAAGAAGTCATGCAGGCTTGAAATGACAGGTGGGTGAGTAAATGATTACGGATTTTCATTTGGGGTAAATCATCCTTAAGTACTAATTTAAAAAGCTTTTCTCGGAAGTTAGTGACAGCTAGTTTTCTTAATTTTATCTTTTAAAGACAGTGACATTTATAGATGATGACTTTGAAATGCCTCATTTCCGGAATGTAAACTTTGATTTGAAACTTTTTACGTGATATCGCCATGGTGGTATAGATATCATAACTAACCAGTGCCTCGGCCAAAACCCTTTCACAGTTCCATCTGCCTTTGCACAAATCAAAGGGCTATTTCACTCATCTTTGGCCAGAAGCTATGAAAGCCCAGCTGTCAGGGCTGGATGCTCACCTGAAAGTGCTTGCTCAAAAAGTAGTGAACTCAGATCTGTGGTCTTTGAACTCCAGATAGAGAGATGGAGTACTTCAGGTAGTCGTCTTGTCTGCATTGATTTGACTTCAAATAAAAAGTGCTGAGATTTTCTTGGATGCCAGTCACTGTAATTCCTCTGCTGCCTGAGTGAGAAATAACAGATGTAGTGAAATTCAAAGCGAAGTGAAAATAGTGCCTTGCTCAAGGGCAGGTCGGTTATTACCTTTCAGCACTTTGAATCAAACTTAGAATATACCTTCTTTTCACAAGTTTGTCTATCTTACCACTTGGCCATAACTGCTCCTTATTGCTCCTTACTTTTAGACGACTATAAGGAAGCCATTTGTAAGGTGACTTGCTAAAGAGTGGGAACACTGTGGCTTTTAAAGCATTGCTGACTATACTTCTGGTTCGGTCAGACACTGGGTGTCAGTGGTTTGTTTGCTAATACTGAAAATTGTTGCATTATGGTTGACACAGCCATGTCTTAACCTCACTCAGATTTTCCTTAATGTTTTGTTTGATTTTTGCCTAGTGGCACACTTTTCCCGAAATTCTTTGATTTCTGTATCCTATTAAAGATTTCTAAGAAAACGTTCTCCCTTAAATCCTAAAAGCGGTGCAAGTGATACACTGACTTTATTCTTAATTTTAAAATTTAAGGGTTCACTCATATTTTATTAAACATATTATTGGTCTTTTCTGCTCAAGTTAAGTTTCTGCCATTCGGAAATTTAAAGTTATTCCTATTCTCTATTTTGCCAAGTTCTCAATTTTGGACCCTAGTGTGAATTCCTCAACATAAGCCAGGAATAGAATGTAATTCATCCCATGCATTTTTAATGCATAACCAAATAGTCTGAAAATGACTGCTCGAACTCGCTCCCTCCCTTGCCGACTCTGACAATCTGTGTCATACTAACTCACCTTAAAGATCTTGATGGCCTGAATTAGCCGAGTATGAAAAATGAATATTTCATGGTCTTTTGAAAACAAAGAGTACCTTCCCCTGTGCCGGTTTCTGTGCCATTTACAGTGCATTGTGAGTTTTTCTCGATCTGTGCGGCTTGTTGTTTTCACACTTCTGCTTTACATGCTCCCTCATGTTCTTCAAAGCTTGCCTTCTTCTATCATACAAGGCTTCTCACAAAACCTCTTCAAAATAAAACAGAAATCCTCTGCACTGCAGTGAGTGTTTTATCAAAGCTAAAGGTCTTTGCAACTGCCCTGCTTCTTTGTGGATGTTCACTGCCCTACCAAACCACTTCAAACCCCATACCAAATAATTATTTCCTAATAAAGGCACATTGTGAGGATATGGTTCTGAAAGACCCAGAAGAATGTTACAGTGGTTGTCAAGTGGTCTTTTCTTCAGTGCCCAAATTTTTTTTTGAATGAGGGGTAATAGACATATAATGACAGGTGTAAAAATTTTGTCTACAGACTTTAAAGGGCACAATAAAATTTTATTTCTGTAATACTTATGAAACTAAATTTTGCACACCAGATGTGAAATAAAAACCTGTGCTGCATTACATAGGTTTGTCATACCAGATGTGCACATTCTAAAAGTTAAAAGTCCACTCCTCTGACAAGATTAGTCAATTTTACCTTGTTTTGTGAATGTGAAGGTCATGGCACACACTGTAGTGAAGTGAAGTGAAGTGACTTGACGTCTAATCAAGTATTGTGTTCCATACTTGGAATTTGTGCTCTGCATTTACCCATCCCAGTGCACAAACACACAGTAAGTGAACACACACACACTGCGAACACACACCACAAGCAGTAGGCAGCCATGGACCTCAATCATGGTATTCCCGCTGGTTCCGAGTCTCGAACAAGCAATCTTTGGATCACGAGACCAAGACTCAAACCATCAGGCCACGACTGCCCCACGACATTATGTTTTGCTAACATAATGTATAAAACATTGGTCACATTTTATTTTAAGAGATTAACAAACCATTAACTAAGACTCTTGCGTCAATAAACTTCTAATATGTTGCTTACCATAATCCTTGGTTTGGATTGGGAAGAATATGTCCCTTATCCAACAACACTTATTTCAGAATTAGTGTTTGTGGCATGGGAATCATAGCTGTTACATTTAGTTATTTAGCTGACGCCTTCATCCGAAGTGACTTACAAGTGAGATTCACAAAAGAAGCTGTCAGTACGAGATGTAACAAAGCATGCACAAGTGAAATAATACTAGTACTAGTTAAATAAAAAAAACTGAGCCAGGTGCAATCAAGAAAGTTTTTAACAGAAAGAGTGGTTAGACGGAACTAACGAGTTTTAGCCACTTTTTAAAGATGGAAACAGCGTCTGCCAAACATGATGTACAAGGCAGATCGTTCCTCCATCGTGGAACCGATCCAGAGAAGGTGCCCGAGAGCGATTTCTTGCCTCCTTGGGATGGCACCACCAGATGTCGCTCATTAGCAGAGTGCAGGGATCTGAAAGGCACATTCATGTTTTATCAGTAATTGAGGGTAGGGGGGTGGTGAACATGCGGTGGTCTTGTAGGCTATTAGCAGAGCTTTGAATTCAATGCGAGTGGCCACAGGCTTCCAATGTAACGCAACGAAGAGAGGTTGCAAGGTCCTTGAAGACACCTCTTGCTTTCACATTCTGCATCAGACTGCTGTCTGGTTGGTTTCTGTTTGAATGATTAAGTACTTCAGTTTCCAGTCTGTTATATACAGTTAACATTTGAAGTGGATCAAAAAATTGGAGATTTCTGTTTTCATTGTTCAAAATGTCTTTATAACTTCACAAAAGGTTCAAACCCCTTCAAATATTGACTAGTGTTGAATCCGTCATTCAGTTTGCGAGGTTTTGAGTAGTTCTATTTGCTGACACATGCTCGATCAAGTCCGAGCGGTTTTGCTAATGCACTGACACTGTCTCTGCACTGAAGCGGAATTGCAGTATTGTTTGTACTGCCCAAGGAATTCTCCCCTCAGTCCAATTACGCTTTCAGTATGTCTTAGTCTACTTGAACCAGAAAACAGTAATAGTCCCACTGTGGTCCTTCGACAGCACTATATGTGCAGCACAGCCATCTGCTGTGTGTGTGTTTTCCTGAGATTTACTAAAGCTATATTGTGTTCAAGGCCTTGATATCCCTGACTCATCTTTGGCAATATTGTTACATGTCGCCAAAGGAGAACATGAGGATTTGCATGTTTGATTCCTAAAAATAACATCTACTCCCAACATTGTGTAAATTTTGACTAAAAGTATGAAACCTTTAATTGTTGAAGCTTGTAACCCAGCAGGTGTTTCTGTGGGCAAGTGTGGTCTTTTGGGCCCAGCTGAAAGTGTAGAAGGATATTTCATGACCCGTCGCAGTCAACAGAAGTCAGTGATACTAAAGGATAAATGTGTGCGCATCTATCGGTTGCCAACAGCAAGGTCTTACACTTTTTATTGTACGACCACTGTGTTTCTCACATGTGACGTCTGTTGGGTTTTCTCAGCAGGGTTTATAGACTTATTAGAAGCCCAAGGCAAACACCAAGCCTCTTTTAACAGCGTGCTAACACCTAACTGTACGCCACACATCCAGGGACTGACTAAAGTGAGACAAACCCTCAGGTTACGCTACAGACATTTATAGCTAAATTGTACTTTTAGGAATTGTAATCTTTGTTTTTTTATTTTGATTTGGTTTGCATTTTCCGGCTTTTTGATAAAGTATTTGGACAACAAAAATTTGCACTTAATAAAGGGGGGCTACCCACTGCTCCACTTATTGGTAATGGGTGATTCATGCAGATAATCTAGAAGTTTGTGTGCATTAAAATAGCAGATTAAGCTCGAATGCATACGGTGGATGATGCAAACATTCCGCAGAGTAGTATTTGTTAGCCCTCTACAGTTTCAGCGGAACTCTTCTATCTTGAGCCGTTCTCTTTTTAATGAGCTAGAAGATAATTCCTGCTCAGACAGAGCCTTTTGAAACATCTACCCAAATAAAGAAACTTCCAAATAGACTTTTGTTGATTGCTAAAGGCTTAATTGAACAATTTATTTTTCCAGGGTTTGAATTTGTATTGTCCTGGCAAACGCTTCTTTTTGCCAGGACGGTAGCTCAGTGGTTAGAGCATGGTGCAAACAATGCCAGACTGTTCAAACCCGGGGATTGCAAACGCGCAGAATCAAATGCAATGTTAGTCGCTTTTCCCAAACTTGTTCTGTTTTTGCGGCCTGCCTTGGTTTTACCTGCACACATTCTCAGTGTATGTACAAGCTGTAGTACCATCCTTCTCTCTCCTCATCCTTCCTGAATCCTGATCTAAAACCTCACCGCAGGCACAGAGGAAAGGAGCTTCCCAACGGAGACTTAGACCTGCGACCTGAATCCCTTTACCGGTCCCGTGGGCTTCCCCTAATGATTGGCCTGTGTTTTCTGACACAGAAAAGCCGCTACCCAGAAGGCAATGTGCAGGTCAGAAGCACATACTCTGAAACATCAATATTTCATCACTTCTCGCTTGAAATTTCCACCACTGACTTCTTTAAAGTTTCTCAACTCTGCACAGTCCCTTATAGAGCAGCAGCTTGCTAGGTGTTCTAGCCTCAAACATTTACAATAAAAATTTAAGTGAGGTAACCCTTAGTGTAAGTTGATGCCAACCTGGGTAAATCTCAGTTTGCAAATTGAATAATTAATCCAATGAAACAAGCTTTCAAAGATTAAGAACCCCCCCCATTTCCACCTTTTTGAATAATGGTGTTGAAATTCAGATCGTGGTCAGAGGATAAAGTTCTGTGTCCTCAAGAGGTTTTCTGTTCACTTTTTTCCCTTTTGCTCTGTGATTTTAAGTAAAAAAGCAATCTCCTAGGCAATGTTAAGTCTTGTCGTCTTTGGTTTTGCATTTACGTGGCCTAAAGTCAAGATAAAAATAGTCCAAACTTTTAGGGCCCCTTGGGCTGTGGAAGTTACCCTGACAGTAAAGGCCAAACCTCTATTTTACTGAAGTTTGAAGGGCACTTTTGGAAGATAAAAACCAAAGAAACCGGAAAACAAAAACTGAATAAAATGGTGGCTTGCAAGAGTCATGTAAAATTGCTATCTAATTCTTATCCATAGTTCTTCTATCAGTTACTAAAGAGCCAAGCATCATTTGTTCTGCCAACCAGATCAGGCCTTTGTTAGAATTGTAACTCTCAGGACTCTTTGGTGAAGTAAACATGTTTGAAGCCATTCAGGCTACATTTACATGACAAAAAATGATGTACAAAAATAGAAATTAAAATATCTTCGTCATTGAAACGCATTTTGTAAGAAATAATGCATTAAAACAAAAATATGTTCATAAAAATCCAAGCACATAGCAAAAAATGCAGAAACACGATTTATAAGAAATGCATATAGAGTCTCTGAAAGACAGTGGTTTTGCAAATTGCCAGAATGCATTTTTCAGTTCTTCATCTTACAATACAAACCTTTGACAAACAAAACTATTCAAATGTGCTTTTATGCACTTTTGGCAATTCATTTCATTTTGCTTGTCACGAACTGTGAGTGTGTGGTATTCACACTAGAAAACAGTCACATATATAGTTTAAGAACTTTCAATTTTTTATGTCATGCAATCTGAATTCATTTACTCATCCATTCTTAAACGGATTCTTAGATTGACACGGGGGTAGGATTCATCATGTTATGAGTGACATGTTTGTTTGCCACATGTAGGTGTTTTATTGCCATCCACCGTGAGATATACACATACTCCCAAAGTATAGAGTGAATTCTCACTTTGACATTTGACTGCACACACGCACCAGACAGTGGGCGATATTTTTTCCCCCTGCTGACAGCAGGAGTCTCACATCTTGCAGGTAGAGAGCGGTTTAATAAAGTAATAAAGCACAGTAGCAGGGAGCATGTCACAGCTTGATACCCTCAGACGGTCATCTTCCCTGCCGCTCTGATTAAGGCCGGTAGGTTACACCAATAGGCAATCATCACCCTGAACATAACTCACGGAGGCCCACTCCATTTCATCTGCTTGCTCTCTGTCCTCTTGCTTGGGGCTGAAGTATGAGTGGATATGAACGGCGTGCGCTGTTCGATGTCAGTTCTACTCCATCTCGGCGGACTTGTTGGTAAATTCGGTGTGATTACATGAGCGAGGAAAACGTTTAATATTAGAAGTCTGCAGAAAACTGACATTCTAACTGACTGATCTTGTGACCAAGACGTTATCGCCAAACTATACCTGTAAATCTTTGTCAAAGCATCCTGACTGCCACGTTGTTAACCAAGATGGTTTAATGTAAAATTAGCTTTTTTCTTGTCTACAAGGGTGTGTTCCTGTAGTTCAATTGGTAATCCATTCCATTACAAGAACAAAACTTCAGTTGGTTCCCAGAAAACACAAATCAGCCTGCTTGTTTAACCAAAGGAAGAATTCTTTATTCGACACAGTTTAGTCAAAGATACAAATCCATTAGATAGTGTGAGTTTATTGGCAAAAAAGGGACCAGGAAGCTGATTGGTCGGTGAAAATGCACATGAGGGTACATGGAACTAGGTGTGTGTAATGAGAACCCTGCACGGAGTGTTTGTGCCTCTCTTGCTTCTACGTTCTTACCGAAGCATTGTTGCAAATTAAAGGACGTGCAAAACCTTCACTTATGCAACATTATTGAAAGCACTTGCTTAAGGACAACTGGGAGAAGCCACAATGTAATAATATTCTTTGAGACGCTACTGGCAGGACTCATTCCTTTAGCAGCCGTGGACTCGCTAAACAAATTTTATCTACCGGCTATATTTCAGATTATGTAACATTGTTAGCGGTTTAGAATTTAACTTGTGAACATCCTAGCAATATTGTAAATGAGTCAAACATCTTTAACGGATACCATGTGCATTGTCTTGTACGGTAATGTTTGTATATGGTTTATTTGTATGGGTTATTAAGCTGAGCATCTTAGAAAGTATTGAAAATGAGCAAATGGAGACGGTCGCTGAAAGATTTTCAATAAATTGCATCTGTGATAAAGAATCTAATCTCATGCTTTGAGTTGATCCATGCGCCATTTCAAAGTGGTTTGAAGCCTTGTCAAGTTTGGGCAGACGTTGTGGCTAATAATCCCTAGAAAACGTGACACTACTGATTACAAAAGGTTAAGAATCATGGTCATGGCTTCGATCCCAGGGATTGGACGTAGTAAGAAACGAATATATAGCGTTATACAATGAAAGTCACTTTAGATAAAATGGAAAATGGAAAAATGAAAATTTAGATGCCTTTCCTCTATGTATAAATATGTGACATGACTATCTTTGCTAAAACATAGAATTAGGGATGTTCTTATCTCAAAATGGAAAAAATATGTTGTTTTTCTTGGCGGAATGAATCTCTGTCATGTCTTTGGACAACAATCCACATTTTGAGCACTACATCTCACAACACAATATATGGGGGGGCATCTACTGCTTCCGGGTCCAAACGCTATCAGATGCTATAGGCAAACAACAAAAAATACTACAAAACACTCATTGTGAGCTGCAAAACTACAGGAAGTCTGTGAACCTTACATTTACATCCACAATGAAATACCTAATGGTCGTGCAGAGACAGCTTTTTATTATTTATAAACCTGTTTTAGATGTAACCAAGCTTGTAACCAAGAGTGCACCCGTATACAGTGCCAGATATGATATGTCTGTGCATGAAGAAATGTTATTACATCATAATGCTTGTATCATATGCACCCCCCCCCCCCCCCCCCCCTTCATCTACTTGTGATCTCGTCCTCATTTTAAACCCACCTGAATTGTGTCACTACCTATAGATCTTGCATCAGAACGTTCCTAAATAAACCCCTGTGTCTGCCACAACACATGCCCCCCACCCCCACCATTGTCCCCATTAATTAAGACCTATCAGCCGGCTATCAACCCTGTATCCCCAAAGGGAAGCAGGAAGGACAGACCATATAATTAAAATGATCAATGAAGAGAAGCTATGGCCCATGTAAATATGAACCCAGGCATCATTAGACCATATGTCAACGACAAATAGTCCATCTTATAACTCAAAACAACATCTACTGCGTTGCTTTCCTACAGCACAGTGGTTAAAAATTGGCACTAGAAATGCCAGAATCATGGGTTAAATCCCAGGGATTACACATACTCAGAATAAAAATGTAATAGTCAATGTAGCCAATGTGTTTATTTATTAAAAACAACCATATCTGAAGATTAAACCTTTTAGCTATCAGAATAAAAGTAGTCGTGCATGATGTGACATGAGACAACATTTCTCTGTTGGAGGACAGCCAGAGCTCTGCGTTGTGGGGACAGAACCCCATTCCCAAACAGCTGAAATCATGCAGATGCCCTTGCAGCCTGGCCCTGTCTGTTGAGTGTCTAATTAAGTGCATTTCACGCTTGTGTGGTCACTTTGACGAAGAGGTGACTGAGAATGACTGCGGGGTAATTGGACTGGATGTAACGTCCGCGGTCTGCAAACTAGTTCCTGCCACCTTGGGTGTGTGCTGCGCTACTTGCGTATGGACGTTCTGACCCACGATACAGTTAGGAAGATTTCCATTGCCCGCATTTACCCTTGAAGGGAAGACCTGTCCTTCCTGTTTATTGCTGGGAGAAATGCCTCCATTGATTTTCATTAGGGCCCTCTGTCCGTGGCTGGCATTAAAGATAATCTTTTATGTGCGGAGCTCTTTCCATCTCCTGTGCCCATGCCACATTTTCTCAGAGGACGTTTTGCATAACTAGACGGTTTTATTAAAGGTGCACTCCATCCAAGAATGAAAATTCTTTGTGGAACTCACTGAAGTTTGCTTGATTTTTCCTAAATGTAGTAGATGTATATAATGTAGCTATTAGTTCTTTCGTAGCCATTTTCTTCGCAATCTTGATGTAGTAAGCTGATTTTGGTGACCCAGGCAACAGTGGTAATGATGCAAAATTACAATTCACACTCTTTGAAGTCATATGTTCATATGAAAGAGCACTTTTAATTTGTGACATTTTATTTGTCACATACACATTCATACACAGTACGAAATGATGTGAAATACTTTTAGGACTGCTACGACCTTTTCACTGGTCCATCAATGTCTTCTGGAAAATTACTGTATTTTCTTATTTAAAATGTACTTTAAGATGCACTTTTCTTTCCAAACTGCTATTAGCGCTGAACATTTTTCAAAAAATGTTTAAAATTGGAAAAAAAACCTCTTCATATTCAGATAAAGCATGGCTTTGTTCTTTGAGGGTTATCACAGTACAAGGTGGTTGAGATGGAGAGTTACGTGAACTTCAACACGTGTCTCATTCAGTGCATGAGGGTTACTATTATAATCCCCGCTAGGCCTTCACACAAAGGCTCTACTTGTTCTTGCCTGCCCTTTAATTTCATTGTTATATTATGCTGCGATTCTTATGTGTCTGGAAACTTAAAAGAGCAGATTCAACGAGCGTGGCGAAAAACGTCAGTTTTGATTACCAATGTTATCTGGTGTATCATTCATCAATATTTTTCTAACCAAAACAATAAAAAAAAATTCATCACAAAGTTGAGTTTAAACTCTCGGATGACAGTTTAATTTACTACAGTTGTATCCACTAACATTCCGACTCTTATTGTAATCTCTGTCTTTGAATAGGCGGAGCCAGAAGGATTCTCTCATTTCCACTTGTATGTTTGTGCCGCCTTCCTGGTCCGATGGAGAAAGGAGATACTAGAGGAGAGGGATTTTCAGGTAAGATGATTTTTGTGGTTTTGATTGCGGCCCCGAGAGCTGCAGTAAACGTCGTCCTTGCAGGAGCCCCCTCCTCTCTCATTAACTCGCGAGGTCGAGGGGTCGGCGTGCCTGCATTAGTGTGATGACAACAGCAGCTGCCGTAAGGTGACATTGTTCGGTCCCTTTGAGACTCCTCTATTTCCTGTCCTCACACATTTGCGCCCGTTCTATGCAATTGAGAGTTAAAGGATTCAGCCATACGTAGTCTTAGTATGTCACCAAAAGTACAGTGTTTTCCTTTTAAAGGATTTGAACTTTAGAGGATCTTCCTTAAGTGGAATAAGTATTTTACGTCATAATGTCAAATCTAATCTGGTTTTCAATGCAAATGTCTATTCTTATAGATATCATTGGATATCATTCATCCTTATATTTGTTTGTCTTCATTATCCCCATGTCAGGAATGATGTTTCAGGGTTCAAGACAGCGTTTATGAGAAATGTGTAGTCGTTTAAGCCAAACTTTTCTAAACTCACAGCGTACACTACAAAGTCTAGGCTTACAGAATCTCAGACATCAATGTTTTAATAATTCATTAAAATTAATTGCTGTCTGGCTGCCATCTGGGATGTTGTTAAGAGATAAAGGATCAGTATTTTTCTGTAGTTTTACAGCATGTTTTTATGGTGCTGTACAGTTACTCGTAATTGATTGGTATTATCAATTTTGGCTTCTTAACAGCTCCAAATCAAAATCATTTAAAAAAGGATTATTGTTCCACATCATTTTCATTCCTTTATGTGTTATATTTATCGAAGCTGAGCTATTTTTGACATTTAATTTATTTTTCAGTTTAATCTAAGTTTAAAAGTAAAGTTGTTGTTTCAAATGTCTAAGTTCCAAACACAATCGGGTCATAGTTGGATCTAGTTTTTTTATAACACATTTTTTGGTGTTCGCCTATGGCTAAGAGCATTTTAGGAAGCTGTGGTCTGTGACATCACACTTAACAAGCACATAATTAAAATGAATAACAGCTGATATCATCATCCTGCTACCTCCCATCTTAACCTTGGAAATAATTTATTTAACGGTAATGTGATATACCTAATCAATAATAATATGCCATTATATTCAAGATTAAACGACGTTTTTCACAGTCGTGTCTCAAGCAGATAGGAAATTGATTTTTGAATTGGAAACAAATGAGCTAATAGAATATTTCGAAATCAATATTTTGTGTCCGATAATTTACTCGTGGGGCAAGCCGCGTAATTCGACAAAGATTTTTTCATAGAGGTCTTTTAATAGAGATTGGGAATTACCTTTGTGCTGTTAAACGTGTGAAATGGACCTCTGTTACGCAGATCAAGCACTTTCATGAGATTTAACTTTCATTTTAGTGCGTAGTGAATAAATATTTACCTTCGAGAGGTGTTTGTTCATCTTAGTGCATACATTTAGGGGCACGTAAAACAGGGAAATTTCCGATAGAAATAAGGGTAACATCAGGAATAAATATAGAACAAAAGGAACGTTTTAAAGGGCAGAAATGAAAGGATCAAACCGTGAATATGTACAGTTCAGAATTGTTGTTTCTCAGTTAATCAGTGCGATAAGATCTAAAAAATGTATTAAAGGAATAGTGTCAGGTTGGATTTCAGGTTGGTGTAAATCTTTTTTAGTCCACATTTTTCCCCACTCTTCAACCTTTTCACTGCAGCTGTTTTCATCCTTACATCTTTGATGCTCTTGCTGCCTCATTCTAATCGTTTCCATCTCTTTTAACATCCATTTCTTTCCTGAATGAATACGTTTGTATGTGTGCGTGTGCGTGAGTGTGTGCGCTTGTGTGTTCTTAAATATGCAGCAAGTCAGTGGTGTGTATCAGCAGTGTGTTGTGGGGCGGTTGATTTATTGTGTTTACAGTGCTCAGTGATTCAGGATTATCCCCTGCACCAACGCTGCAGCACTCGGCCGCTGTTTGGCATTCAGACAACAGCCTCAGGCCTTCTTCTTTACCCTGCTGTACCATGTGTGTTACAAAGATACAGTAACTCCTATTCTGACTTCCTATTCTCTTTTTACTATTCATTTTTGCCCTTCTTTTACATGAACGCCGCTCTAAAAGAAAGAGTCCATTAGTTCAAGGTGAACTTATGTTGTGGTAGTGATGATTTCGTTGCCACACATCATTGATTTTTCCTCTTGTATTCTGCCTTGGCCCAACTTTCCTGAGAGATCTTTCCTAATTCTAAGTTGTTTTCTTTCTCTGTCCAACTATAGTTCATCACCAATACTTATAATAACTTATAATACTAATACTATAACTTAAGTCTACATAGGCAGCTGTTTTTCTTCTATGTTAATGTGAAAATTAAACAAAACGCACAAAGAAAGTCTATTGAAGACTATACTTCAAATATTGAGTTTTCAGTCAGATATTTAGGTTTGTATATGATACAAACTTGGCACACTTTTTTTATATGTGATTTCAACCTATTTAACGTCCCTCCTCAATGCGTAGCCTATCAATATTGTTCTTGGTTTCAGCTTTTACTGCTCTTAGATTCGCAGGTGTTTTTGACTTCATTCAGTAGATGATGTGAAACATATTTAAAAGCAGTATTGTCTATTCACTCATGCACTCACAATCTGTGAGTGTTTTGCAGCGCCGCATTTAAGCCTGTGGGGAATATGAGCCGGACATTGGTTCCAGCTTTTACGGTACTATCTGTACTGTTCAGACTCTGGCTCCACAGGTCATCTGTGCAATATGTCAATAGCAGTTTCTTGGATATGTTGGCTTCAGTTTTTCATTGTGTAAGTGCCTGATGACAAGTCTGGGGTCTCATCTGATTGATTTTCATTAGTAGCGGAGATGAAGACTGGGTGTGTCTTTATTTTCCACTGAAAAATCAATCTTTGCCTTGTGACTTCTAGTGCCAAAAAAAAACGTTTCTGCCTCTTAAATGCGCTGTTCTCCGCGTGTACGATTGTGTTTACAGTGTTTAAATATAACATGCGTTTAATTACCTGTATTTTTCACATAATTCACTAATCTGTCTACCTTTTTTTCCCCTGTTATAAAAATGACTGATAACTAACCCGTTCTGATGAAGTCCCTCCTTTAGGAAAACGTAACGAGTTCTGATTGAGCCAGCGCTTTCTCTGTTGTTATTCGACAGCAAGGGTAGCACGTGTAGCCTGGAAAGATCACGCTTCTTATCGTAAAGTGGAGCTGTATTCGCTCAGTGTTATCATAAACATATCATTAATCTTATCGATTTTAGATGGAATCAGACCCATAAAACATAGATGAAGAGGACTGAGTGTTCAAGCACAACTTTTGTATACGCCTAAACATGGAACTTTAACCCCAATCTAAACCAGCATGTGGTTAAGGGGTAAACAATAATCAACAACTAATTTAAACTGATCATAACAAACACGAACCATCGATGGTGTCCGGTTGAATTACTACACTTTTTGTTAGATTCATTTCATTATCATCTAGTTAACAAAGCTAAACAGCGAAGCCCTTTGTGCAATAAGTTACAGAAACTGTTAAACTGTTAACATCTTTCAAGAATAATCTTTGTGTAAATCCGGCATTAAACTGAATGAGATTGAGGAAGCTGTCCTGAGTAAAATGTTCTGCACATAGTTTTACACCTGGATTATAAAATGCCGGCACCGATTACATAAATTGTAATCATTGATCTTTAAGTACAGAGTCCCGGGCAAACAAAGATGATTGGACTCCAGGATGAGAATAACAGCATTTCCTCATGTTTTTTGCAACCCGTCCTCATGTTTTTTGGAGCGTAAAAAGACCTCGCCCCCTTTTTGTGTGTTTCTGTGGGCGGAGGTTAACCGTGATTGTGACGTCACTCAAGCAGCAAGTAAATGGTGGTAGTCCAAACCGGCCGTTTTTTGTAGGCGATTTCTGTTAAAAACATATCTCGCTTGGCAGTGATCTTTTAGCTATATAATTTTACAGATATTCCTTATACTCTAACAACAACATTATACACTAATTAAAGTTTAAAACATGGAATCGCGATGATTGGCACGTTTAAGTTTAACTTAGTCTAGCTAACTTAGTAGTTGTCATTTTCATAGAGTTTTAACTATTTTGAATTAAAAGTTGCTTGTACCTTGAAAATACAAAGTGTGTTCCTCATATGTATCTGCATGTTTTGCACAATCGCAACAGGGAAACTTTAATAAACTTAACTGTAAAGTGAATATTTAATATACGTGAATGAATGTACTGGCATTGTCATGGTGCCATTCGAATATCTTACAATACAAAAGCGGCGGAAATATCATGGTACAAAGTAGTATCATGGTGCTATGGTGCTATTCTGCCAAATTTCCTTTTTACTCAAATCTAAATCTATATTCTATAGTAAACTATATTATATTGTACACAACGCTTTGCAGTATATTTTGCCTGGGGAGCAGTTGGGGGGAACAATGCTTTGCTCAAGGGACTAACCTCAGTTTTGATATTTAATGGAAGAGAGCGCTTGTTTTTCACTTTCCTCCACCAACAATCCCCGCTGGTACGGTGTATAAAACCAGCGACCTTGGGATCACAAGTCCGACACTCAAACTACCAGGCCACGACTGGTGGTTCAAGTGGGTGAACGCTTGTTAACAGTTTCATTCATGCATTTTGAAAGATGCTAATATAAAAGGCAACTAACATTATACTATGCATTTATCAATTTCGTTTAATCTCACATGCCCTTAGTTGCTTACTTACTCTATTAAACGGAGCTACAGAAAGTAAAGGAAAGAAATGCGTTTTAGTGTTTGTGGAATTGTGGGTAAATACTTAAGTACACAACAAATCAAGCGGGAACATTATAAACAGAAATGTTAGGTTTCCTTTATATATATCATAGCGAAAAGCCAGTCAGTGGCGGACGGTTTTTTACTGAGACATCAAATCGTTAAATTAGTTTGTTCTCAACGACTGATTTATTCCAAACTAAAGCAAGTGTCTTGATAAATCATTTACTGAACCACAATCTCGTCTGACCTGTTTCAAACACAGATACATAATAGAGAAACACTGCAAATGTAAGCGTTCAAATCAACTTAATTGTGCATATGATACATTGATTACGGTGCTTCAATACTACCCTTTAAGATGTAGAACAGCTCTGTGAGTATTTTAAAGCTCTATCATTGTGATGCTATCCAAAGCACTGGTACATTGTCTAACCCTAATCTAGTGTCAAAATGAATCATTATTGATGATTGAGGTCATTTTTGAAAGCACTTGAAAACAGGATATTCAAGAAGTTAAGGTGTGGAGAAGTCTATGAATTGGATTTCTTCTCAAAAGATCATTTTGATTTGGCTTACGATTAAGATTGAAGGAAAGTCCTGACGTGAAAAATTAAATGAGTCTCCAGTCAGAGGAAAGGGAGTTATGGAACCATCCCAGCTTATTAAACTGTGAAAATTAGTCTTGTCTTTAGGGACTACGGCCTTTAGAAAAGTAGATAGATAGACTGACGTTTATCTTTAAAGATGGTCTCTGGCTGTCCATCAATCTACTTCAGCTCTTTGATTCATACTTTTGTCCAAAAAGGGTTTCATTTTAGAATTTCTTTTGATTAGGTCTGCGTTCCAGAAGAGGCTTAAATAGTTAAAGCCTCATCATTTGTCAGATCTTCTAGACCCGCAGGTGTTGAGGAGAATCCTAACTGGAAAACTTGGAGAGAGATGGATGGCAGGGTTGGAACAGTCTCAGTTTTATGTGATTTTTCAAATAGATCACTGAGCAAACAATCATAGAGCAGTGAACCGTTCCCTGTATTTGTGCACAGTGAGACCATAAGAAATAGACTTTGGCTGAGAAAGAACGAATGCTGGTTGGGAAGTAATGCGTTCTTTGTTCATTTTACTGTTAAAGAAATGTATATATATATATACATTTTTCCTTGTGGGACACATCATTGAAACTATAGTACCTAGAAATCTTCATATGTACATAGAACCTTTATATTCTACAAAATGGACACTCAGCAAATTTGGTTTGGGTTTAGAACAATATTATATTTCTTGGTATAATGAGTTGTTTTTATAATGCATGTTTGAATCACATAGAATTTTGTACAGGTTTATTAATGTGTCACTGAAGTCATGTTCTGTGTTCCACTGACTTTTCCCTGACCCCCTACTGGTTCGGGACATTTGTAATGGCTTCTATTCTTGGCAGGAGGGCAGTTAATGAGTATTAAGGGGGTGATCTGTTCTGGGGCTGAAAAAAAGCCGAGCCAGTGGCATATTCGTAAGAACGGAAAGACTTTTTTGACATTTAGTTCTGTTAACAACTGTTGTTTGAAGATTCTGTTCCTACCGAAAATAATAAATATACTGTTAGATATCAAGGTCACCTTTATTTGACATTTTAATCCAGCTAGCAATGCCATCGACGTGCATTACAAACATAGCAATCTACAAATACAAAAAGGCTTATTAGAATTCATAAAAAAATGAACGCCAGAAACTTTATATAATTCATGTGATCAAGTAAAATTCATATGTGGCTTGTCAAAAAATGCATTTCCATAATTCTATGTCTACATTTTGAAAAGTAGTCAAGGGACATTGTGATTTTTGTTCTCATAATGTGGTTATAGCATATATCAACAGGAACTAACTGGAAGAAATAACCCAATTCTTAACTTCTTCGTGAAGACCAAAGTAGTTAATTGGTCCTCCAAAAAGTGTACTTATGCACCGCACAAAGTCCTCAGAGTATAATTGAACAGTTTAAAGTGTATGCTCAAGACAGTCCTTCAAAAGAGAAAAGGGGAGAAAGGGATAAAACAAAGATGAAAAAAAATAAATTGGGTGCCGGTGTTTTTCGCAAGCAGCTCTAATGCTTGGGTAAGTGAGCGTGGAGAAATTATAATGGCTGCTATCTGGGCCTCTGAGCTTCTCTTATTCACTACATTGTGCGGCTGATACGAATGACTTTGGGTCTGTTTCATATTCAAGCAGACGCGGGAGCAAGGCGGGTAGAGATCTGAACGAGAGTGAAGGGACAAAGCCTTGCACGGTTGAAAGTTGGCTTTGAGCTGTCCTGCGTCTTCCCCTGCAGAGTTCCACGGCAGGTTACAGACAGCCAAATGTCAACCCCTGATGCCATTTAGCGAGGGCAATATGCAGCAAATGAGCTCTCATTAGGGGTTTGTTTATCACGTAATGAGAAAGCCTTTGGTGCGGGTAACAGACCGAAAATTTCTTCCTACTCTTGTCTGTGATTACCAATTTACTCTCTTTATTGGTGGGATTTCGTTTCGATTTTTCCACCCATGGTGTCTCAAACGCATCCCAGAACTGAAAAATACGCACTTAGAATGCCATTCTAAGGCATCCCAAACAAAAGGAACCTATGTTCCAGCAACGCATTCTCACTTCCACTTAGTCACATATTGTCATTCAAAGCGCTTTACGTGTCAATGTTCATCATGCAGGGTACCTCCTTGGCTTTTGGATTTCTTTACAAAAATATTTTGACGTACCAACTCTCAACCTAAACCAAACCATTTCTCAACTATAAAACCAGGTTGATGTAGTTATTTAAGGAGCAAATACTGTTCTACGTTCAAAGCCTATTGTTTAAGGTTACCAGTAGAAAAAAACATTACTTTTCAACAAATTCAACAAATTTATTATCTAATAAAATGAACATGCAATGAAATATTATTATAAATAAAAAAAATGTTTAGTTAAGCTTAAGGCAAATTCCCACTACAGGATTTTAAGTCCGATTAAGCTCGCCAACAAGTCGGGCTGTAATGGGGGGAAATCAGGGAGCGATCGGCACTCGTCTATATGTTAACTACTCAACGATGCATTAAAGAGGCTTGCTGATGAATCGCCGACACGTCGCAGATGAAAAACTAAAATCTAGCATGCTAAATATTTGGACCGGTCAGCCGACTCTGTATCACATGATGTCAGTTGTCTCTATGAGAGGCAGACCGCGAGAGAGTATGGTGTGGGTTGAGGTGGATGGTGGACACAACCACAATCGTCAAACTAATATTTATGTAAATTCTAAGCACTTGAACAGCGGAGTCAATAACATATGGTTACCTGTTAACACTCATCAGTTAACGTAACACAATCAGTCCGTCCCACAGTTACTGCTCCATTCATTGGCCATTTTCTTAGTTTTTTCCTTTTATGGGTTTTTCGGAGCAGATCATTGCGCAAACAGTTTTCAATGCTTAATTCTTTCCTGCATCCATTTTCACTTCCTGTTTTGCATCATTTTTCCTAGTGACAAAACATGATATGGGTACAGCATAGAGTCGCTGGACAATAGAGTTGTTGCAGATAATGAATGTTGAGTTCGCGTAGTGTAAACGGCACAAGGACTTACGGCTGACAATCTGGTCATGTAGTTTGAAGCACAGTGATCGGCTGATGTTTTAGGTCATGTAGTGTGAACGAGCCTTTATGTGTCTCCGTTGCATCTCAAAGCATTTGCATGGTAGAAGATCACAGAGGCCTTTCTGACCGCTGAAACACAATCAGGTGTGAGCTCAGATAAGAAATTTATATGTGGATGGAGAAAGGAATTGGAGAAATCAATCTTCCACTTTGGAGTTTAAATGGCTTGATTTAAATGAGTTATGGCAAAACTGAAGCTAGCTGAAACACAAAATAGTGCTTTTGTGTGTGTGCGCATGCCTGTGTGTGTGTGTGTGTGTGTGTGCGTGCGTGCGTGCGTGCGTGTACGCGTGTGCGTGCACAAGCAAGTTATCTTTCACTTCAAAATTAACCATTCATGCCTTGATGAAGGACCCAAGAGGAAGGCACTGTCTCTAAAACATGTGGAGTGGAACATAGACTTTGTGTGTCCATTATAAACAAATGCAAGCCCTTAATGAAAGGGGCTATGTGTTACACAGCCCATAAAATGAGCATGTCTTCTCTGTGTGATGTATAATTTCTTGCTGGATTCATTAGGGGTGCATAATAATAGCTTTTGATCCATGCTAGTTGGACATGAGAGCAAGAGATACCCGATTCTTTTGTTATTTTAAAGCTGTAGTCCATAACTTTTACCTCTATATCACAGCATATAGTCCAAATCAACAGGATTGGAACCCTTGTAAAAATCTAAACCTACAGTTCTTCAAAATAAATCTCATTGTTTCTCGTTTTAATCTTTAACTAAAAACAATTAACAATTAAACAATTAGAAAACAAAAAGTTAAACAATTAGACGTAGAACATTGTTGAGAAAAATATCCTACAAATGTTGGCATGCCACATTCATTTTCACCCTTGTATTTCATACGTTTTGCAACCTCAATTTCCACAACAAAACAGCAACAGGTTTTTATGTCTGATGATGTTCGAGAATCCGTGGCAAGTGATCTTAGACTATATAGAGTATTATATCTTCTATGAAATACCAACAGAAAATATAGTGTTTGTGTCTTTGCTAGAAATACAATAATAAGCCGAAGTTTAATCTACCGTCATCACATTTGTTCAAAAAATGTGTCACTGAACACAAGGTCAAGGTCCTGCCATAGCCTTTCCATTTTTTCTAATCTGAAACCATAAAAATGAGTGGGATGAACTTGAGAAAAGGTAGAACAAATATTGTAATAATATGGAGACATTTTGTATGGAGGAATAGTCTCCCATTTAATCTCAAACCTCATCAGGTATAATAGAAAAGAAGCTGTTTTTCGTGCAAATCGAGGGTAGAAAAAAGTGTGCTAGATACAGTATCACATCTTAAACTTTCATTTGCTCTGTTTGTGTTAAACAAGTAAACAAATGGAAGGAATGTTTCATTTTCTCTCTCGTGTTTTGCTGAAATGACTTAATAAAAAAAGAAATGGCAAAGAACGCAGATGGGAAGCAAAAGGGGTCACGCTTCTTACATTCATAATGTTGCCAAATTAAATAGAAGCGACTAGCAGCGCCTAATCCTTGTTCCACTTCAGGTGTTTCAAACAACCAAAACTAAATGGATTTGATGTCTGTGTGACTAACTGCAAGCAGACAAACTCTTAATTTCTAGCACAGGCTCTTAAGGGCGTATGGCAGATTGGCTTAACATTCAGACCTCGGAGCTGATGCAGGCCCTAGACGTGTGTTCTCGGGTGTTTGTATCACAGAGTTGATTCATTTTGTTGTGCGCCAAGTCCTAGAGCGAAGAAACCCTTGATGTGTTCGTTGTGTAATTTGCATGTTTGCTTTAGTGAACAATTGTGGTTTCTTTGCAAATAAAGTTAAAGTCGTCTTTACTCATTATAAATGACAAATTCTTACACGATATACATTGCAGTTGGTTACATATGTGATTTTTGGTTTGAGGGATTTGTTCACAGTATAGAAAGGGGGTTTGTGCAAGACATGTTTCGTGTTTAGAACTGTTCATACTTTCTATAAAAACAAGTCTGAACTGTAAGCTGTTAAAGAATAATGTATGTCCCGCCATTTGTTTTGCAGTACAAATAAAACCGAAAGATGATGAGGATGTGGTATCATCCTAAAGGGGTTTATTTCACGATAAGTAGCAACAACCGTTAACTTTGTAATTGTAATTTTCGCAGAATGAAGTCTCCTCGAATTGAAATCTCCTCGAATTGAAATGTGTCTGTTGAGAATAATGGATCTTTAAAGCTTAAGAAATATACATTACATTTAATCTGTTTATAAAGATAATACATAGAACCTGTTTTCCAGGTTTGTATGATGAAATGATCTTTTGAAACCTAATGTCTCTCTGCTCACGAGTGCAAACGTCTAGCACATTGTCAATAAACGTTCCAATTATTTATTCTTTTATTTCACATCATGTTGAGCTTCAGAAAGTTTATAATTGTAATCAAAATCATGTTATAATCGCATTGAGCGTTGTTCAATGTTTTATTTGGGCCATGTATGTTTTAAATAAGTTCAACAATGGCAAAACTTAGTTGCTGGGTATTATGATTTGCAAGGAGTATAACTCAATTCTCCATAAAGTGAATTTGTGTGCAGTTTAAGCTAACTCATCTTTAGAGTATTACGGATAGTTTCTTGCCGTCTTGTTATTGAGTTATAGTGTTGACTCTATTAAGATGGTTGCGTTGAAGGATTAGGTGAAGCGAACTCTTCCAGATTAATCGAAAGCCTCAAACATTCATCAGAGAACTAGTAATTTCGTCCACACCAGAGCTCCTGGAGGAAACCGGTGGTAATGATTAATCATCATACTCGCAGGTCTCGAATGAAGAGCAAACCTCCTGCCTGTAAATGTGCTTTAATACAGTTTAATGATAGAGTGTCACCGTTGTAGCAGGAAGCCCACTCGATGAGAGGCAGGGACGATTTATCCAAAAAAGACAAGAGAAAGCATGGAGGGCTTAATATCCTGGAAGTAATTACAGCTCTGCTCTTTTCCTTGTTCGGTGGAAAAGCTGCAACTCCACCTATCGCTTTTTGGTCTTGCGAAAGCCTTGGTAAACAAAGCTGTTGATAAAGTTCCTGGCAATCAATCACCACCTCTCCATCGGTGCGTCTCACAAGCGTTTAAAACACAGGGATCAAACGCTGGGGATCTGCAGAGCCGCGACTGTTCTTGAGCCAATGATCGATTAATACAAATTCGGCCCAGCTTGCCAAGAAGATGAGCAGCTGACAGTCTTGGTGTGCATTCCTCACATTCCTTCACCAGACCTGTAAATGGTGTGTAGACTCGCAGCAAAGATGAGCAGGGAAATAAAGTTGATTGTTAACGGATGAAATTAGTGACTTGTCACTATGGCAGCAGCTTATCGCTTCAAATGGCTTGGCTTGTTGCATTGAAATGCATATCATTGGGATGCTTTACCATGATAATTTATAGCCTTGAGTGCGGCTATAGTTAGTAATCGCACATTGTCAGTTAACAAACACAATTCAGACACCACAGAAGACATCCACAGTACTTGAGGTATTGAGGCATTGCTTCTTTTAAAGAAAATCCTCTCCAAGTCTGAGTTATTACATGTAGACATATTTTCCTTTTTTTCGTTCTTCGCCTTGCCTTTGTTTACCGGGCTGTTAGCCATGCTTGTGTGTCTAATTGGTTCAGGCTTTTAAACCTGCATTACTGTACACCCTACGTTCATTGCTTTCGGTGCTATACTGTATTTATTATTGATGTCCAGTTGCACAATGTGCCTTGATTAAGGCCTGTCCCAGTTTATTGCTGTCAGACTGCTATATAATACATGCCAGAACTACATTTAGGACAACTTGGGAATTGTGTCATATGCTATGTTGGCGGTAGTGTTGCAGTTTAAGATCTGGGCTAGTAATATGCAAGGTTTTGTGTAATTAGAGAAAAACTGGCATCCCCCATCGCAACCGAGCCCTTGAGCAAGGTGCTTTACCCCATCTGCTCCAGAGGAACTGTTCCTTTTGCAAATGCACTTTAAGTCAGTTCGGACGAGGTTGCGTGTGCTGCGTGACTAACTAGTGTTGCAAATACATTTTGCTACTATATGTCAGGTCACTAGACAGCTGTTTGGAGCATCCACTAGGTCTGAATACAGTTACCAAAAGCTTTGTTTTACCAAACCTACATTCAGAATCCAACCTATATCCATTACCACGCGCAGATTGCCTTGAGGTCCCATAACCCATGTCTAATTCCCGACTCATGAGTCCTTTTTGAAACCTGCTCTCTGCCCTATACATTTCTGACAGCTCAATACTGACCTGTCCAAACCTGTCCGGCTACAAGTTCAACTTTCAAGCCACCAGAAAAATTAGACTTGTAACCAACTTCATAAATCGAACTTATTCTTTGGAATATGAAATATTTAATTGGGTCTGAATATGCAACTTAAAAACTTGCCAAAGACATCAAGAACACGGTAGTGTAAAAATTTGTGTGCAATGTCATCCAAGACCACAGAACCCCAAAATCCTAGCGTATACTGACGTTTACATTCACTATATGCATCGGATTGTGTGTATTGTGCATGTTGATTGACTGACGACGTGAAACAGAACGGTGTTTAAAACTGTTATGAGACATAAACACTTGTTTATGTAAGCTGCATTTACTGTTGTCTGTTATCTGTAGCAATTTACATGGTCGTAGAAGGTTTCTTTTCATATTTCTTTTTGCTCTTTCAATGGAAGATTGTATGTCTTCAATACATGCCGGTTATCACAAAACGGTTCACAAACAACAAAAGCAAAATTCCAATCACTGCGTCCTTAAGTTTGTTTTTTTAATGCCACTTCTACAGAGATAAGATCATTCTAGAGAAATGACGGCCCACTTCCAGTACTTTGTTCTGGAACTTATACGGTGGGAAAGGGGCTTTTGGATTGCATACATAATGGTTTTCTTATTCAATATCTTATTGAAGATTACTCACATCTTTACTGTTTCATGTTGATGTTAAATGGTGCATATTAACAGTGTTAATACTATATATCATGAACGTTTTTTATCTGTCTACATACTTACTTAAAGCGAAGGAATCCCTGAATGTAAAAATTAGATGCCCCGAATCGTTGAAATCCTTGTTTCAGTCTTTTGATAAATATATTTAGAGTATTCTCTTAAATGTCCATATGCTCAGACAATCCACTACCACCTGCTCAGTTTTCTCGCAAGGTACTGAATGTTTTGCACCCTCGCTCAAAAAAAATATGATTGATGATAGTAAATGTAAATGTTCCCCTTTGTTGTTTTATGCAAAGACTGATCCGTCTCGGAGACAATGAGTCATTTGACTTTTAATGAAGATTTAAAGTGATGTTACTTGTAAAAGTGAATTGTACTGTATTACATAATTCATCTAAAGAGGGATTGCATGAGGCAAAATTCTAACTGTGACAGCTCAAACGCTCGGATTGATTTAAATACACAGTGGTGTGGGTGTGAGAGATTTTAAGGTTCTTACTTTGAAATCCAACTCATGAAGGATCGCTTCTGGAAGCATATTTTTGGCAAATTGTCTTGCTGATTATTCACTCTGAGATAACAAGAACCTCAGGCACTGGAACAGATATTACACTTCAGTAATCTGTTATATGTCTCTGTTATGGATTGTTAAAGGCAACTCAGATATGGAAACCTTAGGGGCCACAATGCATTTACCGTAAAGTCTGCAGTCAGATTTTCGGTATTTTTATTGAGTGTCTTCGGAAAGTAAGCTTCCTTATTATTTGTCACATTATCAGTTAGTCACATAACAAACACTACTTCATAGCATTTGACTGTAAACCATTCAAGGCAGTAAGGTATGAATAGTTTCGCATATTATGAATATACCTATGGCTTAACGTAAATGTGCATGCATTTTTGGCCCGAACTGTGCCTGATTCAATTCATATAAATAAAAAAAACATTATTTTAATAGCCACCAGCCAGACTGACAAACAAACACGGACACAAGATGTTGAAAGTGTACCTGAAGAATACATGCTCTCCCTTTATCACAATCACATATACGTTTATATCTTTATATAAGAGACACAAATATATCTTTAGGTGTACTTCGACATAACTTCTGCGCAATAAAAACTATATAAGACGTACTGTTTTTTGCCCTTGAAATAATGCATTTTTAATACACTTTAGGTTACTTATTTGTCACAAGGGCTGGTTTGCTACTTCGGCATTATTCTCAGAGTATTAATTTAACCGTTATACAGCATCACAGACATGTCCCTGCGGAATGAAACTAGACATTGTATACATTTTGTATTACACAATCCTGCGCTTACACAGGAGTTTATTAGTGAAGTGACCTGACATAAAATTACGTGATGTGTGAAGTCGTGGAATACTCAGAACTTGTGCTCTGATTTTAACCCATCCCAGTGTACACACACACTAAGTGAACGGAAACGTCGTAGTAGTGATAAACTTCAAAACGTTACCTTCAACAGTCAATGTTTTTTATGGATGTGTTACGACTTATACTGACTTAACTAGCATATGTTTGGTTATTGTGTTATTAACGGCGATACATATTATCTTTGACGTCTCCTTTTTTTTAAGTTACTTTACCATCCCTTTTGTATCTTTCTTCTCCTGTACCTTTTTTCCACTCTCATTCCCGTCCACCCCCTCCATACCCCCATGCTGTGATAGAGTATTAAGCACTCTCATTCCCCTTCATCAGAGCAGGCAGGATAGGTGAATTAGGCTAGGAGATTGAGGCTGCATCTCTGCTCTAAGCCACTCTAATGCAGTCATTGACTCGGAGGCCTGCCGGAGCCACCCGATGCCATCTTGAGTGAATTAAACTTGGCCCCTCTATACCTAAGAGAAATGGGCTTCCACCGGCAAGGTCCTGACCGCACAGAGCGAGAAGAGAAACGCGTATCTTGATGGGCAGCTCGCTCTACCTGCCCTGTGCTTAAGATTGAGCGGGCGAAGAATCGGTGATTGAAAGTTATAATAATTTATAGGAGTGCGGCGGTGCTTTGTAATAGCAAGGCTTGACCCCAGTGAAGAAAGTAGAAATAAACAGCTCAATGCTGCGATGCCTTTCTTTAGTCTGGTTAATAACAAAGAAACCTTCGTCTAGGAGAGCGAAGATGCGCAGTTTCCCTGGGCAACACTCTCTCGTAGGGTCTATGTGTAATATTGTAGAAATAGGTGACAACCAATTAGTGATGCTGAATAGTAATTTATTCTAGATATATTTTTTAATATGACTTTTTACCTTATATTTTTTCCAACTCCTATTTGAAAGGGTAGAATAGAGACATGAAATGCTTTATAAAGGTCAAAGTGGGGCTGCACAATAACAGAAATGACAAAAATCATAATGGGCCATTATTCACCCTGATATTGTAATTGCGAATTAAAATATTTGTCATTGAAGTTTTGAAATGTTTTACAGCTGCATGGAACATTCTTAACATGTAAAACTGAATAGTATCACTTATAACAAATTATTATGGGGTTAACTTAAGCACACTTCAAGCTAAAATCAATTTAAAATTAGCACATACGTTTGAAATTAGGAATTTGGCATTTATGTAATTCTTTTACGTAAAATTGTAATCTAGAATAATTTTTCGATCCATTTTACTGCCCTGGGTCAGAGGATAGATTGGTGAAGAGAGGAAGAATGCCTTAAAGAGAGAAAGTTTAAAACAAGTATTAATTCTTGCTCCCTCATACCTGTAAACATTGTGCACAAACTATGTTAAAATCACTCCATTGGGAATATATGGGCTACTTTAATGTTTTTAAAGATTTGTTAACACGGTCTCTTGTTTGCTTCTGAATGAAGTGTGTTTTAAGGAAAGGCTTTTGGCCAAACCAAATTCCCACCCGTCCTGAAGCTCTCAGGTGAATTGAAGAGGAACGCAAATGATGCCTTTTGTGTTGGTGCTCTGTTCAAATATGACCCATTTCTCTAAGGGACAGCAATGTAAAATCAGCTGCAATAGACACAAACCTGCACAAAAAATCCCAATGGAGAGCTTACAATATGCATACACGTCCTGTTTGGTTCTGTAGTTGAACCAAAAGAACAAAATGCCTTAAAAATAAACCTAAAAAAAAGTTTTCATCAAAGGTGTTTAGTACAGATGCACTCTTTAAATGCTAAGAGACATTTGTTTTTTGCATGATTTTTCATGGCCATTTGTTGGATATTTTATTCTGTTTTGATGAATTTAATTCGCATAAATCATAAGAAGTGCGTTGTCTTCTGAAATAGGTATCCATTTTTGTCACGTCCATAGCACACCTTTATTTTCCTTCTTTATAATAGAAAACTTGTTCATAGACTGATATTCTTCTGATGTTTAAACACCATCAACGAGGGTTTTGTATAATATAAACAGTTGGTACAGTTTACAGTTTTGCATTTTTATGTCCATAACTCAGAATATCCCATCCATAACTCTGGAATTGCCCATAAGTAAAGTGGCAGTGAGTTTCAGCTACTAGTGTTCTTCAAAATAAATAAGCGTAAATTCTGTCGAAGAAAGAAAAAGATGTTATGTAAATTATGACAGAATTTCCTTTTTTTGGGTGAGCTGTCACCTTTGAAACCTTTATAGCAAGAGTACTCGATCAGTTGTTCAGAGAACCTAATGTCTATGAAAATAAGTTTCTTTATTGTGCATGTACACATAATTTGTTATCTCTCTTCACAGGGTCTGATGATATTGCTCCAGAACCTACCCACAATGCATTGGGGAAACGAAGAAGTTAGCGTTCTCCTGGCTGAGGCCTACAGACTAAAATTTGCCTTTGCCGATGCCCCCAACCACTACAAGAGATGAGACTCTGACCAACTAACCTGCCCTACCAACATCTTTGGCGTCACTGGTTGTGACAATATTAAACTGATTACATGATTTTTTTATTGGATTGGAAGTATGTACAGTATATGTACATCGCAACTGTTCGGCCGTTTTCTCTGTGTGTCTTCTAATGTTAACACTCCAAACACGGAAATCTTAACCTCTTAAAAACACTAATGAAATTAATATTTGTTCTCTTCGGTTTTTCTTCAGTGTGTTGCCAACTGATATCTAGAAAGGTTTCCAAGGAAGGTTTTTTATGCACTGAATCTCTAGAAATTAAACAGAATCGCTGGTCACAGCAACAGCAGGATGGACGTTTGGCCCTGTTTATTCGAGGCGATCATTTTGCCGTACTGAGATGATTGTTGTTCAGTTTGAAGGGTGTCTATGAACTTCTTATAACCTTGGTCTACCTCAGAATGCGGCCAGGAGTCATAGGGTGATGATTTTGTCTGCGGATTTGAACAGTACTTATAAAATCCCTTAATTTGACGGTTTGAGTTTTCGAAGGTGCAGGTCAATGAAGGCAGCTGGATATGCTTGCCGAAGAGCTGATTACGATTCTGCTTTTCAATGGCACGTGGGACTGTCATCTTGACGTACCATTTTAAATCTAATATAATAATCCACGCTGACTTCACAATGCTGTCATTAATTGCCGTGTTTGGGGAAATCAGCTTCAGATTTTTGACATTTCGTCAGTATTTGAACTGTGCGCCGCTTTTGTCATGTCATCAGGCTTTTAAATTTGTATGCCAGTTCATGCTTAACATAAGTGAACCTTCACTTTTTCTCTGTCTGTCTCCTTTTTTGTACAAGATCTACTCGATGAATCGTCTTTTATTTTAAAAATGTCCTTTCTTTCTTTTATATACTGTTTACATGAGCCTGTTAAGTTGTGCCTAACTCCAGAGATTGATGACATTTATTGACATGGCAGATATTTATTTTATGTCTTTGATAGTTTGGGTCTAGAATTTAGCCGCTCCACCAGTCTACTTTGGCAGTTTGATGAGCTGCAGAACATTTACTGTAACTGACATTCAGTGTCTGATCAAATGGAGTTACACACAGTGCAAGCCACATGGGACGATATTTCCTGGATACCAAACTTCCTGACATAACCTACAAAAAAAAGTCTGAATGGATTTTAACAAGAGGTGTGGGTGAAACATTCTGAAATGTTCTTGAATTTACTAGTTGTGTACAGAATTAGGTTTTCAAAGACATGTACATACAAAATGTGTAAATAAATACTATATATATGATAACTTGTTTACATGTTTTTGTTCATTTTTTAATCCACTACAGTGTATCGTCTTGCAAAAAGGAATTTTTAAGGATCTTGCCCAGCTAGTATATTTTGACTTGTTCATATAAATTTACAATCGATCATAACTCAATTGCCTTCTGAGCCCTATTGTCACCGCCACAACATTAAATGTAAGCTTGCAATGTGATTATCTAGATATCTCTGAGACCTGTTTTGTTAAGCAAAGGCACACTATGTGATACCACCCTTTAAAGTAAGTTTATGCCCTCTAGTTATTGAGTGACTAAATCTGTGACAAGGACACTTCCTTTCCAAGGTTTGGTCAATGAGTAAAATGTGTCTTATGGTCTGAAGTCTTTTATCTAAAGGCGTATGGTGAGTTTCTGCAACTTATAACTCTTAATTGAAATTTTTATTAATATTTAATTTTTATATCCATAATTTTATTTCACAAAGGTTAAATGTAGCTTCAAGTGTTTATTATTTTAAATGGTAAAGCTTTGAAAAAAAAAATTAATAATTAAAAGCTTTAAATGATATCGATAAAAATACCTACCAATATATGGTCCTACCAATCCATATAAAGTTGGTCTAATATCATTTACATGATTTAATATATATTTTATACAGTATATAATTAAAATATGTATGAATAATTAAAATATTTTTATAGCAAAGCACTTAAACATGAAAGGTGAGGCTCCCCTATACTGTAAAATAATGATTCCCTTAAGAAATTATGTTAAAATATGCTATGTTTAAAAAGGATACTTATTGAGTCCACTCATCCCAGTAGATCACTGCTCTGCCGACTGAAGTTTTGGGAATGGCTCTTCAAAGTCAAAATCTCTGTGGACTCTGTGGAATTGCTTTTTACAAAGCAAATTTCAACCCTGCTTTACCCATTGGTGTCTTCAATTCTACGTATCGTGCCACCCAGAAATCCTCTGGCATCAGACCTGCTCTTCTGCTTTTGGTCAACATCCAAAGGAAAAACATCTCTCACCAAAGAGGATAACTATATTTTTAATCATAACTCCATAAAACAATCATACTCTGCTACTCCTTTCCTTGTGTTTGATTATTATGATGGATTTTTATAGAAATATGAGCCATTATAACGCATGCAGTGTTGTATAGCACTTAAATACGTTAACTAACAATCAAGTTCCTTTAATGTGTCTTTACTTTAAGTGTCTGAATTTTTACTTTTTACAAAATACTGCACTATATACTAAATTATAAAGCATATATTATATCACTTATCAAATCAAATCGATGCTGAAACCTTGCTGTTTTTTGCCATGTATTTTTATTGGTCAATTTCTATTATTTGTAATAATATTTATATTATTATTCGTAAGTCACCCTTCGTGTTTCTCAAATAGGTTTTTATTCTGTTATCTAAACAATAAAATGTGTTATAAGGTGCTTGACCACTTGGACACATTTCTAATAACTTTTGGGAGGTTTTGGAAGAAAAGCAAAACTTATGCAAGAATGTCTTATTACATTTGCTTTACATCATTGAGTAATAAAAAAACGACATTTTTGACATTTAAAACACTTGGGTGTGTTTAAAGGATGTTCGTTTGCAATAAATGAAATGGCCAAATATGGAGTGCAAATACTTTTATAATGAAGTACTTTAAGCTGTAGTAAATGTATTGAGGGAGTAGCATCCTATGCTTTAGAATTCAGCAAAAATATTTTCAAAAATAAAACACTCATAAAAATACACATATTTAAAAATGCATTACAAGTAAAGAATATTTACTCATGAATGTTGCTTGTTGTCACCATATTGTGTGGTTATCTTAAAATAATTTGAGAGTACCATGTTGCCCTCTAGCTTGATAAGTCTCCTTTTGTGTTCTATAGAAACAATAACTCCACACAAAAACAACATAATCCATTCATCAAATTGACCATATACATCAATAGTATCTTATACATTTATGGTAATAATCATATTGCTTTCAAATGTTCCTTCAAATTCCCAGATCTGTATTATATTTTACAATCATTGTACAGCGATAAATTGTAAATGACTAAACACAAACTGTTCCTCTAAAACTCTCAGATCCATGGTAACGCTCTCGTTACATCCATTTTAAGCCCACGTTTTGAAAATCGCCACCATTTTACTGCTTTTATATGGGGCAGGAGGTAGTCGGGTCCCCATGGCCGTTTGCTGCGGGTTCGCTGATTAGAGTCTTAATATGCCCGCCGCATGCAGGGCGGGAGTTCCTCTCATTAGTCTGAGTGATGTTCACAGTGGCAGGTAATTAACGGCCTGCAGCAGCTCTGCCAGGCCATTCACATGAATTAAAAACCCATTCAAATCGCCATGGCGCCTGCATCTGAAAGATGCCATAAAATGACAGCTTGTGAGAAAGATTGGATCCGGAGTGTGTAAACATAAAGATTCATGAGTGTGTGGGTGCATGGCTTTTAAACGCTTTTATTATATGTAATATTTAGAAATCCTAAAATGTGCCTCTGAGTGGGGGGTTTTAGCACTAAATGTAGTGCTGTAAAGTGCTTCCGTTCTCTCGCAAATCCATTTTCCAGTACACATGCAACCGATTCAGCACATCCCGTGTGGAATCCTTCGGACTGTTCTGACAGATTTACATTCATACTTACTCATTTAGACTGATGCTTTTATCCAAAGTGACTTACAAGTGGTGCGCAGTGGGCAGCTACCCGGGCAGAGCAAACAGGGTAAGGTGCCATGCTCAAGGGCACTTCAGTCGTTGCCTGCTGACCTAATGGTTACAAGTCCAACTCCAACTACCTAACCACAACTTACCCTATTGAATAAATCGACTAAAGCTTTAAATAAAGTTCACTAGAATAAAGGCAAATACCACGTTTGAAAAGATATGAATCGAGAAGGACATTGAGAGTCTTGAGCAAACTACCCCCATCCCTTTTTAGCTTTCGTTGTATGCGAAAGACCAGCATTAATAGTTTTTTAACATTAAAAAAGTTTGTAAGAAGTTTCAAGGACTGCATGCTCTGAAAATTATGCTTGTAAAATCTATTCTTTACTTTACATAATCTGCTTTCATAAATCTATAGTTTTATAAAGAATTTATTCACACACTTAAATACAATTACTATTTAAATAAATTACAATAAAATGATGTCTTACTGTCATGTTGTTCAAACCTTGTCTTCTGTACGACACGTCACATCATTATAAAGCTTCTTTAATAACATGCAGCTTTAAATGACAATCGCACTTCGGATATAAGATGTTTGGTTACAAAAGGCATTATGTATCTTGTGAGGTTTTGGGGTTAGTGGTGATTAAATAAGCATTAAGGTGGAACTAATGTACATGCTTTTTTGCTCATTGTCAAATGATGCAGTTTAACAATAGTAAGTGGTCTAGTATCTGCTAAATGAATAAATGTAAATGTGAATGTAGTAATGGAGGAAGTGTTTCATTTTTATCATAATACATGAAAAAGTTACTGCACATCAAACAATCACACACTGTTTATCTTATTATTATCAATCACAATTCACAATCATAAGTTCTTAGTCGCAATTCTCAATTTCCGATTCATGACCAATTTCCAATTTTGAAACCAGAAATTACATTGATTTAGATAGCTGTGTCACGTGGATACAGCACTTTTGTCATTATATAAAAATTACACCAGGGTTAAAATCTGTATGTTATTTTATACATGACTAAAATGGTGTGTTTATATTTATATACAATTTTAAAAGTCTATATGCTTATTTTTAATAAACTATATGCTTTACATCGCGGACACAAGTGTACATCCAGCCTTCAAAGGGAAAGAATCCAACTTTTGCAAACATATTTTAGAAAATATGATGTTAGGGGTAAAAAACCACCAGTTGCAGGTCATCCCATTGATTTTGGTGATCGGGTACATTACAGTAAGCAAGCTTAAAATAAAAACAATTTTCGTTCATAATATATTTTTTTTTTAAAACAGGAGCCAAAAAAGCCAAATAATTGTAACCAAATGACATCAAACAGGTGCAGCAGACCCTGTATAAGATCATCAATCACCGTTAGATTTAAAAGCTAACATTTATTTAAGTGTTACTTGGCAGAATTAGGCATAAATATAAATATATAGGAGAATACAAGACTTTTTGTGCGGAGTGTCTTTCCTAACCTTTTATTTCATTTATTTACTTTTAAATGAATAGTTCACGAATTTCAATTCTGTCCTAATGTCCAACCCCGTGTTATTCTTAACATGTTGACAATTTCTGGAGCATCATTGACTTCTTAAAAGACAATGAAAATGGCAGTCGAAGGTGCCGGAGAACTATTTGCTTTCCTAAATGTTCAAATACCTCTTCTTGTGTTCAAAAAACATGTTTATGTATTAACATACACGGTATAAAGGTTCTATACATATTTGTTCTTTTGCTCTATTCATATTTGTTTTAATCTACTAAATGTATACAACCAAACCAAGAAATGATTTCGTTGTTTTACCTTGGTATGAAACTGGCATAATTGTCATGTTTAAACAATCATTCCTCGAGTTTTGAGAGCTGTACAGACGCTTTGTATCGGTGAAAGGTTCAGAGACATTCTTTTCATCTGGCTCTAGAAATCTTAAGCGAGGTTTGACATTATGATGTCAATCCGGAACCCAACACCAAGGCTTAAAATAATTCTCTGGAGTATTTAGGACGGATGTTAACGTGTAATCTATGTTAGTCTGGTTCACGTTTTATCATTATGAATCTCTGCAGCTGTAAAGGACACAAACTATAGTGTGATTGTGAGTCATCGTTTGTAAAGCAGTGTGTATTCACTTTGTGCTGGATTCTGACCTTCTATAGTTCGCTGATCAGCAGCATCGGGTAATGATTTCTAATGACCATCGCTGTGGAGTTAGATCAAATACACATATACCCTCTGAAGGTTGCTTTCACAGAAAATATCGAGCAGGAAAGACTCCCGGAGACAAATGCTTACATTCCAACTCCAAATCAATTTCAACGGGCTGTTCTCTCCTGTCCTTGGGCCATGTGTCCTCTATCAGCACTGGTCATATATCTGTTACTCGGCAGACTGCAGCGGAACCGACGGCTGAGAGCAGACGGGCCTTGTGATTGAGACGCAGGTCGGACTGCAATTACTTTTTGTATATGAGCGCCGTTATAGTCTAACAGCCTGTACTGTACAGTTCCTGTTGAGAGGGGCGTTTGCAAACCCGATCCACAATATTTGTGTTATTAAAGTTTCAGCGCTATGAAGGAACTCTTTACTACTGTGCAGTCATGTTTATATGTCAACGTCACCTTTATTTATATAGCGCTGTAAACAAAACACATTGCATGTAAACACCTTTCTAACGTTTGCCCAACAAAGGTGAGCCATTACTTTAAAGGCATGTTAAATCCGCATGTTGATGTACCGTATATGTGACTGATTACAGAACGTGTCAATGCTGTCTTAAGTATGTTGTATAGTCTTTTCACGCATTCTTCAACGGATGTTTTCTATTCGCTTGAAAAACGCGGGCTTGCAAGAAAAGCTCTGAGTAAATCGGAGCACGTTTGGCCTTCGTTATTTGCCCTGTCTAATTAGCAGAAATGATTAATGAATAATGAATAATGATTAATCAAGTTTTCATGAGAAATTGCGCTGCATTTTAAGATGAAGAACGTGTGGGTAGAGCGAGGGGGTATTTTTCTGCCACGATACGCTTTCGGGGAGAACCCAAAGATTCAACACACAGTAATCTATTGCCCACACATCAAAAGGAAACGCTGCTTCTACTCCTGCTTATTATTGATCTATGCATGGTCCACAATGGTCACTTGAGGATTACAGTATGGCTTGGATTAAACAATGCGAGTATGCATTGCTTACACATTTGCGGTGGTCTGGCAGAACAGCAGATGCTGGGCATTTTTTCCAGTAAAAGGGCAACAATACTTTGTTTATTTACAATTTGTTGGTTAACATTACAATAGAAACCATACCTAGTATGATTAATGGGTGTTCATCATGTAAAGCCCATTTCATATCATTAGTTCAAACATCTATATTCATGTTACAGAATGAGAATAAAAACAGTATTTTTACTTTTATTATTGGTTTGAATATTGGTTAAATTAATCAATAATAAAGATGATGAATGCCACTGCTGTTCAAGTATAAAATGGTATACAAATCTGGATATTTTACTCATATAATATAGATTGCATAAAAAAATATTATTTTTTATTTTTGGTTGTTTGTCACCGTGTCTTTGAAACACAGGTTTTTACAAACAATGCTCCCGAAAATGTATATCCACATGTCAAACTATGTACAGCACATTTTACTGAGGACAGCTTCCTCAATCTCATTCAGTTAAATTAAAAGATTATTTTGAAAGATGGAGCAGTTCCATCTTTGTCTGGTGTAGGCGTTGTTCTTGGACCACAACTGGTTAGTGTATTTTATAATTTAAGTTGATGTGTTTAACAGTTTTGGAGACTTATTTTAAGACTTATTTTTTACAGGAATCGCTGGCACAACAGAACTCGTTACGTATAACAGTGAACAAAGCTGCATACAGGTGAGTAAATTGTGTGAAAAATTTGTTTGTTTTTCCATGCGAACCATGAAGACATTTTATATTGTACACAGTAAACATGATCAAAGCTTTTAAAAAAAAAAAACATGACGAACAGGACGTTTAAATTAAAGTTAATATTAGCGAATGCATTTACTAACTAAACTAATAATAAACTATGTAGTTTTAAGCATTTATTATTTGCAGTTAATGTTATTTAATATCAAAAGTACTTTTCATGTTGATATTGATCTTGCCGATAATAATCAAACATAAAAACAACACATTTTTGATTATAAATTTAATGATGCTGCTACCACACTGCTAAACCATAATGGTACATATTATATATTGCTGAGCTATAGAGTATGTTGACTTTATTTACTAAACACTCTTTGAAACTCTTCTGGAGTTAATCAGACCGATTTGTGTCTCCTCAAAGTCCCCGCTGGTATTTTAGTCTAGACAAGCTTTGTTTTCGGTGCCAGATGTTGTTTGTGACCTTTACAGGAAACGGTATTAAATTGTTATAGTGCAAATAGCCAGCAGTGGTTAAGCAGCAGGGACAGATTGTTTGGGTAATGAACGTCCCTTTGAGAAACCACTTAAAATGGGACACATGTCAAGGCCACGGAGTTGCTCTTGCCCTGATTTTTGTACGGTGGGATGAGCATTTTCGTCTTTTTTTCAAAGATATAAATGAATCTTATCCTTTTGTTATTTTGTTAAAACCTTGTTGTACATATGCATGCCAATGCAACACAATAAAAAAAAACTCTGTTTTATTTCAAATATCTTATTTGTTCGATATGATTACCTTATGATTGGATTTAACAATGAGATAACTCTGCTGGTAAAGACTGATTTTTGAAAGCAAGCTTGGTAAATTTACATTTACAAAAGGCCTGCATGATTTGGGTATTCATGGTAACACTCCCATTATAGGGACCAGTTCTCACCATTAACCTGTAGCTTATCAGCGTCCCTAAATATTCTCCATCTATTAAATCCCTAATCCTACCTAATACCTAAACCAGGGAGTCACGGTTATAGCAAATAGTTTGTTAATAGCAAGAATAGGACGTTTAACAATTTTCTATGATTTGAAAATGCTTGGTCCTGCAACACTAATGGGGGAATAGATGGATCTGGAGTTAATGCACTTAATAGATAATGTAAGACCCTCTTAGTGATATTTATGAAAGACCATTCTTTATTCTATCATTTTACAGCATGTGCCTTAAAATTAATTTTAAGAACAACTGGATTCTTCTCAGAGATCTTTCATTTTTATTCTGTGGCCAGGGACTAAGTTGGCATAGTTATGCCACCTCCTTTATGAATACAAAGTTAATTGTACTTTTTCACATTCAGATTGTTCTGCCTACTGCTACTGGACATGCAAAAGACAATGTTGTGTGGTATCATTAATGTTAATACCAATAAAAAATTGCCTACCAGTGAATGCCATGCTGGAGCTTAAGTTATGGGCAAGGCTTTCAGCGAATAACTAATTTTGTTCTGCTTCTGACCGAGACTTGAATCTATCGATTGGTAAGATTATGTACAGTATGTCCTCACCAACACAAAATATTGCATGTATTGTATGTCCACCAACAGGGCCAAACACTCATATTTATGGATCAGCCACAGACCACCATGAGCTTCTCGGTCGCTCGTCCAAATTCAACAGAAGTGAGTCGTACCATCTGCTTTAGTGGAGAGACGGTCCCTGCTGTGGCTGGCCGTAGCATTCTATTTATGTCCCATTCCCCCTAACATTTCAAAGCGGGCATCAAGACACAGGATCATGTTTAATCATTGGTGAAGTTTAGATCAACCCTACACATGACCTCTAAAATCATGGAAACGAGGCGATGTTGCTTTTGGGTCACTCAAGTTACACATTCATTAAACTTGTAGGTTTAATGTTTGAGGTTAATATTTGACGGAACAAGTGCAGTCCGAGTCATATCTGACAGCATCGTTAGAGACATATCAGGCGATCCATGCACCTACGGGTAACATGCACTACAGCACGATCTTGTCCTTCTGCCAGAACATTGCTCAGGGCAAGAAACAGTCAGCATTCTAATCCAAGAAGATGTATTACTATCTAGAGACTTCCCGGTGAATGCTGACAGTTTCTGAGCTCTGTCATTAGAGATGAAAGACGAATTGTTTGGTTTCGTGTTCTTGCATGATTACAAGCCCCCGCAGCAAAAAAGTCTATGCTCAAAATGCATAACTAAGCAGAACTGAATGTGCATTGTTAATTTCTAAACTAGGTTTAATGTCTAGGTTTCCTTTCAAAATCAGAAGAAAAAATATACATTTCAGAGTGAGACTTAAAACGGAAATTCATTCTCACTCTAATTGAATGATACAAACAATTAAAGCATTATAATCATTTTACAAACTACACTCTAAAACCTTGCTCTAGTTTGCAACACATAAGACTTTAGTGTTTCAGACACGTGCTTCAAACTTAAATTGAGAGTTAAATACTCCAGTGCAAAGAAATGTGAAGCCCCATTTCAATATCTGATGCATGTTAAATCGCAGTTGGAGTCAAACTCTGGAACAATCAAATGCATTTGAAACTTGTTTTTTGATACAGACATCTTTTGATCTTCTGAGCACACACATGATGCCCAGTGACAGACACAGTTTATCCGTTTGATAAGTTTGGCCACCTCTGACTTTGTCTGTAATGTAGCATTAGAATCACCGTTGCAAGCAATAGAAAAAATGGAGCTTCGAGGTGTTTTGAGAAATGCATCTCTTTCTTCTCCATAGGGGTCAGTCGTGGCCTGGTGGTAGAGAGTTCAACTTGTAAGCAGAATCGCGGCTGCGATTCTCAGTGTCAGCAGACAATGACTTAAGTGTCCTTGAGCGAGACACCTTACCCTCGTTAACTATGCAGTGATGCTTGACTACTGCATAATACTGTAAGATGCTTTGGATAAAAGCGTCAGCCAACTGAATCATTTTAATTGTAATCGTAATTCTAAAATGTATCATCAAAGATGTATAACATGCCATCGTTGCATTTATTCTAAGAAAGTCATTTCTGTCTTCCTAAAGAAGAAGAAACCCATAATCACAGGACTCAATGACTACAGACTTGTGGCTTTAACATCTGTAACCATGAAGTTATTTCTAAGACTTGTGTTAGTGTATTTCAAGCACATATCTGACCCCTTACTTGACTCCCTGCAGTTTGCCTACAGAGCAAACCGGTCTGTGGATGATGCGGTTAACATGGGACTGCATTATACTCTACAACATCTGGACAAACCAGGAACTCATGCAAGAATTCTCTTTGTGGACTTCAGCTCTGCCTCCAACACCATCCTCCCATCACTGCTCCAGCCCAACTGACACAGTTCTCCGTCCCCAGCGCTGTCTGATAATTGATCACTAGCTTTCTTACAGACAGACAAAAGCTAATTAGAATGGACAAAATCATGTCCGACAGCCACACCATCAGCAATGGTGCCCCACAAGGATGTGATCTCTCCCCACTGCTCTTCTTCGTGTACAGTAACGACTGCACCTTTAAAGACCCCTCCATCAAACTCCTGAAGTTCTCAGAAGACACTACTGTTATCGGACTCATCCGGTACTGTGACGAGTCTGTGTACAGACAGGATGTGGAGCTGGCGGATGGTGCAGTTACAAAAACCTGGAGCTGAACATGCTCAAAACAGTGCAGATGTTAGTGGACTTTAGGAGAACAACCCCTGCTCTCCCCCCACTTACCCTCAGGAAGAGCACTGTGGCTGCAGCAGTCGTTCAGAGTGGTGGGCACCACCATCTCTCGGGATATGAAGTGGGACATCACATTGACTCCTTTGTAAAAAAAAAAGAACAGCATAGACTGTTCTTCCTTTGTCAGCTGTACAGTTGCACAATCACATTAACATTTATTCAATTGGCAAACGGTCTTATTTAAAGTGACTTACAAGTATTATGCAGAGGTCAATTATCACTGAAGAGCAAACAAGGGTAAGTTGCCTTGCTCAAATGCACTTCAGTCATTGTCTGCTGGCACTTGGATTCGAACCCTGCTTAGAAGTCCAACTCTCTTACCAACAGACCACGAACCATCCTCTGCACTTTCATCACCTGGTTCGGCTCAGCCTCCAAAACTGACCTCCGATGACTACAGCGGATAGTCTAGACTGCTGAGCGAATCACTGGCACTGCTTTCCCCACACTTCAAGAACCGTACTCATCCAGAGTGGGTAAAAGGGCTCCCATAATCAGTCTTATGAAGTTGTAAAACTAACTGATTTCTTGGGCAACAAGATATCTTGGATGGGCCAATGCATGATTTTCCATTTTTCAATGAATACGTATCAATTTTCTACAACACATTCTTTTTTCAGCTTGGGTTACTAGGTTGAAATATAACATGTATGGGTACATGCATGTTGTCTGGGAGATGAGAGAGGGTCTGCGTGCACTTGTCTTGGTAAACGCGTATCTATGCTGAATTGACTCTTTTGCTGAAAGCTCCATCAGACACCCAAAGATGGCTCTGTCTGGCTGAGCTCAGGGCAAAACAAATTAGTGCCTCACGACTTCAAAGCCTCTCACCAAGGAAACCGCTGAGAGTTGGCAAGACCAGGGCATAATTCAGCTGGACTCAGTAAGGGTATTAATACACTGTTTGAGGAACTGGTCAAAATAAGTACCCTTATTATTCCCTAATATGTACCATTAGATGTAGATTGGTTTACATCACTTTAAGGTGCATATTTCATTTTATGTCTACAGTGTACATGTCAATCTTGACCCACACATACTCTTCATTTATTAATTCTGTTTTCATCAATTTATAACATCTATCCTCCAGGGGCGCTTTCTTCATTAGGGTGAGGGAGAGTTTTCTTACTGACCTCAACAAAGTTTTTTTTTTATCTCTATAGGGTCACCATTTGTAGCCTTGACTTCTGAAGAATATACAAAAAAATAGCATGCATTTCATTGACTACGCTCTTTAATAAAGCCCTCGAGAGAGGGATGTAAATCTGAAAATCAAAAATGATTAAACAATAGGTTTTATACTGTATCCGACCACTTTCATTACGTTGGGTTTTTAGAATATTAAGAGCTATTTTAATCATTCTTAGATCAGCACTTTCTATTTACACTTGCATAAAATTTGTTTTAATAAACGTTAAATTAACTGTTATACATAATACTTGTTCAAATACTGCATATAATATGATGCAGTTCGGGAGTGGGTCTTTGACCTTTCCTTTTACAATATCTATTATATAATTTATGCTGGTTTTACAACTGATAAAAAGTCGTACGACTTGATGTTCGGAAAAAAATGGATGAAAAAAAAGACCCCTTGAGACACAACTGGAGGCTGACAAATAGCTCAGCTAAATCCAAGAAAAAAAGGCCATATCTGAAAAGCACATGTATAAAAGACAAACTTGCTCCTGAATATTTTGATATTAAAGTCCTACTGAAATTAAGAGACTATATTACTTCTAAAGCCGAACATCAGTCTGAAATAGCAAGAGAGAGAGAGAGAGAGAGAGAGAGAGAAAGAGAGAGAGAGAGAGAGAGAGAGAGAGAGAGAGAGAGAGAGAGAGAGAGAGGAGAATAAAGAGGTAGACATAGTTGAGAGGACGGACTGACGATATTTGTTCTGTAATACCTGCTGCTGAGGGGATCAGTGAGTTGAAAAGCTAAAAGTGGCCCTGGTTTGCAGGCACAGCGGGGGGACGTCACTCGACTCCAGACCTGATCTTTAAAGCTGTGTACCAGCCCAGGTCTCTCCATCTCACTTCTAGGGCTGCTTTCTGCCAGGGCTCAGGACAGCGTGATAACAAACCAATCCCTGACGACTGGGATGCCGATCCACCTCATTACCAATGGAACTAATGGAGCTTGCATCACGGGCGTGTGAAGGAACTGTACATTTGCATGCGGTTCTGTAACAAAAGGGCTTTATATATGCATGGCCTATGTGTATCTGTATCGGCAAAGGATATGGACTCAATCACAAAAGAAATATAAAAAATAGCAACATGACACCGATGCCTTCAGGATCGAACCTTATGTTGGCCTACACTCTTAAAAATAAAGGTTTCTTCGCAATGCCGTAGAAGAACCTCATGAAAGGTTATTCAGATAATGAAATGGTAGGAAGGAGAACAATGACTGCATTTGAAGAGCTCTTTCCAAACAATTTAAGTGCCAAATTGAAAAAATATGAGTTTGTCATGCCATTTTGTTGTGTAGTGAACTTTTATTCTACTCCATCGATGGCTCATGCCAAATCATTATTTTTACTTGTTTACAATGTAACGCGAGATGCATCCAAGATGCAATTCTTAGAAGTGTGTTTTAGTTCAGATTAGTTTAGTTTAGTTTAGATCTTTTCAAATGAGTGCTGAAAACTCCATTAACACTTTAATGGGCTGGATGAGCCAGAAAACAAAAAAGGATGTGTTCGTAGCATTTTGGAAAAATATCTATATTGTTTTACAATATTATATTATTATTTTATATTATTGAACAATTATTATTTGACATGTTCGGACTGAGCCAACAGATCATTTTAACAGGATAAATTGAATATTAGCAAAATATATGGGTACTGGTACAAAGAATTGAAATATACTGTATACGCACCCTATTATACATTTATACGTATATTTTAGATTATGAAACAGAAAAACATGAGACTGCCCCCATTGAAACAAGAACAAAAAACCGTAATTCTCATTGCAAAATAATAATACCACGCTTAAGTGCAAACATTTTTCCCACAGCGGAAACTGACGGCGCGAGAACTTTTTCAAAACATTCTAGACATTTTGTGTCCTCTGGGAAAACATCTGTTGGAGACGCCAGAAGGATCTTACAAAGGAAACAGAAGCATACACTGCATTTGAGCTGACGCTTGTGCTGTGCAGACATTCGGCCGGCGCGGTGGCAGTTTCAAGCTGTCAGCTTGACACATGACACTTAAGAGGGCATCTTTCACTGCCAGAGAAGACGGCCATGAAAGCTCCAGTGACTATGTACTAAGACACACGAGAAAAGGACAGCAGCATCCTGTCTGAGTGCAGTCGTGCATGAAGCTGTAAAATATAGAAGGGCTGTTCTGAAAAGTTGTAGGTGGTGATATGGTGGCTTTGGCAGCGCGCCACTCTTTCGGAATTCCTTGAGAACTCACTGTTCCGTCCTCACATGCACACGCTTAACTAACATTGCCACGGCAACCGTATGCTTCTTGCCGTCATGGCGCGCTGACCTTTGAGACACGTAGTTGAGATATCTGGCATCTCAATATACACCTTAATGAAGACAGGTGAGTGTGAACTAAAACGCGGCCTCTAATTGGCTCCATGCCGGTGCTGCAACACCACATTGATTGATCATTTGTATAAAACAAGGTGTAACTATCGCTGACGTATGCAGAACAAAATAGGTCATGTACATTATTATTATATTACACTCATATATACTCAAACATGGGATGGTAAGAAAAGATTTTGTAACAGAGTTACTCATTCTACTACAATAATCTAACTCTACTATCACAAGTCATTTTTATGTTTTAAAAGTTATTTACCAAAATTCATTTTTTATTTTTCGTTCAGGGACCCAACAAATATAATCTTGCTCAAGACACATCAGTTTGTTGTAGAACAAAATAAAAAATAGAGTTTTAAAACTTTCTATTTGAGGACTGCATGTCCACTCCAATAGCTTGGACACAATGATAAAAGTATTAGTTCGTGCTAACTTTCTTCCAAAAATCAGGTAATGCTGAGCATGTTCTATTTAAATAGCGACCCCTTAGTTTAAAAAAAATACGGCTTGTATTTTTTTCCATTTTAGAAACTCTTACAGGTTTATTCTTCAAACTTTATGTATTGTTCACCTTAACTTGTACCAGTAGAGGTACATTTTCGTTACGGTTAGTAACACTGCAGATTCTGTTTAATTATGCGATGCATCGTGGGCCATAATCCAAAGCATTTTTTATATATTTAATATATGATATGGCATGGCAATCTATATGCCATGTTCAGGCAAAAAGTTACTCAATTTTCAGTGCATTTTAAAATCCAAAATAGGTGACCTGCATGAATTATCTAGATCAGATAAACAGTGATAATTTGGTGTTGGGGTGGGTTGAAGGACATGGAGTTATAGGACTTTGGTTTCCCTGCTTTTGCTATCCTAACTGTAAATACATTTGTCTTTTGTCGTTTGAACATAGAACTTATGATATTGAGCAAAACAATTTACAGTTTTACTTCGTGGGTAGGGGTAAGGCCTGTAGTTTCGTTCTCTGAACTTGACTTACACTCATTTTCTACACTCTGCACAAATACGTTTTATGAAATCAGATTTCCAAGTAAACAGCTATCTTCTACCCGTGATTAACAGGCCAATGCCTTGGTGGTAACCTGAATTCGATTCCTATCTCACCAAACCTGCCCAATGCTTTCCTGTTTGCTCTGAATTCTCCTGTGCCAATAACGGCAAAAGCTCCTAAAAAAATACTTTAAAAAACGTTTCTGTAACATTATGTAAGGTCATGTCAAAGATTTAAATTATACATCGATGCCCCTAATCCCATAATTAAATGAAGAGATTTTAGGCTTGATTTAACCGACAGGGTCAAATAAGTGGCTCGGGTAGACATTTCACTCACTTCAAATCTTAGTAAAATCTCAATCGAGTGCATTGGTCATGCACGAAGCATTTCAAAAATAAACTGTGTGGACATGCAATTAGATGACTAATCCGGGTGGAATAAAAAATGTATTTAATCAATGTTGTAAAATAATAACACTGTCCATCAGTAATGTTTAATAATATTTGGTAATCTATATTAGCCCGAAGAGCATGTAATATATACCTTACAATCCAAAAGAAATAGTAATAAACTGTAAACTGTAAACTCTAGTCCTAAACTTTTACAGTAAATTAAAGTATATATAGTGCTCTTTATACAAGATACAATATAAGGGTGTTTATAAATTTCATTTTGTGGTTACAGGAAAATATACAGCCCGTGGCCCCATCTGGTGAAATGTAATTCATGCTGAAACATTCTAATGACCAAGCTTTCTGTAAACAAGGGAATCACAGAGGGTTTTTGTAGGACGATGATGTGAATATTTATATTAGTCAGTGGATCCCGTGGGAACACAGATCACTCCAGTTGCTTTGAGCTGCCGCTGGGGTCTGACTGCAGCTCTTAGGCAAAAAAAATGAAACGTCAAAGCACATTTCTCGTGTATGTCACCCTGCGAACAGTATCTTTGTATTTCTCTTCTCTTAGATTCGCAGTCCTAACTGAAACCATGAGAACGTATCAAATTGCGAAACGCTGTTTCCTTCCGTTTGCATTATGTTTGACGTTTCATGGGATGTGCCAGGCGTGAGAGTATCTGTGAATCAACATGGATGTGTTTCAGAGATTCCTCTTGCGTATAATGTTGAAATGTAAACTTGAGAATGATGGCAAGGGTACACATGATCTTAACAACAATTATTAAATTGATACACATTATATTAGATTTTTTAGAATAAACACATATGTAAATCTTCGTGCCCTGTTCTATTGTGTGAGATGGAGCGCTTTTACACCACGGGTATGCTTTCTTAAGTCAATTTGCAGGAAATGTCCCCTTGTTAACACTACAGCTACTGGGGAGAAAATGAGCTGCTTCTCCAGGACAGGGCCCGACCCAAATAAAGAAAATATCAACCGTACAAGCAGGTTGATTGGCTATATGTCTTTCCAGAAACTTTTCATCTCCCTCAGCCGGGCTCTTTATATCCACCATTAAAAGGAGGTCCACACATCCATAGTCATTACCTTGGTTGCTATATCGACAGCTGAATATATGTACCTTAAACGTAAAATTTTCCCTTTAGTCTAGTGTGTTGGTTGGTTTTAGTTTAGGTCTTAACTCTAGACTCAGGTCTGCAAAGGTTCTTCACAGTGACAGAATAAAAGAAACATTTACGGATTCACATAAAGAACAATTCAGTCAAAGGTTCTCTAAAGTACCAAATCTTTCTTGCTCTTTTATAATCCAAAGAAACCAAAGAAGATATTGTGCAACTGTTCTTAAACACGACCCTGATGTTCCTCGGATTTGGAATGCCCTTCCCGACCATCTGAGGGCACCTCAAACTATTGAGACTTTTAAAAAAGGACTAAAAACATTTCTTTTTAGGACAACTTATGATTTTTAATTATTAAACCTTTTAGTATTTTAGCCTTTTATAATTGATCTTAATTGTAGCACTTTGAGATTTGTTTCATTTGCATTACAAATAAAATGTATTATTATTATTATTGATGTATAGCCAATACAGATCATATGGGCTACACTTGAGGTTACTGTCATTTTGGTTTTAATGATTATTCTTAGAATAAATTCCAATCCATGATAGAATTTTCAAGTTTTAATACATTATTATTTTACAGAAAGGTCCAGTTGATGTAGTTGTTCTTTGGGCCGGAAATGTCACCTTATTTCACATCTTTACACTCTACACGTCCACTCCTGACTCAAATCAATTTGTCAAAGAGATACGAAATGGCTCTCTGATAGGCAGCGTGAGAAACTAGAGGGGTTGTGAATGTGGTCGATTCTTACGGAAATGGATTATGCATCCATAATGGTGTCACTAATGCCAGGACCTTTCAAATACTACTTGGCATTTCCAACATTGCTAGTTTAAGTCTACCTTTTGCTGAGCTGATAAAAGCCATGACACTGGTCCAAGAGGGGTTACCAGCTTGGATCAATCAATTCTAAAATCTAGATACCTGTACAGTCACAACTTGATTTTGCATCAGGCTGTAAGGTAAAAGGAAAGGTGATAAATATATTATAAAATATATGTCTAACAACATATCATATTTTCAAGGATCTCCTTTTTTAGGCAATGCACTGTACATTGCATGAATAAAGATCCCCACAAGATCATCCAGAGTCAGACAAGGTCTAAGGTTCTGTGAGATGAATCTGGAAAATCCTTATTAAGTCATGATACTCAAATAGTGGAAATGCAAGAAAAGGCTACTTTCTCAGCATTAATCTTGGAACTGAAATGCATCCTAGTAACCTCTACCACACGACCCAATACTCACACACATATAAATGCACACCTTACCACACACAGATACAGGTTTTTATTCTTAGTAGGCTGCTGGGTCATTATCGGAGAATCTGGCTGCCGTCAGTTGGAGGCTTCATTAGCTGTGGCATTTAGAGGAGGCGTTGCTCCATGGCCAACACAAATGCCAACATGTCGTATGTAGCGCACATATTACTCTGACACACATGGAAAGGTTAATAAAGCCTATGAGTAGACGGCATGCATGTTTGGATCCAGAACTTGTTCTCCTAACACATCTGAGATTCATTTTTAAGGTTTTTTTTATACACACAATTTTTCGCTTAAAAATATAAGAAGACGGAATTTAGATGTTTCTTAAAAATAAAAAAACTCCTGAGACTAACATGTTGACAACACAATGCACTTAATCCAGTTACGGGTTATTTAGATCCACTTACTACAGAATTACTTGTAACTTTTTTGTAAACTTTTTTTTAAAGGTGCCGTTCTTCATGATTTAATTTTTCAAACTTTAATAAGAATTTGATGTTGTTGTAAGAGTATAAGCAATGTCCGTAAAATTGTAAAGCTCAAAGTTCAATGCCGAGCGAGGTATTTTATTTAACCGAAATCGCATGAAAAAAAACAGCTGGTTCGGACTACAGCCCTCTACTTCCTTCTTTAGTGACATCACTATTTACATTTACATTTTTTCATTTTATCCCAAGCAACTGACAAGTATTATGTAGTAGTCAATCAGGGGCGAGGTGCCTTGCTCAAGGACACTTCAGTTCTGCTGGCGCCTGCAGGTCCAACTCTCTTACATCCAGACCACGACTATCACTGTTAACGTCCGCCCATAGATACACAAAAAGGGACGTGGTCTTGTTACTCCCCACGAAGAAGAGAAAGAGTCGTGTTAGTATAGTGATTGTTTGGCGCCATGTCGTCAAAACGCTGTTATTTTCATTCCGGAGTCCAATCTGTTCTTATAAATCAATGGTTACAATTTATGTATGTTTAACTCGGTTTCTGAAAATTAGAATGAACATATAAGTCTATCTACAATTTACTTATAACAGTTTTCTCAATCTCACTTTCTCAATTACATTTATTCTTTACTGTTTAACAACATGCTGGTTTAGATCGGGGTAAAGTTTAGCTTAAGCCACGTGAATGAATGTTTATGCATATGCAAAAGTCGTGCAAAAGGTTGTACTCGATCCTCAAAAATATTTTCAAAATCTAAAAGCTATAATTTGTTTGTTAAAATATGTTTTTGTGTGAGATATACCCAAATAATTACAAAATAATTTACTTGAAATGATCTGTCGTTTTTTTCACACATTTATTTTTATGTGTATTATTTAAAAAAAACTATTTAACTAATATTCAGAGATATTTTTAAGTTAATTTTTAAGTTAATTATTGTGAAATGTTGCCGCTGAATCATTTCATATAGTGTAAAATCATAAAAAACATCATAAAAGACATCTTGAAAAATTATCAACAATGGCTAAATGGTAAAAAATACCATATGAGAGATGAGAGATAAAATGTAGATTCATCAACTAGTAAGAAATTAGTGTTTTTGTTAATGTCTGATATTTTTATGTATTATTCAAAGCTGGAAACTTGGAAATTATTAATGGTTCTTTGTTGAAAAAAAAAGAAAAATCTTGCCCAAAACACATTGGAAACCGTCAGGGTTACGGATGTAACGGATGAGGGGAACGCGACGTTGTTTCGAAACTGACAGTAAGGGGTTTGATCTTGAGAACCTATCAACTTTGAACTTTAATTTTTAAAGGCCAATGAAACTGGCGAATGAAAACTGCTTGCCATTCCCCGTCCTGTACATACATGGCGTGCTCAATCATCCCATTTCGTGCTGAAGAACACGAGGATGTCTCAAGCACAGAGGTGTGGCATGAAGAACATCATCGAACTGACAGTATGGGGTTCCTATGTGACAAGCCAGCGCGACTTTGACAGGCTTTGGGCGGTTCAAAGGTGAGCACTTCTCGCGAAATCCAGCGGGGTATGGAAAGATGTCATTAGAGCTTTGAAGAAAGGTGAAATGTCTAACCACTGGTCATCCCAGACGTTGGTCTTGTATTCTCTATCGGCGAGATGGCCGACTGACCATAAACGACACTGGGAAACAGACACATACTGCCATAGGGAGGTTGATATGTGGGGATGACCACAAGGTCTTGCCAATAGGGAAGAACTAATGGAAGAATAGTGTGCTAGCTACCCTAGTGGGGAACACCACACGAGAGGAAGGTCACAGATTTGCCTGGAAGGGGAATCATGAGTGAGAAAATACCTCATACATGACCAACCCTGAGAGGGAGTCACCATGCATGGAACACTAGCTGAGTAAAGTGGTCCGCCTGAAAAGGTGAACTCTCCGAAGTCTAGCTCGGTAAACATTGCTGCTCCGACAGACCCGTAACCAGGAAGGTGCTTAATGATGGATAAGGTACCTGTACTCGACTCGCTTTGGGGCAGTCGTGGTTCGAGTGTTGGACTCGTGATCCAAAGGTCGCTGGTTCGATACTCTGTAGCAGCGGGGTACCACGACTGAGGTGAGTCCCTTGAGCAAGGCACTGTTCCACCCAACTGCTCCCCGGGCGCAGAAGCAATGCTGCCCGCTGCTCCGGGTGTGTGTTCACAGTGGATTTGCGTGTGTTCCTAACTGTTTGTGTACACTTTGACGGGTTAAATGCGGAACATGTCATGTCATTTCACATCATAGGAAGGAGACCGAGAAAGGGGGAAGCAGAGAGGCTCAAGACCGTGATGTCTCACCTGAAATTAGAAGAAAAAACTAAATGGATTTAGGGGTTCTCAAAGGAATTGTATTAGTTTAAATGGAAACGATGTCTGTCTCCACGAGTATGTGATGGAGTGACAAAACACAGCTCACAAATACAGGATCATTAGGGTTAATAATTATTTAGCATGATTTCTATAATAATGCTCTTTTATTATTTATACTATTAATAAGTGTATCCAGATCTTTATTAATGTAAATACTCATTTTACAGGCATACATTTTTTTTATAAAAAAGAACCATTTAGACATTTCCCACATGGACTATTTTGGTTATAACTTGAGTTCACATATACAGAATTACTACCTTATCTATTTATTTTTTTAATTTTCTTAATATCACTGAGGAAAATTCATGTGATCTTATTGTTTAGCCCTGTGAAATGGGCGAGCAACTCCAAAAGAATATCGGGGCTACCAGGTTGGAGGCCATGTAGTCTAAAGTCACTTATAATGCATGAAACAGCGTGGTACGTCTCCTTTAAAACGTTAACAGGACGATTCTATATAATTATAATTTGGGGATCAAAACATAAGAAGGCTTGGTAAAATTAACCAAAACGTTTATTGGACACCAATGAGTGCTAGAATGTAAAATGCATCTGTACAGGGAGTTATTTTCTTAAAACAGATTATCTTAGCCTGGGCCAGTTGTGGTCTGGTGGTAAAAGATTTGGACTTGTAAGTAGAAGGTTGCAGGTTCAAATCTCAGTGCAAGCAGACAACGATTGGCACTTGAGCAAGGCACAATACGTGTAAGTTGTTTTGGATAAAAGAGTCTGCCAAATTATATAATGTAAATGAAGATGATCTAAGATCATGTGGATCTTGGGCATAGGTCATCACTACCATTTTTATAATGTTCAATAAATAGGGCTCAAAATACTGTATTAATATTAAGGATTTATTTGCGATTTTCTACAGTGTTTTTCCTTTATTTTTCATTTTGCACTGCATTTTTTGCATTTTTGCATTAATGGAAAATGTCTATAAAATAAAGAGAAAAATTAGCCAGTAATTTTCTGAAAATATCAGTTTTTATGAAAAATGTTTTACAACGTGGTTTTGCGTTGCATTCAAGTTGATATAACATTTTTGACAACTTTGAAAATATTGAGCCATGTGTGCATAAGTCCAGAAATTTTAAAGTGCCATTGTTGCACTTATTTTCCAGCACCTACCCCTTCCACTTGCTCTTTTATAATCTTGTGTCATTGGAAGCAAAAATTCCAACACATTGTGTCTTTCCATAATAAAAGAACTCAATGCCATTCCACATTACTGTGAAGTTTCAAAATTGCAACATGTTAATAGAAGCCTGCCAGAATTTCCTTGTGATGAGATTTACTTATGTAGTATTATTTGTATGGATAAGCAGCTTCAGAAAAACCCATGAAAATGTGTAGAAACACTTGTGTTGACAAAGAACATTTAAAATTACATTTAAAAAAAAGATTAGTGTGAAGGGTCAAGTAAGGCCAGGAGTGCAGGAGCGACAGGAATCACGTAGAAAGATGCAAAATGAGTGGTATTGTATTCAAAAGTGCAAGAGAACTTTTGTTAATATTATCAATGAATATTAAAATTAAAAATAAATAAATTGTTTGATACATTTTTTGTTACAACATGTTTTTTTACTTTATCAAAATACCTCAATATTTTCTTAAGTTTTGATCCGGAGAATGATGCGGCACCATCCCTACTTCCTTGCTTGGCACAGTACTCTGATCATATTAGAATATAGTAGCTGTTGCTTATTTTACATACTTTGTTTTTTACAGAATTTGTTTATTCTACCTGAAAGGATGGATCTAATTTAATACAAATGGCCTCCAGATTCTTCACAGAACCTGGACGTCCCTAAAATATCTTAATTTTGTCATTTACTGTTTACCATGTTATGTATTTTGTTTGTCATGAATTGTGTTATTAATATTTTATTATCTCTTCTGTTTACTATTCAAGGAAAATAGATAAATGTTTTAAACTGCCAAGCTATAAAAACACCCACATTTTTTACTTTTACATTATAACTTCATATTAACAAACATGCTAGAACTAGAATAGGAGCAATTCTAACCGGTGAGTTCTAAATTTGTTATAAATTGCTGCATTATTGTAGTTTGTCTGCTGTAAGGAAAAGAAAAGGTTAAAGTCGCATGCATTTCCTCTGTTTATACTGAGGTCTTATTCAGTGTGTGATTCAATCCTCCTTAGGCAGGACCTTCGTAATACCAAAATAACTATCCGTCCTCTTCAACCCTGCACATTGTCTCAAATGCACTTCTTGTGTTTACGCTTTGATGACCTGTTTAATTTCATCTTTATTAATATAAGCCTTTTAACAAAATACATTGCATCAAAGCAGCTGAACAACATTGGTTAGTACAACAGTGTATCCATAATTCAAATGATAGGTAAAGGCATTTTATTATTGAATCTGGCAATGTCATCTCTGTTCACTTTAAATAGTGTCTGTGCGTTCATTATCAATCAAGTCAACGATACTGCTGTAAGTGAAGTGACCCCAACTAAGCAAGCCAGAGGCGACAGGGGCAAGGAACCAAAACTCCATCGGTGATAGAAAGGAGAACAAACCTTGGGAGAAACCAGACTCAGTTTAGTGGACGTTATAAGTCATTTAAACACTATAACTAACAGTCAACCTAATACCCTTATTAATGACGTTATAAGAACTTCGTTATCTTAAATGTTGTATTTGCAATATCTTTTATCTACTGCTGCCTCGCATTAGAAAGTGGGAAATAGTTATTCAGTGAATGTACTTCATTGTATACACAAAATTAGAACGCATTGGGCAAAACGAAGCGAATGAATCAAGACATCAATATGTCACAAGGACCCATTTTGATCATGCTTTTGTTACAAATCTATGCTTTACAATCTCTTGAACCTATTTTATGAAGCATATAAGGCTGTGGATTTCCCCAAAAATTCAGTGTTTAATATTTTTTACTGTGCGGCGAACCACTCTTTGATATTTGTTTAATGGAATGCTGCCTCGCAAAAATGCAAACGGTGAAAAGTGTTGGAATGCATTTCAATTCAATTATGATAAAAAATATTTCTTACACTTCAGTTATTTATTCAAAAAAAATTCTCTCCTAAATTGTTCTTTTCTACGATCATGTTAAGGTGGACGAATTAATCCGGACCCATTTAAAGGACACACACCACGTGTGCCCTTTTTTGCACTTTTGGAAGCCTAAGTAAACATGACAGATAGATTTTAAGTTTCCCATTACCCTCCGTTAACCCCGAATCAGCAGCAGGCGTCTTCAGAGAAGGCCAGACGGACAATCTAATAAAGCTGTAAATTCTTGAAGTGTCAGCAGCTCATGGAATATTTCTGTCATTCACCTCCTAATCATTTCACAGGTCTTTTACGTGGGGTTGTGTGATGATGATTTCATCAAACTTTCGTCTAACCCCTGTATGGTTGTAAAAGAATGGAATGATACGTTCATCTGGAACAACATGATTTACAGTGGTTCTAAAATTGATAAGAGTGCCTGTGCTTTACAGAGCTTGTCATTAACAGCTCACATTTTTTAATATAAGGCTTTGTCAGGCCATCATAGATTAGGGGAATTGCAATCTCACACGCCCCTCTGAAAGCCCCCTTTGTTTTATACAAAGTCATAAATAACATGTACACTGGTATATGTTTTAAAGATTTGGTTAAATTAATTGGCGCCTAAACTATGGAATAACTCACCTGATAGTGCTCGGGAGGCAGATAGACTCCTGCAGTTTAAATCTAGATTAAAAACCCATCTCTTTAACCTGGCTTACACATAAAATACTAACACGCTACTGATATCCAAATCATTTAAAGGATTATTAGGCTGCATTAATTAAGAAACAGTAACCGGGAACACTGTCCACAACACACACTTTATTTGTTATATGATTGGAAGTATGGCATCTACGCTAATATTGGTCTGTTTCTCTGTTCTTCAGAGCTCATTGAAGCCACTGGATCCAGTGCGTATCCAGACCAGATGGTGGAGAAAAGACCTCTACAGCCCGGAAAGACAGCGGAGACCAGGGCATCTAGAACCCCAGATACAGATCCCTTTCAAGACCTTGCCTCAGAAGACCATCGGTATGGGACCACAGGAAACAGATGATTCTTCTCGACTTTGCTGCAGCCAGAAATTTCCCCATTGGTTAAAATCTAGACAGAGAGAAACTGGCTCTCCAACTGCGCCTAGCTTTCCCCCAAGCCACTAGATCCAGGCTATACCCAGATCGGAGGAACACGAAATTAAGCCAGAGTCAGTACGTATCCGGACCAGATGGTGGGTTCGGAACTGGGAAAGACCTCTACAGCCCTCAAACAAAGCAAAGACCAGGACAAGCACAACCCAGATACCTATGCCCTGCGAAGACCTTGCCTCAGATGTTTCGTCTTCGTTCTGCTGCAACATGGGCTTGTGCTCCTGGTTTCGTCTGGTCAGAGGAGAACTGGCCCCCCAACTGAGCCTGGTTTCTCCCAAGGTTTGTTCAATAATGAAATGCTTGTACATATCATTTTGCATTATGGAGACACGGTTTTACTAACCAATGTTGTTCAGCTGCTTTGATGAAATGTATTTAGTCTAAAGCGCTATATAAATAAAGGTGACATGACATTGACATTATTACAATAGCATAAAATAATAATATGGTCATACGTGATTTTGTATGATGACTTTATTGTAATTTATTTTGTTGGCTGTATTATATGTATTTGATTATTATTTAAGAATTTAACAATTAAAATTTGAGAGAGTGAGCACTATTACATTTGAAGTTCATCATAGGCACATGGGAGTAAAAACTGCACAGTGTGTTTTATGTTGTCATCTTTTGTTAGAATGCATCACAGGTATGCGGACATAGCTCACCAATATGAGATGAACATGTTTATGTAACCTCTCCGGAAACAACCGACCTGAGCATATTTCCCATGGGCTCAAAACAGGATCAGGAATGCTGGAGAAAGCCAAGCTTACGGTCACAACGACGGCTGGCGAAGGAGATTTAAAGAAAACGATTGCCTTTCAAATCCGTGTTTTCATTCCCTGATATGATAATTCCACAATACCTTTGTTACAAGTATACGCATGTCGCACATCTAAAGAGAAGAGAGAATTCTTTTAGTCAGCATTTTTTTCATGCATAAGCTTAAAAAAAGTACAAAATTGACTATTATGTGTGTAATATGTGCAATTGGTCATAGCGCTATTCTAAGCATTGTCACTGTTACCATTATAGAACAACTATTACACCTTCTGTGTTCTATTGTTCTAACAGAATTGTTCTGATGTCATTTCTCTTTAAAAATACACCACACAAGAATAACAATCACAATATAACGACAACAATTACTGTAGTAATGAGACTATTTATTTGTTTGTTTATTTGTAAAAACGTAATCAAACACGTAAACACTAAAACGTTATTGTTGTGCTGAAAGTAAAAATAACCATTGTTCGCCATGTCATTTTCTGACAGCAGAAGGGAAAACGGATGAGTCAATGTTTTGCTGCATGGAGAGCAGCTGTCCCACAATGCATTGAGGCCAATGAACAGAGACACTAATAACCCTGAGAGAGAGACATTTACTGTATACATTCTGTGTGTGGCTGATGGTGCCTGGAGAGCCCTTGAACACATCTGTGAAAGCCAAACGTAGAAGGATGAGTGATATCACAAAAAAATGATTACTGAAAGCACTACACAAATGGATTTGCTTACTAGAATGTGGACAGAAAACAAAAACAGTGGACGAAAAACGAAAAAGATACACACATGACCTTTAATCAACATACTGTAAATAAACTCTGTATATGTAAAAGGCTCTTTTACAGTCATTTTAGAAGTAGATTTTTTGGAAAATATTGAAGTCACATAAAGGCGTCTACACATTTTCTTGCCACACTTAATCGTTTACGCCCATTTCAAAGACCTTTCAATTATAATTTGTATTCTACATTTACATTTTACATTTGTTCATTTGGCAGACGCTTTTATCCAAAGGAACTCACAATTATTGAGCAGTTGCCAATTATCATAGCAGAGCAAATGGGAGCAAGTTGACTTGCTCATGGGTATTTTCATGGGCATTGTCTGCTGGCGCTGAGATTCAAACCCACAACCATCTGCTTACAAGTCCACCGCTTTAACCGACAGACCACGACAAACTCTATATGATAGAACTTGCTATTCAGTCTTAAAAGTTAAGGTCTAACAAAAAAGTCCAGGCTAAAGTAATCCAATTCTTGTCAAACAAGGAATAAAGGGATATTTTAACTAATTTTATCAAAATTTCAATCTCAGGCCTGTTCTTACTATAAAACACAGAATGATTTTTTATTGTGTAGAATAAAATGACTTAAACTGGGATTTTTTTGGGTACAATCATATATTGTACCGGTTTATATTTACCGGTTTAAAGTCTGTAAAGCCTAAACATACCTTAAAACAAACCATTTTTAAAACTTTTAATACAGTGCCTTTCCACCAATGTTTAGTGTATTTGTAAATGTAAGGAAAAATCAAGTGTAAATAATTTAAGATATCCCTCGTATCATTCCCAATGATGCTGTAATAATTTAAATATGAATACAGGCTTGAGGTCAGATTTGATTAGAAATCTTTGCATTCTTTTGTAATATTCCCCACAAAATAAACCAAATGTAAAACGTGGTGAAAAAACATTTTAGTTACATTGAGAAATGTAATATTGAATAAATAACAAATGAATATTGCAGGACAATGTTGTATTGTTGTAAGACATTGAATTTTTACGACAAATAAGCCTATAGTTGAAGGACAATCAACACAAGTTTCGTGTCCTGACATTAAATTTTGCATTCACTTAAAAGATTAAAACATGAACCCGAAAAAAAGGCCTGAAATAATTTCCTGTGACGGAAGATCTTCTGTAATTAAAGACTGGAGTTTTAAACGTGTCCTGTTGACCTGACCTGGAACCTTAGTGTATTAGTTAAACAATGTTTTGTAGGAATCCCTGAGGCTGTTGTCGAAGTGATCAACAAAAAGACCTCAGCAATGGTTCACAAACAGAACCCATTACTTGACAAAAACAACACTAGACAGAAAGCGGACATCAAACATAATAGTGGATAAACTTATATCCAACTATTGCTTGAGGGCAGAACTTTGTCTATATTTATGGCTTTAATTTAATTACGTTAACACCAAATGAGCTGACAGATTTCTAACAAGATTTTAAAGCAATACCCTTAAAGAAATTGGTCTTACGGATTTATCAAGTCTCAACAATTTCTGTATTGCTAACATGAGTGTACTCTTTTCGATAATGAGCCAAGATCAAATTTTGTGTGTGAACCAATCCTCCTCATAAACATTAAGGAGAGCTCATGCATCCAAATAAAATAGATTTATAAATACATTACACGTTTTGATAATACTATAATAGACACAATAAGCAAACAGAAGTCAGCCAATAGTATTAATTGAAGTTCACACCAAAACAGTACAAAAGCTTTACAAACAGGTTATGAGACGGATTTGTGTCTGTAAATTTACGTTGCTTGATATGTGGATAAAGTCAAGAAGTACCCAACTTTTGGGTACATTTTTGGATGCGCTTTTCCTCCCCACTCTTGGTCTCTTAATGTAAAATGCGAAATAAGCTCGGGTTTCATAGGATCTAATTTAATATAGTCACTCTTCATTTTTAATTTCTTGGCCTATCTTGAGTTTGTTCATTGGGACATTTTTGTTTACAGCATACACAGGATTCGTGACCTCAGGTTTTTGTGTGACCTTCGGAATATTGATCTCCAAGGAAAATCAACCAGGGCTGCAGACATCACTGGCACAGCAGTCAAACATCCTGTTTTGTTACTCCTTCAATGCCTGACCTTATAATAACTTTTCACTCATTGGGTAAACACCATACCATACTGGAGATTAATTGTTTAAAGGAAATCGAAATGTTTCGTTGTGTCAGACCCAGTATGAAATCTTGTGTAAGGAGAGATATGATGAGGTTTTGTGAATAATAGGACATTAATTGTTTAGCATTTAATCATATGAGAACGAATCTGGCAGAGAAAAATCAAAACATTACAAAATATCATCACAACATTCTTTATCGGTTATGACAACCGAGGTGACATCTAGCATGTTATTACAAATAATATAAAGGTAAGTTGTCAAATCCAACAAAGATAAAAAAGATTAATTGCACTTTAGGTAGACAAATGCATGAATGGCGCCATGTGACCCGGGTTTCTCCCTTTACCCATTTTCCTGCCAACAGCTCCGCCTCCCATCCTCCCACATAATAAATCCCATCTACTGATTGACCCTCAATCATTCTCCATTCGTAAAATAACGAGATGTGCTGGCAAGAGGACACATACGTGTTGTGCCCACCAGTAGAGGTTGTTAATTGTTTAAAAGTTTATTAACCCTATTATGTAGTATATGATGTAATTTAGGGTGATTTATGGAAACGTCATTTTTACTTTATCAAAGGGTATATAGGAGGAGAGAAAAGCAGCAAGGTAGAAGTTTTTAATTAAACTAAACTACTTATTCAAAATCCCCTAATGTATATCCTGATTACTAGCTAACATGTATATATTTATATTGAAAAGAGAGTATTATTTACTCTCTGTTTGTGGTGACATTTTCTGTATAGCAGCTGGTGCATGACCTCCTTGAAGCGAGCTACCCACTTGCCGCCAACTTTACACACAGCAAGTTGTTGGGCACACCCACTGTATTGGCAAATGACTTGAACAAGAAAAGCAAATGTAAAGATTTGATATTAACCCGGACATTGCATGTGTAGTCAGAGTTCATGTGTTTAATTCATTCTTTTTGGTGGGTTATTTTCCATTGATAGAATAGACAGACACTTACTTCAATCCTCATGCTGTGCCAACACATGCTTACGCTTAACCGCGTCCTCTTTGCCACCGACAACTCTAATGCATGGGTATAATTAAAGCGATTGGAGAAGCTCTGGGCCATGTCCAGGGGAGACAGATATGGGTCAAAGCAGTTAGCCAGTCATCTGAGAGATAGCAGAAAAAGGGTAGAGGCTGCTGACAGGTTCAATCCCAGAAGACTCCGTGATTGACGGCGGAATCGCTTCCAAAACACACCCTCAACATCTGGCCAGCTGATTGGTGGGTCACACCCCATAGACAGGATCTGGATACAGCTCGACACCACACATGCTGTTCTGAGCACGGGGAATATGACCGACATGCTTTTAGCAAACCAGTTTGTTATTCACTCAACCTGATTTTAAAAAGGTTTAAGGGGATGTTGGTGTGACAGGTAGAGGAGTACTGTAATGGATTTAGGGAAAATGCAAGGAAGTTGAATGGAGAGTCAAATTGGCATGGGACAACAGTTAGGGGAAACTATAACTGTGCTGTATGACTAAAAAAAAGATGACAGTTGAGAATGTAAGTGTTCATCATTTCATTCACAGGTATGTATTTATAGGTGTATACACCTAAAAATCCTTTGCCCTAAGATTTCACATTTTTGCTGAGAGTCTATGTGCCACAACACTAAAGAAAATCTTCTACATTCAAGAGGCTAATTAGGTGAAACTCTTCGATAATTGAGGAGTTTTCCTTCTCAGTATATCTCCTGCTCTTCTCCAGACCTTTGGCAATGCTTGCTTTCCCCAAACCACAGCTTTCTCATATATCCTGCATGGTATACAATTGGGCCTGTGGCTTATGCTGGTCTTGCCCATTTAACTGTGCTTAATTGTGTGTTAAATGTTAGTCTAAACACATGTGTGTGAAGCATGCCGTCCTCTAATCCAAGCACAAAAAAGCATTGTGGAAATAGAGTTTGGAACAGAACTAGTTGGGTTTCAGCTTGTGATGATAGATTTGATAAGATGCCTCTTTGGGTCAGAAGTTTATATCTGCATGCTCTTTAATGAGAAATATGATGTTACATTTTGAGACGTTGAGATGTGATTGTTTTCATTTTTGTAGACCATTTGGTTTTTCGTCCCAGGGATCAATGCTGTGTTAACTACTTAAGAAAGCACTTTTACATTTACATTTACATTTAGACATTTAGCAGACGCTTTTATCCAAAGCGACTTACAATAGTCGAGGAGACAATGAAGCGGTAAATAGCCGATACAACAATAGGTCAACAAGTGCTACAACAATGCTACCGAGTTACACAGAGAGGGAAGTTACAAAAGTATATATATAAATGTTTGTTTTTTTTGATAGAGTGAGTAGGTTAGAAAAGAAGTGAGTTAGTGAGTTAGATGTACCCGGTAAAGATGAGTTTTTAGGTGTTTCTTGAAGATAGAGACCGAGTCTGACAAGCGTGAAGCCAGAGGTAGATCGTTCCACCATCGAGGAACTGAAGCAGAGAACGTACGAGAGAGAGATTTTGTAGACCATTTGAGGGTTGGACTGCAGTAATTGCCTTTTAGTAACTGCCTGTATTGTAGACCACTTTTAAATAACATTACGGAATGGAGAGTGTGAAACGGCATGAGGGTAAAAAATAACATAATGACGCTTTTCTGTTGTGCCCTTTGGCTCTATTGCAACCAGGAACTCTTTATCATTATTTTAATTACCTTAAATGAACACATGATTACTTCACCTCATAAACGCCTTTGCTTTTCGCAGGCTTTTCGGGAAGTTGATGTAACAGGGATTGTACGTTAATTGCATCAACCCGTCCTATGTCACTAAAACTGCATGGTGCAGTTAATGACGAGTTATTTACCGTTTGTTTCTAACCACTAAAAGGCAATTACTGCAGTCCAAGCCTCAAGATATGGGGGTAGGTGAAAGAACACAGTGGTTACAGGACACATAGAAAGTGCCGACTAGTTAGAGAATAATGAGAGCATAAATGTTCTATGACATGGCTGAAGCCAATCAGCCTGTATGAGAATTAAGAGGTTTATTTCTTGTAATCTGCATGGTTGCAGGTCCCCAGAACTCCTCGAGGTAGAGCATCAACCATCACGAAAAATTAAAGAGCAATGCTGCAAATGTCACTTAATGCTAAAATAATAAGATTAAAAGACTTGACCATAGAATTGCGGTCTGGTAAAAAAATAGAGGATGGAAAAAATCCATATCGTAAAATGTTTAATCTGACTGAAAGGAGCCAAAGTGAAATAAAGAAATAAAGGACACATTTATTTCTATGGTCTCCTTCCGCCATATGTAACAAAGGCCAGCTTTTGTCCCAGAGCAGAGTGGTAAAACATACTCCCCGACTACACTTAAGAGGGGTTCCAGCGAGAGACACTAGACTCTCCGTTAAAGCGTCCACCAGATTGCTGGCACAGATCAGGTTTGGGTATGACGAATTTCAATGTTGTAGTGCCACGGATGCGAGTCCGGTTTGCGGGATTAAGTAAATAATTGGTTGGCATAACTGAGTACAGCAACAAAACCTGTATTGGGAGCAGTTTATAGATAACGTATCCATACGTATTCACCTTTGTAAAACTTGTAAAAGGGATACTCACTCAAAAAACGAAAATTCTTTCTGAATTGTCCTCATGTTTTCTGACAGCCATTGAAACTCGGTCAATCTTCATAAAACAGATAAGGATCTCAAAGCCGTAGAAAGTGAGTAAGTCTGACGTCTGCCTTTGTCTACCAACACAAACGTGTTGTATGTAAGTAGTCATTTGCTCAATAAATGAAAAAAAGTGAGTTACAATTTTTTCATTACAGTAGGGACGCATCAGAACAGATGACGGACGAGACACCTCGGAATATGCATAAAACACTTAATAATGAACTGATATTAAGGTAACCCTCTGAGACATATGCAGAATGTATGTTCAAGAGGCAGGCAATATACATACAAATATTTTATTTATTTTCTTGGATATTGTTGTTCTAATTTGATTAAATTGTCTGTGATTTTCTTTTATTCTGTTTCCAAGCACGTATTTCCCTGCTTGATCCATTTTTGCCATTTGACTGGCCTGTCAAAGAGTGACTGGCCGAACGGCGTGGGAACACCTTTCATTTTGATTGCTTTAGACGGATAAGCCGCTGGCTTCTCAAGCTTAACCTGGTCCAGTTGTTAAAACCAAGTTTGCCGGATGGCATAGTATTCATCTCAATTGCTATCATGTGCAGGCGAAAAACACACGAAAAGCGGTGTAGGCGAGAGGGAAATACACATTGCGGGAGCAGGTGGGATTGGTAAGAAGTTCCCCAGGAGTTGGATTAAGCAATCAGTACCATGCAGGGCTCTATTGCATACCCTATTTTTGCATCCCTGCTATTTCCTACGTTATGTGTGCCATAGATTTGCATGAACAGTTTGAAATCCAGCAATGCATCATTGTTTTAAAGAATGTGCATTCAGTGCTTAAATAATGTTTGCAGATACCACAGGGAGACGGGAACATCTCATCATGGTAAGATCAACACCTGGTCCCAGCAGCCGGTTCCACACTCGACTAAATCAAGCACGGGTCATCGGGTTTTATTAATGAGCGGGTGAGAGACTAATTGAAAAAGAGTGCACCTGTAATATATTTGTGTAAAGAGAGGAAGTGGCCAGCTGGGAAAGTGACTACAGTCTGACTGCACAAGTCCCTCAAAGTGCTGAGTCAATTGAAGGTGTAAGTTTTTAGGGGTTGACTTTCTCCTCTCCAGAGTCAAGCACAGCTGCCACCCACACAGCAGAGTGCTTCATTATCAAACCCTTGCACCTGCAGCCATCCCGTGAAGTGGCACTGTGCAATTACTACAGGAATAGCAATGAGCCTTAAGAGCAAAAGGCTGTAATGGGAAGACAAAGTAATGCGGTGGGTGGTCTAGTTCTTGCAAACCAATATTTCAACATTTGTGGGATAAAATTTAAGAAAGGTTATGAACGGTTTAAAATTAAAACCAGTTTTTTGGGATAAATCATTTGAGAAAAAAGATCATCTGCAGAAAGACATTTACATTTTTTTTTACTACATTATTTAATACATACCTTTTTTCCCCTTATGGTAGTCTTTGGTGTCCAAGAACTGGTTGGTTAAGCATTTATCCATATCTTTATATTTGTCTAACAAAAAAAATAAATGTATTTTTCTTTTCTTTGACTTTTCACATTTGTGCTGATGGAAATACATTAATAGTGTGAAATCTGTTGAAAAATATAGAGCTATTAGATCAAAGAATTTGGCACAAGTACAGAGCTTTGTAATAATTAAAACACCAGCATGTACATCTCAAATATCTAAACTCGAAAAAATAAAAATGCAATCTGGATATAATCAACTACAATATAATTTGAAGACAGGCAACTTTATTTTCAGACTTGTGGGAATCAAAAAATAATATTTAGTTATTCTAAATATTTCCCCTAGATATAGTAAATTAGGTACCAACATTAATATAATCCTTAATCGTACATTCTGTTTATATATATTCCCACATTGTACATTCTGTACATCATTCACTCTGTACTATTATGTATATAAAACATTATATTCTTGCACTCCTGGTTAACTGCTTTTTATTAGCTTGTACTCTAGTAGAAGTACAAGTAGTTAAATCTCTCTAAATCTACACTTTGGACGAACAAGAGGTCCTTGAAACCAAGATTTGACATGCAGCATCCAAATACAGGTTCCGACTCAATATTCATCATAAAAAAGTCTATTGTAATTATCAGCTCAAATCATAAAATCTGACCTCAACTTTAAGGGATTATTAACAAAAAATACAAAAAATAAATCATAAAAATTATGATTCACAAGTTCACCTTAGCAAATAATTAAAGAACTGTGAAGTTGGTTCTCTTAAGTCAGATCATCCCCCTTATCTGGGGAGAGGGTTCCACGATGCTTGCTATTTGCCCTTACGAAGTTAGGAAACAGGCCAATTTTGAAGAGTTAGGGGTGGGGGAGCGATGTTGGAAATGAACGAGAGAATGCTGGTGCTTCCTCTTACACAAGTTGGATAGTTTATGTGATTGCTTAATACGGGCAGCTGCATTTTATTTGGAACACCCTCCTCCCCAAATATGTTAGGAAATCTCACTTTCGTGTGTGTTTCTCACCTGTAAATCAAAGAGACATAAAGTCATATCAGTTAGAGAGTAGCGTAGCTGTTTAAGCATTAGTAACAACTGCCAAGTCACAAACCTTGGAACCAGCGTGTATCCAGATCAGAGGGGCATTGCAGTCCCCCGGATTCTGTACGGACCCAGACCGGATGGTGGATTGAGAACTAGGAAAGGCCTCTACAGCCCTGAAAGAAAGCAGAGACTAGAAAAACTAGAGTCCCAGATATAGATCCCCTGCAAAGAACTTGCATCAGACAACAATCGGGATAAGACCGCAGAAAAAAGTTGATTCTTCTATAGACATACATATATATACAAACACACACAGTTGTTCAATTGCTTTGTAACACAAATTGCTAATGAACCATTGGCAGCAAGTCAATGTATTTAGGCATCTAGATGTGCAGAAGACTTGCTGAAGTTTAAACTGAGCATCAGAATGGTGAAGGGATTCAGGCGACCTTTAATGGGGAAGGGTTTGAAGGGCGAGATTGTCTGGTCTGAGTATTTTAATGAACTTCTGAACTACAGGGATTTTTTACGCAAAACCATCTCTATGGTTAACAAAAAATGTCAGAAAAAGAGAATACACCAAGTGAGTGGCATTTGTCTGGATGTAAATGCATTGGTTAATGTAGGGGTCAGAGTAGAATGAGAACAATGGTTAGAGAGGGCAGGAAGGAATCTGTAACTAAAGAACACTTGTTACAACAAAGGTATGCCAATAATATGAAATGGAGGCTACAGTTTGCACAGGTTCCTGAAAACTGGATAATATAAGACATGTTGCCTGATCTTATTGAGTCTTGAGTCTATATTTCTGCTGCAAGTTTCTTATATAAGGAACAGAATTTGCTGTGAATAAAATGAATCTTTCCGGCCTTGACTCAACGGTTCAGGCTGGTGGTGGTGGGCGTATAGTATTTTCTTGGCATATTTAGGGTCCCTTTTTACCAATTTAGTTTTGCTCAAAAAAGTATTTTTTCTGACCATGTCCATCCCTTCCCTACATAGTACCCATCTTCTGAAAGCTACTACCAACATCATATTGCTCCATGTCACAAAGCTCAGATCATTTCAGACAGGTTTCTTTGTTCAAGAATTTTCACCTTAGTCCCATGGCCTCCACAGTCAGCAGATCTCAATTCCATGGAGAACTTTTGGGGTATGGTGGATAAACTTTATGATGCCTCTCAATATATATATCAACATTTCTCAGGAATGTTCCCAAAAACTTATTGAATCTATGCTAGAAAGAATTAAGGTAGTATCAAAAGGCGTCCAACCCATTACTAATAAGGTGTACATAACAAAGTGTCCATTATTCACTTCTAAGATGTTAAGAGTTGATTCACTTAAAGAAAGATGAGATGATACACTGAAAAAGGAACTTTGCAGTTTTATTACTTAATTTAATAATTTAGTAATTTGATAATTCGTCACGACATTTGATCAGAGCATGATTTTATTATGTTCATTGATGTAACTATATTCATTTGTGTTGGGAATACATAGTTTGTGGTGTATCAGCGTATGATTGTTGCAACTGAATAGAGGATTTGCATTTCGCCGCTTGCTTTGCGCAAGACTATATTTTGAGTCATTTTCCTAATTAAGGTTTGTTTAATTTGTTTTGATTATTGTTAAGTGTTCATTTATCTTAGTTGCCTTTGCTTAGGTAGTGGCAGTTACACTTTTTAGTTTGAACTAGAAATTTCTTAATATCTTTTGTTCAAGACAAAGGAATGTTGTGTGCCATATTAATTTCAAGATTATTAAATGAAAATATAAAGTGTAAACATATAAAAATATGTTTGTTTGAGCACATTGAAGTTCAAATATGAGAAATATGCTGACAAAATATATTATGTGCAACCTGTACGAGAAGGGACGCAGATGGTAAATTATATTAAAATAGTTTATTGACAGGATGAAGGCAAAGGAATTAGAAAGTTCTCGATAAACTAATGTTGCAGATCTGGAGGTCACTTGGTTCTTTGGAGATGACAGTGGAGAGGTTGGTACACCGAACATGGGACGAGGGAACACACAGCGACTTGGAAGACTCAGGACACTGGACTTGAACCACAGGACACCACGGCTGAGGGAACACACGAGGAAACACGCTGGAGATCAGTGGAGACAAGACTAGGAGATATATGAATAATAAGGTAGGTAATAATACACTGACCATAGAGAATCCTTTCAATATGTGAATACGAGGCCGGACAGTGAGTGACTGGTGGTGTGTGGCTTTAGAGTGGTCGTGATAACTGACGTAATGATGAGCTGATGTGGCTAATTAGAATTCAGGTAATGTGGATCTTTATGATAGGGAGCCGGGCATGAAGCACTTTATTATGGAGGACCACAAAGGTCATAGGAAAAGCAACAAATCATCTTGTTGTTTAATGACTATTTCTTTATCTCAAGTTTAAAGCACACCCAGTAGGCGGAACAGCAGAAGCAGTTCTCAAGAACCAGCATCTGACGAAAACATTGCATCTTTTAAATTTGACCTCCAAAACTCTTCTGATTTCATCTTAAGCTTGGTAAACACCTGTAATACTCCTCCATACAGCGCAACTTGTATTTAATTTATCATCTTTGGGCTCACTGGTAATGCCTTCTCCAACCTCATGCCAGCAAGAAAACCAAACCAACCGAATCCTCTCACAATGGCTTCTCCTGGAGTGTTCATGCTGATGCTAGTGCTCTTCCGTCATCTCTGATTGGTGGGTGGGCAGATTTTTATAACCATTATATAACACTTAACCTTATTAAAATTGATAGATTAAATATTTGAAAGAACCTTTCCCAACCTTTGGCCGTACCAAAGGCTTCGTAAAGCGTATTGAGCATAGAAATAACACGTATTGCATCGAACTACATTTTTAACAAACGGACCATGATGAAAAGGACAACTCAACCTGTTTAACCATCTAAAGAACTTATATTGCATGAAACAACGTTAAACCCCACCTTTAAATAAATGGTTACCAAAGAACTAGAATGTTTTTTCTTTCTTCGCCATTAGGGATTATATGTAATGGTTATGAAACATTATTTTTTCATCAATCTCAAAGGTAAAATATGTTCTTTGATCACAAGTATGTATGATAATGTGTTCATGCAAGGTGGGTAGAACTACTCAATTTTTTCATCAATCAACAATATCAAATACTTAAATGGTTTTAATGGTAAAACTATTACTTTTCATTTAAGAGTTTGGTCTGTCTTGTCTTTTTTTCCATTGTTTGTTGCAAATTCCTCCCCCATTTTGTTACCTAGCACATTTACTTTAGACAACACCCACCTATTCAGTTGCCATATTTCATTATTTGATGGCCTTCCATACCCGTAATAAGCTCTTGTGTTTGCTGTCAATCTTTGTTTCTTGTAATGGTATTCATGTTTGTGTCATGCTTGCTCTTGTCATGTTCAAGGATTCTGTTCGTTTGTTTGTTTGTGAAATACAATCCTTAAAACTGCACTTGGATCCTCTTAACTTTTTTGGACTTGCACATTATAGAAAGGATGACCTGGATCCAGTATTTGGATTTTTCCCGGCCATGCACTTGCTGTTGAACCTGGCCATGGACAACCATGCTCCAGTACCATGGTATGTTATAAACAAGTTATGAACATGTTTTATAGACGTTATCTTTTAAAAGGCATGTACAGGTTGGATCTGTCTTGTCTTGGGTATCAAATAGAGGCTAAAAGTAAAACCTAAATGACTAAGGCAATGGAATGGCAAATTTCATTTCAAAATTTCCGTTCCATAAACATTTGTTAAACACTTGTATTATTGGTGTTTGTAGATTAACACAACGTTTCACAACAATTGCAGAGAATAACACGTTAAACTAATTTTGTCTCTGAAATGACCAATGTAATATGAGAAGGAGTGTGATTCTCTCTCTGCTGATGGGAGGATAAGGCTCTTTCATTATTTCTAGCACTGTCCCGACAACAGAGCACCACAGTGGCACTGATGACCTTGCCAACGGGAGTCCAAACACTTATAAGGATGACTTTGGGGGAGCAGCACCAAAGGAAGAACAAGAGAGAGAGAAATACAAAATCCAATGAAACAGAACTGGTAGTAGAGAACGAAAAATGCAAACCAGTTTAACCTTCAGATCTTATTGATCCATCTAGAGATTTGTCTTAAGGAAATGCTTTATCTGTTTCCTGATAAATCATGTTAAATGCAGATCTATAGCTTGATATCCATATCCTTTCCTATTTTGAATAACGAAATACTAAAAATAGTAGAGAAGTGCTATGGCATGCTTTCTGTACTATTCCAAACAAATTCTTATCTCTAGAATGTACTGAACAATGCCCTTCTCCGTCGTCTGAGTTTCAGATTCCTCCTCCCAGCTTAACTTATAAAGGTCCAGTTGATAGTGGAGCTTGAAGGCCGAGAATATTAAGGGAAAAGAAATGGAAAGTCTATAGATTCTGAAGGATCCCAATGATGCTGGTGATTCCTCCCATTCGCCTAAGTGCATGGATAGCAACCACTTTGTCCTAGTCATACAGGTCGTTTTGATGCCTGTGACGTGAAGCCTTGGGGTTCTTAATGGCATAGTCACAAACAATTACAATGGAAAGATGTTTGCCCTTCTCGATCTACATGACATCACTGGACCCTTCATTAGATGCATGGCTTTTCCTTTTACTGCTATGCGGACGAGAAGCAGCTGCATTTAACGTTTCGACCCTAAAGACCAGACGTTATCGACACTAGAGGGCAAAACGCCTAGTACGATTTCGAGGTTAAACCCAGATCAGAGGGACATGGCAGTCACCAGGATACAGTACGTATCCAGACCGGATGGTAGATTGGAAACTAGAAAAGCCCTTTACAACCCTGAAGGGAAGCAGAGACCAGAACAACATAAGTGTTCGCTTTCAGTCTGTCTCTCGACGTTATGTGGAGACTGACGAAGATTGATCTTGAGAACCTGGCATCATCTCTGAACAGAATTCTGTAGGCCAACGAAATCGGGGAATTAAATTGCATGCCAGTCTCCTCCCCGGAAATGTTGGTATAAATGGAAACAGCATATTTCATTCATTACCTTTTTGTTTTTCGGAACCTGGGAATGACCACGATTTTGTATCTGAAGTTTATTTAGTTTGGACTGCTGGATTTGACAACAAGTAGTAGATAGTAGATGCTCTCTCTGCGAGAATATGACGATTAAGAAATTGCAGTCATGGGTGGCTTGTTTCTTTAAGAAACAGGTCAAGTTCAGAGTAGATCGCTTCTCAAGTACAACATCCATACTGTCGGTTCGATCCAAAGTTGAGAGACCAACAGAAAGGGAACAAAGGTTGCATTCGTAACCGTAGACAGTTTTGTTAAAGGCAGGTCATTGCCTAACCAAGCTCAAACTTGTGTCGCTTATTATGTAGGACCAGCACTGTGTTGACATGCTGATCCTGCTCAGTTAGTATTATTTAAAGGTCTTAGATTATCAGTTTTACTACTACCACTATTACAGGAATCCATGTTTCAAACTTGAATTGTGTATAATGTTGTCGTTAGAGTACAAATAATATCCGTAAAATAATAAAGTTCAATGTCAATCGCGAGATATTTGATCAAATAGAAATCGCCTACAAAAAATGTCCGGTTTGGACTACACCCCTCTCGTTTGGTGACATCACACCCGCGGTTACCCTCATCCACAGAAACATACAAAAAAGGGCGTTGTCTTTTGCTCACCCACAGAAAAGGGGAAGAGTTGCATTTGAAGAATGTGTTTGTTTGTCGCCATGTCGTTGAAACCACAGAGTCCAATCACCTTTGTGTGGCTTTCGCAGGGATGCCCATTTTACTGCGGACGGCAACCTCAATCTGGATTTACACGATGATTATTGTTGAAGGATTGATCAGTTCCCTCTATTGTCTATGGAAAACAACCGGTAAATTTATTTTATTATATAAGTTTGTGTGTTTAACAGTTTCTGTAACTTTTTACACAAGGGCAACGCTGTTTAGCTTTGTTTGTTTGTTTGGTTGGTAATTGAAAGGAATCCAAAAACAGTGTAGTGATTCAAGTAAACACCATGGATTGTTGATGTTTGTAATGATCTGTTTTAATAATTTGTTGATAATATCTATTGTTTACAGTTTAAACACATGCTGGTTTGGATTGGTATAGCAGACACGTGAATCATTGTTCTAGGTTTGGGTGAATGGAAAAGTTGTGCTTAGACAGGTTCTACTCGATCCTCTACATGTTCTCCGAGTCTGATTCTGGCTCAAATTAGACATTAAATGTCTTTAATATCATCAATTTGAGCAAGAATCACTCAGCACATGCGTTTCAATGTGTTGTGAGGCATGATCATTCCAGGATACACGCGCTAACTTTACTGTTGAATCCCAACAAAGGAACCGCAGGCCCAGTCAGAAATCGTCACGTATATCTGAAGGAGGCACTTTCATCAGAATGGGGAAAATATAATCAGCCGTTTTCTGACAGTGGAAAAACATTGGTAGACAGATAAGTGAATTATGTGAAAATACGGGTTATTTTTCCAAGCGAAACATTAACACGTGTTAAATTGCACACTATTGCTTTAAAGCAACATAAACCTGATGTGTATGACGAAACACATGATATTGAAAGATCTGTGTTGTGTCAAGCACTTGTTCCACCATACTAAGTGTTTTATCTGTCTTTTACATCCAAAGACAACATATTAATTCCTGATTAGTAATAATTGTTTTTTCCCCTAAGGCAAAGCGGTCAACGAGAGGTCAAAGGTCAGATGCTATAGGCATTAGAAATGTCCTACTTCTTAATTCATATAAAAGGAGCTCGATATGTGATGTAGGGGTCAGAGAGTGAGAGGAGATTCTTTTGATGACGGACAACATGTCTCCGCAACGTTCCAGGGTGCGAGAGCGACACACTGGGTCTAGAGAGGAAGAGGTCAGGTTCATTTATAAGTTGTCAAACACACACGCATAGACAAAGATCAAGAGTGCCTGCAGGGTGCGGGCAGGCCTTCTGAGCAAGGATTCTTTTTGATGTTCAGTGACAGGTACGAGGGGAAATTGAATCAATAGGGGGATAGCAAACTGCACTGAAAAGCCTGGAAAATCTTCTCGGTAAAGGGAAACTCAGCTTTATTGGGACACTTTTTGCCAGTCAAAGTTAAAAAGTGTCTAAATTAATCTGATTTTCATAGAAAAGGGGGAAAATGAAAATAATAATAAAATATAACAAAAAATCGTTTAAAAAAATGTATGTTAACAAATACACTTACACCTTAAAAGTATAGCTTTCATATTTAATTTTAAAATGTTGCTTTAATATGTTGCTGTAAGAAAATGAAAATAATAATAAAATATAACAAAAATCGTTTAAAAAAATGTATGTTAACAAATAAACTTACACCTTAAAAGTATAGCTTTGATATTTCATTTTAAAATGTTGCTTGTTAAAGAAAAATTTAGTTATGATTATGTGTTACTTATGTTACCTGGGTTTGATTTTTTGTTATGGGAGAAAGCAAAAACATAACTAGCACCAGTGAAGAGAACAGACACTCATAAAACTATTTCAACTACATAGCAATAAAGCAATGCAATACACTTCTATATTAGGATCCATAAAATGCCCAGGTGACAAAATACAGTTTTGTAAAAACGAAATCCTTCACCACTGTCTAACAAAGCAAAAATAAGCAAGAGTTGATCGTTCATGCACTCAAAATGAGCGATGGAATGAAAACTCGTGCGTATCTGTTGAATGTCAATATTGCCATACAAATGCTTTACTTCTGTGTGGCATATCACATTATTTCTTCTACTTCCCTCGGGGCATTGAGCCGACTCTATCACTTTTGTATGTTTTGTCTGACACCCGAGATCTCTCATACTTATCCACGAAGAGCTTCTCTTATAGGACTGTCCTTCATTCCAGGCTGGCCTGGTTTTTCTATTGATTTTTTCAGAAACAATTCAAAGCTGAACTTTAGATCTTCAACACAGGACAATGTCTATGTTCTTTACCCATGGCTTACCCTGATAACACTTTCTGTGGTCCCTCTTTCTAACCACAGCAAAATTTCACATCGAAATATAACTTTCAACATAGCAGGGCACTTGTCTTTTGTGGATCATTTCCACTGTAGCAAAACGGGCTGTAAGTAGGTAGCTCAGATTGTTGTCCAGGACATCAATGTAGGTAAAGGAATGTGTATCACCAGTTGACCACGGCCCTATTTTATTAGTTGAAACGTATGGTCTGAGGTACACGGTGCAGGTTTACTAAGGGCATATCACAATCCTCTCCTGCCTGTATACCTATCTTTAGTTTTTGGAGTAATGTGCAGTACACCAGATTGAGTCTTACCTCCCATTCCCTTCGATAGTCAGTTGTGCTCACGCCATGGAAGATTTGTTATTTACACAGAAGAATGTAAAAGCACAAAGGTGAGCGCTTCTACAGACCACCAGCAGACCACCAGGGTAAAGGTTGAATCTTTATGTGCACAATTGTAATCCTCAAAATTTCACATTTGGCATGTATCTGTATGCGTGTAATAAGCCGAGTGTATCTGAACCTTAATTCAAAATTTTTTTTCATTTCGTTGCATATCATGTAAGTGGCATGGAAATGTTCCAACAGTATCAGACTGGTCTGCATTTACCAACGTGTCAAAAGTGACCAGCAAGAACAATGATTATAGGTTTTAGGAATGTAAAATTTTGAAGGTTGTGAGGTTGCAACCAATATAAACACGATAGCGCTTCTTTCAGAAATCCTGTGGGACTTAATCAGATGACAAATTCAAACACGCTGAAGTGTTCCTAGTAAAATGTGTTTTTGGCGTTTATCCATTGGTCCGAGGGCACCATAGGCTTGGACTAAAACCACTCCGGTTTGTTTGGATGATAATGCTTCAGCTGTTCTTTACACAGGAATAACAATCGGAAATACTGATTCAAAATTTTTTTTATTTGCTTGCCATTCAATAAACTGCAAAAGTCTCACAACCGCAGCAAATTATTTATAAATGATGCTCCTGGATCTGGTTTTATTAAAATAAATTCTGTTAAGGAATTTCACTAGACAAAAAGATTTTCATTTGTTGAAATCTATAATCCAGTTTCCATTATTATTTATTTGATGAACAGTTGCCGACATAACAATCACTGTGAACATTAAAAATAAAGAATCATTTCATTCACTTAAATATGAATAATGAGACTCAGAGCAGAAGGATCTCCGTATTTTAAACAAACCCATACAGACACATCACTTTCAACTGAATTTCATATTTATTCCTTTATATCACAACATCATATGCCCGCAATATTATACCGTTATGTTCAGATTTGAGCAATTTCTTATTAAAAGAGAACAATATTTTTCCACATATATTTTTTCTCCTTGTGCATCTCACTGTTTTTAAATTGTTGACGTTTTTGTTTTCCATGGGACTAATTTATGTTTTTGTTTTAACCATGGGTTTAATCATTGAGAAAGAATTGGTGTATTCATAGAATACACCCATCACCATCTCTTTGGTACAGAGTTCACACAAATAACGATTTGTAAACCAAATTTCTTGCCCTTATTTAATTAAAACTAGGCAGGAAAGCCCACTTGACAGCTTACCACACATTAAAGTGGTCAGAACATCTCTCTAGGTATGAGATTTTCGGTTTTGCAAAAAAGTACAAAATAATAGTAAAAAAAGGTCTAATTTACTGGAGACATACCCTGTTCCTTATCTCTAATAACAATCAACTTTTTAACAAACTGTAATAATGGTGTTAGAAAGGCTGGGTCCAGATATGAATCCAAGACACAGGGACCGGTCTTGGCCTTGAGTCCGACGTACCAAAACATAGTGTATTTATAAAGGAGAAAATAAATACCACCCAGCGGAAGAGCACCGGAAGCGCACCAGAGTGGAGCAGGGGCAGAACCATCAAAATGGCAGGGCACCAGGGCGGAGCAGGTGAAGCTGGTGCAGTGAAAGACCAGGGGAATGTCGGAACAGGATGAGACCAGGGCTTTGCTGAAGCAGGAGAAGACCGTGAGTGGATTTAACAGGTTCACATAGATTGTAACCTAAATTCCCTTTCAGTGAATTTAGCCAAGTAAAGTTGCTAAGTTTGTTGGCCTTTTGAAATGTAGAATTTCAGTTCAGAGATGATAGGTTCTCAAATTCAAACCCCGTCAGTCTCGAAACAACGTCAAGAGACAGACTGAAAGGGAACAACACATTTTTTGTGTAACTCTAAACAAAACTTGTGTAGGTTGAACGCTGCCTCCATACAAGAATATCAAAGGCCACTTCTCCAGCCCCTCCCACTGGTTCACGCATGAGAGTAGTGAAATAGCACAAGTGGCACAGAACTAGGTAGAGTGATGACGCAACAAATATGCGACTGAAGATCACAAAGTAATATAAAGTTCCAGGTTGTCCAAGAATACAGTCTTTGCACAAACTTTCTCAGATCCTCATATGATGAATGAGTGAAGACATTCCAGGTCAAATTGATAGCTTTACTATGAAACAACATCCAAGTGTCTTTATGGACTCCCGCACTCTTAATGCCTTTTGTAATTCAGACAGCACCTGCTGGCAACAATGAGATGGCATTTTCTGCCATAACTTAACTTGCCGAACAAACATAAGCTAGCTAATAACCCATATCGAAATGTTTTCCTCTTGTCAATGTAAAATCATTTTCATCAATATTGAAATTAAAATTGCTTGTCTTATGACCAAACGCCATCAATGTCATGTTGTCATAATCTTTCATGTTTAAACAACTAAATTATTTTGTAACTACTGTACATGTATTCCATAAACAGAAGTGCAAAGGGTTGAATCTTGTAGTCTGTGAATATTGCATTTTATTGTGGGATCAACAGAAACAGAGAAAAACAGATTCAATTGAAGACACATCATTCTCATCATTTTTTGCCTACTGTACTGTTTACATACGAATAAGTAAGAGGGTTTTTAACAAAGTTGCAGTCTATAAAGGTTTCTTAGACTCATCAAGGGAGAGAAGATAAAACTCATACACGGTAGTATTTATTGTAGACGAATACTGAACATTAGAAACAGGGCAAACTAAGGATGCTATTGTAAACATGTCATTTCTTTCCAGGCGATTGTAAACGGTGGGTTATGGAATCCTGATCGGTGCAGACGATTGAAGTATGACATGAAGTGAAAGGCATCAAAAACAAAATTTGACGTTAAGAACAAATACAGTGTGGAATCCTTGGGAGATAAAGAGCACTCTGGATAACAAAATGCTTTGCCAAGTCTCTGTTGTACACAGTTCTACACTAACTGTGACCAGACAATAAGCGTGTTTCTGAAGTGAGTCTTTTGAGGTGTTCTATTTAACGATGATCAGAACTCGGGTAAGTGAGAGTCGCAGTGGTGACAGAGCCTAGTGTCCCTGTAACGGTATACCCCCCACGGACCGCTCCTTGGAGGTCAAGGATGTCATCCAGGGGAACCCAGGAGCATTTTGATATTGTATTGTTTTTCCACAAGGGAGAACTTGTGGGATCGGAAGGCACATGGATGGAGTACTGGAGGCATATCCTGCCACTTGGACAACTCTGCTCTTGAGGATGTATCTTCCATCTCTACCATAAAAGGTTTATGTCTTTGATGGATTTTCAACGGAAATGACACAGATTAACTTGAGTATCTAAATTATAATGTAGTGTCTTCAAATAGGGCAAAGATCCTTCCGTCTTAAGATCTTATTAGTTTCTTCAACAAATTTCCAGCTGATGTTGGGTGAGCCATGGCCAACCCTAGATGATGGATGTAGTTGTGTCTTCTGGGGCTAATACTAATATGTGTTCCACATGAACAGCTCTAATTGGTGAGCGAAAATAGCCCCTTAAAACCTGACTTTTTTACTTTATTGGCGTTCTGGGTTTACTTCATATTTGATTGGGATGAGAAGGCTCTGCCGGAGATAAGTTACTGGCTGAGTCGATTAAAGCTGTGATATAAAAACTGCATCAATGGTACAAAGAAACATCAACAAGCTATGTAATTTGAAATGCACATTATGTTTGAGGGTAAATAACCATGGATGGAAGTATTATCTTGTCTGAGAGTATAAAGTTGTTTATTCAATTCGATATTCGACTAAATGGAAGGAACTGCTTAAGAAAAGGATTACTTAATTCCAGTTATAGGTGGAGGCTCACCTGTGGAGATCATCCGGTAAACTGTTTGAGGAAGCCTTAAGTGATATATTACATCATGCGGGCCGCCCTGTGTCAGGGAACCGCTTCCCACGGAAGCACAACTTTACCGAGGACTCGGTGAAGTAGACAAGGCCTCTCCACTCAGCCGGCTACTTTAATGGTGTGCTTAGTCAAGTCAAGTCAAGTCACCTTTATTTATATAGCGCTTTAAAAAAAACATTGCTTCAAAGCAGCTGAACAACATTAATTGGTAAAACAGGGTGTCCATAATGCAAAATAGTTGAAGGCAGTTGAAGGCATCATTGAATTCGGTGATCACCGTTCTGTTTAAATAGACAGATCAAATTATTGTTTATATCCATAGCACCCATAATCCCGGTGCCATTTGTGGTTTTAGTTTTGAGCTATTAGTTTGTGATTGCCAGCCCAGCAAGCTATTGTTGTGACAATTTACAAGGCGCATTTGAAGACCGGTAGAGCATTTAAACCTGGTCACTTCTCAGTAAAGTTAGGAGAAGCATGTAGACCAGCTCCAGTACACTTAAAGGAAAAGATGCATTTTCAAAGTTTTTTTACTGAATAACCTGCTGCATGAGTACAACCTGTTGCTTACTAGAGTGTAAGCTATTAGTTTTAAATACTGTCATCGTTTCAGTGCTGCTGTTGCGGTTTACTTTAGAGCTGTAGAGGACCTTTCTAGCTCCCACCATTTGGTCTGGATACATACTGAATCTGGGTGACTGCAATGTCCCTCTGCTCTGTGTATTTCCTGGATCTAGTGGCTTGGGGAGAGAACTAGGTGCCTTTCAGGGCTGGTGGCGGCTTTTCTAGTTCCCGATCCACCATCTAGTCTGGATACGTATTGGGTCCGGGTGACTGATATGCCTTCTGATCTGGATACAGGCTGGATCTTGTTGCTTATTTGAACTCGGAAGAAAAGAGAAACAGACTTATATTAGCAAAGATGCCATTCTTCTAATGATGTAGCAAATATGTTGGGAGTTGTGTAAAAGATTAATAAGCAATATTTTAAAAACTATACGATGTTTAATAGGGAGCCAGTAAAGTGTTGACAGGACCAGAGTAATATGTTCATACTCCCTGGTTCTGTAAGAACTCTTGCTGCAGCGTTTTGGACTAGTTCTGATTATTTTACTAAGCGTACAGAACATCCACCCAATAATGCATTTCAAGTATCCATCCTTGAGGTAATAAATGCATGGATTAACATTTTTGCATTTGTCATTGAGAGTATAGGTCCTTATTTTGATATATTTTTGAGATGGAAAGAGGCAGTTTTACAAATGCTAGAAATGTGGTCATCAAAAGAAAGATTTCTTTCAAATATCACACCTAGATTCCTAACTGATGACGAAGAGTTTACAGAGCAGTCGTCAAATCTTAGACAGAGTTCTAGGTTGTTACTTGCAGAGTTTTTAGGTCCTATCCAAGATGGATAACTCGTCCTTATCACACAAAGACTGCACCAATAAGAGTATTGGTGTGTTTTACCGGGCAGCAAAGTAATATAAAGCTGAGTGTCATCAGCATAACAGGGAAGGCTAACACCATGTTTCCTGATGATTCCTTGAGCAAGACACTTTACCCCTGTTTGATCTGCAGTGATGGTTGACTACTGCATAATACTGTAAGTCGCTTTGGATAAATAAATAAATTACTGTAAATTTTATATTGCCAAAAGTATTCACTCACCTGCATTGACCCGCAGGGTTCAATGTGATGTCGGTCAACCCTTTGCAGTTTTAACAGCTTCAACTCTTCTGGGAAGGCTGTCCACAAGTTCAAGGAGTGTGTTTAGAAGAATTTTTGACCAATCTTCCAGAGGCGCATTTGTGAGGACACTCACTGATGTAAGACGTGTCCTAAGACGTGTCCTGGCTTTCAGTGTGCGCTGTAATTGGACTTTGCTTGCACTGGTGCAAAGTCATGTTGTAAGGTGAGGGTGCCAGGTCCAAACTGTTCCCACAAAGTTGGGAGCATGGAATTGTCCAGAATATCTTGCTGAAGCATTCATAGTGAGAGTGATTGAAACACCTTATATTGATTATTTGTATGGGTGAGCAAAAACTTTAGGCAATATAGTGTATAATTACACAGAAGCATCAAAGCATAATTTTTTTAAATTATTTTTAGTTTTGAATTTGTTTTATTTTATGATCATACTTTTATTGTATAACTTTATAAGTAATTCAATTGAAATGCATTTAATTCTAAGCAAAGTTTTGTTTAATAGAATATTTCCTTAATGTGGTGTATTTTTTTACAGTATAAAGCAAAACAGGGTATAATCAATATAATGGAAAGTACAATAGATGATTCCTATAGATTTTATATAAATCAATTATTTTAAATGTTCAAATGTTTCTCACCTATATTCCACAGAGAATCCACCCATCTGGTTTCCAGAGGTGTTTGGATTTTCAGTGAATTGATTTACCAGACCCACCTTTCTTCAGAGCAACTGATCAAACATCTGTTTACTTTGATGTTTTAGATGGGTACAGTGCAGGATTGAAATATGAAGCTTCAAAAAACGGTGGAACAAATAATGGGATGATTTTGGGCTGCCACTTGGCTGCAGGGGGATAATATTGGACTGACTAGGGATTGACTAAGGGTTCTTTTGATCAACCATGAAGGAAAAAGAATATGACACGGTGAGGGGAAATAGGAGTTGAGGAATAGGATCAACAGATTGTCCTTTCTGATAGCAACTGGCCTTGCCGGACCAGATGGAGAAAGAAAGGCATTACATTTATTCAATAGGACTTGGCTTGCCAGTTTTATCTGCCAAATGAGCATGGGTGAACTACTGATTAAAGCTTAGAGTTGTCCAGGGATAGTGAATCGCTAACAAAAATCATCTTATTTAATACCATTAATTTAAAACATTAAAGCTCCTAGTCGACACGAATCCATGTTTCAAACTTGAATAAGTGTGTAATGTTTTTGTTAGAGTATAAATGACTCTTACCCTAATTGATAAAAATACCTGCAAAAATGTAATAAAAACAGCATATTATTATTTCTTTATGTTTTTATATATTAAATTATTATCTTAATTTACTATGTGAAATGGAAAGCAGAAAAGCTTGAAGATTACCAGCAACATATGCTGCTTTAAGAAAAACATCTATTGATTAGAGATATTAGGAGATTGAACATACGGTCTGAAATTGTAATCAGTATCTTTAGCCTTATCTGTGAGAATGGGAAGATGTTTTCTAACTAGTCTGATCTCAGCCATATGCCACTGTGACACAAAATGTGCAGTCTATTGGAGGAAATCTTGGTTTGGAATCCTTGCTAAGCTTCTTATAACACACAATTGTGCCAAACACATCTAAAAGAAATATGATGTAAAAGAAATGAAATAATGAATGAACTTAGAATTTATGTTTGTTCGTCTATGTTTTTTTATGTAAATTTTTGTGTAAGTCAAATGAGAGTTAAAGGCAGTTCTTCATTGAATTCAGTGATGTAAACTCTGTTCAGTTTAAATAATGTTTTTGCATTCATTTTCAATCAAGTCAACGATATCGCTGTAAATTAAGTGACCCTAACTTAGCAAGCCAGAGGCGACAGCAGCAAGGATCCCAAACTAAATTGGTGACAGAATGAACAAAAGACCTTGTGAGAAACCCCGGTCTGTTGGGTTGCCAGTTCTCCTTTAACCAGACAAAACCAATTTGCAAAGAAATCGCTTGAATCAAATTAGACTCCAACTTCTTGTAATTTAAAAAGATAATTAGCACTAGATTCTTTTGTTTAAAGCGAGCGTTTTATCACTCATGGAAGCATGAGCTAGGACTCAAACGGGCTTGTCCTGATGTGTTTATGCAGGAAAGCGACATCAATGCTATTAATCAATGATAAATCACCTTTTGCCTACAAAGGATAAACAAAGAAAGTCAAATCTGTCTTAGGACATAGTGCTAGCTGAAACAATTTTATTCTTCAATCCACTCAACAATGCATACCCTCAATATGCAGAATCTGTTATGATTCTGACGTTTCTTTGTAAATGGGACATAGCTGCCCGCACCATGAAAATAAAGGAAAGCGCTGTTCCTCTTAACAAGGGCATGTGCTATGGAGACCACATCCCACCTCTGCGGGGGATAACATGTGGAGATTATCTCATTCATGATCTCACCAACAGTGAAGAACTCAAGGGAAGAGAGCATGCAAGCCCACACAGTGGGGAGCACAGCTAGAGGTGGAGGCCTGCCTAGGGAAATTAGAGAGTTGTCGTCAGAAGCACTTGCTCTGTGAACCAAGTGTGGTCGGGCAAGTAAGGCTCAACAAGCAGTACTTGATGCTCCTCTTCCCTGATCTGCAAACCATCCTGGCGATTAATATACGCTACGCCGGCCATGCTGTCGATGAGGGATAGGAACCTCCTGGGAGAAAGCAAAACCGGTCGGGAACCAATCCAACGTCCCAAAACTGCATGCCTCATGCACATTACTCCCCAACCCTTCAGTGAAATATCTGTTGTGATCACGACAGGCCTCATAACCTGCCCGAGTGGAATACCTGCTCATAAGAAGGTCACAGATGACCAGGGGCTGAGGGTGAAAACTTGAACTCCTTAGTGGGGAGCCTTGGTCAACTTCTCCAAATTCTGCGACAGCACGCACAACCTGGGGATTATCAACATAGCACCTGACTGCTCCCCGTTGAGGGATGTGAGAGATGTAGATCGCACTTGAGAAGGGAGCATTTCATGACTAAATGAGCTCCTTATGGGGGTTTTCACAGCATTCAGACCCCAGATACCAAGCATCCAACTGCGAGTGTTGGAGTGACGGGCAGTGCAGTGCACTGCAGCCCAATACTCGTGGTGATCCGGGAAAGCATGGCTACCATTTCCGGAACCTGGTCATCTTGAGTCTTAGCTGCGGGAAGCAGAAGCTCCAGGATGTCACCTGAGTCTAAAGCCAGCATGTCGCCCTTTGATGCCACGATGGGTAATTCGTCCTTATCGCACAGAGAATGCACGGATTAGAGAGACGGAGTACTGCCTCCAGTTGATGGGGTGGATAAGCGTGCAGGGTACGGACATAATGTGAGCTGGTGACTGTTACCTTGACTTCTATAAGATCCCCAAATACAACCAAGCCAATATTCGAGGATAATGACTGTGCTATAGCCTCAGCCAACAAACCAGACAAAGAGGTTCGCTTGCCAAAGAAAGAAGCTACCTGTGACCACAATGTCCTCATCACTCCTGCTCGCAGTATGAGTAGACCGGATCCACAGAAATTGTCTAAGCTTGCTGGAAATTCAGTCACATGAGGCAGATTTCCCAGGTGTCCCCATCCGGGACAAGTCTGCCGCAACCCAGGTTACAGTTGTATGCCATAGCGGGGCAACACGCTGTACAGAAATTTGCTCTTTAGTACTCTCTGGCTTCTGCGGAAACACCCAAAGGAAGTCGCTGAGAAGAGACAGTCCGCTGCACAGCGTCATAACAGGGTTCTTTATTAACTTTTTTGATCACCAGCCAATGTGGCTAGAAACTTTCTAAGGTAGTGACTTGGAGAGGTTGTTCAGGTTGATAGATGGTGTCATGGAGAAGGCAGCAAAACCTGAGCACTGTCCTTGCCTAAGTTTAGGAACCCCTTGGCTACGGCCATCAGAACAGCATTGACTTTGCCTCCTGGGATAGACATTCTTTGCCTCCTGGGACTACAAACAAAACAACTGCATTATATCAGACAGAATTCCGCAAAATGGATAACAACGGGGTGGCTATGGACCGGAGAATGGAAAACATCGACCGCAAAATGGAAAACATCTTGGAGAGACTAGCAACTTTGCAAAGGAATTTGGCTGAAATGGCGACCAGTGATGCACATTAGATAACTGCGAAAACTAGCAGATATCGTCCCAAATTTTAAGAAGAAGAATTTGTTTTCGGCGACAACCCTTTCAGACAGCCTTGGCCCTGTCTGTGACAAATAAAAGATTGATTGATTGATTGATTGAATTTAGAACTGATGAAGAGAAAAAGAGAGAAAACCTTAAAAAATCCATCCACACTGCTGGATTAAGTAGGCTATACATTAACATCCCTTCTCCTCTAAGTGATGTGCAATGCTAGAAAATAGTAAAATGCTTTAAAGTGGCTACCAGATAAGTGGTAGCCACTTATCTGGTCCCCAACTTTCCTGGCCATCACATTTTCCCTCATTCTGTATAAAAAGGCCAGTTCTAGCTTATTGGACATGTAGTGAATCCCCGGCACGTTTGGTCTGTCCGCGCAGTTTTGTAACTACACCATTTTTTACCCAGTCATTACAGATGCTCCATCTGTGGTGATTGCAACATGCTTGTTCTTCCAAACAGTGCTGACTCCACTTTTCATTATACTGCACACTGCTTCACCTACATTTGTAGCATCTGGAGTTGAGACAGCTTGTACCCTGACAAAATTAAACTTTCTCATTAGCACTTCTAGCATAGACCATTTCTTCTTCCACCACTGAACTTTCCAGGGATCCATCTGACATTACAAAGAATAACTTGCCATCTGATAATCTTTCCCTCATCTTTCTTCTCTCAACCTATGCTATGTTGTGTATGAACTCTTTTGCCTGGTAGTCACTAGTGTATTTCTCTCCTATCTTCAAGCCTTTCTTCCTGTCGTGAAGAGTAGCGCCATAGAACTGAACCTTGAGGTACTCCATATTGCACTTATGATCAACAGCTCTTTATTAACTTCCAAGAATTGATGACGGTCAGTAAAGTATAACTTAAACCATGCTAATGCACTTCCATTTATGCCCACAAAGTTTTCAAGTCTATGCAAAAGAATGTAGTGGTCAATAGTGTTAAAGGCAGCACTAAGATTCAATAGCACTAACAGAGAGTTACCACCAGGGTCGGATGAAAAGAGCAGGTAATTTGAAACTCTAATAAGATGAGTCTCGGTTATAAGATACTGTCTTAATCCTCACTGAAAATAATAACATATATAAATTTTCTCTATAAAGGAGTGTAATTGTAAGGATACTACGTTTTCTAAGATCTTGGACAAGAATAGGAGATTTGAGATTGGTCTAAAATTAACTAGATCTTTGCGGTCAAGTTGTGTTTTTTGATGTAAGGCTTAATAACAGCCAGTTTAAAGGATTTGGGGACAGATCCTAACGACATCGAGAAGGCAATAATAATCAGAAGAGGACCTATGTCTTCTGGAAGCACCTCTTTTAGAAGCTAAGATGGAATAGGTTCTTACATACATGTCACCATACTTGTAACAAGAACTAGATTTTAAAATTTTGGCTATATAAAGTTTACATTTAATGTGTTGATGCTTATTTATTAAAAAAATAAGCATCAACACATTAAAAAAGGTCTCAAAGTGTTAAAAGGGCGCAGAAAATTTAAAGATGTAATTTAAGTTCATTAGTTAAATATATTAAACAGTAGTTCAAGATATCTTAACATGTTAAGCACATGCAAAGAGGCTAACAGTAAACAAGTCAAATCATCTGCCCTACCTGAAGTTACAGATTCTAAATCTGTGGGAGAAGGAGGGCCGCGGAGAAGTGAAAGAGTAAGTACTATAACGGGAAATAAAAGAGAACGTCAACAAACAATGGGAACATCAAGAAACCATGATATAGGAGAAATGGAAGTATTGTGTAAGATTAAGAAAGGAAATGTTGTCCGATCTTCAAAAGAAAGTTGACAACGTTTAGCACATTTGAACTTGAGGACCTGGCTAGACAACAAGCAATGCGGGACAAACGAAGAAAGCTTGAACGCTTAGGAGAAGTGAAGAAGCTGAATGCCGCTATAGCTCGAGTAAAAGTCTATGATCAAGAGGATGGAAATTTTGATGCAATTGATTCGCCTAATGCTGTGAAGACCTTCAAGTTCCTCCTTTCACAAGTCCTTCCTTCATTCGTCAGTCTCTGCCATCAACGACCCAAGTGCTCAATGCCTAAAATCCTCTATTCATTCCTCAATCCTTACCAGTTACAAGTCAATTTTACAATGTCCATTCTTTGCAACAGTTATCTCAAGCTATTTCAGCTTTAGTGCTTTTGCCTCAATTGCTAAACAGTCCGTTTCTGCTCAGCGCATTAGCAGAAGCTATGAATGTCAACCGTCTTCCTTTGCCAGTGCCTGCATTGTTCACCGGAGAACCTCTAAAGTTGAAGGACTGGCGTCTATCATTTGAAACTTTAATAGATATGAAGAATATTCACATGTCTTAAGTAAGTGTAGAAAGTTAATTGAGAAGACAGTTCAAGATCGTGTCAAGTTTGTATATTCAGAGCAACTTTGCTTCGGATGTTTGCAGACTGGTCAGCATTCAAGAAGATGTTATAATAAAAGCTCATGTGAAAAGTATCACAAAAGACATCCTACTTGTTAACACGAAGACAAGTTCAAAGAACTATCAAGTTATCAAAGGCCTAACTGTTCTAAAGAAGATGAAAGTTTAAAGGAAAAACTGAAGACAGAATAATAGTTGCAGCAGCAATTACCAATGCAGTCCAACAAGTAGATTCAAATACACAAACATCTATGATAATACCAATCTGGGTCTCATCTACAAATCAACCCAATCAAGAAGTCCTTGCTTTGCACTCTTAGAAACACAAAGTGACACGATGTTCATCCTAGATGAAGTATCTCAAGAGCTAAATACTAACAAGGAGAATGTTAGGCTGCAGCTATCCACGATGTCCACAAAGGCATACCTTGTTTATGGATACAGCTATGAAAAAAGTATCACTGTTTTCGTCACCTGTTTTTACACCAAAGTTCATTCCAGCAAACAGTTCAGATATCCCAACTTCTGAGACTGGTCTTAAAAGGCCTCGTGTGGAACAATTAGCAAGCAAGATTTCACTACCGTTGGATCGCGAAGAAGGCCTTTTAATCGGCTATCACTGTCAACATGCCCTTCTTCCTTAGGAAATCGTATCAGGAGAGAAAAATCAACCATATTTTTACTTTAATTTCAATATATATTACGTTTTTTTTCAACTCTTTTGGGTGTTTTACAAGTTGTATTTATTAGACATGTGAAATGGTAAGTATCAGAACATGATAGCTATTCTGTATAAAGGTGAAGGATCACCCAACTCTGCCCGAAACGGCTTGTTCTATGTCTGTAAATTTAATGATTTAAATTTGTCCACCCAAATGTTTACGTGATTAGTAATATTTCACAGATGGATCAAGTTGCGCTTGCAAAGTAAATTTTAGGTCTGACCTTCTTTATTTATCCAGAGATTGATACGGAGAGACTGATGTTAAAAATATTTGTTTGGGGGGTAACGTTTCTGTTACATGCTTTCTGTATTCAATCACAACACAGCGTGTAACTGGCCAATCAGAGCACAGATGCATTTTTTTTTTCTAAAAGCATGTATTTACGTTGCTATACAACATTTGCAAAGCTGATTAATTTATAGGCCATCCAGGACATACCTAGAATAACTAATAATATCCAGTTTCATGATGCAGTGAGAAATTGCTTGGTCATAAGATGCATTAAATGGAGATCATTTATGTGATTTTGCAATTAAGACACTAAGACACTATGAACTAGTCATCCCTTCTTAAGTTTGTGAGCTCGCTAAAGTGCTGATAACAATGATGTTGTTATGATGTGTGTCTTGTGATCCCTTTCTTTGACTTGTCATTTGGTGGGGTTTAGTTCCCGTTCTTGTCATGTGTTTTGTAATTCTCTGTTGTACTTTAATCATTGGTCCTTCTGTTGATTGTCTCCTAGGTGTGTCTTGTCATCTCGTTCTTCCAATGTTTAAAAGCTCTAAGGTTTCCCTTGTCTATGGTCAGTCTTCGTTATTGTAAGCATGTACATGTCTATGGCTGAGTTTCCATTTGGATCGTTCTGTTGACAGCCTTGACCCTTGCCTGTTCTGCATTTGGATCTACGCATAATTTTTTTTATAGTTACAGCTGTATGGAACTATTGCTTCTTCATTATGATCCTCCAAGAGGCTTTTACACATTATTCAAAGGGTTGTTGTATGTACAGTGATAATGAATGGAAAGTTGTTTCTATAAGATCAGCAAAAGCGAAAAAGTACAACAAATTAACTCAATAACTGAAGGAATCAGCATTTTTAAAGCTGCTGCAATTGAGACATTCATATCCACCTTCTTACATGACATGTAGATTAGATCATAAGGCCTCAACCTTGGGGACATTGTTTTTTTTCTTGAATATATGTCATAGCTGGAAAAGGCTTTATGGAAGGGATTCACAAAATGCTATACCAGTAATTGTTTAGAGTGGAGCATGCTGTTTTCTAGAAGCTCTTCACGAGATTCATTACCATTGGTAAGGAGCATTTGGCTTCATTCCATTCTAATCAACCTATTAATCAACGTCTCCAGTAAACTGCAAACATAAATCATATACACGCAACAACAAACTCTGTAATGCTAGCACGGTGGTCTGCAAATCAAAGCACTTCAATGTCTCAAAGACTTTGCTTAAATACAGGTGAGACTGATCTATTGTTGTCTCAGATTTGCAATCACGACAATCAGCTACTTTAGAGTTTACTAAAGAAAAGAACTTGAACCTTTTTGTGTCTATAAAGGGGATGTAAAAAATTGTTAGGGTGATAAGGTCCTGAGCAGGGGTTCTTTCTCTTGATTCTATGTTTCAGATCTAAAGTTGAAGACAAATGTTTAGAATACCCCTTGAAGAAAATTTGGCAAAATAATTTTGTTTATACAGTTATTATCCAAAAGAAATGTTTCTCATTACCATCAAGCACTCATTACCAAAAAACAGGAAACTACAGATGCTTTACAAGGAGGTAAAGAAAAAGGAGCGTGGGTATCCTTCTTAGTGTGGACAAAGTGTTAATTGGAGGTACACATGCTCTATCAGCACTGTTCTATGAATACATTTAATAATAATCACATTGTTTGGTCATTATGAATATGAAGCGTTCAATCAGAGAACTAAAAAGGGAAGCTATTCAAACTCTTCCAATAATAAATTTAGTTTAAATATGACATTCTGCATTCTGACATTCAGCATTCATATATATAACAGTCAAATTAACCCCTGCTCCCTGAGAAGGGAACAAGACACTGAGTAACCACGGCAGACCTTTAGGGAACGCCTCTTTCTGACTTAAGTGTGCCTACACTGAAAGATCTGACTACTTCTTTACTCTTTTAGAAGAAGAAAATATAACCTTAGGTATTTATTTAACACCGTGTCTAAACTAATTGAAAAATATCCTCAACAAGTGCTGACATTTCCCTGCATCACAGCAGTAATGACTTTATGAACTACTTTGCTTCTAATATTGATTCTATTAGAGATAAAATTGTAACCATTAAGCCGTCAGCTACAGTATTGTATACAGTTCCACTCATTCTGTACTGTAGGAGAGGAATAATTGTATTAACTTGATAAATTATCTAAGGGAACAGCATGTATGTTAGACCGTTTCTATCTAAACTCCTAAAAGAGGCGCTTCCAGAAATCACAGATCTTCTTCTGACAATTATTAATTCCTCATTGTAATTAGGATAAATCTCCAAATCCTTTAAACTGGCTGTTATCAAGACTCTTATCAAAAAACACAAGATACTAGAAAAGTTAGTCCCCTTACAATTTTTTTGAGCTTTTTAGAGAAAAATGATATCTGTAACGATTTCCAGTCAGGATTCAGACTGTGTCATAGTACCCAGACTGCTCTCCTTAGAATTACAAATGACCTGCTCCTATCATCCGACTATGGTTGTATCTCTCAATAAGTGCTATTGGATCTTAGTGCTGCCGTTGACACTATTGACCACAACATCCTAATGCATAAACTTGAATACTTTTTTGGAAGTGAATTGCCATGGTTAAAGTTTTACTGAACTGCCCATCATCAATTCGTAGCAGTAAATGAAGAGCTATCATATTGATCAAAAGTGCAGTATGGAGTACCTAATGGCTCAGGGCTATGGCTGCTACTCTTCACTCTATCCATTTGACCTTTACGAGATTCATCAGGAAACAGGGTGTTAGCCTACACTATAATGCTGATTATACTCAGCTCTATATTTCTTGCGGACTGGTGAAACAAACAAATTTGAAAATGAATGGAATGCATTATCAAAACTAAGGCAATTTGATAATACCTAGAATATCAATATCAACTATCGGCAGCAGATCCTTTTCCTACCCCTCGCCTAAACTATAGAATAAACTACCTAGGAGTGTACGGGAGGCAGACACACTCTTACAGTTTTAATCTAGATTAAAGACCCAATGCTTTAACCTGGCTTACACATAACATAATAAACTGCTTCTAGTATCCAAATCTGTAAAAAAATGTAGGCTGCTTGAATTGTGTAAACCGGAACCCGAAGAAACAATTTCGCTCTGGATGAAGAACCATGCAGTCCTGTGGTGCCATCCACATAAGACTTTTGAAGATCTTCTACATCTTTTGATTCTTTCTGCTTTTGTTCTATTGTTTGATCTTTAGGTAAAGTTAATAGGCCAAATAGAGTTTTTGAAGTTAAGTAAATGAAGGGCTGTCTTAAAGATCAGGACATTTTATGAGAGTTATATGAAGATATTCAGAAGATTTTCTGAACATTGGTTCCTATTGTCTGGGCTCACAACCTGTGAGACATTTCTCAAAATTAAATTAGAAAGCTTCAAATAATGTGGTTTCATATATTATGCAATTTAATTTTTTTTAATTGTTTTATTAAGTTTTAAGGTCATAAGCTGTTTTTGGATATAGCAATTTTTATAATTCCTTTGACTCATTAGAGACATGTTAGCACTATGTTAGCCCCACATAGTTTGAATAGTTAAAAAAAAGTTTGAATAGTTAAAACCATACCTGAAAAAAATCACTTTTTCCCAAGGAGACAATATTTCAGTGTTAAATTTAGTATCCGAACCTTGTGCACAGAATCTTTTTAAGCCACCCAGCTCTTAGCATGGCCAGAGGCACAGAAAGACTCTTTGAAGCATCCGTCACAATAAAGGTCATGTTATACAGGTGCTAACAAGATAAAAAATGTACAGTAAGCCGTTTTGGCACTTCTTTTCCTCTAAAGAAGCTGCATTTTAGATTCGCCTTTGACTGATTTCACCCATTTACTTCAAGTTTTTGCATTCATAAACATTAGCCATGGATAGCAATTTGATCTTTAACTTCATATAGTTCTCATTAACTTTTTGTCATCAGGGCGAGTGAAACCAGCATCATCAGCCTAGGCAGTAGAAACGGTCTTTATATATTGCGTTGAGCACATGTGTAGGTTTAACATTTTATTTGTTATAGCATTTGGTTACTTAAACTGTTTTATATCAACGTGAGAGCATCATAGCACAATACTTATATGGCAGTATATGCAGGGCATGTAATATGTTAGACTTGAAGAGACTTTCTCAAAACAACATGTAATTTTGATCCCTAAACATACATTTTCTATTTTAGAAATCTTCTTAAGATTTGAAAAGTAAAACAAAAAATTCAGGAAAACTAAATCGATAACAATAAAGATCATAAGAAAGTGATCTCTACCTAAATATGATTTTATGTATATACTTACAAGTTAATAGAATACTTCATTAGAATAAAAACTGTACATTACTTTTCTCTTGCACATCATCCAATAATATCAATTCCACTTTTAAAAATGCTTAATGTATAATTTTTGTTAGTTCTTCGGAACCTGGATGCCACTGTTATCCTGGAAGCAACGGGTTGATCCAAGAAAGGGACACTCATGAAGTCTGCCTCACATGTTTGGGATTCCGACACTCTAAGAACAAGCTTGTGTGATCAACATGTCCTCACTGTGTGAATAGGCTGATCATGAATTTGCGGTTGCGGTAGGCTTTTTCTTATGAAATCAGTCTCCACTTTGTGTGATCACCATAGCTCTGCAGGCGAGCTCGCATCTATCGTGACAGTGTTGGCAATATGAAGAGGAATGTGGACATGCTCTGTCAACATCACAATATTCTGACCCATCTTCTTGATATGTCTCACTGTTCCATTGATGAGGATGAGCTTTCAGTTGCAGCACCTGAGATCGAGCTACTAGTTTCGGACCATGAACTTTATTTTTTCAGCATACAAGATTTGGCACATGCCAGATTGGCAGCCATGCTTCCTTGTGCTACCCCAACTAAGCAAGCCAAAGGTGACAGTGGCATGGAACCAAAACACCATCAGTGACAAAACGGAGAACAAACCTTGGGAGAAACCAGGCTCAGTTGGGGGCCAGTTCTCCTTTGACCAGACGAATCCAGCAGTTCAAGTCAAGGCTAAAGCAGAAAGGAGAAGAAACATCTGTGTGCTGTGGTCGTATACTTTGGTAGTATCCGTATCTTCAGAGGCGAGATCTTCGCAGGGGATTGGTATCCGTGGAGTTCTTGTCCTGGTCTTCGCTTTGTTCGAAGTGTTGTAAAGGGCTTTTCTAGTTCCGGACCCACCATCTGATCCATATACATACTGATTTAATGCAATGTCGTACTGATCTGTGTATAGCCTGGCTGTAGTGGCAAAAGCTAGGGGGAAAGCTAGGCGCAGATGGGGAGCCAGTTTTCCTCTGACTAGATTTTAACCAGTAGGTTAATTTATGGTTGCAGCGAAGTCGAGAAGAATCCTCTATCTCCTGTGGTCCCATTCCGATGGTCATCTGACAAAAAATCTTGCTAGGGATCTGCGTTTGGGGTTCTAGTCGTTCTGGTGTCCGCTGTCCTTCCGGGCCATAGGGGTCCTTTCTCCACCATCTGGTCTGGATACGCACTGGATCCTGGTGACTGCAATGCCATCTGATCTGTATAGGGACTGGATCCGGTGGCCAGATGAGCTTGGAAGAAGAGAGAAACAGACCAATATTAGCGTAGATGCCATTCTTCTAAAGTTATAGCAAATATATTGTGTGTTGTGGAAAGTGTTCTCGGTTCCGGATTTCTTAAATAAATGCAGCCTAAAAATCCTTTAACGGATTTGAATATTGGAAGCTTGTTAGTATTTATGTGTAAGCCAGGTTAAAGAGATTGGTTTTTAATCTAGATTTAAACTGCAGGAGTGTATCTGCCTCCCGAACACTATTAGGTAAGTTATTCCATAGTTTAGGCGCTAACTAGGAATCTGCTGCCCGTAGTTGATTTTGATATTCTAGGTATTATCAAATTGCCTGAGATTTGAGAACGCAGTGAACGTTGAGTATTATAATGTAACAGGAGCTCTTTCAAATACGGAGGTGCTTAATCATTCAAGACTTTGCAAGTAATAAGCAAGATTTTAAAATCTATACAAAATTTTAAAATCTATACGGCCTACCGGTACTCGGTAGGCCGCTGTCGGACGACCACTCCTGGAGGGGTTCTTATTTCATCCTGGAGGACCTGGGTCTGCCCGGGCACCGGCGAGAAGACATCTGAAAACTCACCGACCAAGTGTTGCAGCTCTGACTTCTAGGAGGGCGCCAGAAGGGGATTCATGTCCACGATAACAGGCTCAGTATGGGCCATGGTGGCGAGTGTGTCCCTGGCTCCGACCCAGCATTATAGCAGGTTGAGGTGGTGGATTTGTTTTTCTTTCCTCTTGCCCAGTTGAAAGAGGCGATACGTAACTGGGCCAACCATCTCTTTGACTACATAGGGCCCCTGCCGAGAAACTTGCAGGCTGCAGTCTGCACCAGGACCAGGACCCGATGTCCCGGTTGGAACTCCCTAGTCTGGGCCGGGCGGTTGAAGTACCGCTGCTGAGCCTGTTGAGCCTTGGTCACACAATAGAGCAGACTATCCTGAACCATGAAGAAGGGGAGAGGATGGGGTCCCGGGCGTACCTCCTGACCCTCCATCACTTTGACCTGGACCCAGCAGTGCTTGAGGCGGTCATTAGCATGCTGTTCCCTTGCGAAGGTCCCTCCTCGTGCTACCTGCTGGAAGACATCATAGTACAGGTTAGTGTCAGGATTTGAGGACTCATCATCTCTCCCGTGGTCTGTCGTTGCCAAACTCGGTCGTCGGGTCCAGGTCCTCCTTGGTTGGTGGCTCCCCATTGTGCTGGCAGGCTTGGCTTTCATGAGTGGCTGCCATCGGAAACCCGGCCAGTCTCTCTTGAGCAGCACCGGCAAGGGCAGATCCCTTACGAACGCCATCTCCAACGGCCAGGACCCCACTCCTGAGGTAACGGTCAGCAGGGCCACAGGGACTTGGTGTGTATCTCTGTGGACACAGGTCATCGAGAGGAGGGTCTTCAATCTCTTGGTGAGCGGCACAAGACCGGGTTGCACAAGGGAGACTGAGCTTCCCGAGTCCAAGAGAGTCCATCCCCTGACAGAAGTGGTGCCAACAGCCTAGCCCAGTCCTCTGGAGCCCATTGTTCCCGAAGAGCGGTCGTCTCAAACGTCCTGAGCTAGGCCTCAACATCGTGGTGCCCCAAAATCTTCAGGAGGAGCTGGGTGGCTCTGGTCTGAGGTTCAGCTAGTGGCGTCCGTTGGGCAGAGGCGGTCCGCAGAGCCGCGAACTCCTGATCAGTCTGGTCTAGGTGTGCGGCGAGATGCTCCATAATCTGCTGCTTGCGGACACACACTGTAGCCTTGTATTTTCGGCTTATAAGCCCGTGAGTTCATTGGGAGCAGCCGCGAGCGGTCATCCTGTGATAAGCGGTGCCAGGTGTGTCGAGTCCGTTTCCCATGCGACGCTGATAGTTGCTCATCATAACAGTCAAAGTAAAGTAGGTCATAAAGTCATTACTGCTGTGGTGCCGGGAAATGTCAGCACTTTTTGAGGTTAGATTAGTTTAGACACAGTGTTGAATAAATATTTGGGGTTATGTTTGTTTTTATCTCAAAGATTATAAAAGGAATCATATCTAGCAGTTTCAATAACTCAAGCAATACAAAATACCTCTAGTTTTGTTTTCCTCCAACTACGTTCCATTTTTCAGGATCCTCTCTTTTTCCCTGACCTTCCTTAAGCTTAAGGGGGAAATGGAATTTACAATGCTTAAAAAGAGCGAGCATGTTGTTTTGGTTACATTATCGAGTTGTCCTGGTTTGCTGGAAATGCTATGGAATTCGGTTACATCAGGAAGATTACTTACAAAGTCATCTTTTGTGGTAGAAGGGATGGATCTACCATATTTGTACCAGGATGTAGGATTTACAATTCTGGCACTATTTAGTAATGCACAACACTAAATTTTGATCTAAGATATCATCACTTTGCTGCATAACTTCAACATCATCAAGATCAATTCCACGTGACAATATTAAATCTAGGAACCCAGAACTACATCTGCAGAGCAGGTGATCCCACCCGTCACACAGTTTCTTTACTCTGCTGCCATCGGGAAGGAGACTGCGACTGAGTCGCTTAGCTAAGACCAGCAGATTGAGGGACAGACGTTAGGAAGTTAGGAAGCTAAACTCCCTCAAGATCCCTTTTTTGCCCTAAGCACCATTGAACTCTGACCCTATATTTCCCACTCACACAAACACAACACTGACACACACTTGATGCATTAGACTGCTCATTATAGTTACATTAATGTTTACATTTATGCATTCCGAGACATACTGTACATTTCTTTCTGTATGTCAATGTCAATATCACATTTATTTATATAGCGCTTTAGTCAAAACACATTGCATCAAAGCAGCCGAACAACATCGGTTAGTAAACAGTGTCCATAATGCAAAATAATAGGTAAAGGAATTTCCTTAATGAAATCGGCAATGTCATCTCTGTTCAGTTTAAATAGTGTCTTTACATCTCTGTTCACTTTAAGTATTGTCTGTACGATATTGCTGTAAATGAAGTGACCCCAACCTAGCAAGCCAGAGGTGAAAGCAGCAAGGAACCAAAACTCCATGTGCAAGCCCTGGGATCGAACCTCTTACCTTGGTGTTACCAGTGCACCTTGCCACTGAGCTACAGGGAAACCTCACAACCTTATTCGGTACTTGTTTGACATCTTCCTCTAAGTCTTTAGACATTTTAAAAAACCTTTTACCTTTGTTGCTACCTCACAACTGCATTGTTGTTTTCTTTCCATTTATCTATTTCAGTTTTTTTAAAGATCAATGCTTGTAAATTTGTATTATATATATATATATATATATATATATATATATATATATATATATATATATATATATATATATATATATATATATATATAATATATATATATATACATATATATATTAATAAATAAAGAGAACTTACAGACTCTGGAACAAGACATTATAAAAGTAAGACTTCAAGTTAGGTAAAGATCATATTGAAGAAGTTGACAGTTGGTGTTGCCTTCTATTCTCTGTAACCTGTCGATTTAATGTTATTTATATAGTGCTTTTTACAACTTAAGTCTGTGATCTTCCCCGGAATAATGTAGACACAGAGCTTGAAATGCAAGCCACAACTTTGACCACAAAGGAAGGTTTGTTCAGCCATAATTAGCAGAAAATGTGTCAAAGAGGTTTATTCAATTTTGAAATTACAATGATATACATAAATTCATGTGAGTCATTAAATATCCATCATTACTTTTATAGTTCGGGCATTACAATTTAACATGATTAAAGTTTTACAGATATGTATCCACTTATACATGAAGGAAGTTGTAAACACTGCATACCATGGACGTTGTGCTGGTAATTTCCCAACAAGACAGTAATAAATCCAGGGACCCTTTCAGATCCCAATGAAATATATTCATTACCATGCAAATTGGTTTGGGAATCGTTGACTAAAAGCATTCGACATACTTAGTTTAAAGGAAGTAAATGCAATTAATGGGACCACATTCAGAAGAAAGAGAATTTGCCTGCAGATAATTGTAATTGTCAGGATCCCATTAAAAGTTTTCCCCTTCTTAATTCCTAAAGAAAAACAGTCTTGTGAGAGAAGTCACTATGCCATGCCATTGTTGACGGCGACTTCATTATGCGATTATAATGCACTTTTCATGTGATGTGTATAATTGCAACGTTAACAATAATGATATTAGAAAATGTTTTTTCATGATTTCTCAAAGGTCGGTTTAATTACTGTACCCAGTAAAATAAATGCACATGTCTGAAAAACAACTAAAGATGAACAGCTAATATCCTGTACATTAAACACAATACAACTGATTTGAGGATGTGTATATGAATTCAGAGAATGATGTTGCTGGGTTACTTGTCACACACTGGTTTGCTTGCAATGTCAAACTCTCTACTAATCAATAGCATATTTCAGCATGTTTTTTTGGCATCATATTTTTGACAAAACTTTCCTAATTGAGCTTTTATTAAAATTACTGACTGAACTAAACAACAGATATGTTTCTTAGTCATGTAAACACTAATTTGATAGGCAATAGAACAAGCAAAATTAAATTGAATACTAAAAATGTCCTGTTTGGATGTTTGAATTGTGATATCACTTGTATACAGAATCTAAAATTCCACACCATTTCTATTTGCATGGAATATGGAGCAGGTAAAGAAGCGCTAATGCAATTGTTATTCATTGGTAATTCATAATGTTCAATATTGTGGGCACATCTTTTTCATAGATGTTTGGCAAATGATTTAACACAGCAGTTGTTTTCCAGATCTCCAAATCTTAAACAGACATCTTACAGACATGCATGTGTCATCTGGGCAACTGGCCCCTCAACTACAAAGACTTGATATTTTAAACATATAAGCATGGACATTGAATGAGCACAATTAAAAATAAATTGAACTTGTATAGTGTGTTATTTTTTATCTGGCAAATAATTTTTACCGTTGTAATTTTTCTCTTTTCCCCGCAATGACTATTACAACTTCAACTTAGTTCCCAGAGCACTAAACCACACAGCAGCGACCAAAAATGTGAGTCGCCCTGCGCTCATAAACAGTGTGTAAAACCCTGTCATTTGAAAACTATTAAAAAGAGGTGTGTCTAACGGTAAAAACTTATACCTAAACTTTGTATATTGTAGCTTACTCAGATAATCACCTTACTTGGTTGTTACTCACCAAAATTGAGTTAAGCCAAAGAAGCTGATATAAAACTTAACTGTTTGGTTAACTGAGATTAGGCATATTTAGTTCCAGTGGATGTATTTTTTTTTTGTCGGCTCACATCATAAAATCTACCGCAACAGTATAATGACAGTACTACTTCTAAGAATAACTAAAACATCATTTAAATTTTAAAGCATATTTATTTTCTTGAATGTTTATTTCAACCGAAATTGCACACCAATTATACATGAGGGCAATTGCAGTTTAATATCGTCATTTTTTGTAAAAAAAAGCCTTCATGCTCTAAAATAAAGATGCCTTTCAAATCTATAGAGCAAGTTAAGCGGAAAAAAACATACTTCAATGTAAAAGTGTATTTAAAATGTTTTGCTATTGTTGATAATTGAAGTTGTGAATATTTTTGTGTCACTAGTATAAATTATAAATCCAATCAGCTTCTTATGCTCGCTTTATTTAACATATAGATGCCATTGTGCTTTGCAAACTGCATTGTCACCTCTGCTCGGGGAGATATGACTTTGTTTCTTTGAGCTTTGGAAAATAAAAAGAAATAAAGGAGAACATATGACGAGGCAAATAGTGCTGTAGTTGGAGTTCAAAGACGACTCTCCATTTTGATACTGCGAAGTCGAGTGTGGAAAGATCAAAAGAAGAGTGAAGCGAAAGGTCAACGCTAAGTCGATCACAAGCGACTACATAGAGAAGTGCTCCAGCTAAGTAGTGCGAAGGGGGCGACGACTATTCAAACAGAAACAGAACCTCACACTATGGAAGTGACAGAAATATACAACCTGCCTTGGTAGAACCACCAACCAATAGTGTAAAAAGTTTAAAGTTAAAGGAAAAGTTGTTGTATGTCTTCATACATGGACAACATCAGGACACCGATGCCGGGCGAAGCAGGTGACCTCTATTGCCGAAATGTGGGTTTGTGATATATGGATCTCCATCTTATTGAGTTTAATATTGTATCCACTTCATCATGACATACGAATCTGAATTATACATTATGTGATGTAATGCTGACCTATGTGTTATGTATTTCTGTGTATTATGGGATTCCCCATTAACCCAAGACTGTGAACTGGAGCTGTCCAGTTTGTGGGTGCTGAAAATCTCCCCATAAAGCGACGAGGCTCTTAAATCGCCATTTATTCGATTTTTTACTGCTCAATCTATTCCAATTAGGTTTGGTCTATTTATAAATCAAATACAGTTTTATTTAGAATCGTTTTAAAACACTGATAACTAAAACACTTGTAAGTACCATCTTAAGAGCTGGCATTCTTTTATAGAGAATAAAAGCGTGCCAGCTTTGGTTTGGTCCTGTAAGTAAAAGTTGAGACCTCAGGAAGTTTCAGACAGTGCTTGAGTTCCTCTGCTCGACGTCAGAGCTCCACAGATGGTTCCATATCATCTCACCGCTGATCTTCTCGGTGTTCCCCGACGTTCCGCACCTCAGATGATCGCATCGAAACGAGAAACATGTGTTTTTTGAGAATCACCCGTGGAGAGAGACGCTTTCTCAGAGGACTTGAGGGCATGGGATGCTGACGTTGTCGTCGTTTCCATGGCTCCTGCGGGGAGATCGATGAAGCGCAAGGATGCGAATCACTGGCCGAGGATGTCGACAACTTTCTGGGCTGCGCTTCTGTTAACGGCGCTTCTGATCGTTTACTGCGGTGAGCGTTTCGTTCATTCGACCTTAACCATGATGTCGTGATATAGAGTCTTAGATCACACATTGATATGCATGAGCATGTGTGCAGAAGGGAAGTGAAGGGGCAAGGTGTGTGTTCATCTTCTGGAATGGACATCAAGAATCTTGTAAAACTGTTTTTCTCTCCTTGGACTCTTGATATTGTCGAATGACTTATTTCAAGGCATGTCAAACGGTGTCCTTTTCATAAGAAGACCCCATTTGTATCACGTCGAATGCCTTTTTCGCTATCACGAGGAATGGTCAAGCCTTGTTTGTCACAAATGAGGCATGACACAATTAAACAAACACGATTACGCAATGAGAGATAACAGTGTGCCTGATTGACATGTTGGCAAGAATTAATGCTACACATGTTTCGCGTGGATACCGACATACGTATGTATTCCGGTGTGTCTTTGCATGTCTATTCGCTTCTTACGGAGTAGACTGGCATCTGCCCTGACCCGCTCGTTGTCTGCGGTATTAATCTTCATCTGAATGAGATGCCCACCACACGACAGTCCTGTCTGAGCTGCCGTCGAGACCTCCGGCTGACACCTTACATCTCAACCTGGAATCCCTTGTGCAGATGAGATGAAAACATACAAGCATGAGCGCCAACTGCGCTTTATTCTGGTCATGAAGGTTCCATGGGTCCTCTAGGGTGTACAGAGCGAGAAAATTGGTTTGTAATCTCAAATGAGTCACCGCTGTCTGTATTTGTTTCTTCCTGTTAACATCGATCATTAATGTGTGTAAGATGGCTCGTGTTTGAGGAGAGTTTAAGAGTATCTCAGGTTGGTGATGGTGGAATGGTACTCCGGCTGTATTGTACAATTTCACATTTAGAGATGAAATTAGGTTTGTTTATGATGATCGTTCAAGAAATAAGATCGGGAAGGTTCTGTGTGCTAGATGCCACCCATGGATGGTACTTTGCTAAAGTTAAATCATCAGTTGGGGAAATTTGAGAACGCAGGTCCTCTACATGCTTATTCTGTGGCACGTATACACAGAGTAATAATATCACATATATGTTCTTTTGCATGATGCGAGTGAACAGTGCGAACTTAACTGTTACAGTTTTGTCCGGTATTGCATAATTGATCGCAACTTATGTGGTGTTTACTTAGCCTTTTTTCCTATATACACTATTACATGCAGTGTACATGCAGGTACGATTCATTGAATATTCTCGAGACTGTCCAGACGACCCTATTTGGTTATTTACACTAGCACCCTAAAATTACCAGCCTTCACGCGTTAGGGATGAACACCCTCTGGTGTTAACAGCTTAGAACGTTCAACAGTTATTTGTATGTATGTGTTTTTAATGCATTTGCCTTTTTTTTTGCATTTGTTATATCAATAGTTTTAATGGAAAATTGACAATGCTGGTCCTCTACATGACCGCTATGGCCTTTTCATAAATATACTCAAACTGACACTTGTCAACCATACAAAATGCAAAACATGACCATATGTACAGTCATGGGTATTTATTGCATAATTTGACCAAAATATATATCACAAAAAAAAGAAAAACTTGAAGGAATCTGTGAAGAAATCTGTGAATGCAATGCACACAGTCAGATCTTATTCTGATATTCAGACATCAAACTTCAGATTTAATCGGTCACAAGATACACATGAGTGAATACAAATTTCACAATCACGGCTAACTTATCATCTCTCCTCGCAGTATTTTGAATGCTTGTTACCTGAAGATCGTAAGATATGCTTCAGACGGCTCTCAATTTAGTGTTTATTTTAATACAATTTGAATGTTTAATCTAAGTATAATTGTAATACTGAAGAAATAAAACGCAGTCAAATCTTGATGATTTCAGATCATAAATATGTGCCATTATTGAAAATTAAATTGTAATATATAATTTCATAATTATGGTAGATAAAAGCTTTTTATTCTGAGGGAGGACTAGTTAATCAACTTGTGTGTAAATTGACTTTTGAGTGAATTAACTATTGCCATTCATTTAAATGCTAGAATGGTGATAAAAAGAAAGAAAGAAAAATTACTTTTTATGATGTATATTTAAACAGTCATTTTAGTACAATACTTTTTAAACTACAGTAACTAACTGGCAGCAGTGCATGATACCGTCAATTAAGGTAAAAAGCAGGAAAGGTCTAACAGGGTATGATAAAATGCAGTTTATTTATTTCTCATTTTATCTTTCTAAATTCTTAGGGTCTGGCTGTTGTGTGTTTATATACTGTATGTTTGAGAGGTCATATTTATTGGCTACATTCCTAGAATTCATTTTTATAATTGTTCCATAAACAACTTCTTTCTCGTGCATCTAACAGGATCAGTCATGTGCCCTGATGTATTACCGGTATACCTGCAATAGGCCCAAATCACAACGATAGAACCCAGTCCACTAAATGTCCTCTAAAGGGCATTTTGTCCTCTAAAACAGCGTGTGCTCTCTGACACAGAAAAATACCTTTGCACACACTAACATTTTCTCTGTAAATCAAAACTATGAAAGCTTTTATTTAAGTAAGGTGTGAGTAAGTTTATGTCAATGAGGGACAACAAATATCTTTAATTTATAATTAAATACGATTTGACAAAAACATACAGCATACTGCATAACCCAAAACTGTTTATAGGTAGTAATTTTACATTAATCAAAATGTATAGTACAATTACAATTTAATGAATTTCTTCAGAAGACATTGACTGATACAATTGAGGGATGCTTCGTTAAAATTTAATTTAATATTTTTTATAATTTTCTTCTAATTCGAATCCTCATAGACAGAAAAGCAGCTTTTTTATGGCTTTCGCATTCTGTTAGTTCCACACTCAAATGCTGTAAGTTTTGCCATATTGGATAAGCCACATTCAAGCTTATTAACATAGCCAATTGACTTCCTTTTGTCTCATGCCTCTAGTCATTTAACATAAATACTTATGTTTTCCTATAATGCATTTTAGCATTTTTCATAGGTATCATGGTGAGAACTTAAACTTTCATGGCAATATTTTCTTTAAAGAGGAAACTGTGATACAGAACCATAAGTATGCAATCATTGTAATATTCTTGTCTATTTTTTAGCGAGCCTAAGGCCTTTTTTTCCACTGAATGAGTAAGTTAACCCCTGTTTGGATGTTGGTTTGTGAAGTTGTCAAATTTTCAGTCTGGCCTAGCGAGCACATCATGAACCTCTTACGCAAATGGAGGCAGCTTTATACATTAATATTTTATTACATAAGAAGGACATAAAAGGTTTTCTGACCACAGTTGTCACATTTGAACTGGATAGAAATCCTTTAAAAACTTTTGTTAGGCATAAGATCATCAGCAAATAATGCTGAAACCTGAGAAATTGGAATAAAAAATTGTTGTGCCAAAAGATTTGCTTTATTTTGTTTTGAGAAAAAACATTAGTCTTACTAGAATGATTTTACCATTCATGAAATGTATATATATATGGATAGAACTGTTTTGTGGTGGTCTTAATGGCAGTAATGTGTATAGTTCAAAATTTAGTCGTATATGACAATCTAAAATATTTAATTGTATAACTCCTATTAATATATAGGTTTTATTTACTTAATTGTTTGCAACCTTCCGTTTCACAGTAGACCAACTGTTTAAAATTTTAAAGCATCAGTGCACGTTGTTAAATGTTTAATAGCTTCATCTGGGCTCTGTTAAATCTAAACTGCAAAGTATTAAGAAGGACTGCTGTAAAGGCATCTTGTTTTGCCTAATGTCTGTGTAATCTGATGAACAAGCAAACAGGGTCTAGTCTTGCTATAAATAGGGAGAGGAAATTATCTCTTCATGTCATCGGCTAATAATATATCTTAAGACATGAAAATAGCTATATGCTTTGTGTTTATCATTGTGTATCCGTTGGAATACATCTCCAATAGAAGTCATAATTGAATCAATAAGTACTGTTTGAATTACTGTGTCACACCATAAATTCACGTAATATTGCTATTTTTTACATTGGCCAGCTCGCGTGCGTTATACATTGTGATGACATATATCACACAAGGGTGTTCTTAATTTGAAAACATTGATGTGGCCAAGAACCTGGCTTCATTCTTAGTGGACGTTGTTGTCCGTCAGTGTTGGTCGGCTGAGAAAGAAAGGAAAGGCTACTGCGATACTCACAGTATGAGATTTTGTTAAAATGACTCGACTGCTTTATTATTGAAAAAAACAATTGCTTGGAAGGAAATGCCACCCCGGTGTTTTGAATTCCTGGAGGGCTTCATCAATGCGAGGCCGCTCACGGGCTGTGACAGAAAATATCTGGGGTGAAAGAAAGATGAAAAAAGTTGGAACAGACAAGCACATATTGAGACAGAAACAGTTGGAAGAAAATGTGCCGGCCAGCATTCAGCTGGGGAATAATGTGTTATGATAATGTTAAAATAATGATAACTTTTCACAAATAGGATACGGTTCGATTTTTCAGTATTAAAGGCACACATTCAGAGTTTTTTTTATCTTCATAGTACATTTCTGAAGAAAAGAACGGACTGCTTGGCAAATGCGTTTTAGGGAAGAGGTAATTGCCTGGAAGTCAGCAGCATTCAGTCATGCAGATTTTTCTTTTGCCAAAACATTAACAGGGTGCCAGACTGTGATACATGTTTCAACCTGAAGCCAATTTCAGAAAGATGATGCAAAAGTTTTTAAAGCTTTAATGCCGTCGCATATAAATGGAATGATGTGGTAACATCATAGTTAGTGTCATTACAATATTTGACATTAAATAATAGGAAGATCTTTTAATAATAAATACTGAATGCAAATTGCACTTAAATAAAGATAATGATGAACTATAATACTGGTACATTGAACTTTCACAAATCCTAAAAAACAAAAGCGTTGTGTGTTTATCATTTGTAAATCCAGAAATGTGTTTGGAGACATATACATTCTAGGTATAGTTTACAACATGTCTTAAGATTTACTATTTACTAATGAGTTCAATCATATCTGTTTGCTTTGTCAAATGTTGTCCTTAGATTTGCTTTACATTAACTTTATTTCAATACATTTCATATTTATTTCATTACAAATAAAGAATCTCAGACTAGCTATTTGTTAAACGGATCATCAAGTTTGCACTGACTCATCTTACCCTTAATCAACCCTTTTTGATTTATGTCTATTTTCTAGGTAAAGAAATGTCCATTTGATATCTTGTTTCAGTGTATTTAGATTCTTACTCTCTAGTTCTGGTAATGGTTTCGGTTCATTGTGTTGTGATCTAGACTTATGCCCTGTGTTGACTTATCACCGGTTTTCTAAAACGTGTGCCATCCTTTGTGGTGTTAATCTTCTTATGTTTTGCCTTTGAGTGTGGTGTTGTGATTGTACCAGTACTATTTGGGTATTGCGGTTGAGTTCTGGCATCTATCTGTTTTCAGAACACAGCTTTATGTTTGTTTGCCATATGATCCACTGTACTGTCTCTGCTGTTTTAAGACATCTAACTGGACCAGCTTATTGAAATTCTTTCCATGTGTGTTTTACAGTAGTTAGAATGTCAGACTTGTGATCACAAGGTCGCCGGTTCGATTCTTATGGCAAGTAACAACTTAAGCAAGGTAGCTTACCCTGCAGTGATATATATGTCTTCATGGCCTGCAGTGGCCCAGGTGTTTGTGTTTATGGCTGGCACTGCTACGGGTATGTGTACTCCACTGTTATTTCAGGGATGGATTTCCATATCCGAAATTTAGGTCACATTAACTCACAACTGATCTTTTCATTCAAAGCCCTTTCTGCTGTGCAACTTTTAAAAGTTTCCAAACCGAGCCATAGAAGAAAAATTTTTGCCTTAATGAAGTAATGATCAAAATCAGCTTTTTAAAAGAAGGGAAAGGAATTTATATACCAGTTTAATTTTTTTTAACAATTAATCTGCTAAAAGAAGGAAGAAGGAATGCACAATAACAATTATTGGCTGAAGCCTAATAAACATAATAAACTTTATCAAAGGCCGAATACAGAATTTTATTAAATAAATTATTTTAATTATTTAGCCAATTTTTCCAATATTGCCTGATTTTTTTATATTTTACATTTATTTCAACACGATACAATTTAACTAAAAATTGAATCGAGCACTACTAGTACATTCCTCTAAAAATATTGAGCCCTTTCATTTGGAATAAATAACTGTTGAAAAAAAAGATGTCTATTTACCTACAACAAAACAGTTCATAAAGTGTCATTTAGCATGGACAAAAAAATCACATACAGAAAAACATGTCATCTCTAAGACAAGAGGTGCATAGACTGACCAAGATTTTAGTATAAAAAAACTGTGCCCTGTGGGCTTTAGATTGTCTGCTGCCATCTGAAGCACAGTAAAGATGACTCGTAAAGAAGGTTTCAACCGAAGATTTACCCCCATCCTGTGCTGTGTCACTAATGACATGTTTGCTTCATTAATAAAGCATGTGTGTCTCTCATCAAAATCTGACGTTTGATAGCAGAAGAAATCCTTTTGGGATTTTTTATAAAGAAAAATTACACAAATTTGCATTGCTTCCAGCTGCTCCACTACTTACTGTGTGTGAACACTGGGATGGGTTTAAAGCAGAGCACAAATTCCAAGTATGGCCACACGTCACTTCATGCCAATGCATTGTATGTCATGACCTTTACCTTTTACTTTTAAACTAAATTGCAGATCTCAGGTAATGAGAAAAAAAATTTCAGTGTGAACAACAAACAATGATATGCACTTATTTCAACATTATGGTGGATACTGCTGGACTGGTGGTGGGACAGTCCATTGTCCAGAAATAACAGAGGTCGTGTAAGGATTGGTGAACAAAATAATCAACCCATGGTGGGGAGAAGACAAACGAAATAGTCTTAAAATACAAGACAAGACTTCCCACAAGGGGTAAAAACAAGGCACTTGAAGCGATAACAAAAACAAGAAATAATTCTGTTAACTGGTCCTTCAAAAATGAATGGTGCAGGGACTTTGAACAATTAAAGCAAGTAACGCTTTGTAAATTTTTGACGAGAGGAATAGAAACAGATTATTAAGAAATCACGAGAATTATCAAGCCCTTATGGAGTTTTTTCCCCAAGCTTAACAATGATAATGGATGATTTAAATGACGTGTATAGGTTAATTCGTATCTCTTATTTTCCAATGTTTTAACACCTTTGACGGTAAAACATTTTGTCACGTGGATGGGAATAGAGAGGAGTAATGTTGAGTTCTTGATGATCTTTTTAGTTGATCAATCAAGGAATAATAGGGGCAAAAGCAGTTGTTAATTCTAAACAAAGTGATAGTGACAACCTTGGAGTGTTTGGGAAAAATAGTACATGCATATCAGACATTGACAGGCTTTGAGATTAATATGTTGAGATTGAGTTGTAATTCTCCTAAATGCAGCTTCAATAAGAATATTCATCAATGCAGAGAAAAATATTGTGCAGAGATATGTTTAGCCTTTAAAATATTGATATAGTAACAACGACATTCATCAAATTCTTTAAGAGTGGATTTTTCAATGTTTTTTAAGTGGCAAGTAAATTGATGGCACAGAGTATAAACTAGGCAAAAAAGGATTAGTTTATTTGATGGGAAATTGTGTACTAGCAAGCCGTTTATATATAATTGTGATCTTTCAATTTCTAGCGTCATAAACACTAGAAAATATAGACTGGAAAAGAGCAGTGATTAGAATTGAAAAGGTTGAGGGTGCTACACCTTCAGTATATTATTTAGCCATGGAGATACCCCCTCTGCTCCATGCCTATCTGATGTCCACCAGGGACAAAGGTCAAGGCTCAGGTCTGCTGAGAGAATGTGGCGCAAATGATCCTACCGACCTCTCTCTCTATCAGTCTCTGCTTTCTTTGGAGAATTCATGTCGGCTAAGATCAATTTCTTCCGTGCTAAAATGAACTCTCAAACACTCTTCAAAACTTTCTCTGCACTGCTCTGCCCACCTGCCCCTCTTCCCTCCTATTTCTTGACATCTGCCAATTTTGAGTGTTTCCAAGAATATGATTAGCTTTATTAACTAAACCAAATCAAACATCTTGACACAAACATAAATGCTGGACAGTGGGATCTTCCTTTATGAAATACGGTGACGGCAAAAACAGAGTTTCATAAAATATAAAACAAAACTTCCCATGAGGGGCAAAAAAAAGAAAAACACAGCTCCAGAACAGCACAGCAAACCCAAGGGTATTATATGGGGAGACATAATGAGGGATAACAAAGCGAGGGCAGTTTATGGGGAATGAAACAATGATGAGATGATAGATAAGAAAACAAGGGGGTGGGTCAGGAGACGAGATAAGAAAGCACATGGCATGTCATAAACAATGCTGTGTGTCACACAAAACACATGGGTCTGCCAGGATTTTGCAAAAATCCAGAAAACCATGACCGAGAGGCAGAATAATGACACTGATAAGCTATCAAATTCACTTGGATACATTTTGGCAAACTTGCCCTTGGTATAAAGTCTCTAAAACCAATAGGAGTGGCAACAGACAATTCGATAGTGTCATTAGGGAAAAAAATGCGATTCAAACTGTTTGGACTTTAAATTCTTGAGGGGGTAACATACAAAAATGTCTGGTGTAGATAAAGGCTCTGATTCCAATTAAATGATCTAATATTATATTTCAACTGTATCAGAATCAAAATTCACAATCAGAAATGTGACAGAAGGGCTTCGGATGGAATAGATTATGTACCTTTGTTTTATAAATATACAACCTTAATAATTAATATAACCTTAATTGAATGGTTATAAGTTTTGTTGTGTTGAGTAATGTTAGTCCATCTATCACACATGCACAATGTTGATGTTTTGCCCTTTTTTCAGGGCCAAGACAATCGGTAATTTCTATAAAAAAATCAAATATTAAATCAAATAAATGAAATATTGTTTCTAAATCCTTAAGCCATTTAACAGGAAGGAGACCATCCTGTCCTAAGTGTATTGGCTGAAAGAGGAGAAAGTGATTGTTCCTTTCGGCTTGTTTGGGCTGAGCTGGTGGGGCTTAAGTAGTCATGGTGACATAATCAGAGAAATAGAAATGACTGAGTACAGTGTCAATTGTTAAAAGCCTACATTTATATGTTCCTTCACAGTTCTTCTGATAAAACTTGTCTTTTTTGTTACATTGCTTTGCTACAATGCAAAGTTTGTGAAAAGCGTGATAGAAACACAATTGCATTTAAATAGTTCACCATGAAAACCGTTGAGCGGTCGGCTTGGATTGCTATGTGGTTGCATTGGTGTTGTACAATTTTAGGTAAATATGTGTGATTTTCTTTAACAGCAATAGCACACCACTGTTTAACAAGCCACACTCTTCAAAATAAAATGTATATGACAATTCCAAAGGGTTGACAATAGTAACCTTATATCAATAATTTCTTTATTTTGCCTTTTTGGTTCCCAAGACGTGCTGGAGCTTACCCCAGCTATCTCAGGGTAATACATATTGTTTCTTGATCAGCTATGTGGGAGTTTTTGCTTGTATTACATAAACTTTAAGTTTTGCATGTCTTTTGTTACCTTCAGATACATTTGGCGGAATGAGAATGACTGCAGAAACCCTTTAATATCTTAACTAGCCTGCCCCAAAGTATATGTAATTATCGCCAGCATTCAAAGGGTAACTGTGAACAAAGATTGCATAAATATAATTAGTTCATTTGTCAATGTCACTCGGCTGACACTACTTAGATTTCACAGAGCTTAAGCACATGACTGGAGGCCATGCATTACCTACCGTATGACTGCTTATTTAAATTCTCTTCGGCGTTAAGTAACCGAACACAGCAGAAAGTCTCATCAACACTTTAAGATGGTAAAGACATTTTTTATAATTGGTAATATAATTAACACTTTTTATTGTCGTTATTTTAACATATCTTTATTCGTTTTTTTGTTGCCAAGTATTGTGTCCCACACTTGATATTGTGTTCCGCTTTTAACCCATCTAAGTGCACATATACAGTAAGTGAACACATACACACACCTTGAACACACACCCAGAGAAGTGGTCAGCCATGCTTCGGCGCCCCGCGGAGCTGTTGGGGGAAATGGTGCCATTCTCAAGAGACTGACCTCAGTCGTGGTATTGAAGATGGAGGAGAGAGCTGTTTTTTCACTCTCTCCACCTACAATCCCCGCTGATACCAATATGGAACCATCGACCTTGGGATCCCGAGTCCAACACTTGAACCAACAGGCCATGACTGTCCCTGTGACTTTAGTCTTAAGTATCTCTGGTCTCCAAACAACAGTCTTTAAAGGACCAACTTACCACAAATGAGGTGTGTGCCATGCATCTCCATCCGGCTTTCCACTCTGGACCAGTCAGAAAGCTCGAGCAGTTCTGTAAGCGAGGTGAATGTCATTGGTTTACACAAACGTACACCTCGCTCATACTGCATTTGTTTGGATGCTTTTTTTTAACAACTTTTGCAAGTTGGCAAAGTCTTATGGAGATCTGATAATGGTTGTTATTGGTGCCACCAGCACTACTTTCAGTACAAAGGCTGCGTGTGGATGTACATATATATAATTATGACCTGATATCAGAAGTCATAAAGAGTTGGCTAAGCAATAACTTTGCCATGAAATTCTAATTGGGAAGAAAATTTGTGTCGATAACTGCCACTGAAAGCAAACTTGAAGAGATTTTAGGTGGTACCATTTTAAGTTCAGCATGCCAGCATGCATAGAAATGTGCATGTGTGAGAATTCTAATACATCAGCATTCGTGCTTGAAGTAAGAATAGTTATGGTTGTACACACTTAATCTCTAGTCCAATAAAATTTGTCATGCAGTGAACACTGAGATATACTTTATGGTATGACTATTAGAGCAGCCAGGGCACACATTCACTTTCATAGTGGCAATGTGCATTTCATTTATTAATCTGAATGAAACATACTTTTTATGCAAAGGAAATAAAACAAACAAATGGCCCGGAGCTCATTGGGGGCACGGAAATGTTGTCCGCTGGGAGAGGTGGCCCTAATTATTTTAAAGTATTTCCACTCACACACAACACTGGGCCAGTAATCTAATGCACACATTATTCAGCCTGCATCTATTAAAGGAAGCCGAGAGAGATTTATCGTACAGGTTTAACTGTATGGTAAAATAGCGCATTAGGAAGATGATATCACAGTGTATGAAATGATTATGCATGCTTGCAGAAATGTGGAAGAGACCAGCATAATTAAATGCATGGTCTTGGTTATACATCACTGGCTCTCTGCTCAGCCCTTTTAACCGAAATTGCTGTTATTTTTAAAAGCAAAAAAAGCTGAGAAAAAGCTTTCTCCTCTGTTGTGCACACCCCTCCCATTATCTAGAGGATTTGGTGCGTGGTGGGCCAAAATTCCGATAAGAATTTCTTCTCTACTTCTTATGTACACTTCTAGCATGGCAATTCAATTTCAATCAGTGTGGCCAGTTTTTTCAGATATGGCAATGTTTTTGATTGTGCCAAAAGGAATTGTAAGTGCTTTACTTATAAATGCTTGCTATGTTTATGCAAACAGATCGTAGGTCTCGGTTTAACCTTAATTTACAAGATCTATTCCTTTAAAAGTTGTGCAGTCACACATGCAGGCCGTGCTGTTGTTATGTACCAGTCTCCGTCAGTCTTTCTTAATCGAGTTAAATTTTAAGGCATGCCAAGATGGAGTCTTGGAGCGTTTGGATAAATGTAGCCAAACTGCTCCTTGGCATGAATACAGATTGACCCTTACCCGACACTTAGTCCAAAGCATGGAAAGGTTGCATGTAGAGTTTGCATGCTTTTCCTTCAATATTCTGAGCAAATCTAGAAGTGCAATATTCTCATAATGTTCAATAACTTTTACTTTATTTATTTAAGGACATTACAGTTTTTAGCCAATGATTTTGGCCTTTTAGTGGTTTACCCTCCTCTGTGATCTTGGCTGGCACCATCGAACCCAAAATTCACAATTTTAGAAGAAGAAGGATTAAAGACAGCTAACAAACAGTATATCATCCTGAAAAAGTCCTTTAAAAGTTGCGCTTTCACAGGTTCTGATCGATCCTCTTCATTTACCCATTATGGTAAGAGGCATGACCTTTTCAGACAACCCGTGCCAAGCTTTTATAGAATAAAAACATGCAGTGAAAGCTACAAAATCAGAACTCATTGGCTATTTCTAAGGGAGAGACTTTATAAAACCAAAATGATATCAACCTGTTTTTTGGGCAATATTTTGAACACTTTATATTGCGAATCATAAATGCAACACTTTCAAAAAAGGAATGGCGAAACAGGGAGATTTTTAGATAATTCATAAAAATAAACATTTTTATTTATGTTAATGTAACATCTAAATTATCTAAAAATCTCCCTGTATCGCCATACAGGCGATGTATGACACATTATGTTTAAATTCTGTTTGTTGTATTTTTGATGTGTTAAAAAAAGAAACATTTGGCCGTCTGTTATTTGTGTCTTGCAAAACGGTCTAAATGGTCGATAAAATTATGAAACTGGGTACATTTGTTGAGAAATGTCTGATCTCATATGGAATTAAAATGACTTCAATGCAGTTAGCGACTCTTAAAATAAAACTGATGTTTTAAAGATAACTTTTTTGCACCGATTACAGTACAATTCACTCTTCACTGCTTAAGTCTTCTTATTAGGATTAATCCGACATCACAAACAGCCACATTTCAAATGTGGCAAACAGGCTGAGGTCTAATGTGCTTAGTTCAGAAGCATAAACGGATATGATAATTGCCATCACTGAAATCACCTGCTGTCGAAAGAATAAAAAAGTGAGTGCAGTAGAAAGGAAAATGGTCGCCGATGCCCAATTAGTATCTTCCCTTTCATTTACAGACCCAGCGGCAGACTTCTGTCTCCATTGAGATCGTTTCCTACTCTGGCAGTGTCACTTGTGCCTCTGTTTTATGGTTTGCCTTGAGAAGAGACTTTCGTGCTTCGCATAGTGATGAATGAGAGACAGGTTACCTCGAGTACATGCAGGAAATGTGCACATTAGATCCTTTAAACTTTAAAATCATGGTTTGTACATGTACCCATAGGTACCAGTTTCACTGATTAACAGGGATTAAATTGTCATCCCATCAGGTTTCTTAATATTCTGTTGTATTTAAAATAAAGTTCAAATTGCTGAAACAGTAACCGGGTATGGTACAGCAGGATTGTTTTACATTTATTAACAGGCAAAGATAAAAATCTTTATTGTAAATAAAAAAATGAAGTGGCATCTGTGTTATTTCAGACGAATTCAGCACAAAAGCAGTTGTTGCCCATTGTGATTGTGGTGGTAGAAGTTCAGAGGAAATCATGTACATGAAACCTCCTCCAATGCATGGGCAAATGTATCACAGTTTGGAAAAGCACAGCAGTAAAAAGTCATTAAAGCAGTCGTTTTTTCACCCACATTCCATTGTCCTTTGGATAACTATTTTCTGTACTTAGCTTTCTTTCCTTGGATACTTGAAGAATACTTTTACTGCGCCGATAACTAAATAATTATGACAGCAATGGTGTTTACTGGCATGGACCTGGGACAGGTCTTCCCTTACAAGATATTTTATTTTCAAACCATGCACCTCTGGTTCTACAGACGTTTGATGTGGCAGGCTGCAGCCTCCCTATGCGTACATCTGACTAGGCCTCTTCACAGGGACACCTCTGATCCTCCGGCTTTCGATGCCACCTACCTGGGCATGATAAAGGCCTGGCTTGAACCTCCCTGGATGCACCTGGCCTTGTGTTGATAATAGCCCGAGCAGGATTTCCCAGCATGCAGCTGCATCAAAGACGGAAGAGTGAGCGAGCGTCACTAAGTAAACACATCATGTGTGTCTGGCCAGGACATGGCCTTGATGTGTCCCATCAACTCTTTCTATATCTTTAAAAGATTGGCCTCGGCTAACCCCCCACGCGCGGCTCCAAAATTAGATCGGGATGATTGATTACATGCTCTTTTGAGTCCAACCAGGAGAAGAGAGGCAAGACTTATCGAATCCTTCAAGCCCATCTTTCGAACTGTCACCCACATTTCATCAAAGTCATTTGTTGGGCCCCCTTGATCCGTTTCATCAACTTAGGCCTTTAACGCAGCTGCAGTAACGATATTGAAAGAGTTACATCTCATCGATTCTCTTTCGAGCAACTGCAGTAGTCTTTATTCTTTTGAAACTGCTATAGCCGAGAAGACCTCATGTTGATCCGTCACGGTGAATGCTCAAGAGTTATTAGATAGAGAAAAGACAAAGAACATTCTAAGCCAATTTTTGACATTTGTCATGTTTAATAGTATTAATTGTAACCAGAAAACCTGCTACTCTTGGTACAGGCCAACAAACTCATAGGACATTTATACAACAGCGATGTAGTAAAAAGTTTTGAATTTACATTTTTGGAAAGTATTATCAAATCAATATGTGTTATGTATTATGCATTATGCAATGCCGGTCGCTAGCTTAATAGTGTGTTTAGAATTTCTCAAATGCACATATTGTATTTCCACTTGTCATATTGATACGTTATATTGATACGATATGTTGAGTAGCACAAACACACAGTCCTGTAGGCTTCTTTTGTTGATTTGGTGGAATTGTGCATTCTTGTTGACAGGGGGTTACTTTAAGGCCCCAATAAATACATCCATCAAACGAAGTATTTTAGAGCTTAACTTTAACTGGAAACATTTTTTTTATAAAAAATGATCAAGAAATGAGAAATAACTTGCTTTTGGGGTTTTTAATGCAGTTTAATGCACATTTTGTCTAATTTGAAAATATTGGTAGTTTTAAAAATTGATTATTAAATTTTGGTCATTTCGCTCTTTTCATAGTTGAAGAGATGTTTACACAGGGTATGTTGTGTACCATGTCTATCACAAAAAAGGAAAAGTTCGCTTTTTGGTTCTGTTCAATTCCAAGGCTGTGATTTGCTGTAGATGTAAGACGGGCTCACTTTACCCTTCCTTCTCTGCATGGAACTCAGTTGCCTTGAATAGACTACATTATTTAACAGTTGTTTAACCTAAAGTGATCATGTTTAACTCCCGCCACTTTCAACATACCTTTGGCATTGTCCTGAATGTTTCAACTTTCAACATGACACCAAAATCATGCCTGCATTCATTAACACGACTGACAATGTTTACAGCTGCATAATACGCGCATTTCTAGTTCCTCTATTGGTTCCCCAAAATAAAACATCCTGGACATACACGCACTTCACAGCATTGGGAGACAGTAGATGGTATGTAGACTGCAGAAACAAGACAGAATGCACACATCTGCTGTCCAGGAATACGTATGCCTAATGAATTTAGACTTTGTGCCATGAGAAAAGCTTTTATTTAAAGGATACATTTCACTCAAAGCGATATATATATATATTTGTAAAAGACAAAATGAAGTTATACATCTACTCTAAGACAGCATACCAGAATAACTTAAAGATCCACAAATTCTGCATACTTAAGATTATTAGGTAAAGGTGTCTGTCCACACACAAAAAAAAATGTCCAGCAAATGTCCCAATGCTTTTTGGACAAGTGGTTTGGTCTTATTATTTTCTTTAGCAACAACTGACGTTTCACAGACAAGCTTACTATTTGTGGAATTCCCCCCGGAAACATGCTTGTGTCGTTCAACGAATTTTGTTTACCGGGCCAATTCTCCATCTGTAAAGGGATGTCTTATCAGAGGCACTCCCATCGAGGGCCTGACAACTTAAACTAATGGCCATGTGTTTATTGAGTAATTGAAACTGAGAAATGTTAGTATGAATGTACGCCTGCCAATCAGTTGACTCTGGGGATGAAGCCGGTGACGGTGTGTGGCCTGTCTAATGTCATACTGAAATGACAAAATCAACAGCATGTTATCCAATGCATACAAACAACTTGGCATGCCCCTCTTAGCAATAAAGCAGTTTTTTTTTTTGGGACTCTTGTTGAACAAACACTTTTGAATATTTATGCATAGAGATTGCTAAAGCATGAAACCCCTCCGCTTTGCATGCTTCTGATTTTGAGATGAAGGGAACATTTCTCAGCGTGTCTTAGCCTCCCATGTTCTACATTGAACAAATCCTCGTTGGAAAGCTGCATGTGGTTCCTCTGTAGGTACACTCCTCTTATCAGTAAAATGAATAAACTATGTGTTTAGTAAATCATTGCAGATGAAACAAGCTTGAGCGTGTTATGTCTTTTAAGTTGTAATGTCTAGTCCACTGACGGTCTTTATGGTCCGTAATACTGTACCTACTGTAGCTCAAAACTTTAGAAACAATGTGCTTGTTTACAATGAACTGAACAACACTTAGTAAAAACTTAAGACCAATAGTAATAATGAGAAAATTATTAAAATATAAATTAACTTCTCTTATTACATATTATAATGTGTAGGACTAATTTATGTATAAACTGTGTATTTCGACATACACCTTTTCTAGTGAAGGTAAGGACAATTCTTTCAATGAATTGTCTCGTTCTTTTGCATTCTCGTTTAGTCTGCAAAGTGATATTTTAGATCTTTGTCCTCAAGTAATGTCACTTTATTGCACTGTACTCTTACCATGCTGTTAACGTTGCAGAGAGTATACATTTCATATTATCTGCCTGCCTCAGTGTTTTCGTCCAGGGCTGTTGACATGCACATCAGTTCTGATAGTCCTGACTTGGCCTTTAAATGTGTGATGACACGACCTAATAGGACACAGATGAGCTGCAGGTATAAAACAATTGTCTTCATAAATACCTACTGAATGAATGCAGGCACACATAATACTCACATTTATATTGTATATGTCATTGTTTTAAACCAGTATCATCAAGCACGTTATATGATAAGCATAATGATTGAATATTCATATGAAATAAGATTGCATTAATGACATTTTGAACACACAACTAAGTAGTGTGGTTGGTTTACATCTGAAATAATACAACTTTTTGCTTTTGTTTCTTAAATATTACGACAAATTTACAGGTTTGGCATTGGCAGTCAATTGTAATTGAAATAACTAACAGTGGGTTATCCCTTAAATCTTAAAACATTTGGGACTCTGCGAGTCATGAAACAGCAATTAGACATAGTGAACGTTCCTTTGGCTCTGTTAAAGGCATTCTGTATCTATCTAACGAAAATTTAGCATATAAATATTATTAGGCCGTCTGAAATACATGAATGAATTTTGCAGCACTCCATGCTCATATTCTATCAGTTTTTTAAATGACACAGTCCCCGTGTTTAAATGAATGAGTCTTAATATAATTCTTCAGCACGGTGCATTTTGTTTTCCTTAACACTATTATTTTAAACGCTGTTGTTCATTATATTTCATCTCTTATGAAATCCATATAATCAGGTACACTTTTTTATTTTAAATTTACAATGTCTGCTGGTGGCACTAAGAATCTGCTAGAGAAGGCATGTAAGTTTTGCGGATCGCCTCTGAAACGATTTTATAAATACTTTTGTTAAAGTGTACACTGAAAGTTAGCGCTTTACGCTGTTGGAGAGGGAAAGCCCATGGCGTTTCAAAGAGTCGTCAACATAATGATGCAATTAATCATGAGAGCCAATGTCATTTCACTGTCGAGGTTGATGATCGTGAATTTCATTTACTGTGTGCTGCCAGTCAGGATTGGAGGTTTTTGGCATACGGACAGGGATTGCTTTTGGGTCTTGACTTTCGCCTTAGAATGGATTTTTAATGAACCGCATTGTGTAACTTTACCGTCTTGTTATGTTGTCATGTTATATATTGTATAACAGGGGTTTTCCTGGCTCAAAAATTAGGTCATGTGAATGCACCACCTACGATGTAACTTGTAAAATGTGTGCTTCATGATACCATCATTTTGATTCAGCATTATAGAGAATGTTTTTTTTTTAAGTGAAGTTGATAATGAAAAGCAAAGATTTTTTTAGGGTAACCCCTAACATGTAAATTTAACATAATATGTTAATTAACAGGTATTTTCATTTCTAATTACTATTGTGAATTAACTTCAATATTATATGACCTGAGGGCAATTTCTCCCTAGTAAAGTATCTTTAAGTCTTTAAAGCACTTTAAGCATATATCTTTTTTTTTATTATTGAATTTTAGTTGATAACAGCCCTGCCTTTTTATAATGTAGCATAAAAGAACGATTTTAAATTCATATTAATTAATACATTTGCAGAGAAGACTGTCGGTTGACTATTTTCTTATTTACAGAGTTCACTTTCAACAGAACATTGAGATCTTCTAATTTTCATTCCATAAAATCTCCTTAAGCACTTGTAGTCTAAGGCATCCTGGTCTGGTCCATCAACGCATCTAAGTGTCTCTCCTTCAGCCTGTTACTTATAGGTGTCTTAACCTTTAAAAAAAAACATGTGCTAACAAACTTAGTATTCCTACCATTTTAATATTTTACTTAAGCTTTACTTAAGTAGAAGCAAGCTGTTTTTTGGAGGTACAATGCTTCTTACATAAGTAACATGTCATGCCCCCCCTAATTATATTTGAGCCTTAAACTGGTTAAGCTCCCAGGGTCAAAACAACTGGCTCCCTGTTTCTGATAAACTCTTGGAAAATAATACTACAATATGTTAAAATCACGACATGCGTCAAATTTAGTTCATCAAAGCTGATTGAAATACTCCAGTGTCCTTTGTCTTTTTGAAAGCAAGCAGTTCGGTCTTAATATATAAGTTATTTGAGCAGTTAATGAACTGTCGAAAGACTGAGCATTTGGGTAACTAATAAATATGTATTAGTCAATGTGCAGAAGCGTGTCAAGCAAATGCTGATCAACTCATTTATATATTACAGGTGTGATGTAAAATGCTTATAGAGTTTCGTTCATCGGGGTCTCTCAGCACCTTTTGTTATTAACATGTTTTTCTCAGCCAATTACAGTCATTAATGTTGAGCGCCATCACACAAATACGAGTGCCATATTGCCTTTATACAACAGGTGACGGCTCCAGTGTGACCATAAATCACTAACAACATGGGAGTGCAGCCTAATTAAAATACGATACTTCCCGGAACTTATGGACTACTTCTTCCGCGCTGTATTCCAGCACAGCCACCCCGTTAAAAAATCCATAGTTTCTAATTCTATGCCCTCACCTTGTTCAAAAAAAACAACGTCAAATTAAAGCGATAATAAGGGGTGAATTTGCGAATTAATGGGTGTGTTTGATTTTCGTGTAAATTTGTGGTGATATGCGTTCGAATTAAAGACAGAGACAGAAAGTACTCAGACGGTACTACTGTTTTAATGTCATTGCGCGTGTTTACGGATAGGTTCGTTCCGTTTCTCGTCTTTTAATATGGCGGATGGCAAACAACTTGTTCAGGAGGGTATTGCCACCTTGTGTAATAGTGGCAAATTGATGCAAGAATATCTGTTATGTAAACTCATTTCCTGCTCCTGTCTCTGTGTTTAAATTCTGAGTCTATTTACATGGTTAAAGCCTTCGGAATCGAGTAGCTTTATAGACTATTCTATTTTTATTGACCCACATCGGGTATTGACCTTGCACAGGCACTAACGGTTATGGTTGAAAGATGCTGAGGCCGACAATTAAATCAGGTATGTAAGCATTACAGAATCTATGAAAAATTTGTTATTGCTTTATTTGGTTTCCTTCCCTTCAGTTTTGTTCCTTAAAAATGATATTCCACTCAAAAAGGAATATTCTGCTATGAATTACCCTCATTTAAAAAAAAAAGATTATTGCATACAGAACAAAAAAGATGTATACAAATATTATTTTCTCTTCTGTTGTAGTCATTGGTGCTCCACACATTTTAGTGGCTAACACTCTTCTAAATATCTATATTTCTGTTTAACTAAAATAAAACATAATGTTGGTTGAAACAACTTCAGGATGCGTAGTTCATGACATATTTTTATACAACCACTAATTTAATTGTAAAATAAACACTTAAAATAAACAATTTAAAAAAATTATACAATAATATTCTAAAGATATTCAGAACCATTGTTTAACAGAGTAAATAGCATACCCTTAGGCACTGGACTAAAAGGGCTCTCGTCCCCTTCAAGCTCTAAAGGATATTGCTCTCCAGAAACGTTATCATACTCCATTAAAGACAAACTGTAATATATTATTTATATTTATATATTTTATATTATTTTATTTATACTATTATTTACCTAACAAATACATATTTCGATTTTCTGCTCAGAGAAGAAAAAAGCTGATCTGAAACTCATCTCAATTTTAACGAACGCTTTGAATTCTGATAAATCACTATAACCTTTTATTTACACATGCATTTATTCTCTTTACCAAGCCATATTCAACTCAAAACCCGGTGATCTCAGAACCACTCACCCCTACTTCATTGTGGGCTGTCTAGTTCCCAAAGGTACAGTTGTGCTGAAACTGCAGGCTTGGGTCAATGTAAGTGACAGGTGCTCTTTGAAAAAGGACCAAGGACTTCACTGGCAGTGTTTGTTTGTCATCATCATCATCCTTAAGGTGAAGGGCCTGCTTCGCATGCGTCCAGTAGTCATTTTGTGGACGGATCTCCTTTAATTGCTGTCTAACTGAATGATGGAACACAATGGGAAGTGGATGCTTATACAGCATTATGCAAAAAGTAAATACCGCTAGTGTATTTTTTTATTACAAAATTTAATTGTAAACAACAGTTAACTCTGATTCACTCAAAATTTGTAATTTGAATAAATACCAATAATAATAATTGGCATTTGAAGTAAGAGGTATTCCTGATACTTTGAATTTAAAAGACGCCTGCATTCAAAAGATCCAAAACACTTAACTCTGATTACACAGATTAAGCAAGCATCTAGCAAACACAAGCGTCGAACAAGGCAACACTCATCACTCATTCATTGCCTTGTACACAGGGGTACGGTCATTTAATAATAGAGAAAGGTCGTATGAAAACTGCTGTAGCAAAGATGGGTATAACATTGTTAAAAATGACTAAAGTAGGCATTGTTTATTTATGGAAGGCGTACAAATTCTTTTTCAATTTGTGTTTATTTTAAAATACAGCGATGACAATATTACATTTTACTTTTGCGGATAAGTTAACTATATTAACTATAATAATATTTATTATACAATTGTATTATTAGTAAAACATAAAACTATTAACTATTTTAACATTTATTATACAAATGTATTATTAATAAAACATAAAACTATTAACTATTTTAATATGTATTATACAATTGTATTATTAATAAAACATAAAACTATTAACCGTTTTAATATTTAATATGCAATTTTATTATCAATAAACATAAAACTATTAACTATTTAAATATATTTATTATGCAATTTTATTATTAATAAAACATAAAACTATTAGCTATTTTAATATTTATTATACAATTTTACTTAATGGTTACATAAATGTAGTTGTTTAGTTGTGGTTTATTATACAATTTTATTATTAATAAAACATAAAAGTATTAAGTAATTTAATATTTATTATACAATTTTACTATTAATAAAACATAAAACAATTAACTCTAATAATATTTAATATACAATTTTATTATTAATAAAACATTTAACTATTAACTCTAATAATATTTAATATACAATTTTACTATTAATAAAACATAAAACAATTAACTCTAATAATATTTAATATACAATTTTACTATTAATAAAACATAAAACAATTAACTCTAATAATATTTAATATACAATTTTATTATTAATAAAACATTAAACTATTAACTCTAATAATATTTAATATACAATTTTATTATTAATAAAACATTAAACTATTAACTCTAATAATATTTAATATACAATTTTATTATTAATAAAACATTAAACTATTAATTATTTTAATATTTATTATACAGTTTTACTAAATGGTTACATAAATGTAGTTGTGTAGTTGTGTAGTTGTGTAGTTGTGGTAAATAAGTGGTAATATGTAATACAACTCCTTGAGATCTTCAAAAGATGTTGGAAATAATGTCTTAAAGTTTGAGTATTTAAAGAAGAATATCAAGTGAACTCGTAGTCGTTACGTCAGACTGTAAGAACGTGCGCTGTGACGCGTCTGCGCGCTTTCTCTCCGCTGTGACGCGTCTGCGCGCTTCTCTCTTCACACGATCTGACGGAGGCGGCGGTGCGCGCGTCACAGCGGAGAGAAAGCGCGCTTGTTGGGAGAAGAGTCGAACCCCGGTGACGCGCAGACGGAGATACGGACCCAGCTCCACCGATGCGCGCCACCAACGCGTCCGCAGGCTCGTAAAACCGGATCTTTTGCTTCTGGAAGTGTCCGTCAACCCTTGCGATTGACTCACAGTATTGCTTTTCTAAAGTTGGCTTCTTGTCCATCGGAGTCTGTGATAGAACCCCGCAGCTACGGTGCGTAATGTATGGCAAGGGAACGGAGATGTGGTGCTGATGCTGAACACACAGATGTGGTGCTGATGCTGAACACACAGATGTGGTGCTGATGCTGAACACACAGATGTGGTGCTGATGCTGAACACACAGATGTGGTGCTGATGCTGAACACACAGATGTGGTGCTGATGCTGAACACACAGATGTGGTGCTGATGCTGAACACACAGATGTGGTGCTGATGCTGAGCGGAGAGATGTGGTGCTGATGCTGAACACACAGATGTGGTGCTGATGCTGAACACAGAGATGTGGTGCTGATGCTGAACACACAGATGTGGTGCTGATGCTGAACACACAGATGTGGTGCTGATGCTGAACACACAGATGTGGTGCTGATGCTGAACACACAGATGTGGTGCTGATGCTGAACACACAGATGTGGTGCTGATGCTGAACACACAGATGTGGTGCTGATGCTGAACACACAGATGTGGTGCTGATGCTGAACACACAGATGTGGTGCTGATGCTGAGCGGAGAGATGCGGTGCTGATGCTGAACGCAGAGATGCGGTGCTGATGCTGAGCGGAGACACGATGCCGATGCTGAGGGTCGCGTGGGCTCTTGCGGGAGCGGCGTTCTGCTGTTTCCTCGTCGTCCTCATTCACTCCCGCTTCCTACGAGACGGTAAATGCGTTTAACTCCGCGCACATTCCATAGACTTCACACCCGTGGCTTTACCTTTGTTTCATTCCTGATGATGGGATGGAAAAACACACCAGATCTGCGAGGATTGTTTTTTAGACTGCGCAATAATCTCCACCTAGTACCTGAACTTCACTGATGCAATCAGACCCGAAGTTCATTAGAGCTGTACTTATACATCTGGACCTGTTCAACTATTATACTGTGGTATAGTTTTTCACACTTTTAATTAAGACTTACCCGCCGCTTTGTGTTAACATCGCCGAAATGTGTTCAGATGTTTCAGATGGGGCTGTTTCTTGAAATCATTGGGTTATGGATTAGTTTCTCCAAAGATGGCACTACTGTCTTAAGGATAAGGTCAAGAAGGTGATTACTTACCCCAGGTAGTTTATTCAAGGACATCCATGCATGAAAGCAAATTCACCGAATTGATCCCTCTTTCTTTGGTACGTGAGGTTGTAATTATTCACCGTTAGGATTTCATCTGGATTCGTGATTATACATGTTGGATATAACGGTAGGAAAACCCCCGGAATGTTTTACATTTTATATCCAAAACGTTACTTTCTCTCCATGTTTCGATGGCAACGAATGCATGTTTGATTGCATATCAGGCTGTTGAAGGCGAATCATATCTTAAAAGAATCCCAAAATGTTAAAGATCGTTATAGTCAGTCGGACACAGCCGCTTCACCTGTCCACACTTACACAATAGATATGGGATGTCATTTTAGTAGATGCGTATCCTTGCTTCTATGTGTGCCTTATGTAAAGACAAGCATGGTTTGTTTTTACATGACAGAGAAGGTCAGATGGTGCCTTTGCTCATTGGTGTCGGCTGAAGCGTGTTTCGACCTTACCCCGTGCTTTGGTGTAAATATCAAGATCTTGGAGAGATATGAACAGCATTACAACAGTTGTAATAAATGAATAAACAGAAAACACAGAAAAGAAGGCAATCATATGCATAAATAGCATATACATGTAGGCATTGTTTAATTTACAATTAAATTGTAAAAGTATTTAATTCCTTAGTAACCTGGATTGTATAAAAATATGCGTGTGTGTGTGTGTGTGTGTGTGTGTGTGTGTGTGTGTGTGTGTGTGTGTGTGTGTGTGTGTGTGTGCGTGTGTGTGTGTCAATAACTTGAAAAGGGTAATTTTTCTATTTGTTTTTGTTTCCTATTGTTTTAGTTTTTGTTTTAAAGAGAAGATTTGTTGCCAAAATGAAGGGTTCTTAAGCAGTTTGCTTTATCTGTGAGATCTGTTTGTATGTCTGAACTGATATATTGAAATAAGTCTGACTCAATAATTAGAAACGGAGATGGTGAAAAATTCTTAATTCCTTCAATATTAATATCAAGTTGACAGCATGTTGAAGAATAAATATATATCAGATGTGGTTTGGGAAGAAAGCTTTTATCTTTAACAATATGAACAGAGACCTCAGTTGCATGATTTAGAACAACCACGTGTGTGTGTGTGTGTGTGTGTGTGTGTGTGTGTGTGTGTGTGTGTGTGTGTGTGTGTGTGTGTGTGTGTGTGTGTGTGTGTGTGTGTGTGTGTCGGTGGGTGGGTGTGTGTGTGTGTGTGTGTGTGTGTGTGTGTGTGTGTGTGTGTGGGTGTGTGTGTGTGTGTGTGTGGGTGTGTGGGTGTGTGTGTGTGTGTGTGTGCGTGTTTGTTTAGAAAAGAGATTTTGAACTATTCTCAGTTTTTATTAAATATAATAGTGACGTCTGCAAAACTGTAAAGATGCCATTAAAGTAAGCCCTACTTGCGTGTTCTACAAGCACTCTTGTACGGGTTGCTGGTTTGTTCAAAGAAAAAATCGTAATTGATTTCAATTATGTATAATCATTGTTTGTGGTTTTTGCTTAAAGATTAAGTCTTGATCTTGGGTGTTGCTGTTCAACCGACACATAATTTACCATTTTTATTTTAACGTTTATAGTAAAAAATATCCAGTAGTAGCAGTGTTATAAAAAAAATAAGCATGGCTGGGATCTGCATATATATCCAGGAACATAGATGTGTGCTGAGGTAAAGAAGGCGCATGGGTGGATGCACATTTCCTTTGGCTGCTCAAGGTTGGTGCTGACACTAGAAGGTGAGGTAATTTATACTAACATACATTGAATAAATTCCACTGACCACAGCAATAATATAGACTAGCTCAGGTAATTATTTATTGTATACAATAGCCTGTTATCATGTTAAACGGACATTAAAATATGAAATGATGTCCATGAAAAAATTCATAAATTCTAAATTTTGTAACCATGGAATGGACTGCCATGAAACTAGTTATTTTATCATCATTCCACTTATATTCCAGTTCTATGGTCTCCAACCTAGTAACCAAACTATCTTTGTTGGGCTATGGTTTGTTTGCTGTGGTGCTGTGATGACAACATAATGATAGTAAACATTCCATGTGACAATTGTCCTGCTTGCAGATGGCTTGTTTATGCATCTAATAGACTTTATTGAAGGTACTTAAAGGTGTGGGAACTGTTTCATGCATTAGACTGTTAAACATGCTGGCTTCTCATAATTAATGCGGTCGAGGTGTTAAAAGCCAGTCCACGCATCAATCAGAGAGCGCGGAACAGCATGACCATCAGGGTGTACATTCTGGGAGAATGCCCTCGTGAGGAGAATAGTCGCGACTTTTTAAGTAAGGAAAATATTAACAACACGATTCTACAGAAACTGTGTGGGATACCCCGCCATCAAACTTAAAATGGGCAAGAACCTGGCCCTGGAGTGGCTCATCAGGCTGCAGAGGCACTTCAACTCTCCTCAACTCTTAACATGATAGTTTTACTGTACCCTAAAATGAGTAAACATGAATAGACCAATAACGATTGCACCTGAAACTTACCCTTTGATTCAAACTCCAAATCAGTTCAAAAGAAGAGATTTTTTTGGAAACTGTCTTAAAGTAAAATGTCTGGTAAGGTCTAACAGTGTACACCACGTTTTAGCAGTATTTCAAATAATCACCAAATTACAAACTCTTGTGAATTCAAAATATGAGTTGAAGATGACATAAGCTCATGCGTCATCCCTACTGTCAAGTTGGTGCTTGACACTTACTCTAAATTTGGACCAAATATCATTTTTATTAGTTCAATGTAAGTGTCCATTTTAAATCAATTTGTGTTGCTCTCCAACAACTAAAATGTTGAAAATAGAACAATGTCAAAATAGTAAATGGGTTTGCAGAAGTTATTTGAGGATTAAATGTTGATTTGTGCCTAAAAAGTTTTTCATCATTTGCTCATCCTCCCGTTTTTAAAACCCTTAAAAGCATTCATTTTATGTGCTGAGTAAAATGTAAGATTTTTTGTGAAAATGTGTTTCTTTGTAGTCATATTTTGGGAGTCAATAAGTTGCCCGAAATGCTTTTGATGCAAGATTTCTTAGAAGTGAGTAAATGATGCCAAATTTTCAAAAACAAGAGTTGAACTAGTGTTACAACAAGGTTACTAAGCTACACAAGGTGAGATAACAGCTGTTGGGGGAAGAGTTTTTTTAAACAGAGTGATTAGGCTAGATAGACTTTTTTTGTGTGTTAGGTGTAGACGGAAGAGATGACTTTTTAGGTGTTTTTTAAAGATAGAGACAGAGTCTTCCAAACGTGTTGTAAGAGCCAGACTGTTCCTCCATCGAGGAATCAATACAGAGAAGATACGAGAGAGTGATTTCTTTCCCTTTTGGTACTGCACCACATGATGTTGTTCCTTAGCGGAATGCAGAGATCTGGAGGGCGTATACCTGTGAATCAGTGGGTGAAGGTAACTGGGTGCTGAATCTGTGGTGGTCCTGTAGGCTATAAGGAGAGATTTTAATCCAATGTTAATTGCTATGGTGAGCCAATGTAGTTTGAGGAAGAGACGTATGACATGGGTTCCTTAACACACTCTTGATGCCGCATTCTGTATCATCTGCAGAGGTTTGGTTGTGCACACCGGGAGTCCAGCAAGCAGAGCATTGCAGTAGTCTAGCCTGGACAGGACCAGAGCCTTGACTAGGAATTTGTAGCATGTTCCAAGAGGAAAGGTCTGATCTTCCTAATGTTGTAGAGCATAAATCTGCAGGATTTGGCAGTGTTGGCAACATGATCAGTGAAGTGAAGCTGGTCATTGACTATTAATCCTAAGTGTTAAGCAGTCCTATAGGGCACAAGAGTTGGTGATCCTAGTTGAATAGAGAGGTCGTAATGGGTTTTCGGAATAACGGGAATAACAATACATTCAGTTTGTGCAAGGTTTAGCTGTAGATGATGGTGTTTCATCCAGAGTGAAATGTTGTGGCCAAGATCATCTGATTTTCATGGTGAAACGCAAAGTGGAGTTGCGTGTGGTCAGCATATTAGTAATAGGAGAAGCCATGCTTTCAAATTACAGATCCCAATGATGTCATGTAGATCGAGAAGAGCAGCTGTTGAAGAACTGAGCCCTGAGGTACACTGGTGCTAAGATGTTGCGGTTCCGAAACTTCACCTCCCCACCGAATCTGAAGGACCTTACCTGAGTGGTTCGATTGAAACCATTGGAGATTCATGTCAGAGAAGCCCAATGCGTTGACAGTTGAATGCAGTGATTAACGGTATCAAAAGCAGTAGATAGGTCCAGCAAGATGAGAACGGATGATTCGGAGGCCGCATTTGCTAGCCTTAGGTCTTCAAAAACTGAAAGCAGCACCTTCTCTGTAGAGTGTCCCTTCTTGAAGCCTGACTAGATCCTGTCCAGGAGGTTGTGCAGTATAAGATAGGCAGAGAGCTGGTCGAATAAGACACGCTCTGAAGTTTTTCCAATAAAGGGCTGGAGAGATAGCGGTCTGTAGTTTTTCAGAAGTTGAGAATTCAGGGAGGGTTTCTTTAACAGAGGGGTGATAAGAGCCTCCTTAAAGGCCATATAAAAAATGTGCCAGAGTTGAGAGATGAGTTGATGTGGGTCAAAGCAGGGACAACCGATGCGTTGCTAGAGAGAGAGATCTGAAGGGTCATTAGATTTGAGCAGAATTAAAGGCATTGCTATTTATTTAAAATTATTGTAGCGAGGTGAAGAAGTACACAACATGATATACATGGCAAGAGAGCCCCGGAGGGTAGAATTATTCAAAAAGTGCCAGGTAAGTGAAACAATAGTGCAAAGTGGTGAAAAATCAGTGCTTATTCCGGGTCGGTGATGAGTGTTCATTGCGGTTTTCTCTGTGTTGGGCCAGCCGACTACAAGCTGCTCTGTGTAGGGAAAAGAAAGTAGGCTTTTGTAGCATGGAAACAATGCTCAAATTCTGCTTGTGTTTGTGCCGGTGCTGCTTATATCTGTGATCGGTGATTGCGAGCAGCCGTGTTCTATCGGCCCGTGATGAGGATTCGAAGGTGTAGCGAATCCGTTTCACAGGCGACGCCGATGGACAATCCGGACGTTTGTCAGAGTATATATACAGTAGCTTTGCATCCTTAAAAATTGCATGGAGTAACCAATATTGTCTTGAAGTAACGGCTCAACAAAATCATTTTATGTAAGCCATAAATAAAATTAAGGAAAAGCACAATGCTTAAATCTACACTTTTGATTTAATTGTAGGTGAGGATGGTCTTGGATGCTGTTGCCCTACAAATGTTAGTTTTAGAGGATGCAGTAACATGCACTGCCTGATCAAAGAATCACATGAGACTGTAACCAATCTTCTTCAGAAATAAAAAATACTGGAATAGGAATATGCCCGCATTTCCACTGTGCACTTCCTTCTAGGTCACTCACACCACTAGTTGGCATGCAAGTTGGAACATTTAATATGGTAAAACATTTTATATGGTAAAAAGGTTGGTAATGCAGCTGTATAGAAAAAAAAGAGGTAGTGTTCGAATAGAATTACCCCTCAACTTGTATGCTTGTTCATCAATAGGTTATATGTTAATCTTATTAATAGATGAAAAACAAAACTATATCTTACCGAAATGGCCTTCAGAAAAGAATTCTGAAAATACTGCATAAAACTAGCACCTGCTGGCAAGGTTTCATTTTATTGACAGAAGTGCACTTTCTCACATGAATTTCCTAATGAGGAGGAGGCTTATAACACACTGACCATTGGCATGAGGCAAATGTATCTCTCTCTTTACTTCTTACATTTATAGACACTCCCTATATAATCAGTTATAAAATCATGGGTGCTTCTGTGGTTTGACAGATGGGGAGACAGGACAGTGTTAAGCAATAGTCAAAATTGCTTAACACTGTCTTTAAAGACAAAAAGACTAATATTTAAATAAACATTGTATTATGAAAACAGTATAAATAAACAATCCGGAAAATAACAATAATAATAAACACATTTTCCTTCATTTTTAAATGAGACGCTCCAGCCATTCGTCTCATTTCACATATACTTTGGTGTATGCGTATACAACCTGTGAAGTAACAAATCTAAAAGTTCAGGATGAAGCGAGTTAACCTCTCTTTAATAAAATTAGTTATTTACTTTCCTCCAAACACCTATATTAAAATTACGGATTGCCTTCCTCTAGTCCAGTGAGAGACTGGTGTGCTGAGCTAGTGTAAAGAGCTTCTTCGCGCTATTTGGACAAAGCGAAAGGTAGACCCCATCAAAATGAAGCATTAAATTGACGTGGATCGTTTTAAAAAGTAAGGGGGACTTTAGCTCATGTGAAAAAGCCTTCATCCAACCAGATCAGGAAAAGAGGAAAGACTAGGCGAAACATGCAGACAACAAAGCGTATATAAAGCTTATTTTCAATGTCTTTCTGAGTTTACTCTACATTTGATTGTATGGAGTTAAATGGCATATATATGACTTATGTCATCTTTTCTTTGATTGTATTGACTAGGTACTGACCGATGTCAATTAAAGTAGTCTCCAATGCTAGCATGAAAGAAATAAAATACAAAAATCTACATTTTCAACACATTTCTCACAGCCATTGAAGAGGAGTGGACCAACATTCCATAGGTCACTATTGACAATATGATCAACTCTATGCGAAGGATATATATTACACCACATGAGGCAAATAGTGTCGATGACTAGTGTTCATGTTAACCAACAAGGGAGAGAGGGCAAACATGAGACAATGAGACAAGACCAACAAAACACAAGACAAGAGAGACAAGACCCTTACATCTTAAACATGTGATAAGAATACACAGTTCATAAAAAAACACTACTTAAATAATAGTCTCAATTGAAATGCCTGTGGAGTCTTAGAACGTTGACCACTGCTTTCACAAACACGAAACAATGTCTGCTTGATTGGCTGGAATTCTTTACTCATGAAAAAAATCAATCATTAAAACAAAATAATTCATACAGCCATTTAGCTTCATGTTTTTTAAGTTCCAAAACAAAACTTGCATGCACTTCTGTTAGACTTGCCCCAAGCAAATGCTGTAGATCATGAGAACCACAGCAGTAAGAATGAAGAGATGAGTGAGAAATGGGCAGCAAGCTTCTGGAGGAAGTGGCAGATGAGAGGATGTGAGATGTCTTTATCCTCCATCAAGCCTCTGCCAGCTGAGATTAAAGACAGATCATTTCAAGGCGGCATTCATGCTCTGAAAGCGGATCATGCTCCTAGTTGCATGCTGATGAAGCACAATGAATGGCCTAATGGACCCCATAACCGTTCTCATGAAACTTCTCTGAATCAACACAAACTCATGCAAACCACATTTAGTCTCAGAGGTCTTAGACTACCGTCCACATTAGGGGTACTGTTTATTACCGTTCCTTGGGAGTCTAAATGTATAGAATTATACTACTAGAAATAGAAAATAGTGGACTGGAATCCTTTCAAGATGCTTCATCTTGTATTGGAAGCATATAGTTTAAAAAAACGGAGAAAGCTCCAAGCATAACCCCAAAGATTTGATTATATAGATTTAAGAAGCGCAGCATGAGTCACCCATCAAAGTTTAATACTAAAGGCTCTAGATTTTAAAAATGATATATGTCTTAAAATGGTTATTATCCTTATCTTAGAAAACACTAGTTAATCTTAAAAAATTCAAAACTATGTTACCTCAAAACATTGTTTTACAAAATACGTTTGGTTCAGCAAATATGCTTCATACTTTGTACGGCAGATGTAATATTTACTGCAGCAAGAGTTCCAACAGTGAAATTGGAGCCGTTAAGCAGGTTGATGATAGTTGGATGTCTCTGAAACAAGTCGAGGCGCTGTGCAAGGATGCTGTGCTACGGCTCACCTCCCCGGATTAAGCTTCTTAAAGGGAACCATTTAAAACTAGCCATGATGGAAAAAAATATAATTCATGTGTAGACAATTTAATATTGCAGCATCCTAGAATTATGTGTGAGGTTAAAGTATTGTATCTATGCAATAGAAAAGAGTTGTTAGCCAGTTGGCAGTGATCTTTTATATTTTCATGCTTAAATACCACCGGTGTACAAACTTTTATCTACATACCTGAATCAAAAAATTAAAGAATTACCTAAGAACATAAATATTTTTAAACTTTAACCTTTTAAAACGTTGATTTGAAACATTTTTTTAAACTTTTAAGCAATTATGTAATGTATATGCTGATTTTCCCCAGCATCCTTAAACATTCTGATTTTAAGAGACACAGACGACACTTTTCTGGTTTAATGTTGCATTTGCTTTGCAGTATGTTGAGAAGGTCGTTGATCTGACCTTTGGCCAATCGCTTTTGAAGATATCCATTTGTAACCGAAGTAAGGAATTTCTTCATAAACTCATGTCATCACAGTTACTGCATGGTCTATTTATAATATTTACTACAACAACCAAAACTAAAAACTCTTTTTACAACCTCGGAAGAAGAGACAGTAACAGAGGTACTGGTGGTGTCTTTGCAGTATAACATTTTGTCTACACCCGATTTGACTGGTGCTGTTGTGGTCTGTCAGTAAGTGAATTGGACTTGTAAGCAAAAGGTTGCGGGTTCAAATCCCAGTGCCATCAGTCAATGACTGATCTGACCTTGAGCAAGGCACATTACCTCCGTTTGCTCTGCATCGATAACTAGCCAGTGCACAATACATTTAAGTGGCTTCACAAAAAGATGTCTGGTAAATGAATAAATGAAAATGTATTGTAAAATTGTGAGATGCAACATAATACATGGCTTCTAGTGCATTATGTTTTCTTTGGTGTAGACACAGATTAAAGGTTGCTGGTTACACCAAGTGCCATTATTACAGTTTTTGGAACAGTACAGTTTAAGTTCTACAGGACAGCTATAATTGCCCAAATTACAAATAAAAGATAGTTGAACTTTCCTTGTAAAGGATAAAAGATTCCACATCCAACATATTGTTATATTTAAGGTTTATTTAGAAACGTACAACAGTATATATGTTTAATTAAAGTATTTTGAAAAAAATCAATTAATTTAAAAGTTATATAGTTGTGGAATGGTGGTTTGAGAGTTGGTCTTGCTGGTTCAATTATCAGTGCCAGCAAGCAATGACTAAACTGCCCTTAAGCAAGGCTATGAATAAAAGCATCTGCCAAACAAATAACTGAAACTAATAACACACACGCACACCGGTAGCAGTGGGCAGCCATGATGTTGCGCCCGGGGAGCAGTGGGGGAGACAGTGCCTTGCTCAAAGGACTCACCTCAGTCGTGGTATATCCGCTGGTACCGAGTCTAGAACCAGCAACCTTCGGATCACGAGTCCAACACTCGAACCACCAGGCAATTGCTGCCCCACAGGGAAACAGTCACAAAGGAACACAGGGGCAAAAATGATACCATGACAATAATTCCCTCTTAGAAGCGCATCCTCACGCTTTACATAAGTAGGTTGGGCATCATAGAGGTTCTACTGTACAGGATACACGGGAAGACAAGGGACAGGGAGCCTCTGGGACAGTGAAGACCTGAGATCAGAGCAAAGGAGATTGGAAGCTCAGGAGCTGGCAAAAAATACAGCATTTATAGATGAATTGTGCCCTTTTAAGTTCAGAGCCTGTAGAAGTTTAACTAAATCAAACCTCAGGGGTGACTAGGTAATCAACAGCAAAAGTGAGAGACAGCTTGACAAGACTGAAAACTGTGATAGAAATTGAGCTGCAAACCTGATTTTTTATGACATTGTGAGGCAGTGGTGTCTATTAAGGGCTTTTAATAATGGGAGTCAATGGGATCGGTTGCTAGGTTGCTGTAAATGGTTACTAGGTCGTGGCTTCAAAGCTTCATAAGACTCATTGGATACCAATTGGCTGCCTTAGTTAAATGGGCCGACCCCCCATGTCTCTATGATGTTGTTGTTTGATGATATCACATCTGGGATGTTTTTTATAATGGTAGCAGAGGGTACATTTCATATTCCATTATAAGGTATGTTTTAACAGAGCCTCCCAGTCTCTATAAATGTGGTAACCTACCCCTCAAAGTTTCTTATTATAAGTCTATAAGGAATTTCGTGTGGGTCTCACGCCCATGGAGTACATTTCACACCCAATTGTGAGGAAATTTTTTTAAAGAGCCTGCCAGCATTTGAACGTTTGCTAAACCACAGGTTTCTACAAAACCCTTTCTCTGAGTTATGACCGCTCATATTTCCACATTCTTAGTCTAGGTGGAAATTTTCTAACTCCCCAGAGGGACATTCTACACCTCATTGCGAGTAATGTTTTAACAGAGCCTGCCATCCTCTAAAATGTGTTGACCCATAGGTTTCAACTGAATTCTTCAGTAAGTAAAGATATACCTTAAATACTACACAATACTGAACATTTTTGGAACGTTTCTCTCATGTATCTTAAAATATCTAAGAGTATTTACAATTAAGTCACAATTATTTATACAGCGCTTTAAACAAAATACATTTCATCAAAGCAGCTGAAAAACATTCATTAGTAAAACAGTGTGTCCATAATGCAAGATGATAGTTAAAGACAGTTCATCATGGAGTTCGATGATGTCATCACTGTTTAGATTAAATAGTGTCTGTGCATTAATTTTCAATTCAGTCAACGATATCACTGTGAATGAAGTGACCCCAACTAAGCAAGCCAGATGCGACAGCAGCAAGGGACTAAAACTCCATTGGTAACAGAATGGATTACGAACCTTGGGAGAAACCAGGCGCAGTTGGAAGGCCAGTTCTCATCTGACCAGACGACCAGCGGTTCAATTCCAGGCCGCAGCTGCGTGGAGAAGAATCATCTGTATCCTGTGGTCTTATAACGATGGTTATCTGAGGCAAGGTCTTTGCAGGGGATCTGTATCTGGGGCTCTAGTTGTCCTGGTCTCCACTTTCTTTCACGGCTGTAGAGGGCTTTTCTAGTGACCGATCCACCGTCCGGTCTCGATACGTACTGACTCCGGGTGACTGTCCCTATGATCTGGGTATAGCCTGGATCTATTCCTTGGGGGAGAACTAGGCCCAGTTGGAGAACCAACTCTCCTCCAACCAGACGAAACCAGCAGGTCAATTCCAGGCTGCTGCAAAGTCAAGAAGAATCATCTGTATCCAGGGCTCCAGCTGTCCTAGTCTAAGCCATCATCAGGGCTCATGGTGACTTTTCCAGTTCCTGATCCATCATCTAGTCTGGTTACGCACTGGATCCGGGTGACTGCAATGCCTTCTGATCTGAATAGAATTGGGATCTGGTGGCTTCGTTGACCTCGGAAAAAGAGAAAAACAGACTAATATTAGTTTAGATACCATTCTTCTAATGATGCTGCAAATATATCAGGTGTTGTGGAAAGTGTTCCTGGTTCTGGTTTATCCAATTTATGCAGCCTAAAAATCCTTTAATGGATTTGGGTATTATAAGTATGTTAGTTTGTCAAGTTTAAGCCAGATTAAAGAGAAGGGTCTTTAATCTAGATTTAAACTGCAAAAATGTATCTGCCTCACAAACACACTTATAGAAGGGTTATTCCATAGTTTAGGCGCCAAGTAGTAAAAGGATCTGCCGCCTGCAATTGATTTTGATATTTTAAGAGAATTAAATGAACGTAGAGGATTATAACATAACAGGAGTTCATTCAAATACTGAGGTGCTAATCCATTAAATGCTTTATAAGTAACATGCAAGATTTTAGAAAAGATACAATGTTTGATAGGGAGCCAGTGAAGATTTGACAGGCCTGGCGTAATATGGTCGTTATTCCTGGTTCTTGAAAGTACCCTTTCTGCAGCATTTTGTACTAGCTGTAATTTGCTTGGTAAGCTTACAGAACATCCACCCAATAAAGCATTACAGGTTACATTACTAACATTGAGGTCATGAATGCATGGATTAACATTTCTGCATTTAACATTGGCCGATATAGGCCGTAATTTGGATATATTTTGGAGATGGAAAAATGCAGTTTGCAATCTTGTTTTTTTTATCTATCAAATGAACCACCAAGAGAGAGTTTACAGAGCAGCCATCAAATCATAGACAGTGTTGTTGGCTGTTACATACAGAGTTTTTAGGTCCTATAATTAACACTTCTGTTTTTCAGAGTTTAGCAGTTGGAAATAACTTGTCATCCATTTGTCTTTATATTGAACACGCATTCCAATAGTTTTTCCAATTGGTGTGTTTCACCTGGCCTCGAGGAAATATAGAGCTGAGTGCAATCAACATAACAGTATAAGCTAACACCAGTTACAGGCAGAATATGTAGTCTCAAAATAATATGAAGAACAACAACGTTAAGCTGGAACATCAGCTTCTTTGGGGTTATTATTCAGTTTCAGCTGGTTTGGTGTTGTTGAAATTAACAATAGTTGCAGTAGGTGGGCAACAATAAGACACCCCTCAAACAAAACAGGAAAGGTGTTACAGGTGGAGGCCACTGACCTTATTCTTCTGTACTCATAATTTTTGACAGTTTTTGACTAGTTTTGGCAAGGGAAAGAATCACTATTGGATGCATGTTAGTATTACTGGAGCCTACAGGCAGTCTAACTCCTCAAGGATTACATTTATATTTAGGCATTTAGCAGACGCTTTAATCCAAAGCGACTTACAAATAGTTGAGAAGACTTACAATAGGTGTACAAGTGCTATAGCAAGGTTACCAAATTATAGAAAGCGAGATAAAACCTGTAGGTGAGAAAAAGGTTAAGGGTTTTTCTAATAATCATTTTTTTTATTTATAGAGTGGGTAGGTTAGAAAAGAAGGTACTCCTAGTGGGTTAGGTGTAGCCGGAAAAGATGAGTTTTTAGGTGTTTTTTAAAGATGGACACCAAGTCGGTCAAGCGTTAACTAAGAGGCAGACTTGTTCCACCATCGAGGAACTGATGCAGAGAACGTACAAGAGAGAGATTTCTTACACTTTTGAGATGGCACCACAAGTCGTTGCTTGTTTGCAGAGCCAGAGATCTGGAGGACCTACACCTTTGAATAAGTGAGTTAAGGTATCTGGGTGCTGAACCTGTGGTGGTCTTTTAGGCAATGAGAAGACATTTAAATTCATTGCGAGCTACTATGGGAAGCCAATTTAGTTTAATGAAGAGAGGTGTTACATTGGTCCTTTTTGGTTCCTTGAACACCACTCTTGCCGCTGCATCCTGAATCATCTGCAGAGGTTAAGTTGTGCACATCGGGAGTCCAGCAAGCAGCGCATTGCAGTAGTCCAGCCTGGATAGGACCAGAGCCTGAACCAGGATTTGTGTGGAATGTTCTGAGAGAAACGGTCTTATCTTCCTAATATTGAAGAGCATGAATCTGCAGGATCTGGCAGTGGCAGCAACATGATCTGTGAAGTTGAGCTGATCATCGATGATTACTCCCAAGTTTCTCGCAGACCTGGAGGGCACAATGGTTGATGATTCTAGTTGGATAGAGAGGTCGTGACAGATCTTCAGGTTGGCAGGGATGACAAGAAGTTCCGTTTTCGCAAGGTTTGGCTGCAGGTGGTGGTGCTTCATCCAGAGTGAGGATTAAGATGTGCCATAGTACAGTCTCAAGAGCTTGGAGAAGATTCAAGGGGACATTCAGTTCCTCTAGAAGACCTTGAAAGGCCTGTGGTTGTTACATTAGCAGGACCATTATCTTCTCCTTTGTGCAAAAAGGAACATGATGAGCACGGCCAGAGCCCTAAAAATGAACTTCGTCAAGGTGAATGCCTCTAAACAAACAATCAAAACAGCCTTTATGAGGTTGGACTTAAAGCCTAATTATCCTTTGTGGGTAGAGCTGTGGAGAATGTTATGCAGACTGTAACATAATTTAGCATGACCAGTTTAGTGGTGGGTCAGTGTTGTTCCAGGGAGAGGTATAGCCATGAAAATATGCACAAGTCCTGGTAACAATGGCATTCTAAAACTACTGAGGGCAATTTTGAGCTGCTGCAATGAAATTTCATCAAACTGGGCTAGACCACTGCATCTTTGGCACCAATGTTAAATAAACTAATTACTGGCAGTGTGCATGTGCTTAGTACATCTAATCATGTCACAAAAACAGTTTAGATTCTGTTTTTTTCCTGTTCACCCTATAATACTGATGTATCGGATATAAGTGGTCTGCAGACTGATCGGCACATGAGTCCATGAGAGTGGTTTAAATGCATCTTTTGTTGACTGCTCTCATTGTATGATATCATATACAAGGATGTGCATGCGCAACATGTGCATGAACACATAATAAATAAAAAACTTCCCTTAAATCTACTCTATTGTGTTAAGTGAGTGCACTTTTCACCATAAATACAGCCCAGAATGTAGGGCCAATGTTATAACTCCATTGGGCTCGGGCTCAAATGCACTGTTGTTCTCGCTCTCACACCTGCTCTGCCTCGATTAGCCTCTTACAACACGTTTGGCAGACTAGGTTTCTATCTTTTAAAAACACCTGAAAAGTCATCTCTTCCTTCTAGACCTAACCCACTAGAAAACCTTCTTTCTAACCTACTCTATGTTACACAGGTTTTGTCTCGCTTTGTGTAACGTAGTAACCTTGTTGTTGCACTTGTTAATCTATTGTTGTCTCTGCTATTTACCATTTCATTGTCTTCTCGATCCTTTTTAAGTCACTTTAGATAAAATGTCTGCTAAATGCCTAAATGTAAATAGGTATTTTATTAATATTTTAACTGATTGTCAAATGGATTTATTGCCTTAATTTTTACCCAGGTAAATGCTTCATATATGACTATTAACTGTTCTCTGAATGCTCTCTTGGCTTCTGATTAGAAAAGTTTTTTTTACATCTGTTGACTTGCATACACTTGTTTTCAAATTTAAAAAATGGGCTTTTAAGTAAACCAAAATTCGCACAAGTGTGTATTTTGAGTTCCCTTAGTGACAAGTAAATTGTAAAACACGTCTCTGAACTTATACAGTAGTCTTGCCCCCTAGTCCGAAAGAGAAAAAATGCTGGTCCTTCTTCATTATAGATGCTGCCTATCCCTGAACAGTTGGTAACAAGGTATGATTTATGTGTGATTAAATCATTACACTGTGAATTTTCAAGTAATTGAAAATAACGCCTTTCATTCACTACAAGCTTCAAGGGCTGTAATTATCCGACTGCTTTAAGTTAAACAGTTGCTGAGGTTCTGCAGGTCTTTTGCTCTCCCCTGTTTAGGAAGGGTTTTCTGCGACCAGGCATCCCTTGAGTAGGTGGAAAGTAGTTTGCTTTTGAATTTTGATGGATACCCTCACCTTTTGCCATGAAGACCCACTCTACTCGTGGTATGGTTACCTCTAGACCTTATGGTCAGGGGCTTCACTTTAGTATGCATGTGATGCGACGCGGTGGACCTCCCTGCTTACTTTTGTCAGGTTTTATGGGCTTGACTTATGCCCCTATTTGGAGTCCAGTGTTCAGTTCATACAATGGTATGGTAGCATTGTAGCATGGCCATCTCATTTTCCAATACGTTGTGATGGTGACACAATTTGAATTTCATCGAAAGGGAATGCCTTGGGTTGCTTCTGTAACCCTTGTTACCTGAGAAGGGGACAAGAAAATGCATCTTCCTGACATGCTACCTGCAGCCTTGAAGAACCTTGCTCCAGCATTTGTTAAGGTGATATTATAAGTGAATGTTTTAATTAATAAATGTAAAGGGGTGATGTGAAGCCCAAAAAACGAGTCAAGTGATGTGAAGCCCAAAAAACGAGTCAAGTAAGAAATAGTAGATATTAACATAAATGCACTTAGTGCATTTTGTAACCTGATGCATGCATTTAAAACAAGATATTTAAAATGTCTCAGCTGGTGCCTGCAAATTTTTCTTTGACCTATGTGTTTATAGTGTATATAGAATGCACTGCATGTTGTTTGCTTATTTTGCTCAAAAGCAGTTCATAAAAGTTAGAAAATATTACTCTATCCAAGGCTCTAGAGCAGTAGTTCCAACCATACAACTTTGCAATGCTGCTTGTTAATGTTCGTTGGAGCGAAGAATAATTTACATGTTTTACCATTTCACTTTTTAAATGCCAAAGGTCACACGTTATAAATATATCTGATACTTAGTTCTGTTAAAGTGTCTTAAAGATGTCTGAAAAACCTTTAAGTCACAATATAATTCCCACATTTACTGTCTTACTCTAAAGCTTTCAGTAATTAACTGTTATTCCAAAATAGTTGGAAGAATTTAAAAAAAATGGGTTGCGAGGCAACTTTGGAAGAACAAACTTGGATGGATGCTCCAATGAGCTCTGGGACTTGAAGTGGGTTCCATATCCGCAGTTCTGCATTTTATGCATCCTTGAGATTGTAAAAATTATCTTTCCCATGTGTTTCCATTGTGGCTGTTTTCTCCCATGGACTCGGTATCCTCCATTTACCTCACCTGTGTCATGTTTGTCATCTGTGTCATATTTGTCTGCTATTCCATCATCATCAAACTCAATGCGTTTAAACCAATGCATGTGTCTTTGTTCGTGGGTCGTATCATCAGTATTACGTTTATGTGTGAAGTGATGTTCAAGTTTTTTGCTCCTCTGCGGATAGACATGTGACATCAAGACACACCTGGGTACTGAAATGAGTTCTCTGGTCTTGATTTCTTAAATACCGTGTATACATATGATACTTCTGTTATGGGTGTCTTCTGAGGGCCATTTTCATCCTGGCCAGTGAGGGTCACCCTCAGTGAGCTATCCAGGATCATGCCTCCTTTGGAACCATGGATGCTTTCCACATCATGATGTCTAGTCTTTCCAACCTTGAAGATGGCGCCATTGCTCCTCGCGCAGCTAATCAACCTGATTTCCCACACCTGTACTTGATCATTTATAAGTCTGTTTGATCCATGCCTTTGTGTTCTGTCTTGACCCATTTTCATGGCGTACCCTGTTATTAGAGTTCTAAGTCTCTAGTCTTGAATTTTGAATCCTTGTGTCTGTTTTGTTTATGAAAGCATCCGCTTTCTAGTATTATTTTGTACTTTGTATAATTTTACTTTAAAATTTTTTGTTTTTTAAGACTCTATTTGCTCTTTATGATTAATATTTGGCTCTTTGTGAGTGGGTTAAAGCTCATGGTTTGAAGACTGGAGACCCAGGTTCAATCCCCGCCCCAAGCTGAGCATTTATAGACCCTAGTCTATATTTTTTTGCCTCTTTTAACTCGCCCCTATCAGCGTAAGCCCATCTGATGACTTTCTGTTTTCCATTTCTTTGCTAATAGTTTTGTTTTATAGTTGGTTCAGCCATAGCAATGGTTGGGAGAGTAGTTGTGTTATGTCGTCTCGCCACTCTGAGGCTGCTTAGGTAGCAGCGCCATTAAAAAGTCACCTTGTTAACAGTTGTTCTACCACTATAATCATATTAGAGGCATTGGTTTGAGGTCAAACTATGAGTTTGTGTTTCTTTAACCTAGTTTTAACGCTTAGGCTTACTTTATGTTAGTATAAATCAGATATTTCAAATACAGCCAGTTGCATGTCTCAAGCACAAGAAACTAATTTTCCTGTGGCCTGGCCTAAGTGGCCTAATGGGGGACAGTTCGGATTTGTGGTTAGAAAGTTGACTTGTAAGCATAAGGTTGCTGGGTCGAATCCCAGTGCCAGCAGAAAAATCCATTATTCCTTTTCTGTTTCGAGTGCAGGGTAAAGAGAGTCTCAGAATAGAGTAACAAGACATAGCAAGCATAGAGGAGAGATAAGGGAAGGAAAAGGAAAAGATGCGACCGCCTTCGCCAAGAGCCAAACGAGAGCTTTTAAAGTCAGCACATATTTTCACCAATTGACTTATAAACATAACCATATAAGATAAACCAAAAATAGATTCCATTTATTATTATATTATAAGAATGTTATTTGAGTCGATGACAATGAAATACAAAAAGTTGCTAAAGGAATGCATTCTTAAATAGAAGATATAGAATGCACTGCATGCTATTTGATGACCTTGCTTACGCTTCTCCGAAGCATGATGTATGTAAGTCTACATGTAATAATTTCCTGTAGCTAATGTACACTGGATAGTGCTTGCAACACCAATGTCATTGGTTCAATCCTAGAGATTGCACTTACTAAGAAACAACTGTATTATATGATGCAGTGCAAGTCGCTTGCAAGTGTCTACAACCTTTGGGACTTGGCTTACGATGCTTTCGGGAAATGCATCACTGATTGTTCATAACCGCTTCCATTAATCATAAATGGAGGCTAAATGTGTTTTTTGTTCTGATATGCAGTTTTTGGTGTAAAACCTATTTAGTGTGTGCCTATCCAAATATTACTCAATAAATTGAATTTTCCACAGGTTAAATCCCCTTAATATGCAAAAATGGCTACATTTCCATCCCTCTAGGCGTATGAATACATGTAATACTTGTCACCTTTGTAAGCCTTGTCACCTTTATTTATATAGCGCTTTAGACAAAATACCTTGCATCAAAGCAGCTTAACAACAATAATTAGTGAACAGTGTGTCATAATGCTTGATGTTAAAAGTTAATACATTATTGAATTCGGGGATTTTTTTTCTGTTCAGTTTAATGGTTTCTGTGCATTCATTTTCAATTCGTTGGTGTCTTTGTTCACTTTAAAAAAGGTCTGTGCGTTCAAATTCAATCAAATACTTGCCGCTTTTATCCAAACTGACTTACAAGTATTATACAGTTGCCAATTATCACTAACTAATTGGGATAAGGTGTCTTACTCAATGGCACTTTAGTCATTGTCTGCTGGCACTGGGATTGGAACAGCGACCTTCTGTTTACAAGTCCAACTCTCTTACCACTAGACCACGACTGGTAATTTCAGAGATAAATTTGTAAAAAAAATTGCCATTTTTCTAAGTAATAAGTCTCTTTTGTCAAAATCGTGTATGAAGTGTAGATTTATGTAAAAAAATGCGCATTTTAATGGTTTACTCTGATCAGTAGAAAAAAATTAGGGAGCATGAATACTTTCCCTAGCCACTATTACTACAATTCTAACCTATAAACATGTTACTATTTAAGCAATTATTTTGATTTACATGTCTGTGTTCTGTTCCGTAGGTCAGTTAGCAGCAGGCACTTGTGAGATTGTAACTCTAGACAGAGACAGCACTCAGCCACGCAGGACAATCGCAAGACAGACGGCTCGCTGTGCATGTAAAAAAGGACAGATCGCTGGGACAACAAGAGCCAGGCCGGCTTGTGTAGATGGTAAGATATCTTTTTTTGCAGACAAACCTGCTATTTTATTTTCCATGTATAAAGCAAAGACCCAAAATACTAATGTCGGAAATCAACCACCAGTTCAGCTATGTTACCATTTGTTGTCTAAAAAGTGTTTCAATACTTCAACCCGTAAAAGTCTATGCCTGCTGCCAAAGAGTGGAAATACACTCTTTGAAAGCCACATTTATTAAGTTTTGTCTTTGCTCTCTTAGGTGCAAGTAGTTTATTAGGCAATATATATTATTTATTGAAAAAAAAAACAATATATAGTTTGCTTACTGCAGAATTCTTGTATGATTAGACCTGGTTGGTTCTTTTGTGTTTACTATTGTGATAGATTGAATAAGCGGTCCAAGTCACAGGGACTAACCCTAAATAATACCACCCTTAATACCACCAGTGAATCATCTAGTCCCAAAGGGACCTCTGCTGAGTATATTTAGTGAGTATTCATGAGTGGATGCCCCCATCAACATCTGCAAAGCATTTGCTGATCCATCAACCCTGTACCCATTATGGACCAATTGATCAGCCCACCAATTAATCAGAAAGCCATCTGATCTTCTCTCAACCCCTAAGTTAGTTGAGGTGGGCTATGTTATTTTATTTACTATGGAGCCAGCTTCCACCCAAATTTTTTTACGTTCCCGAAAAGTCATTCCCTTATCATCACTGTCATTGTACCACTGATTTCAAGGCCCCCAGATTCATCTAAGTCCTCTGCAGCTTAAATAAATGTTTCTCTCAGCAGAGAGGGTTTTCCACAAAACTGACAAGCACTAGATGTTTTTGTCTTTGGCCCTATTCTTAGTCATCTCTATAGATTGTTGTTTATGTAAATCTAAGGATTAATACTCATTCCAAAAAATCGTACCATGGTCTTTTTGATGCTGGAAGAGCAGGGCAGGACCAGCAAATATGAAGAACAACTGCTCTGGACCAGTTGAGTAACCTCGCTATCAGAAATCTTGCAAAATGCAACATGGTGGTGTTCAAAAGCAGCGCATGAAGTAGTATTTGACAGTACCTCTGGCAAAGTCATTTAAATGAGAAGTCATCTAACAAGCACCACCAAGTGAGGGTCTTTAGCATCAACATTTAATGATGTGTCAGATGAATCTCAAATTTTTCATGTTTTTCAGAAAAAATATTATTTGGCAAATGACAACTACTTTTCAAAAATGTCATGAATCTGAATCATAAGTTAAGACACATGCGTACATACCTGAATTTCTTCCTAAACTTCTCCTTTTGTTAATGAATAGAGATTGAATTGCCTCGATACTATCGAGTCTCGAAAAAATATTTTCGCTCGGTACCAAATTTCGATACCTAAGGGTTTAATTTTGTCAACATCAGTGAACAAGTAAAATCAGTAAAGTTATCATGCTTGACATGCCAAAATCAAATAGATCACGATTTAATGTTTGCGATAAAATAATTGCTGCCAAGACGGGCAACCGGTCAAATATGATAAAGCATTTGACAGTGCACGGATATAACATAAGAAGAAGTTGCTCCGTGATTAAAAAAAAAACTTTCCGGAAAACAAACAGGATGTTTTGACCGCAGAGATAGAAAACACAATAATTCGATTTTAGTATTTTGAACAAAACTTAATGACCTTAAGTGACATCGTATTCCTAATCCATAGGGTTCAATATGATGTTGGTCCAGCTATAAACGCTTCAAGTTTTCTGAAAAGTGTTTCAACAAGGTTTAGGAGTTTATGGGAATTTTTGACCATTCTTCCAGAAACTCATTTGTGAGGTCACACAATGATGTTGAAAGAGAAGGCCTGGCTCTAAGTCTCCGCTGTAATTAATTCCAAAGTTGTTCTATCGAGTTGACATCAGGCCAGTCAAGTTCATTCACACCAGACTCTGTCATCCATGTCTTTATGGACCCTGCTTTATGCACTGATGCACAGTCATTTGGGAAGAGGAAGCTCCATACTGTTCCAGTGGCCAAAATATCTTGGTATTCAGAGTGAGTGTGATATAAATACCTGATATTAATTATTTGGATGGATTAGCGAATACTTTTGGCAACGTAGTGTATTTTTATAAACATTGTTCCAACTGAGGGCGTGATTAAAGCGGTGCTCGGGCGGGAGCATTTGCACTCCTCCAAAATAAAGGTGCTTCACGATGCAATAGAAGAACCTTTTTTCGCTCAATGCATGCAAGAAGAACCTTTTATCTTATGGTTCTTTAAATAACCCTTTGACTAAACAATTTTTTTTGGAACCAAACATTGTTCTTCTATGGCATCGCTCTGAAGAACTTTTTTAAGCACCTTTTATTGAAGAGTGTACAAGCATCTCATCATCCACAGGTTTAGAGTATGTGGTCCATAAGGTACACCTTATGCCATTTTGATATTATGCAGTCCACATCATGCCAACCTAAAGAGACTGAACTGCCAATTGTTAGTCTAACCAATCATATCTTTGATGTCTCTAAAAGTGCGCTCTTTCCTTAGAGCACGGGCAGCAATAATTTCTTTAATCATAAAAAGTCTAATAGGATATAGGGTTGGATCAGATGGGATAGGACAGAATAGGATAGGATAAGATGTGTATTTTGCAGATTAATACAAATCTTAAAAAACAGCACAGCATCCTGAAGCTAAATGGTTGTGCCCAGTTTCTGGCTAATCATTTTGACAAATAAATGCAAGGCAGATATACTGTAGCACTGGCCAAATGATTCAGTTCTTAATAAATGGCTTACTGCCACACCAGGTGGTTCCAATTCCCTGTTCTTCACGTTATAGCAAACAAGGCCATCCCATGATAAAGTGCTAGCAGGTGTACTGCTGTTTCCAAGCTGTTGAGTACATAAATTATTATTGATGTAACATTAAGTACTATTTCATAGGTTTCTATCTTGAAATTATTCATTTACTGCTTTTTCTTTTGCTTATGGTAGTATTAGTGTACAGTTGGCAGGGTATTTAGACTGTTTCAGAACCCACCTGTACTTTTTATGGAGTTAAGCAAAATGTAGATCACTATAAAAAAGTTAAAGAACTGTTTCTTCCAAAACTCTGAATTATGTGGTTTTAAGATGTGAGAAAAAATAGAGTTGAGATTAATTTACAGTATATACATGTTAAGATATATTGATGCATAACTCTCTGCAGAATACACTGTGTTATCGTACATTTTTCAGTAAGTTATACTGCAAGGTTTTGTTTTTGTTTTCTGTAATTTTCCAAAAAAATTAAAGCAAACATAAGGCTTTGTAAATTTTTTAAAGATAATAAATTTGCATTTTTATAAATTAAAATTTAAAGATTACAGTAAATTACAATTTATTTATCCCTCTCGGGTCTAAGGTTGTTTTGGAGCCCTGGAGGAGTTTTGACGTTTTGACATTCGTGTCAGGTCTGATATCACTGCATGCAGCACAAACTGGGCTAGAATAATATACAAGGGGCATGCATGTACATGATTGTGTTTTTGAAAAGCGATGTTAATGCTTGGTTCGTGAGAAATATACACAAAGTCCCTCAGCCCCTAGTACCGTGTTTCAAGAGTCTGTCAACCTCTCCCGTGTCCCCAGTGTTTACCATCGGTTCAAGGCAGTGTTCAGCAAGTTCCGGGCTACTTCCTTGCCACCGCACCGCACTTACGACTGTGCTATTATTCTACTCCCTGGTTCCTGCCCTCCTAGGGGTCGGGTCTTCTCCTTGTCCCCCCCTGAACATACAGCTATGGATACCTACGTTAAGGAGTCCTTGGCAGCCGGCATCATCCAAGCCTCTACTTCCCCAGCTGGGGCAGGCTTCTTTTATGTAGAAAAGACGGGGGTCTTAGGCCTTGTATTGATTACCGGGATCTCAACAAAATGTCATGGTTTCGGAATTGATATCCCCTTCCTCTCATGGCCACTGCTTTCGAATTGCTGCAAGGGGCTTCCATTTTTACTAAAAAGCTTACCATCTTGTAGGGATCCGGCAAAGAGACGAATGGAAGACGGCCTTCAACACCCCCACAGGTCACTATGAATATCGGGTGATGCCGTTCGGGCTCACAAATGCCCCTGCAGTATTCCAGGCCCTGATTAATGATGTTCTCCGGGACATGCTTAATCTGTTTGTCTTCGTATAACTGTATAGCAGGATTCTCCAGAGACTCCTTGACAACTATCTCTAAGTTAAGCCTGAGAAGTGTGAATTTCATGTTTCCCAGACTCAGTTTCTCGGGTTTATTGTCACTCCGGCTCTGCTTTAACATCATACATCTGACAGGAGCTTTTGGATATCTGTGGAGACTTTTCAAACAGTTTTATCATCAATCTTTGATTCATCCCTGAGATTGCCAGAACACCCGAGGCTAAACACTCTACCCAGCTGGGCGGAAACATAGGTGGGGGAAGCGTTGAGGTCTAAGAGCTAAGCTAAAGGCTACACCATTCCGGCTCTCTTTACCTTGCATTTTACTAGCTAATGTGCGGTCACTGAACAAACTGGACGATTTACAACTTTGCATCACCAACAGTAAGAGACTTTTCGACTGTAATGTCATGGTTTACACAGAATCATGGTTACACAGCAATTTACCAAACAATGCTATTGAGCTAGCAGGATGCTACACGCTCCGGGCAGATAGAACAGCAGAGGACTCCAGCAAGACAAGAGGCGTTGTATTGTGCATTTATGTCGACAAAGCTTGGTGTACGAACACTGTGACTGTTAGGAGACACTGCTCAGCTAACCTAGAGTCATGGTTAAAAATTGTTTCTCACACCCAAGTATTCACCCCTCATCAACTGCGTGAATCCATCAATGAGGACCATCAAAGTGTGGCCAAGTGAAGCAGACTTTACTTCAGGACAGATTCCAACACACGGACTGGAGTATTTTTGGTTCTCAGGCTGCCGGGGGCTCTCATACGGACATTGACACTTATATCTCCTCCATACTGGATTACATCAACAACACCATTCATGTAAAAGATGAAAAAAAACTAATCAGAAACCATGGAGGAACCAGGAGGTGCGACTTCTGCTGTAATCAGGCAACACCGCCTTCAGTTCAGATGACGCTCAGGCCTATAGTATATCCAGGGCTAACCTGAAAAAGGGCATCAAGAAGGCCAAGTATTGCTACCAGCTGAAGGTAGAGGATCACTTCTCTAACTCTGACCTCCGACGCATGTGGCAGGGCATCCAGGCCATCACTGACTACTAGTCCAGCAACACTACTACAACGGTCACAGACATCTCCTTTCTAAATGAGCTAAATGACTTTTATTCTCGCTTCAACACGTGTGCTTAGTGCATGTGCTGAGCAGCTTGCAGGGGTCTTCATGGACATTTTCAATCGGTCCCTCAACCAAGCAACTGCGCCAACATGCTTTAAGACCCCATCCATCGTACCAGTGCCAAAACACTGGTACGAAGCAAAGAGGACGCAGTATACACAGTTCTGCACTCTACTCTCACACACTTGGACAATAACAACTCCCCCACCTCGGACAGTCTAATTGCAGTTCACAACAATACTTTAAGTGTATCTAATATTCTGTGGTTTAATTCGTTTGTCCATACATTTCTTGTTTGCAAGGAGATAGCACATCCTGATGTAAGTCAAACCACACAGATGTAGTGGTACTCTGCCGAAATTAGCAGATGTATTGATTGTATCTTTATGATTAAAAATCACAGAGATATTTATTGTTTTTTCCGTGTTATAATAACAACGTGCCTGAAACGCCCAGCGTTTATTGACCCCTGAGGGTTAAGGCACTCAAAAAGTTCTTCAAATGGTTTTTATATTGGTAAAAGCACTGAAAATTAAGTGTGGGCTAACTAAGAGCAATGAAGAAGTGAAATATCGGGTAAACAAAATTTTGATCAACCCTCCAAAACACACAAAAACACTAAATTTAATAAAATGAATAAAAAAAATGGGCATATGGTCTTTTAAACTGTACAGAGTGAAAGAAACCCAGAGAAGCTGCTGTCTTTCTATCCTGAGGGAAAACAGACCAAAACTGAAGTCCCTGAAAATAAACATTTGCACTCAAATTAAAGGAGAATTTTCTCGCAAATGACTTGTATTAACAGAGTTTGGTCCATTTAGAAAAATTGCCTTGTGAACCAAGATGTAATTGCAAGATCAGAATATGAATCAGAATCAGCTTTATTGCTAAGTGTGCTTGCACACACAATTCATTTGTTTTAGTTACAGAACTTCCAGTTCACAACGTAAGTGACAAGACAAGTAACATAATAAAAATCAATATGTAAGTTGAACACACAGTGGTGGAAATGCAATGGTACAGAAGAGCTATGGATGAAGGACATAACACGTCTTTAACACCGTTATATCTGTATACCATCTTCTGTTGATGTAAAAGCATGTCCCACCACTCCGCGTTTCTCCCGGTAACTCTGTAACGTGATCCGCTCTGAACAGCTTAAAGTCAGATAGATGTAATGCACTGTCCGGGATGGTTTCGTTCAGCCAGTTTTCTGTGGAACACAGAGCATCAGAGTTTGAAAAATCCTTGTTTTTGTGTAAAAGCAGGTGAAGTTCGTCCATTTTGTTGGGCAGAGAGCTGAGAATCTGCAGATGAATGCTTGGTAACAACGTTCTGAAATCCGCTGTCTGATCTTAACAAGCACGCCGGCTCGTTTTCCAAGCTTGCGTTTCATACGGAGCCCTAACAACCCAGCTGCTCCGTGGAGTGCAATACCCAGCAAAACGTCCGATAAATCTAAAAAACTGGTTGCAAATCAGGTGGTGTGCAATGCCGAATGTTCAGCAGTTCGTCTCTTGTGAAACTGACAGTTTGTGACAGACATAAAATAGGACAAACTGACAAAAACAACAAAACAACCGGAGAGCTACACACCGTGGCGGCCATACGTAGGGCCATCTTGGTAGCTATTTACCCCCAAACTGAGGACAAAGAGTTTCTAAGCTTGTAACAAATTTGATCAAATACATTGTATTACGTGCTAATAAAAAATTCAAAGACTCAGACTGAAACTTGTTTAAGCTGAATTAGGAAATATAGAATCAATAATTGAAGATAATCGTCAAACACAAGGAATGGAGTATCAAAAAAATTGTCTTAAATGAATGTCCTTATTGAGTGAAACAATGCCCAAAAGACATTTATTTAAAAAAAATTGCTCCATCCCAAAATAACCAAACAAAATTCAAACGTATTTCTACTCAAAAATTGACCAGTACATAACACAATTAACCTTACTTTAAAGCTCAAATTAACACAAAATAGGTCCCCAGATTCAATTAACCAAAATACAATTTCTAAGACCACATAAAGCATTAGTGGAGCATTTTTGTTAATGACTCAATATATCAACGTTACAAGCTACATAAGTTAATAAGTTGGGGGTGATTCTTTCTTTGTCCTTTGTTGTTAAAAGCCAATGCATGGATATGTTACACATGCATTTTATTTCTCAACTTTTTATGTTCACTTAGGACATAACGAAAATGAAAGTGAAGTGACGTGTGGCCAAGTGTGGTGTCCCATACTTGGAATTTGTGCTCTGCATTTAACCCATCCAAGTGCACTCACACAGTAAGTGAACACATACACACACACACTTTGAACACACACCCAGAGCAATGGTCAGCCATGCTGCAGCGCCTGGGAGCAGTTGGGGGAAAAGATGCCTTGCTTAGGGGATTCACCTCGGTTGTTGGATTAAAGGTGGAGGAGAGTGCTGGTTATTCACTTCCTTCGTCTTCGATCCCCGCTGATACTGAGTACTGAATCAGCGACCTTGGGATTTCAACACCCAAACCACACCATGATTCCCCTCAACAGATTTTGTTTGTGTGGGTACTTAAATACCGAATGTTTGTTTAAAGATTTAAAAGACAAATAGAAAACTCAGTTCAATATTTGTGTCTCCAAGCACCCTAAGGTGCTTGAATATTTAAATTGAGTTTAAAACACAATAGTAAATTTTCACGATAATGCAGCGGTATCATAAACAGGAAAGCAACGTTCTGTCTGTTGTTAGAGTGGAGTCAATTTTTCCAGCTCATAACTGCTATTAAACATAAAGAAACACCTTTAGGTTGTGCACTGTAGAGGCAGGACGAGGAGCCCTGATTGCCTTGAATCTTTAAGTTTCTCCTGTGTTAAATAAGTATATACAGTACGATTAGTGGCAGCATCAAGTTTTATACCAGGGGTCGCCAACGCGAGGTATAATAAACATTGAAAATGATTTTGTCAGTACATTGAGTCGCACGTCTACACAACTGGGTGGTGCAAATGTGTCAGGGACATTTCTATCTATATCTTTAAATAGCGGCAGAAGTGCCACGTGTTAACAACGTCTGCTCCGTGCGTGCTGCTTCATTCAAAAGCCCACTGAATTAAGAGCAGCATACACCATGATTAAATATCATCATTATTGCTGACACGCAGAACAGATTAATGAATAATTTTACTTTAACACAACAGCAGCTAAACAAATTGCAGAAATATTAAAACATTGAAATTATAGATTGGCTATTTGCACTAAGTGCAGAGACTATTCACACTAGCTCGCCAACAATGTGAAAAACAGTACAGAAACTTCACCACTACAAACTGCAAATTTTGAAGGATAATACAAAGAACACTTAGATTACAAAATGGTCTATTATAGCTTCCATAAATGTGGACAAAAAGATTTTGGCCTAATCCCCGGACGTCTACAATGTCTGCCTTCACCCCTGGAGCCGTCCATGTTCAACTAATACATTTAAAGTAATAAAGAATAAGAGTTAAATGTATTGTTTAAGGTGTGTTTTGTTGACTTAGGCATATAATGTGTCATTACCGAGGTTGCCCAAATCAGATATATTTTGTGAGTATTAGCCTCGATATAGGCCTGAATATAGCAGAAGTCTGAACTAGCAAGGTTTACACCTCAGCCATGTGGGACACACATAGTAGGTTAGAATTCGTATTTTTCAACAATTGGGCAAGCAAGAAGATCCTTGGGGATTTACAAAGAACAAAGTACACTGCAAACTGTTTTTTACACTGGTTTGCTTTATGGTAATCTGCTTAAATTGAATGAACAGTTATTTTTTATTATGTAAGTGTAACAACGGCTTACCACAACCCCCCACACTAGAACTGTCTCCCAGCTTCACCCGTTCACAATAATTGGAATTTTAATGCCACTGACCTCCTTTCCCATCTCCCCTTTCACCGTGATGTATTACTTATTGCATCTGCAAGTCGTCAACCCAGACAGTTTTTTGTTTGTCTATGTTCAATGTCAGGTTTAGTTGTTTTATCCGTGTTGACTAGATCAGACCCCTTGTTGGCATATTTACCAGTGGTTGCTACCTGTTAATACTTACACATTATCCGACTCAGTTACCTGTGGGTATTACCTGCTTCTGTTTACTTAAATGTTTAACCTAGTAAGGATCTGGTAAATATTAACACATTTTTTAGTGATACTCTTCGTTATGTGTTATTTTAACGCATGCAGTGTTTCTTTTCCGTGGTTCCCTTTTTGCGTAACCATGTGCTTATTAAGGAAAGACCCCACTAATTGAAAAAGTTGCTGAGTTCAATCAAAGCCTTTTTATGAATCAAATTATTAAAATAAGTAGTACTTTATTAAAATGAGTATTTGTTGTGACCACCCTTGCACAGTTTTTCAGGTAGCTTTGAAAGATAATTTTTATCCAGGGTCTTGGAGACATTAACATAAGCCCTATTTGGATTGGATGAGTTTACGGGGGAAGTTAGAGTAATATAATTATTTCGACAGAACCAACATATTGTTATGCTACTTAAACTAATAATAAGTGTTACTTGCATTGTTTCACAAAGACCCATGAATCATAGTCAATTGACCAGATTATTGAGGAGAGGTTTGCAAACATTTTTATAAGCGATAAATTGATATGATCTTAGATGGGGGCAAAAATTCCCCCCAACTCTACTAAACATTGCGACTAAACATTGCGCCCAACTTTGATGGGCCTTGGCCTTGTTGTGAAGAGACTGGCAGCCTCTGTAAAAACATACCTCAAAATGGGGTGTAAGGTGTACCCTTAAAGTGTAGGGCTACCCCAAATTCCTCATAGATCCTGGATGCCATATCTTAAAACTACAGTTTCAAAGAGACTAGGGGTGGACTCATTTTACTAGGGCAACCAATTACTGTCCGTGATCATCATGAATCAATTAAGCCATGCACATAGCAGCTATATACAGCAATCGATCCTAAAGACTGCCATTTAAAAGGATTAATGCTGCACAATTCCAATTAAGACAAAGGGGTGGACTCATTTTACTGAGGCAATCAATCACTATTCCATAATTTTCACAAAGTTATGAAGCCACGCACATAGCAAACAAACACATTAGCCTGGCAACCGTTAATCCAGTCTTATATCTCTGCATCAGAATGTTGTAGAGACAAGGGGGCTGATTTATTTTGGAATAATTATTAATTTATTATTAATATTATTAATTTAAATACCACAAGCCACGCCCATAGCAACCAAACTCATTAGCCTGGCAACCATTTAGCCAGACCTATATCTCTGCATCACAACGTTATAGAGACATGAGGGTTGGATTGTTTTACTTGTGACTTGGAATATTAATAATTTAAATCTCACATGCTACGCCCATAGCAACAAAAACACATTAGCCTCACAACCAGTAAGCCAGACATATCTCTCCATCGGAAAGTCGTAGAGACACGGGTTGGTTGATTTCCCTCAAGTAGACATGAAGCATCATGCTAACGATACGTTAATCACGTTAGCATCATGCTATTAACAGTGCATTTGTGTCATCTTCATGTCAACAATGTTTTAAACACGTCATGCTAGCAACGTGCTTATCATGTTAATGTCATGTTAGCCAAGTGTGAATTGCCTCAACGTCATGCTGAAAATGTGCTTTTCGTGTCAATATCATAGTATCAAGGTGTTATTCACATGCTTCATTTCAACACTTCGATAGTAAAATTCTTAAACATGCTAATTCATGCTAACAACATATTAAGAAGGAGCTCTTTAGAACTATTACCTTTAAAACTGTTTTAAACTCTTTAGGCCAGGCTTTGTCAAGCTAACATAAAGTTTTACTCAAACATTAATATCTAGTTTAGGTAATATTAATCTGTAAGATTAATCGCGATCTGCACAGGAGTAAAAATTATAGTAAAATAGTAGAAGGGAGGTATCTCCATCTACGCATCCCTGTCACCTGCGTTATCAGATGTGTGTACCGTGTATCACACGTGCAAAAATTAACATGTAATTTTATCGTAATCAACTCAAATTTAAATACTTGAACCGTTTAGTAATAGGCACTTATCTTATAACTGAAGTGTAGCACTTTCGGAAAAGTGCTTTCAGCTTGTTTTCAATGATATGCGTTGAACATACCAGATCCGCAGAACACAAGGGTTTCCATATTTGGAAAAACACAAAACTACAAAAAAGGTATATTTTAATATGTTTTACACCTGGTCTATTAGGAAATTACCTAAAGTAATTTTCTCAGATCTTTTTACAGAAGTTATTCCACTGCGTTTTGTTGCCCTGTACGTATGTAATGACAATAAATTGAATCTAATGTATAGGCCATTTTTCTTTTTACGCACATTACTAAAGACACATAAACACAAACATACAGTCCGCATTATTACTTTTCTATAACGGTAACAACCTTCCTTCTTGTTTTACAGCGCGGTCCAAGAATCTTATAAGATCAGTAACATTACTGCGGGATTCTGCTATTAAATTACTACTTGTTTACAACAAAAATGTAGTTTTAAAGTGATCAGCCCCTCAGGGTAGAGTTGAACTGAATTTCCTTGCAGATAATACGCTACGCATCAGCAGACATTGCGTTTTTTAATTATTTCTTTTTGGCATGGATCATGTCGAGGTTGACATTTCCACCACTGGCGTATAGCTACTCCTGCTGCAGGGGGGAAATGTCAGCAAGCATCTGCGAGTCCATGATATCGCTCAGGGTGAGGTTTGTAGACGCCAGGCGCAACCAAACAGACAGTGTCTGCGAACACTGGCATACCAAATGGGCTCAGTCTGGCATTTACCAAACAGAAGTGAGGATAAATACACTGTCCTTTTCATACAAAGTGGGGGCCTATAGACAATTGACGTAGTTAGTTACTTTATCCAACAAAAATTCAAAAGTTGCCCCACTTTGTCGTTGAAGGTTTCAACAACTTTTACACAAACGGTTTGAGAAAAATTACAAAAAAGTCAACATTTTCGCTTTTAATTAACCTGAATCGAATAGATATCACTTCTCTTTGTTAGGATTCTGGGCGTTTTAACTGTTTTTTAGGCTTACCCTAACAAGTCTTGCAATGGCCTGCTTGAGAACGATGTTGTGCATTTTGCCCTAACTGCTTCTGAAACTTGTCAACATGTCTTCTTTATGCCAATGCATTATATGGTAGTTGTCAAACACTGTTGGATTGTGTTATACGAGGACATGAATAAGGCCCAGACAAAAAAGATTGAAGTTTTTATTTTCACTTTAATAATTTAATTTATCTGTTGAACTGAAGATACCTGCCATTTATATTTCCATAAGATGTTTTTTAAATCTAACCTAGCTCACTTTGCTGTTATCGGCTGCCCAGCTTTGAGCTAAATAAGCTGTTACGTGCCACTAAACCAAGAACTTTGCAATAATGTTTGCGAATGTTTGTTGGATTTATTCTTTGGGAACACTGAAATTGAACTAGGCTGTCAACAATGTCCATTACTGGCTAATTAATCTTATGGGAAATGTTGCCCTAAACTAAAATTAACATGAAAAACAGCTCACAGGTCATCCTGGTTTTTGGCTTTTAAATTTGACAGGGGAAAAAATAACTTGCGTACTTTGTGAAGCAAACTGATTTACTGTAATAATCCACACAAACAGGACAATAATAAATGAATGGTTAGGTTATTTGTCAATGTGTGAACTGTGTAAAGCATAATGTACATACATATATTCTTGTGGTTTAAGTTGAATATCATATACCAGTGCTTCCCACATTTCAGAGGGGTAAGGCCCCTCAAAAATCATAGCACTGGCTCCATGGTTCCCACCTGATTACAAATATATATCGTATTTAGATATATTCTAGATATATTTAATAAAGAATATGCACAAAATTATCAACTAGTTTGTAAGAATTTTATTTGAATTATGAGAGCTTTTATATACAGTAATATTTCTATTGCCTTGTAAAGGTAAGATATTGTAAGCATTCTTTACAAATATTTTATACCTACAAATATTAACTGATTTCTGCACACCATATTGCATCAAAGTGTGTAATATCCTCATCGTAAAGGATAAAATGTTTTTATATTTTTTATATTTGTGTAAACAAACAGTTATATTAGGGCTGGCCCATATATTTAATATTTAAATTGACCCCCCTTTCCCCAACCTAACCTAGGAATTGTTCGAAACGAGTTTGCTTTATTTTGGTTTTATTTTACCATCTGGGATCTGCCATCCGTCGTCGAGTCCCACCAGTTACCACTCTTATTACACCGGAAAATGTTTGTTTTTACTATAGTTTGTATTTTAGTGGGTGTGCTTGTGCTGCCGGGGTCTTTTTTCATCTTGTAGGGCGCAATCTCCCTTACTCACTCGGCAGCATACATCTGTTTAGGCGCTGCAGTGAATTAGCTAGCAAAAAACTTCAAACACACTTTGTTTGCAGGGGGTGTTGTCTGTTTTCGGTCCGACGCGCAAAACCGAAACAATTCCACCTTGCTTGACCTGCACCATTTCCCCTTGTTTGGTCTCGGAGACTTCCCCTGACACCACAGCAGTAGCCATCATGGCCCTGACACTGCAGTAGTTGGACTCTCTTCAATTCTTGTTTTTTGGGGCAGCGTCTTGGCCACAGCTCTTCCTGGTTTGAGCTTCAAAGCCTCGGCGGCTGTTGTCCCCAGCCTATGGCCTCCTGAAATGCCAGGATCTCCATTGCCTCATGAACTGCTAGTGATCTTCATGGCTTTCTGAACTGTCAGGGCAGCTTTGGACCCTGTCAGCCATTTCTGATTCACTCGTTAACTCTGACTCTTTATATACTCACTTCTGTTCTAGTTTGATCTAGTTTGTAAGGTCTAGTTGCCATTTGTTTGTGCTAGTGTTATAATTTCATCTCTAGAAATCTATAGAAAAGTTTATCTATAGAAAACCTTCTCGTCTGCTGTCCAATGAAATGGTGACCCTGTAGAACATTGTGTTTGTGCTTCACCTTCCTTCCATTTCTAGTGACAGCTTTTAGATCATATCCTTATAAAACTCTATCCCAACTCTTAGATCAAATTAATAAAAAAAATCTTTCAAGAATTCTTGTATAATGAAAGGTTACAGTCAGATCTGGCCAAGCACACATTCCCTTGAATGTTCCATTTCTGCCTAGTATATAGTCTCTTACTTACCAAACCTTGCTTTTCTATAACATTATGTATGCTTTATTACCCAGGGTTCCTGTCTGTTGACATGGCTATGATAAAGTATTTCAAAAACACGAGTGTAAGTGAAATGATATTTACCTGTTATTATCGCCTCCAGATGAACTGTGTGCCAAGTCCCATCCCAGAGGCAGATTACATCCAGGTGGTCCATGAATCCTCCTTGGTGCATCCGTAGATCCTTTAGATCTTTCACAATGCAGCTACATTCCAGAAGAAAGTTTAAAAGTTTTAATGGACCCTTGTGAAAGCTGTGACCAAATCTGAAATGGCTTAAATGGAAACGATGTATGGCATCAGATAACGTTACGTTGTCATTTAATTCACCATGCAATGCTGTTTATTTTAATGCAATGAACTCTGTGTTGGCATCTTCCAATTGTTTAAGGCTCAGGTGGATAAATAACTGGGTAAATAAGGCCATTGCAATAAAATTTAGAGTCACCGAATGACTTAGGAGGTAAGATTACCTTGTTAAGAAATTAAAATTTTGTTCAAATTCTGCATTATTTTCATTTAGATGATGTTGCCAGTAGAGACAGCTTCAAAGCCCATCCTGTCCTCCAATCCATTCGACATAAATTTAATTTGTTCCTGTCATCAAATATCTAGCCATAAACTTAGGCTACATTTAGAAAATATCTCTAAATTTCTGAAGTAAGGAATTACACACTAAAAGTAAAAATCAAGGTAATTGATTTGGAATTTTTGAAATTGGGCTTTATATTTATATTATTAAAAAAACAGATTCTAAAACAGCTTGGACACCTCACAAATTGTGAATAGAAACAGAATGCAACAATGTGGAATTAATATTTTATTAAGAATACAACATAAATGACATATCAAATATTTAAACTGAGAAAATGTATAATTTTATGACATCAAGACATCTCTATAAAGTTGGGACAAGGCCTTCTTTTCCACTGTGTGACATCCTCTCTTCTTTTTATAACAGTCTGCAAATGTCGTGGGACTGAGGGGACAAGTTGCTCAAGTTTAGGAATAGGAATGTTGTCACATTCTTGTCTAAAAAGTCTCATAGTTTGTCAACTTTCCTTCGTCCCATCTTCCCCTTTATGATGCGCCAACTTTTTTCAATGGGTGAAAGATCTGGACTGCAGGCTTGCCATTTCAGTACCCGGATCCTTCTTCTGAACCAGAATATTAGTCTATTAATTTCTATTAAATATGTATGTAAGCTTGTTTCATTAGCCATTTTCTTTTCATATTGCAGTCAGTTCTAATATCTTGTGGTGTGGCATATAATCTGTATGTAACAGAATATTGTCAGGTGATATGCAAAGGTAAATGAGTAATAGTATTTCAATTCTAGACTCAGTTTTATCATATATTTGTGCAGTTCTTGCAGATTATATGTACTTAAGGGTTTCTCTGATCCACAGCTCGTATTGTGAAAACCAAGCAGTGGTGTGACATGATGCCTTGTCTGGAGGAAGAGGGCTGTGACTTGTTAGTTAATAAATCAGGATGGACTTGTACACAGCCGAGTGGCAAGGTGAAAACGACTACGGTAAGACAAGCAAGTATCTCATTCCGTTTTCTCATACACTTTTTTTAAAATAGTGTTAAATTAATTAAAACAAATAAAATTCTTTTTACAGACATTTAAGTACAATAATGCATTATCAATTTTTATATTTTAATATTTATTTAAAAGTGCACTATTTACAATGTGATCAGTAATGTTTTTAAGAAAACGTATCGGGTTACGTACATTACCCTGGTTCCCTTAGAGGGAAAGAGAGGTTGCGCTTTAGGGAACACATCGGTGTGACCGTACATGAAGCACGTGTGCCAAATTAAGAAATGATGAGGTAATTAGCGTGATGCCCACAGACCAAGAGTATAAGAGGGCATCCCAAACAAACCCGAAAAAAAAGCGGAAGCAAGGGAGTGTGGTCTCATTCCCTCTAAGGGAACCAAGGTTACATTTACATACATTTACATTTAGTCATACAAATGATGGCTTTCATCTGAAGCGACTTACAATGAGGGTTTACAAAAGAAATATTTAGAACAAGAGGAAACAAAGCAATCCTATGTGAAATAATGCCAACACAACATACGTACCAAGTGTCAAGTGTATTTAAAAAAAATATATATATATTAAAGAGTGATTGTTTAGAAAGAGGATTATAAGTGGGTAATGTGCCGAGTCTGCTAAATGCGTTGTAACAGCAGATGGTCAAATTGAACGCAGTGGTGAAAAGTGTGACCAGATTTAAGGCCGGTTAATCTAGGACTAGTCTTAACACTTGTGTTGGAAACCACCCATTGTGTTATAACATGAATGGATAAATAATAGGGTAAGTAGATGATAAGTCTTCTTTTTTATGTTAATACATTTCACACAGCCAGACTGACGCATTACAAAAAAAGAACACAAATCTTTCTGATTTTGATTTCTGTTTCTATTCTATTTCTGACTGGGAGGCATGCAAACGCACGAACATGTATGTGTGTACAGGCAGAAACATCTAAGGGCATTCTTGATAGCGTGCATGCTTCTTATCATATTAACATACAATAAGGCAATTTCGCCAAAAATGATACAGGAAACCATTGGGATCTGGTGTACGCCTGGGTGACCAGGGGTCTTGAAATTATTCTAATCCTCCCTCATTATGGCAACCCCTAAACATAAAGTATTTTATCAAATGTTCCTTTTTTGCGATTTTCTCCAGAAAAGTTCTATATTACAAAAGTTAAATGTTAAGCTGCATTTAAGACTTGTAAGCAGAAGGTTGTAGGTTCAAGTCCCAGTGCCAGCGGACAATGACTGAAGTGCCCTTGATCAAGGCCTCTTATTTGCGGTGCTGCGCTCTGCTAGATGAGTAAAATGTATCTTTCCATCTGACAATAGTCAAACAATTAATACCGTATACAATTAATGTTTGTTTTCATTTGTTGTAACACTAACATAAAGCATACACTGGCTCACTGAAATGTGGTTTTCCTGATTCAGATCATTAACTCATTATATTTCTCTTTTGTAAGGTAACACTAATCTTTTTAACTGTGATTATACTGTTAGAACTAGAGGGTTTAAACTAACTTTTAGCTATTAAATTGATTGGGCTATTTAACCAAGAATAGAGTCCTTAAATCTGAAGTATTGGTGGAATTTGAGACAACATAAAATTACTTATTGCAGTAATCAGCAATCAGCTAAACAGGGCTCATCATTCATCAATCTATGAGTAAGGCTTTGTTAAAGTACCACCATTCCTCTGTCTCAACGGTTGTCCACAAACTGTTAGTTAATAACATGTTTGTTTAAAGGACTTCACATTTTGCTACTTGACAGTATAAAAAGAAAAGGCTTTTTGAATAACTGTGCAAAAAAACAGCAGTTTTGAGCTGGTTTGCATGACACATTGCTTTTATGGGTGTTGGGGTCCGTGTAATAGAGCTCAATGCGCCAATCTGTGATCACAGGTTTCATCCACATTGCCATGGAGGTGACAGCTTTGCTTCTGCAAACCATTATCTCTCTTTCAGCCTTAATGAGCCAAATCAGCAATGAAGACTGACCAACACATTTTGGATTGACCAACTGCTAGAAACATAAGCAGCCTATATTTGAGACTCGGAAAAGCTTAAACACAATTTGGTATTTACAAAAAACTGAAAGTCTATTAAAGAAAGAAAGAAAGAAAGAAAGAAAGTGTTTTTTGCATGATTTTGACTGTATTTATAATGTGGGCTCTGAAGCACCGGCATATTTTAAGGTATTTCACTGGGAAAAGCTCATTGAGATTGTTAAAATATTTTAAAAGCGATCGTTTCCAAGATTTCCATCCCTCAAACCATCGCCAATATAGGTAGTAGAAGGTGCGGATTCTAGAGGCCCCTTATCGGTAACATTTACCTGCTTGTCAAAATAAGAGAAAAAATACCATTTGATTGTGGCAAAAACTAAACACACATGTGTAGGTGATAGAAAATGAATAAAAATAACTCAAAAAAATAAAGAAGAACTATAACTCTTATCATGTAGGGGTTATCACGTAAAATCGATTACAATCTATGGCTTTTTTACTGGACTTTTTAAGGTACTATTTTGTTATATTACATGTTTGCAAGAAACACTGAACAAATACTGTATCTTATACAAAACAGCACATGCAGAAATTTTTGCTTATTAAATCCCCCATTCAAGTCATAAAAGGGGCATTTTGAACCTTTGCTCTAATATCTTACTATCACTTCCCTTACAGTTGTTCAAAGAAATGTCATTTTAACCCACAGTTTATTGTATGCTTACATTCTAAATACTGACAAAGCAATTCCAAAATTTAAATTGTATATGTTTAGGTGTTTCCACTGCTAATTGTTCTCTTCTCCCCCTTTTCTATCCCATGTATAAAATCCTGTACATGCCATTACAGTAATGTGCTTCTATTTCAAATAATGCGTTTGGATTTAGAATATCCTTAGAAAACATATTTATTGAACATGTTGAAAATGATATTTCTTATGCGCACACACACACACACACACGCACACACACACACACACACACACACACACACACACACACACACACACACACACACACACACACACACACACACACACACACACACACACACACACACACACACACACACACACACACACACACACACACACACACACACGCACGAATGAACTATTAACATGGATCTCTTTTGTGTTTCTGGCTGATGTAGGTTTCCTAACAGTGGCAGGGGTTCCTATAGCGCTTCGACTCGAGGCTTTCTCTGCAGCTTTGTCTGTCTGCTGTAGATGCTTGCTGTCTCCCATCAGCTTACCACCTGCCTCTGCCTTCCTGTCTGCATTTTGGCTTTGTAAATGGGCAGCACCCCCTTGTGCCACAGAGACCATATGTTCAGAAAACGGCCATCGGAGTGCAGTAGAACCTCAATCTCTCTAAAGACCACAACAAGGGACAATGTGGTGCCTACGCTAAAGACTTAACTGGACACTGACTGACCTAATGCAAGACTGTGAATCCAACTGTTCTGCGAAACAGCTATCTCATGGAGTATGTCTTTGGCGCTCACACTTTTTACAGACCAAAGAGGAAAATTATGAACAAAAGAAAGAAACATTACCTTGACTATGGGGGTGAACCAAGGGACAGATGCAAGCTATAACATTTCTCAAGAAAAAAATATAAATTAAACAAGTAGAAAGAGAGATAGGTATTGAGATAAAAAGGCTTCGATACATGGCGGTGGTTTGCAAATTGTTAGAGGGAACATCAAAATGACTATATCCATTTATCACAGGTGAAATGAAAACCTTTAATAATTTACAGACAATTCCTTGCACTGAACAAACCGATATATATTTTGATGAATAAGGATATAGATATTGTACATATATCCACATCAAAACATTGAATTTGCATTTTTTTAGTAGCAACATGAGGGATGATTTGCATTGAGCATGGAAGGTTAGAAAGGGTAAGTATTCCACTCCTTATCATCAGATTTTTTTAAGTAACATCACAAACTGTAATTTCTGATTACCAGGAGTGAAATGTCATGGCATGTATTTTGAAGGCCTACAAGTGATATATTTAACGTTTATATGTTGTACCTTTGTAGAGAAACTTATTTAACATAAAGAATGTGGTGGAAACGACAGATATAGGATGTGGGTAATGCTATGCTCCATAATGTGAGCCTGGCTTATGTTTTTGTTAAATCTTCTTTTTCTTTCTCAAAAACATGACTACATAAACTTAAATAGGAAAGTCAATAGAAAGTAATGATAAAGAAAAAATACTTATTGCAGAAAACCAGTAATATGCAGAATCATGGTTTTTGCTGTTTGCTTTTGTATTGTATAGATGCAGAGAAAAAAGTTATTCTGGGATTTTAATTTGTGCTTGTATCAATGATCGCCTCATGACACTGACACCTCCAGCAAAGACTTTAGATTCATTAACATAAAATACTTTTTTAGCATTAAATATTTTTAAAAAATTAATTAAAAGTAATGATATGAATTTGCTGAAACAACATTGTAAGATCATTATGTTATGGCAGTAATTTATTTTCCCTTTTGACTTGGGAGCTGGGAGCTATTCGTGTTAATTACTAATGACTTACAAAAACATAGTTATGATAGAAATTCACACCATGACAGCAATGCAAGAGAAGAGATGTCATATAAATACATTTTTTATTATTCGTTTACACTATAATCCATTTCTTCTTTGGCATTTTTTGTGAAAATGTAAACACCATGATAAATATACTTTATTCAGTAAAATGTAACATTGCAACATCCCAGCTATTTGATCACATTACATTTGAAACACATATGAAGTGAAAACATTTTCCCACAACCTCAAAAGAAAATCGAAAGAAAAAAACATACTACTTTTGTATCTTAAGACTGAGCAGCAGGAATCTTGAATCGGCAATTCATTCAGTGTCACAGAGTCTGCCAATCCTGTATCCTAAAAAGTGTCAAAGAATTCAGAACAGTCGTGGCCCGGCGGTTAGAGTGTTGGACTCGTGACTCCAAGGTCTCTGCTTCGATTCTTGGTTCCAGCGGGGATACCACGACTGAGGTGAGTCCCTTGACCTTGTGACCTTGACCCTGGGATGGGTTAAATACAGAGCACAAAACCCATGTATTTATCCACACATCACATAACAACCGGCCTCTAGACAACAGAATAAGATGACATCATCTTATTAGGGAAGTTCCTGCGGTCTCTACCCTATAGCTGGTATAGGTGACTAGTCTTGTAAGTTTAAGACTCGCTTGCGCCAACACTGGGTTTCGGGTGCCATGAAAATAGCTGGGCCTTAATTGTTGTTCATAGCCATGATGTTTTAGGCTGCATGGCCAATCAGCTGTAATTAAATTTACATATGGGCATACACAGTACCTTTTATTCAGCACATACTTATCTGTAATGTAGAACAACTACAATGGAAACACTTTCAGTTTTTGTGTTCCCTTCTATTTTATCCTCTTTTTTTGCACTTAAAAAACATTATTTAATGACAAAGATGCAGATACATTGACAGGTGACATTACTCTTTACACTGCCATTAAACCCTTATTTATGAAAGCAAGTTAAGCCGTACTACAGTATTTAAAAAAACAACGTTGAATTAAAGTGGGATCATTTCCAAATCACACTATTCAAGCAAATAAAAATAAAGATCGATATTTTACATTTTCATATAAAAATGCAAACGAAAAATGATTGTATAACACGATATAATTTAATATTTGAAAATATAACGAAACCCTATAGACTAAATTAATTATAGAATTACATTTCCCAAAATAACCCAAAGACACAAGAAGGCCATTGGGAAATACTTAGAGTTCAGCAACCTTCGACTTTTGCTCCAGTCAAGAATCATGGTGGAACCACGGGTAAGAATAACAAAAATATAATACTTCAATAAAGCTTTGAAACACAAATAATTGCTTGTTGATTCTGTGTTGTGTCTTTTCTTAACAATTACTAGCAGGCACTCTAACAATGTAATTAATAAAGATACGTGAAAGATTTTATCAATCAGTGTCTATTTTTAAAAAGGTATATTCAAGGACAGTTTTACCGGTTTCTGTGAGGGTTTACAAACGCAAATACAAATACAAATTGTGATTATGGGCTATTGGAGTCAACCCTTTATCCGACTAAATTTGGAGTCTTATTAACAGAATAATTTGACCACTGGGTGACACTATACGATAACATTTATTGTGGGAAAAGTCACTTTTCCATTGAAAATCACACTGGAATCTATATTTTACAAAGGACAACCAAAGTTGAACTGAAAAGATTTATTAAATTTAAACAAAAGAAAATGTAAATGTTATTTTGAATAAGAACGTATATATTTTTATATTACATAAAATTAAAATAAAAACCTAATATGTTTTTATGGTGTATTTAGTGAGCATTTAAGACACATTTTCCCATGATTTAATTAAATATAAAACTTCAAATAAAACTTAACAACAGCATTCACCTATCTTTCTGTCTTGTAAAGGTATTTTAAATTGTCTGATTCATGTTAAAGTTTCACAAACTCAAGATTATTTGAATTTTCATTGATAACCGATAGAATCCATGAATTGTCATTTAATTAAATTTAAATTGAAAAGAAGCCATAATTACAATGCACTTTGCAAGTGACCATTCCATATTTTTCCGTATATGACCCATTCCATACATGACCCATGGCTGTGCCGTGTAAGCAGTAAATTACTCATGGATGCTGATATTTTAGATTTAGTTTGACACCATACTGGACAGATAAACAGGAGCTCGATTGTGCAAGGCATTAAAGACAAGTGTAAGGATCTTATATATTATTCTAAGACATTGTCGCAGAAAAGCGATCAATCATGTTTATAAAGAGGCATGTACTTCTCTGGGTTTGCGGATTTCAAACATGCTGCAGTAATGGTGTTCGAACTGGTTTGCAAAGCCTTCTTAAACGTGTTGGCGCCATGGAGACGGATGAATTCAGCCAGTCTGCGTTATTTACACTTCTGCTACCGCAGCACTCATCAGAGACCCTGGGATCTGCTTCAACCTGGTCAGTGTTTCCCATGTGCTCTGCTCTCAAACATTTCCACTCACTAATACGCTTATAACGCACCCACCCAACACTCATTCTATAGATATAAAACCGTTTTTCTTTTATGCATTCGTTGTTTTTAATTTTCTATACTTTTTTGGGGGTTTGTTTTGTCCTTTATGAAAAGTTGTCTAATGTTTCTGTTTTGTTTTTATAACATGGTCAAATGAGTTAACAACTTTTCTTTAGTTAAAGTAAATATCTGGGGTAACAACACAGTTACAAAAGTGGTGCCTGAACAGGGACGTGAATTTTATTTGCTGGAATTTCATTATATATTTTTATGAATTGTATGAATTGTAATTCAAAGTGGGTTTGTGTACTATTTTAGTGACTGTTTATAATATAACTTGTACTGGAAGTTGTACAAAATTGTTAATTTTGTAGTTATTTTAATTTTTTTTATTTTTCTTCCCTCTCACTTAAAACAACTATGTTTTACTTTTGAACTGCCTTTTTATATTACTTACTGATTCTTAATATCTCATACAAACATGATGACTACTAAAACTTTACCATCCACGTCTATGGATATTGATCTCCCAAACATAGCTACTCCAGTTTGGTAAAATGTGCAAAATCAAAGATTATGCACATTTTATGCACATTTTATGTTCCATTATCTCAAAATTCCCTCCAAGTCCCACCTAATCAGTATAGTAGTCCCCATTCTAGGTCTCAAATGGATTTGACACTGTACCGCCAGGTGGTACTGATCATGCTTCTTCATCCCAGCCAGTACTTGTATTGCTTCTGACACATCTCCCTGCACATCAAAGCATGGCCTGCGAGGTTACATTACATATTCAGACCAGATGGTGGATCGGGAACTAGAAAAGACCCCTACAGCCCTGAAAGACAGCGGACACCAGGACAACTAGAGCCCTAGATACAGATCCACTGCAAAGACCTTGCCTCAGACAACCATCTGGATGAGACCATGGATGCTGATTATTCTTCTCGACTCTGCTGCAGCCAAGAATTGAACTGCTGGTTTAGTCTGGTCAGAGGAGAACTGGCCGCCAACTGAGCCTGGTTTCTTCCACGGTTTTTCCTCCCTTCTGTAACCGATGGCGTTTTGGTTCCTTTCCGCTGTCGCTTTTGGCTTGCTTAGTTGGGGTCACTTCATTTGGGGTCACTTGGTTGAAAATTAATGCACAGACACTATTTTAACTGAACAACTGAAATCAATGATGAACTGCCTTTAACTATCATTTTGCATTATTGACACTGTTTTAATAATCTTTTTTGTTAAGCTGCTTTGACACAATGTCTTTTGTTAAATGTCAATGTCAATGTCACCTTTATTTATATAGCGCTTTAGACAAATTACATTGCATCAAAGCAGCTTAACAACAATTATTAGTAAAACAGTCTGTCATAATGTTTAATGTTAGTTAAAGGCAATATATTATTGAATTCGGGGACGTTATCTCTGTTCAGTTTAATGGTGTCTGTGGATTCAATTTCAATTCACTTATGGCCTCTTTGTTAACTTAAAAAGCGTCTGTGCGTTCAAATTCAATCAAATCAACGATATCGTTGTAAATGAGGTGACCCTCACTAAGCAAGAGGCGGCAGTGGCAGGGAAACCATAACTCCATCGACAGAAATGGCGATAAAAATCTTGAAAGAAACCAAGCTCAAGGGGCCAGTTCTCCTCTGACCATACGAATACAGCAGATAAAGTACAGGCTGCAGCAGAATGGAGTAGAAACATCTGTGTGCTGTGGTCGTATCCCGATGATCATCGCTGACAAGGTCTTTGCAGGGGATTGGTATCCGTGGTGTTCTTGTCCTGGAATTCGCTTTGTTCGAGGGCTGTAGAGGGCTTTTTCTAGTTCTGGAACCACCATCTGGTCCAGATACATGCTGACCCCGGCTTAAAGCAATGTCCTACTGATCCGTCTATAGCCTGGCTATAGTGACTAGGGGGAAAGCTAAGCGCAGATGGGGAGCCAGTTATCCTCTGACTAGATTTTAATCAAAAAAAAGTAGGTCGACTCCGGGTCTCCTGTGGTCCCATCCTGATATTCATCTGGGGCAAGGTCTTGCGAGGGATCTGCATCTGGGGTTCTAGTCGTCCTGGTCTCCGCTGTCCTTCCAGGCCTAAGGGGTCCTTTCTTCACAATCTGTCCTGCATACTGGATTCTGGTGACTGCAATGCCATCTGATCTGGTTACGGGCTGGATCTGGTGGCTCCGAAGAGCTTGGAAGGAGAAACAGACCAATATTAGTGTAGATGCCATTCTACTAAAGTTGTAGCAGATATATGGTATGCTGTGGAGAGTGTTCTCGGTTCCGGATTTCTTAAATAAATGCAGCCTAAAAATTCTTAATCAGATTTGAATATTGGAAGCATGTTAGTATTTATGTGTAAGCCAGGTTAAAGAGATGGGTTTTTAATCTAGATTTAAACTGAAAGGGTGTATCTGCCTCCCGAACACTTTTAGGTAAGTTATTCCATAGTTTAGGCGCCAAGTAGGAAAAGGATCTGCCGCCAGCAGTTGATTTTGATATTCTAGGTATTATCAAATTTCCTGAGTTTTGAGACCGTAGCGAACGCATAGGATTATAATGTTACAGGAGCTCTTCCAAATATTGAGGTGCTAAACCATTCAAGGCTTTGTAAGTATTAAGTTAGATTTTAATGTTTGATAGGGAGCCAGTACAATGTTGACAGGACGGGAGTAATGTGATCATACTTCCTGGTTCTTGTAAGAACTCTTGCTGCAGCATTTTGGACTAGCTGTAATTTGTTACTAAGCGTGCATTATTGTATATATTACATATATATTCTGTACTTACTGCTTATTGCACTTCTGGTTAGATGCTAACTGCATTTCGTTGCCTTGCATCCTACATGTGCAATGACAATAAAATTGAATCTTATCTAATCTAATGAGTTATTGGTGCTGAGAGCCCTTCAGGGCCTTTGAATTGGCACCAGCCTATGACATTTGCTTAATTCCCCGCAATTAGTTAATACCCATATATCCTTTTTGCTTAGAGGTGTCTGAATAAAAGCTCTAAAGAGACACATACTTATTGATGATGTTTAATGTTTTGCGAAAGTTTCTGTGAGTAAGTACTGCTTGAAGATGAGGTTTTGTGTGTATTATTTTCAGAAAATGGAGAAAAGTTTCAGAAATCGTGTTTTTGCAATTGAGTAAAAACTATAAAGAAGCTGAGGAAAACTATTGTCAAGATTAACCACTAAGTGAAACAAAGGAAACATTGAACAGCAAAGAATTACAGTAATGTCAGTGGTTACTAAAAGAAACAATGACCAGGTTATGAGGAAGTTAATGGACAGAATGTTTGAGCACAGGAGGCATGAGGTGGTGTAAGATTTGTCTCTCATTGCTGAATTCAAGAACTGATGGCAAGCTGTCAGGAAGGGTGGGATGAGGTGAAGGAGAGAGAACCCAAATGCAGGCGAGATTGAGGGGAACAAACAAGACTTTAATGAAAAAACACAAAACAAAAACCCACAATGGGGAAAACATTAACACTAAGACACAATAAAAACGGCAAACAAAAGATCTTCCACAAGGGGAAACAAAACAAGGTTAAATTCTAATAAACTAAAACAAGGCAAAACAGGTAACAGACACGAGTCAAACATGTAATGCCACGACACAGGACAGAAAACACAAGGGCTTTATATAGGGAAACATAACAAGGGATAACGACACGAGGCAGGTGTGGGGAATGACACAATGATGGGAAGATAGACGGGATACCAAGGGGGCGGGGTCAGGAGACGAGACAAGAGAGCACATGGCATGTCATAAACAAACAATGCCATGTAACCCTCACAAAAAACACAGGTCTGCAAAGATTCTGCCAAAAACAGGAAAAACATGACCAAGAGAGGCAGAATCATGACATAACCCCCCCCCCCTTAAGGAACAACATCCTTGCGTACCTCAAGGGAGCCGACAAACAGAACAGGACAAACAAGCAGCACACAGACCTGGTGCTGTCACGACCTGGTCCACCGAACTAGAAGATACATGACAAGGACCAGATCATGACTTCCCCCCCCCTCCCAGGGAACACATAGCAACCCTGAAGGGGACACGACAGACAAAGACCATGAAAAGACCAGAAACACATTACAAGAAAAAAAATAAAGGGCAAACAAACAAAACAAAACTCACGGACATGGTATTGTCATGATCCGGTCCACAAGACTACAGGATCTTTCACAAGAAGAACCAGATCATGACAATACCCACCCTTAGGTAGCGCCACCTGGCAACCCTAAGTGGAACATGTACGAGGGGACACAGCAGACAAAGACAGAGACAAGGACAAAGACATTAACCACACACACATAACAGGACAAATCATAGGCAAGACTGACATGACAATAAAAGGGCTGGGGTAGCTTAAGGAAAACAACATAGAATGGATGGGAGGAGGAGGAACAAAGAGTCCAGGCTGTGTGGGACAAGATGTGGGTGTGACAGGGGGTGTCCTTGGGGCTTGAGTCCGTGCGGGCTTAGGGCTGGGTTTGGGCACCCGAGTTTTTGCCCGCACTGATGGACCCGAGGGCGCTGAAGCCGCGGGGAATGCAGGCTGTACCGGCGCTGAAGCCGCGGGGAATGCCGGCTGTACCGGCGCTGAGGCAGGACTTGGATCCGGGACAGGACTTGGATCCCGGACAGGACTTGGATCCCGGACAGGACTTGGATCCCGGACAGGACTTGGATCCCGGACAGGACTTGGATCCCGGACAGGACTTGGATCCCGGACAGGACTTGGATTAGACGTCGGGACAGGACTTGGATCCGTGACAAGACTTGGATTACATGTCGGGACAGGACTTGGATTACATGTCGGGACAGGACTTGGATTAGATGTCGGGACAGGACTTGGATTAGATGTTGGGACAGGACTTGGATTAGATGTCGGGACAGGACTTGGATCCGACCCCGGGACAGGACTTGCATCCGGGTCCAGACCCGAGGAATCCGATGGGGAGTCCCAGGACTTCCTCCTGGATCATCTCTCTCGGACAGTGACAGGGGGACCGGCTGGACTGGGAACGGGGAGTAGGGAGCTGGCAGCGCTGGAGCTGGGAGGAGCTGAGTCCCCCAATGTGGCCGTGGCCAGGATGCAATCCTCCGGGACCGTGGCCAGCGGGCTGGAACCCAAGGTTGGAGCTGCTGGCCACGGATCATCCCGGTTGATCACGTACCTGGCCACGTCTGAGAAAGGGAGGGGACTCAGCATTGTCGTCTCCCTGGGCTTGAGGGGCTTGGTGAGGCAGCTGTTAAATATCACCGCCTTCTCCCTCTCCCCAAACTCGGTCTCCGCCGCCACCGTCTGGAAGGCCTGGTCGAAGGCTCGGATCCCTCGGTCTCCCTGGCGCAACCTGAACAACAAGCGGGACTCCGCATTCCACAGCCATGTGTTCTCGCCAACTGGGTTCAGTTGGGGTCGTGGCATTCTGTCAGGAAGGGTGGGATGAGGTGAAGGAGAGAGAACCCAAATGTAACATGTAAATGCCACGACACAGGACAGAAAACACAAGGGCTTTATATAGGGAAACATAACAAGGGATAACGACACGGGGCAGGTGTGGGGAATGAAACAATGATGGGAAGATAGACGGGATACCAAGGGGGCGGGTCAAGAGACGAGACAAGAGAGCACATGGCATGTCATAAACAAACAATGCCATGTAACCCTCACAAAAAACACCGGTCTGCCATGATTCTGCCAAAAAAAGGAAAAACATGACCAAGAGAGGCAGAATCATGACAGCAAACATTCTTCTGAGCATGAGGTAAGTGTTTATTTTCTTTAAATAGTTTAATGGTTGTTGTAAGTCTGAATTACAAAATTTCCCTTCAAATCTAATTGGTTTATGTTTATCTCCAGTAAATTTGTACGTTATTTGTAAGTTCTGGTAAAGAAATACTTTCAATGTTTGTGCATAAGAAACTGTAAAGGCTTTTACAAATACCTTATGTCAGAGATCATTCCTATTTGCCCTTTTTTGAAATTGTATTAGGTATCTGCAATAGTATTCAGTAGGATTACAACCCAAATTTATTGATCAGCATCAGAAAAAAGGAACAGCAGCACAAAAGTTATAAAGCATCCTGTCAGTCATTAATAAAGTACGTTCTATAAATTAATTATCATACCACAATTTTATCATATTTGATCATATCATTACATAATTTTTGTGTGGTATTTACGTTTGGAAGCTGTTTTTTTGGTTCAGGGAGATCATGTTAGATCAAATGAGAGAAGCTACAGTTCTTTCTGTATATTTGTTCTTATTGTGAATTCCATCTATGACACTTTCACAATGTCAGCATGATGTGGGTTCATAGCAACTGCTTTCAAATGCATGAAAGCACCACACTAGGAATAGACTTTAGACTTTGTACATGCCTCGTCAGTTGAAAGCATTTATTGGTCTGTCCATTTATTTTGGGTGCCATGAAAAATGGGGCAGCCTAATCTGGACAAGAATACACTTTAAATATAAATTAAGGTAAGCATTTAAAGCCAATATTGCTTAGACAACTAACATTTTGTGGACCAGCTACAAAAATAGCAAGAATGTGCCTCCGTCCAAATACTATATGCTTTGGTGTCCCACTCAGTTATGCCTCTCTTTCCAGAATGACACCACCTTGTTCAAGAGTACATGGTATGCTTTGTGTTGTCTGTTTTTCAAAAACAATGGCTCTTATCACCCCATAAGTTGGGGTTAGTTATTTATTTTTATGTTTGACTTTTGAGCCACGATTCCCAATAACATATAAGATATCTACCTCATCAAGCCTGAAGGGGAAGAAGCTACAGGCCCTACAAAGATGTTTGCATTATAAATAAGGGAATCGGAAATCTTCAGAACATACTTAATGTGGCTATAATGCTTGGCCTAATTTATGCATTAAACCACAAGACTTAGGATACACTTTAGAAGTATTTTAGAATTTTCTCTTGGAACTAGATGGAAACAAGCTTTTAAACCAGGTCCAGGACCTGAAAAATAAGGAGGAACGACCAAGAAGTTCCGCGGGGGAAGCGCGGAGGTCTACGAGCTAAGCTAAAGGCTACACCACTTCGGCTCTCTTTACCCAGCATTTTCCTCGCTAATGTGTGGTCACTGGTGAACAAAATGGATGGATTACGATTTCGCATCACAAACAGTAAGAGACTTTTCGACTGTAATGTAATGGTTTTCACAGAAACATGGCTACACAGCAAGATACCCAACAATGCTGTTGAACTAGCCAGGCGCTACTTGCTACGGGCAGATAGAACAGCAGAAGACTCTGGCAAGACAAGAGGCGGTGTGCATTTATATCAACAAAGCTTGGTGTACGAACACTGTCACTGTTGGGAGTCACTGCTCAGCTAACCTAGAGTTTCTCATGGTTAAATGTAGACCTTTTTATCTGCCTCTGGAGTTCACTTCAACTATAATAACAGCTGTCTATATTCCACCAGATGCTAATGCCAAGCTTGCATTGAAAGAACTTCATGCAGCCATTAGTAAACAACAGACTGCTCACCCGGAAGCTGCATTTGTTGTTGCAGGTGATTTTAATCACTGCAGACTGAAAACAGTGCTACCAAAATTTCACCAGCATGTTTCCTGCCATACCAGAGGAGACAAAACTTTGGATCATGTTTACACAAACATTGATGGAGCTTACACAGCGACCACCCTCCCCCACCTCGGACAGTCTGATCACCTTTCTTTGTTTCTCACACTCGAGTATTCACCCCTCATCAACCGTGTGAAGCCATCAGTGACGACCATCAAAATGTGGCCAACTGAAGCAGACTCTTTACTTCAGGACAGATTCCAACACACGGACTAGAGTTTGTTTGCTTCTCAGGCTGCCGATGGCTCTCATACGGACATTGACACTTACACGTCCTCCGTACTGGATTCAACAACACCATTGATGATGTAACAAAAGAAAATCAAATCACAACATACCCTAATCAGAAGCCTTGGATGAACAAGTAGGTGCGACTTCTGCTGAAAGCTCGCAACATCGCCTTCAGGTCAGATGATGCCCAGGCCTACAGTACATCCAGGGCTAACCTGAAGAAGGGCATCAAGAAGGCCAAGTACTGTTACAAGCTGAAGGTGGAGGAACACTTTTCTAACCCCGTCCCTCGAAGCATGTGGCAGGGCATCCAGGCCATCACTAACTACAAATCCAGCAACACCACCACAACAGTCACGGACATATCCTTTCTAAACAAGCTAAATGACTTTTTATGCTCGTTTCAACAGCGACAGCAAGGAGACAGCGACCAAAATCATACCCTCAGCAGACCACCAACCTCTCAAACTCACCTTCACAGATGTGCACACTGCACTCAGCCGGGTCAATGCACGCAAAGCTGCCGGCCCAGATGGTATTCCTGGATGTGTCCTTAGGGCATGTGTGGAGCAGCTTGCTGGGGTCTTCACAGACATTTTTAATCTGTCCCTAAACCAAGCAACTGTGCCAACATACTTCAAGTCCACATCCATCGTACCTGTACCGAAACACTTCTCCCCAATGTGCCTGAACGACTATCGCCCCGTAGCACTCACACCCATCATCATGAAGTGCTTCGAGCGACTTGTCCTTGCACACCTCAAAGACTGCCTCCCATCTACACTGGACCCACATCAATTTGCCTATCGTAGAAATAGGAGCACAGAGGATGCAGTATGCACAGTTCTGCACTCTGCACTCACTTGGACAATGTCAACACCTATGTACGGATGTTGTTTGTTGACTTCAGCTCAGCATTTAACACCGTTATCCCCTCCAAGCTGACCTCCAAACTTGCAGACCTGGACATTAACACCTCTCTCTGCAGTTGGATTATGGACTTTCTGAACAACAGGCCTCAGCATGTTAGGTCAGGTCACACCCACTCCACCACCACACTTAATACCGGCGTACCACAGGGCTGCGTGCTGAGCCCATTCCTCTACTCCCTTTACACCCATGATTGCAAGCCTGTGCACGGATCCAACTCCATCATTAAGTTTGCAGACGACACTACAGTGATAGGCCTCATCAGTGACAACGATGAGACTGCCTACAGGGAAGAGGTACAGCACCTGGCCACTTGGTGCGCTGACAATAATCTGCTTCTAAACACCACCAAGACCAAGGAGCTCATTGTGGACTTCAGGAAACAGAAGGGACGCACGCACGACCCAATCCAAATAAACGGGATGGTTGTTGAGCGTGTCTTCAGCCATCCTGTTGAACTTTTACAGGTGTGCGATCGAGAGCATTCTGACCAGCTGTATCACAGCTTGGTATGGGAACTGCTCAGTGGCTGACTGCAAAGCACTGCAGAGGGTGGTGAAAACAGCCCAACGCATCACAGGAACAACACTTCCTGCTATTGGGGACATCCAGAGGAAACGCTGTCTTCGTCGAGCTCGCAGCATCCTCAAGGACTCGTCTCAACCTGACCAAAGACTGTTCACCCTCCTGCCCTCCGGGAGGCCCTTCAGGAGCCTCCAGACAAGGACAACAAGATTAAGGGACAGCTTTTTCCCTAAAGCTGTCTCCTTACTGAACTCTTCCCTCTGACACCCCTCCACCCCCCACCTTACACACAGACTCCTCCCCCCTCTATAACACTCCCCCTGCTATTACTTATTTAAAATACTCATCACAATAACCAGTTGTTACATGCACTAATGTTCACTCAGTAACACTGGACAATCCATTTGCACACTGAAAAATGTCAAATGCACTTTACCTCCACTACAATTTTGTAAATTATGTTTATAGTTCTGTCTAAAGTGTACATACACTTGTACATAATGTATAGGATGTTCATAGCACACCTGCCTGTATATCTGCTTGTATATTAACCTGTAAATCTGTCAATAATAATTATCTATATTCATATATTCTGTATCATTATTGTATATATTACATATATATCCCGTATTTACTGCTTATTGCACTTCTGGTTAGATGCTAACTGCATTTCGTTGCCTTGTATCCTACATGTGCAATGACAATAAAGTTGAATCTAATCTAATCTAATCTGTGTCCTCAACAGTGTTGCACTTTTGACTGTTGAGTACATTTGTTTCAGTATTTATCATTTTACATTGATTTCCTCGTTCATCGTCTTGTGAAGAAATGTTTTTTTCACAAATGTATTTTTCACAAGTGAAAAGGCGCTGACTGCTAAAGAAATATTGTATGCATTTTGTATGCAATGATCTGGATATATTATGAACTTGAGGTCAAGACCAAGAGGTGTTAATTGCATGCTCTCTAGAATGTGTAGGTTTGCTTTTGACTGTTACAGTATATTTGTTACACTACTGACCATTTTACATTCATTTCAGCATTGGCCTTGTTTTGTAGAAAGGCAATTTTTACAAATGAACAAGGACACTCTGAAAGAATGCTGTTTTATGTGCATAATGTTTTATAAGAATACTATATTGTATGCAATTTCTACTGATTTAGGAGGTCAGGACCAAGTAGTGTTATGTTTTCTCCCTGGACTACATTACCCAGAATCCTCCATGCTTCCACATCTTTCATCAATTTATAATCATCATCACCTGATTACAATCTGCACTCTCATTTATATTTTTGTCCTCAGGTGCTGGTGATTGTGTCACCTCTGGTCGGTGAGAGCATGTGTGTCTCTCTGAAGGTGTCACTAAAACGTCCATTACAGGCAATACAACTTTAACAAGGGTTTGAATGACATGAAGAACAAGGCACAAAGAGTTTTTATGCTATCCAAAAGAATATTAACTTGACAACAGAAATATGGTCAAATGGGACCCTCAATAGATACTCTCGCAATCAAAAAGCTATTTAAACATCATATGGATGCAGTGTAAAACTCTAAAAAATGCTTGCAGAGCAGTGTCCTGTATTAATTACATACAAAAGCAATATTATATTCCATACTAACCAAATGTCCAGAAATCAAGATTAAAATCTTCCATAAAGATTTTAAACAGATTTAATAAAAGGACAAACTTCTTATACATTCTGGGAGAACACTGAACAAGCTCTAACCTGGCTTAAAGATATGTGAAGTACTGCCACAACAGAAGAACAACCAGCATAACAGCACAAAACACTGTGTAACACACACACAAACTGAGACTATTTTCAGGATCCTGTGTCTATCACAGAGAACTTTCATTAATACTTTGCTCTTTTTCTGTGCATATTGATCAAGTTTTTGGTATTGGTAAAGCTTCTTTGAATCTTTAATAGTCACATGTAGTCTTGGGGTCAAATGACTGTTAATAATGCAGACAGGCAGCACGTGCTGGTAAACATGTAGAGATGTATCGTTTTCCAGAGGAGTTCAGCTATGACTCTGAACTTCTTTACAAAAAAGTGAATATAACTCTCAATATAAAGCTGTAGATACTTTATTTTATTTTATTGTATTGTATTGTAAATTTAATTAACTAGAATGTTTGGAAAAAAACACAAGACTCATTGGATGTTCTGTAAACCGATTTATTATTGGATTTGCAGTTATTCTGGATAAAACAGTAATGTAGCCAATTTAAGTAGTAGTAGTTCGATAGTTAGACCACTATTTTTTAAAGTGAAAGTGACTGGATATAAAGCCAAGTATGGTGATCCATACTCAGAATTCGTGCTCTGTATTTACCACCTAAAGAAAACAGGACAAACTAAAAAAAAAAAAAAAAAAACTACAACTGGAGAGCCCCACACCGCATCTTCTGCATCTTGTGCACATACACAGCAGTAAAAACACCCTGAGCAGTAGGCAGCCATTTATCGTTCGGTCCCTTGCTCAAGTGTTGTGACAGGTGGCCAGGTATGTTGTCCCCTATTTGGAATTTGTGCTCTTCATTTAACCCATTCCAGTGTACACGCACAGTAAGTGAACACACACACACACTGTGAACACCCACCCGGAGAGGTGGGCAGCAGTAGGCGGGAAAAGTGCCTTGAGGTGAGTCCCTTGAGTCTCCATCAGCTTAATGGATGTTCCTTTCATTACCATTACGGTGTCTTGTTTCAAAGCACAAACTGCCTTATCCTCTGGTAGTCCTGGAGGATTGAAGCCTGCAGGCTTCCACTATTTTCTTGGAGCTAGGGTAAATTGATTTGAAAATGGTTTCCACCAAATAACAGCAGTCAGGCCATTGAGGGTTTGCTCTTGCTGGTTAAAGACTTACTGGCTCTCTCTATTTTGAGGGTGTGAGAAGGCCTGTTTTGTGTCCTAAAGCGCCCACACCCCAATCTTTCCTGGAGCTGAGCTGCATACACCGCCCCTCTCTTAGTTGTGCAGCTTCTTCCAAAGTCCAAGTGTGGTGCTGGCCTTCTGGTTGGACAGGCGAAAGGCCACGTGTCTCTGGAGCTCTAACACATATTCTTTGTAGTCAACAACCTAATTAAAACAATAATTGTTACATTAAATATGAGTTTGATGCTTTTCGCTCACTAATGACAAAATAAGTTACTTTTAAAAACAATATGTGGAAACTTTAGGTTCACGAAACAGATGTTGGCCAACAATAATTTGTTTATCATAGAATATCTGTTTATTAAAATTACATATGTGGAACATATAATCTCTACATAGCCTCCCTGCCGATCATCTACAAATTCCAATTGGACAGGCAAATGAGAAATATCATAGGAAACAGTTGGAACTGCAGATCCTGAAGGTTCAAGAGATGCAAGTTGTGGGGGTACACTGTTGTCAGGCACCAAATAAGTTGTTGAGGAGCCCAGGATGGAGATGACACCGCCTGTGACTTGGGCGAAGGAACCCAGTGTGTAAAGGCATGGGGACACAAAAACATCCAGATCTCTTATAGTGTGATCCTTGTTGATGTCACAGAAGCCCTTATCTTCCTCCCACTCTTCCACATTGAGATCATTAAGGAGCTCTGTCTGCTCGCAGTACCTGACCAGTCTGACGGAACAAATACTGCAATCCAATGAGCTCACCAGGAATACAAACAATAAATAAATGTAGAATATAAACAGGTGTGTATTAAACAGAAGATATAAAGCATTATATTTAACATAACTGCAGGTTAATGGCCTTTACAAATGCTTTTACCGGTGTAACATGCTGTTGGACAAATCGTGGGGACCACTTTCCTGCCAAACAGCTTTTCACAATTGCAGTTTACACAGTGAATGAGTTCTCCTGTGTAGCTGTGCAAAGCTGATGGTTCTGATGACAAGGAAGCAGCCTCCCTGTCCTGGTTCCACCTATTAAGCCCCTCCAACAGATAAATCTGAAAGTTCAGACTGTTGGCACTGGTCCCTGTAAATAGACACATAAGTGTTTTGTCTAAATAAATGCTCAGTTCTAAATATGCATTCTTTGTGTGGCAGATAAATACCTGGGATAAAATGGTTCAGGGGTAAATGAATTATTCCAGGGAAGTGGAGCCTCTGGCACATCTGTATGTCCTCAGAAGCATGCCTCCCTTGGTTAAGGAGCCAGTTCTTATCAGCTCTCTCTTGGCTTTACGGAGCAGTGAAAGATCAGCCGCATCCTATTCAAAGACGCACGCTGACAGCTGTGACTTGAAGACAGGGTAAAGCTGATAGGAATAAGTCGTACATCCCATGGCGATTTGGCACGTGAAATGCCAGATGTCCAGCTGTATCAGGAGATCCGGCCATCCACTGAAACTAGATTTCAGCTTTTCCACCAGCGCAGTACCCACAGTCACCGTACAAGACAGCAGGTGGATCCACACCAGCCTGCTGGTACAGTTTCACATGGCAGTCTACCATCTTGTCCAGTCCTGACCAATCTTGTTGTCAACAGAGGTGAGCCATAGTCCTATTCCTCTAGCTGTCCGAGCTAGCTTTTTGGTGATCTACAATCTGCACACTTCAGCTCAAGTTTTCTTGTTTCTCAAGCAGGCTTAGTGAACCACTGAATTGCTTTTCTGGGTTGTGGATGCACAAAAGCTCTAGCTTCTCTTGTAGCTCAAGAAGGTTTAAGAATCCAATAAATCAAGGTTCTTTGTTTGGGTGAAAAAAACCTCGGTTTGTATACAATGTTGTGCAGTATTTCCTGATTCTCCTTTGTCTGTCCGTGAATGACAAGGCAAAATAACCACACTTTAATATGTAGCTGAAAAGAAACAGAAAAGAGGAAGAAGGGTCTTGAGTCTCTTTTTGGCTAGCAGATCCAAATCTTAGTACCTGTGCTCAGCAAAATGTTAGCTTAACAGTTCAGGGGGTGACTGAAGTGGTGTGACAACGAAGTGTAATCAGACCCGCATGTGTAAATTTCAGGGAGGAGCCTGCACCCATGACCACCCCATTGGACACACACAAGGAGCACACTGCAGCTCAAGTTTTCTTCTTTCTCAAGCAGGCTCAGTGAACCAGTGAATTGCTTTTCTGGGTTGTGGATGCACAAAAGCTGGGGCTAATTTACAAACATTGTTCAAAGATTTTGGTCCCTCTATCCAGCTACCCCTGCACATTGTTGTAGGTTGGCTGTTAGTTAATCTTTTTTTTTTGGCAGAGTAACACTGAGTGCATGTCGGAGGGCAAGTGGCGCGATGGATAACGCGTCTCAATTCAATTCAATTCAATTCACTTTTATTGTCACATCATCACGGCACATGTGCCCTGGTGAGTGAAATTCTAAGGAGCTTGCTCCAAAAACAATGCAGTACAGGTAACATGTAACATGTAAAATATATTACAAACTTCAACATAAGACAGTGTGCAATATGCACATACATATAATCAGTACACACAGTGTACTATTGGACAAACACAGTCGAAACATTTAACGCAGTGTACATGCATACATTAACCACTAGAAATTAACACTAAACACAGAGTGTGCACGTTCTTCATTTTGTGAACAAGATGTGCATAGAAATATGTTAAGGTGCAGCATAGTGGACGTAGTCCTAATACAGTAAGTAGTTACATATGATGAAGGTAGACTGTTGTATAAAGTGCAGTGTGTAAAAATTGTCCAGTGTTAAACTTTGGAGTTAAAGTGCAGCGTGTGACATTTTCTGTGTGGGTGCATCAGTTCTGATTGTTCATGAGTCGGATAGCCTGAGGGAAAAAGCTATCCCTCAATCGACTCGTGCCGGAGCGGATGCTGCGGAGACGTCTTCCTAGGGCAGCATAGAGAGCAGTCTGTGAGATGGGTGGCTGGAGTCCCTGATGATCTTTCGGGATTTCCTTAAGCACCGCCTGGTGTAGATGTCCTGGAGGGAGGGAAGCTCACCTCCAATGATGTGGCTGGCAGTTCGCACGACCCTTTTCAGAGCTTCGCGGTTGCCAGCAGTGCTGTTACCAAACCAGGCAGTGATGCAGCTCGTCAGGATGCTCTCCATGGTGCAGGTGTAGAAGGTTCTGAGGATGCTGTAGCTCATGCCAAACTTCCTCAGCCTTCTCAGGAAGAAGAGGCACTGTTGTGCCTTCTTCAGCACCGCGTCGGTGTGGATGGACCAGGTGAGATCCTTGCTGATGTTGACGCCGAGGAACTTGAAACTGCTCACCCGCTCCACAGGTGTCTCGCCGATAGTGATGGGTGTGTGTTCTCTGCTCCGTTTCCTGAAGTCTACCACCAGCTCCTTGTACTTGTCAGTGTTGAGTGAGAGGTGGTTCTCCTGACACCATTAAGTCAGGGTGCTCACCTCCTCTCTGTAGGCCGTCTCGTTGTTGTCTGTGATCAGGCCTATGACGGTTGTGTCATCAGCAAACTTGACAATCACATTGGAGCTGTGCGTGGCTGTACAGTCGTGCGTGTACAGGGAGTACAGGAGTGGACTGAGAACACAGCCCTGAGGAGCACCAATGTTGAGAGTCAGCGGGGATGAGGTGTTGTTGCCCATTCTGACCACCTGACTTCTGCCTATCAGAAAGTCCAGGATCCAGTCGCAAAGAGATCTGTTCAGTCCAAGATTCTGGAGCTTCTCAACAAGTGGGGAAGGCACTACGGAGTTGAATGCTGAGCTGTAGTCAACAAAAAGCATCCTCACATAGGATTTTTTGTTTTCCAGGTGGGAGAGAGCAGTGTGCAGGGAGAAAGTAATGGCGTCCTCTCTGGAGTGATTGCTGCGATATGCAAACTGTAAAGGGTCAAATGAGGCGGGCAGCACAGAGCAGATGTAATCTCTGATGGGTCTCTCAAAACACTTACTGAAGATGGGTGTGAGAGCAACAGGCCTCCAGTCATTTAAACATGTGGCTTTGGTCTTCTTGGGTATGGGCACAATGGTAGATGTCTTGAAGCATGAAGGGACCACAGACAGACAGGGAGAGGTTGAAGATGTCTGTGAAGACACCGTTCAGCGGCTATGTGCATACTCTGAGCACACGGCCTGGTATACCATCAGGACCCGCAGCTTTACGGATATTTACCCGTCTGAAGGATCAAGTGAAATCCGCGACAGAGACGGAGGGTGACATCACATCTCCTGCAGCAGCTGCGGGGACTCTCTCTGTATGGGCGGGGCTGTGAGCCTTGAAACGAGCATTAAAGTTATTGAGCTCATCCGGCAGAGAGGCAGTGATGTTCACTTTAGCTGCTTTATTCCCTTTATAGTCTGTAATGTTAGTGATGCCCTGCCACATGCTTCGTGCATCATTGGTGTTGAATTGATCCTCCATCTTGGCATCTGACTACGGATCAGAAGATTCTAGGTTCGACTCCTGGCTGGCTCGCTTGGGTCCTTCTCCGGTATTCTGCCTTCAATATCCGGTGTCAAGATTGGAAGCCCAAGGAAATGCGAGACTGCCCCATTGTTTAAATTCTCCATTGTCCTTCGATAGCATAGATGCTAGAGCGGAGGACTGTAGGTGTTCTATCAGCCATCGTTAGGTCGCTGGCTCGAAGGGTTTCTCTTTTAGATGCAACAGCTTCTGCTTGAAGAATCTCAGTGGGTTCATTTCCAAAATGGAGACTTCATTACTGTGAAGGAACTACCGAGTTATTCTAAATAGGCTTCTATTCGGCTGATCAATGTGAGTCGTCAGGATGACCGGTGCGGTCTAAGGCGCTGCGCTCAAGCTGGGGAACAATAGTCCATTAAAGGTGGGGAAGAAGGGGGAAGAAGGGGGGAGAATGAAAGAGGGAAGGGGAAGAAGAGAAAGAAAAATGAGAAAAAAGAAAGAGTGAAAATTCCAGTTATGACAAAGTTCTTTTCCGGTATTTGAGTGTTGATGCATTTGCAAGCTTTGTAAGTTGTGAAAGGCACATATTTGAATTGCATTGTTTTCTATTGCAGGCACTCACCAGGTGGCGGTTCGAATCCAGTTAAAGCTTACTTTAATCTTAATAACAAAGAAATTCTGTAAAGCATTTTGTTCCAAATAAACAAATGTACTTCTTTCTTAGTGCTTTCATTAAAAATGTACAGTACATTTGCTGTGTGGTATTATTAATGCTACTTGATTACAAATGTTATTATTATTTTATGTTACTATTGGTAGTAATAAAGAGCACTTCTTTTTTCCTGCAAATAACAAAGCTGCAAACCATAGAAATTTATAGAAAAACATGTTGCAAGAACAACAAAATTCAGAAATAGTCTCTTAAATGTTTTTATTTCAATAATAGCTATGTAAACAGAAAAGTGATAAATATTCAATTAAAATGTTCAGTATGTCAAATAATTTTTTAATTACATGTTCAAAAGTTATGTATAAATAGAGATCTATAGAATATAAAACAACAAACAATAAATAAAAATCAAACAAATACTTTTTAAATAATGTTTTAAAACAATTAAGTGTTAAAAGAAAATCAGCATAACAATTAACAAAGCAAACTATGTAAACAATACTTAAACATTACATAAAGACAATCAATTTTAAATAAGTATTCATAAAAATTATAAATTAAATTAAAATAAAGTCAATAAACTCTTAAATAAACAATAAATACAAAGTTAAATTATAAATAAATTAAAATAAATAAAAAAGAAAAAGAAGCCAAATAACAACCAAGTAGTGGAATAATTGTTAAAGGACACTATAAACATGAACACAGTATAGTGTAGTGTTATTTTGACTTGGTCCTCCTCATTTCCTCCAACCATTCCTCTTTTGAAAGAGTCTCAGTTTTTGGGCAGTACACCCTGCCCCTATACTGGCTATGACCAGTTTCTGTGGTTTTAAATTGGCCACACTTCTTGCATGTGTTAGCCTCCACAGTTCTTCTGTATGGTCTCTTTGCTATGGGACCTGGATTGGCAGCAGGTGCAGCAGGCTGTGAGGCGTTGACCTGGACAACTGTTGGTGGTAACTGCATCATTGGCATACCCTGCACCGTCGACATGCCCTGGACCATCGGCACATACTGGAACATGGGACAACTCTGGAAACCTGGTCCTGCTGGCACAAGTACATTCGGCACAATCTGCAGTGATGCTCCAGATTGTGTTACCAGCGGTTGGCTTTGAACTGCAGTTTTGGGTCTGAGAGGTGGATGCCTAACGGATGTCTGCCTCTGCTTTGCTTGGCCTGCTGTGCTCTCAGGTAGCTTGTACTGGTGCTGCTCAGCTGGCTGATGTGGCTCCGTCCGTAGCTGTTTAGCAGCCACAAGGGGTTCCTGAGCTTCTGGAAGGGGCTGAGGCAACTCAATGCCCTGAAGTAGAACAGACAGTTCCTGCTGTTTCTGTCTGTTGTTGTGCCACTGAATCAGGGTGTTTTGGTTTACCTCCACCAGCTGCATCGATGTTCCTTCCATTACCAAGCTGTTTCCAAGCACAAGCTGCCTTATCCTCCGGTAGTCTTGGAGAATAAGAGACCATCTTGACAGGCTTCCCTTTCCTTTTTTCTTGGGGCTAGGGTAAATTGTGCCAAGCCTGATAAATATGGTCTCCACCAGACGACAGCAGTCAGGCCACTGAGCAGGTACGCTGCCAGCACCCAGCAAACACCTGGTCGTGCTCTCTACTCCAGGTGTGTGGGAAGGCCTCTTTGGGGTCCTGAAGTGCCCGCTCAGCAGTCGCTCCTGGTGACGAGCTGAATACACCACCCTCTGCTTGTCTCTGTCATCCAGCTTCTGCCAAAGTCCAATTATGGTGTCTGCTTCCTGGTTGCTTAGGCAGAGGGCCGTGTGTCCCCGGAGCCCCACCAGATATTCTGCAAGCCGGTCCACATGTTGGAAACCAGGCACATTTTGGTAGTCAACAGCCTATTGAAAAAACAAAAACAATAATTGTTAGATTAAATTTGCGGAAACTTTGGCTTCACAGCACAGATGTTGGCCAACGACAGAATATCATAGAATTTTTATTTATTAAAATTACATATGTGGAACATACCATCTCTTCATCACCTTCCTCCCCAGCATCTTCAAACTCCAATTGGACAGACATATCAGAAGTCTCACAGGAAACAGGCAGCACTTCAGATCCAGAGGGTCCAGGTGATGTAGGCTGTGTGGGAACATTGGTGTCAGGCACCAAAGATGTTGTTGAGGCGCCCAGGATGGAGGTGACACTGCTCGTGACCATGGTGAAAGAACCCAGTGTCAATGTGGAGAGGTGTGGTGATGCATCAACACCCAGATCTCTTATTGTGTGATCCTCGTTTATGTCACAGAAGCCCTCATCTTCCTCCCGCTCTTCCACATTGAGATCATTAATGAGCTCTGTTTTCTGCTTAGAGTCTGGGTTCATTTCCTGCAGTGCCTGACCAGTCTGACTGAACAAATACTGCAATCCAATGAGCTCACCTGGAATACAAACAATAAATAAACAGAAAACCAATACAAATGTGTTTTAAACGGAACATTTAATGCATGATATTTTACACAATTGCATGTTAATGCCCTTGACAAATGCTTTTACCGGTGTAACGTGCTGGTGGACAAAACTTGGGGACCACATTCCTGCCAAACAGCTTTTCATAATTGCAGTTTACACAGTGAATGAGTTCTCCTGTGTAGCTGCGCAAAGCTGATGGTTCTGATGACAAAGAATCAGCCTCCCTGTTCTGGTTCCACCTATTAAGCCCCTCCAACAGATAAATCTGAAAGTTCAGACTGTTGGCGCTGGTCCCTGTAAAGAGACACAACAGTGTTTTGTCTAAACAAACATGATAAATGCTCAGTTCTAAATATGCATTCTTTGAGTGGCAGATAAATACCTGGGATAAAACGGTTCAGATGTAAATGAAAGGATTCCAGGGAAGTGGAGCCTCTGGCACATCTGTATGTCCTCAGAAGCACGCCTCCCTTGGTTAAGGTGCCAGTCTCTGTATAGAGTACCACACCAGGGGGATCTTGGATGCATTTCACATGCTTCTTCTGGACACTCCAGATTTTCTCCATCCTTTCTCTGTCTAGGAGAGGAACACCAAGGGAGTCGTTGCCTTTGCTGCTTAGGAGCTCCGTAAACAGCCTTTCAAGGAGGAGGATGGTAGGCTCCTCTCCGCGGGTCCTCCTCCGACAATGGAGCGCCATCTCTTCCCTGGTAAGGTGTTTGCTGACTTCCGCATCTGTCAGGGCGGGCCAACCCTGGGACATCATCAGCTCTCTCTTGGCTTTGCGGAGCAGTGAGACATCAGCCGCATCCCATTCAAAGATGCACGCTGATAGCCGTGACATAAAGACAGGGTAAAGCTGATGGGCGTCGGTCGTACATCCCAAGGCGATCCTGCGCATGAAATGCCAGATGTCCAGCCGTATCAGGAGATCCGGCCATACACTGAATCTAGCTTTCAGCTTGGTCTCCCCCACATCAGTGCAGCACCCACAGTCGACGTACAAGACAGCAGGCGGATCTACACCTGCCTGCTGGAACCGTTTCACAAGGCCGTCTACCATCTTGTCCAGCCCTGCTCCTTCCTGTGCTGTCAACACACTGATAAGCACCTGACCAAACTCGTTGCCAACAGAGGTGAGCCAAAGTCCTGTTCCTCTAGCCGTCCCAGCGAGCTTTTTGGTGATCTACAATAGACATAATTGGGAGAGTGCATTAGATGCAATAAAACATCATACAATGTAGAATTCAAATAGAATAACATGCTGGCATATAACAGACAACAGCAAACGTAAACACAAATCCACCACTAACCTTTTTCGTTGAATCCATTTTTAAAACTGTCCCGTAAGTGGATGTTATCCTTGCCTGGATTTCATCCAGCCTTGTCAGGATGTCTTGGCTGTAAACGGTGAGGAGCCACTTCCAGCTTGGAACCACTGTATGCTTCGGGGGCTCCTGGAATTTAATTGGCAACACCCCAGGACGGTTGACAAAGTCCATACACTGTGTGGAGTACCGTGCCACTTGCTGAAGCCACTCCTCGCTGTGGTTCTCATTCAGCTGTTTGACCACCCTTGTGGGACTATTGCCAATGCCGCGCTCACGCAGGAGTCTAATGACTCTTAGATCACAGGCATACCTTGTGAAAAGCGCACGCAAAATAATGTAAAATACATATATCATTTGCAAAATGTGTGCAATGATGGGATGACAACTGTATGTGGAAGAAAAGTGTACTTACTTCTGCGTGAGGATAACCCGAAACTCAGTGCGATGGCCCAGATCCAGCTGTCGCAGGACAGTCTGACTCCAGGACACGTGAGAAGCTTTGCACTTGGTACAGATCAGTGTTTCTGTGACCATGTTGTACATCCTGTCGATGTCCAGAACCTGCCGTGTCCTCTTGTGCAGACCACCTCCTGTAAGCTGATGCTGTCCACAGGCCGCATTGGGACAGAGCACCTTGACCCCCCACAGCTTATATGGCATCCATAGCAAAAGAGCATGTGAAAAAAATCTGTCTGGAGCTGGAGCCTGATTGTAGGTAAGTGCTGGCTGTGGAGGGTAATACCAGAGCTGAAGGTTGTCACGGAGCTCTGGCTTTCCTTTGGAGCCAATTCTAAAAAGCCTGCTTGCAATCCACCTGTGATCCTCTGTTGGTAAGGTCTCAGACCACAACCGAGGAAGCAAAACTGAAGCAGGAGCTTGCAGTGAATCCCCAGATGGAGCAGCCTATTAAGGAGAAGAAATAAAACGTTTTGTTCAGCAAGTCAATTGTGTAATAGCCCAGAGTAACATATTAAACATCGACATCCGCGAATATATATTTTTGTAGTTTTACAAACATTTATATTTTTTTAAATATTGAAATATTTTAAATGATAAAATATAAGATAACTTACCGAGACAATACTACATGACTGTGCAGGACTGGTCACACCCTCAGTGATTTTTCGGACAGATGCTGGAACTCCAGGGACTTGTGTCTATAAAATCATGCAGTGAATAATACCACATTAAGCACAACTGTCCTATAATCATTAGAAGGAACAAAACACCATTGGTCGGAGGTGTGTGACCAAAGATGCTTTAGAATATTACATTCAACCAAAGTAGCAATTGTATGATAATAAAAATAAAATGAGTAATATTGAGAGATTTCAAAATCACTGTTGAAATTGTTGAGGAAAATAAAGTTAATAAACTGTTAATAAAGTGAGGAAAATGTGTTGTTTTTTTATCAATTCAGCGTGTAAAGTATATGAAATTTATTTAATGGAAGCATTATGTAGTACTGATCTTATTTCATTACAAGGTGGCCTCCTGGAGTAAAATATGTTCTCTACAAAGTGATGGTGAGTGTAAAGTGTTTTAATAGAATGCATTGTGGATTATGCCAATACTTACAGAGACATCAGTGCTTAGTAAAGGGGCACTGGACACTGCTCCACTTGATGGGTCATGAACCTGAGGTCTTCTAGGCACAGTTACATTTGGCTTTGCTGCAGCTAAGTGAGACCCGCTAAACCTTGGTTTGGTAAACTCAAAGAGTAATTTTTTGAAAAGTGAGAAAAATATAAAGTCAATTTTTTCATATGGGTTATCATTTCCCTGACAGCGGAACCAAACCAATGAGACAATCAGAACTTTCCCAACAAGGTGTTAGAACAGACACAAAGGTGTGAAAACACCTCACCCAAAAGCTGGGCTTACCTGAGACAGCCAAACTCACCAATGAGCTGACAAGCTGCCCCCTGCCCCCACAGGGTGGTACAGTTGACACGCATGTGTGAAATCCTTTACTATCCTTTGTAATTGGCAACAAAATTCTTTGACACTTTAAGACATACTGTGTACTAAAATTATAAAATATATAAAATTATATATTGAATAGAGTATATAGGAAATAGTTATACCATTGACAAACTCGGTGCTATCCTTGATGTCGATGGATGGGGCTGGGCCTGAGGCTGGGGTTCACTCCGCTTCTGTACTGCTGGTGCTGTGGAAGCAGGCTGGTCCACGACCCGGGTGGTAGGTGCAGAAGAGGCAGTGGGCTGAATACAAAAATAACAGCAATACAGTCAGAAAATTTTGGAAGAAGAACATTTTAGAAGGGGAAAATACCAGCAAAACATTAACAATAAAGTTACCTTCTGAGTGTGAAAACCACACAAGCACTTCTGAACAGTTCCATGCAAGGTCAGCTGACCACGAGACTGCATTGGACATTTTTCAATCTGGAACACAAATGTACACAATACATGAATTATTAACAAAACGCCAATAGTTACCCGGAGACTCCATTGAAATGAGGAAAATGAAAATATTTAATATTTTGTTACAAACCTACTATTCAATAAACATCCCTCAACCACCCTCTCTTTAACAATACAGACGCCGTCAATAATTATATTGTTACTACATTAACATTATACATTATTTAACAAAAAAATCAAATCTAAATGAATGTGTGTAGCAGTGTCTTGTGTGCATGTTTGAATAACCTTTTTTCCATAATTAACAGGCTCATGTGGTGATCTATTAGGTACATACAGTACACTACTTTTAATAGTCAACCATGCCAAGTAAATAAACAATGTGCCATCGTGCAAAAATGAAATAAACAAACTCTTACCCTTTGAAAAATCTCGTGCCACTTCTTCTGCCTAGGTGCTGGTCTGTTGCCTTCATCTGATGGCCAAACTCCAGTGTTGGCAAACTTTCTCAGACGAGAAACCCATTCAGCATCAGACATGGCTTTGTGTGACCTTTTTGTCGACATTTTTCAGTCCTAAACTGTTTTGCAAAACGCACAGTAATTAAAAATGATTAAAAAATACACTGGTCTTGCACAAATTGTTATAATATATTTCTTACCGTTAATACTGCTGTCACAAATGTTCCTTTTGTTTGTATAAACCGGTGAGGTCCGTGGCAGTGATGTTCTTCGAAGGTCTTAAACGTTCTACTGTACCTTCTTGACCTCTGACACTCACCTGACCTCTTTCATAGCTTTCGTCAAAACTCGTGAACCTTCGGATGACTTCGGCAATCTCAACCGCTTACGCCACCCACTGGCGACCAGCGCAAGCGTGTCCTCAACATTCTGGTACTCTGATTGGTGAAATGTTGAAAATGTTGAAGCTGCCGCTCTGTGATTGGATGCAAATGTTGAAGCGCTCAAACGTGATTGGTTGCGAATGTTGAAGCGACCCAACGCGATTGGCTGTACGTTCAACATTCTTCAACATTTGCCCGGACGATCCTTCGGCAGCTGGCGCTCAGGTCGCAGTCTCCACTGGAGGCGTGGGTTCGAATCCCACTTCTGACATTGCTTTGCTCATAGATTAGCCTGGTGTGAGTCTTATTTGAAACATAGAATGCAGGATGAAACATAGAATTATTTGCTGGTTTGGGTGCACAGGAATAAATCTGAAAGCTGAATTTGCGTATAATGTTCTTCTCTAGTCCTTTTTGCTGTACCCCTTCATATGATGGCTCTTTAAGAATAGCTCCTTTCAATATAGAATAGCCCAGGATTAGCCTGTGCCAAAGGTTTCTCCATTGGACTTTGCAGCACACTGTAACTCATGTTTGTCTTGCAGCTCAAGTAGGTTTAACGATCCAATAAATCACTGTTCTTTATTTGGGTGAAAAAAACCTGGGTTTGTAAACAATGTTGTGCAGTGTTTCCTGATTCTCCTTTGTCTCTCTCTGAATGACCAGGCTAAATAACCACACGTTATTGTGTAGCTGAGAAGAAACAGAAAAGAGGAAGAAGGGTCTTGAGTCTCTTTTTGGCTAGCATATCTAAATCTTTGTACCTGTGCTCAGCAAAATGTAAGCTTAACAGTTCAGGGGGTGGCTGAAGCGGTGTGACAACGATGTGTAATCAGACCTTCATGTGTTAATTTCAGGGAGGAGCCTGATCCAATGACCACCCCATTGGACACACACAGGAAGCACACTGCAGCTCAAATGTTCTTGTTTCTCAAGCAGGCTTAGTGAACCAGTGAATTGCTTTTCTGGGATGTGCATGCTCAAAAGCTCTAACTTCTCTTTTAGCTCAAGAAGGTTTAAGGATCCAATAAATCACTGTTCCTTGTTTGGGTGAAAAAAACTTGGGTTTGTATACAATGTTGTGCAGTGTTTCCTGATTCTCCTTTGTCTCTCTCTGAATGACCAGGCTAAATAACCACACGTTATTGTGTAGCTGAGAAGAAACAGAAAAGAGGAAGAAGGGTATTGAGTCTCTTTTTGGCTAGCATATCTAAATCTTTGTACCTGTGCTCAGCAAAATGTAAGCTTAACAGTTCAGGGGGTGGCTGAAGCGGTGTGACAACGATGTGTAATCAGACCTTCATGTGTTAATTTCAGGGAGGAGCCTGATCCAATGACCACCCCATTGGACACACACAGGAAGCACACTGCAGCTCAAATTTTCTTGTTTCTCAAGCAGGCTTAATGAACCAGTGAATTGCTTTTCTGGGATGTGCATGCTCAAAAGCTCTAACTTCTCTTTTAGCTCAAGAAGGTTTAAGGATCCAATAAATCACTGTTCCTTGTTTGGGTGAAAAAAACTTGGGTTTGTATACAATGTTGTGCAGTGTTTCCTGATTCTCCTTTGTCTCTCTCTGAATGACCAGGCTAAATAACCACACGTTATTGTGTAGCTGAGAAGAAACAGAAAAGAGGAAGAAGGGTCTTGAGTCTCTTTTTGGCTAGCATATCTAAATCTTTGTACCTGTGCTCAGCAAAATGTAAGCTTAACAGTTCAGGGGGTGGCTGAAGCGGTGTGACAACGATGTGTAATCAGACCTTCATGTGTTAATTTCAGGGAGGAGCCTGATCCAATGACCACCCCATTGGACACACACAGGAAGCACACTGCAGCTCAAATGTTCTTGTTTCTCAAGCAGGCTTAGTGAACCAGTGAATTGCTTTTCTGGGATGTGCATGCTCAAAAGCTCTAACTTCTCTTTTAGCTCAAGAAGGTTTAAGGATCCAATAAATCACTGTTCCTTGTTTGGGTGAAAAAAACTTGGGTTTGTATACAATGTTGTGCAGTGTTTCCTGATTCTCCTTTGTCTCTCTCTGAATGACCAGGCTAAATAACCACACGTTATTGTGTAGCTGAGAAGAAACAGAAAAGAGGAAGAAGGGTCTTGAGTCTCTTTTTGGCTAGCATATCTAAATCTTTGTACCTGTGCTCAGCAAAATGTAAGCTTAACAGTTCAGGGGGTGGCTGAAGCGGTGTGACAACGATGTGTAATCAGACCTTCATGTGTTAATTTCAGGGAGGAGCCTGATCCAATGACCACCCCATTGGACACACACAGGAAGCACACTGCAGCTCAAATTTTCTTGTTTCTCAAGCAGGCTTAATGAACCAGTGAATTGCTTTTCTGGGATGTGCATGCTCAAAAGCTCTAACTTCTCTTTTAGCTCAAGAAGGTTTAAGGATCCAATAAATCACTGTTCCTTGTTTGGGTGAAAAAAACTTGGGTTTGTATACAATGTTGTGCAGTGTTTCCTGATTCTCCTTTGTCTCTCTCTGAATGACCAGGCTAAATAACCACACGTTATTGTGTAGCTGAGAAGAAACAGAAAAGAGGAAGAAGGGTCTTGAGTCTCTTTTTGGCTAGCATATCTAAATCTTTGTACCTGTGCTCAGCAAAATGTAAGCTTAACAGTTCAGGGGGTGGCTGAAGCGGTGTGACAACGATGTGTAATCAGACCTTCATGTGTTAATTTCAGGGAGGAGCCTGATCCAATGACCACCCCATTGGACACACACAGGAAGCACACTGCAGCTCAAATGTTCTTGTTTCTCAAGCAGGCTTAGTGAACCAGTGAATTGCTTTTCTGGGATGTGCATGCTCAAAAGCTCTAACTTCTCTTTTAGCTCAAGAAGGTTTAAGGATCCAATAAATCACTGTTCCTTGTTTGGGTGAAAAAAACTTGGGTTTGTATACAATGTTGTGCAGTGTTTCCTGATTCTCCTTTGTCTCTCTCTGAATGACCAGGCTAAATAACCACACGTTATTGTGTAGCTGAGAAGAAACAGAAAAGAGGAAGAAGGGTCTTGAGTCTCTTTTTGGCTAGCATATCTAAATCTTTGTACCTGTGCTCAGCAAAATGTAAGCTTAACAGTTCAGGGGGTGGCTGAAGCGGTGTGACAACGATGTGTAATCAGACCTTCATGTGTTAATTTCAGGGAGGAGCCTGATCCAATGACCACCCCATTGGACACACACAGGAAGCACACTGCAGCTCAAATTTTCTTGTTTCTCAAGCAGGCTTAATGAACCAGTGAATTGCTTTTCTGGGATGTGCATGCTCAAAAGCTCTAACTTCTCTTTTAGCTCAAGAAGGTTTAAGGATCCAATAAATCACTGTTCCTTGTTTGGGTGAAAAAAACTTGGGTTTGTATACAATGTTGTGCAGTGTTTCCTGATTCTCCTTTGTCTCTCTCTGAATGACCAGGCTAAATAACCACACGTTATTGTGTAGCTGAGAAGAAACAGAAAAGAGGAAGAAGGGTCTTGAGTCTCTTTTTGGCTAGCATATCTAAATCTTTGTACCTGTGCTCAGCAAAATGTAAGCTTAACAGTTCAGGGGGTGGCTGAAGCGGTGTGACAACGATGTGTAATCAGACCTTCATGTGTTAATTTCAGGGAGGAGCCTGATCCAATGACCACCCCATTGGACACACACAGGAAGCACACTGCAGCTCAAATTTTCTTGTTTCTCAAGCAGGCTTAATGAACCAGTGAATTGCTTTTCTGGGATGTGCATGCTCAAAAGCTCTAACTTCTCTTTTAGCTCAAGAAGGTTTAAGGATCCAATAAATCACTGTTCCTTGTTTGGGTGAAAAAAACTTGGGTTTGTATACAATGTTGTGCAGTGTTTCCTGATTCTCCTTTGTCTCTCTCTGAATGACCAGGCTAAATAACCACACGTTATTGTGTAGCTGAGAAGAAACAGAAAAGAGGAAGAAGGGTCTTGAGTCTCTTTTTGGCTAGCATATCTAAATCTTTGTACCTGTGCTCAGCAAAATGTAAGCTTAACAGTTCAGGGGGTGGCTGAAGCGGTGTGACAACGATGTGTAATCAGACCTTCATGTGTTAATTTCAGGGAGGAGCCTGATCCAATGACCACCCCATTGGACACACACAGGAAGCACACTGCAGCTCAAATGTTCTTGTTTCTCAAGCAGGCTTAGTGAACCAGTGAATTGCTTTTCTGGGATGTGCATGCTCAAAAGCTCTAACTTCTCTTTTAGCTCAAGAAGGTTTAAGGATCCAATAAATCACTGTTCCTTGTTTGGGTGAAAAAAACTTGGGTTTGTATACAATGTTGTGCAGTGTTTCCTGATTCTCCTTTGTCTCTCTCTGAATGACCAGGCTAAATAACCACACGTTATTGTGTAGCTGAGAAGAAACAGAAAAGAGGAAGAAGGGTCTTGAGTCTCTTTTTGGCTAGCATATCTAAATCTTTGTACCTGTGCTCAGCAAAATGTAAGCTTAACAGTTCAGGGGGTGGCTGAAGCGGTGTGACAACGATGTGTAATCAGACCTTCATGTGTTAATTTCAGGGAGGAGCCTGATCCAATGACCACCCCATTGGACACACACAGGAAGCACACTGCAGCTCAAATTTTCTTGTTTCTCAAGCAGGCTTAATGAACCAGTGAATTGCTTTTCTGGGATGTGCATGCTCAAAAGCTCTAACTTCTCTTTTAGCTCAAGAAGGTTTAAGGATCCAATAAATCACTGTTCCTTGTTTGGGTGAAAAAAACTTGGGTTTGTATACAATGTTGTGCAGTGTTTCCTGATTCTCCTTTGTCTCTCTCTGAATGACCAGGCTAAATAACCACACGTTATTGTGTAGCTGAGAAGAAACAGAAAAGAGGAAGAAGGGTCTTGAGTCTCTTTTTGGCTAGCATATCTAAATCTTTGTACCTGTGCTCAGCAAAATGTAAGCTTAACAGTTCAGGGGGTGGCTGAAGCGGTGTGACAACGATGTGTAATCAGACCTTCATGTGTTAATTTCAGGGAGGAGCCTGATCCAATGACCACCCCATTGGACACACACAGGAAGCACACTGCAGCTCAAATGTTCTTGTTTCTCAAGCAGGCTTAGTGAACCAGTGAATTGCTTTTCTGGGATGTGCATGCTCAAAAGCTCTAACTTCTCTTTTAGCTCAAGAAGGTTTAAGGATCCAATAAATCACTGTTCCTTGTTTGGGTGAAAAAAACTTGGGTTTGTATACAATGTTGTGCAGTGTTTCCTGATTCTCCTTTGTCTCTCTCTGAATGACCAGGCTAAATAACCACACGTTATTGTGTAGCTGAGAAGAAACAGAAAAGAGGAAGAAGGGTCTTGAGTCTCTTTTTGGCTAGCATATCTAAATCTTTGTACCTGTGCTCAGCAAAATGTAAGCTTAACAGTTCAGGGGGTGGCTGAAGCGGTGTGACAACGATGTGTAATCAGACCTTCATGTGTTAATTTCAGGGAGGAGCCTGATCCAATGACCACCCCATTGGACACACACAGGAAGCACACTGCAGCTCAAATTTTCTTGTTTCTCAAGCAGGCTTAATGAACCAGTGAATTGCTTTTCTGGGATGTGCATGCTCAAAAGCTCTAACTTCTCTTTTAGCTCAAGAAGGTTTAAGGATCCAATAAATCACTGTTCCTTGTTTGGGTGAAAAAAACTTGGGTTTGTATACAATGTTGTGCAGTGTTTCCTGATTCTCCTTTGTCTCTCTCTGAATGACCAGGCTAAATAACCACACGTTATTGTGTAGCTGAGAAGAAACAGAAAAGAGGAAGAAGGGTCTTGAGTCTCTTTTTGGCTAGCATATCTAAATCTTTGTACCTGTGCTCAGCAAAATGTAAGCTTAACAGTTCAGGGGGTGGCTGAAGCGGTGTGACAACGATGTGTAATCAGACCTTCATGTGTTAATTTCAGGGAGGAGCCTGATCCAATGACCACCCCATTGGACACACACAGGAAGCACACTGCAGCTCAAATGTTCTTGTTTCTCAAGCAGGCTTAGTGAACCAGTGAATTGCTTTTCTGGGATGTGCATGCTCAAAAGCTCTAACTTCTCTTTTAGCTCAAGAAGGTTTAAGGATCCAATAAATCACTGTTCCTTGTTTGGGTGAAAAAAACTTGGGTTTGTATACAATGTTGTGCAGTGTTTCCTGATTCTCCTTTGTCTCTCTCTGAATGACCAGGCTAAATAACCACACGTTATTGTGTAGCTGAGAAGAAACAGAAAAGAGGAAGAAGGGTCTTGAGTCTCTTTTTGGCTAGCATATCTAAATCTTTGTACCTGTGCTCAGCAAAATGTAAGCTTAACAGTTCAGGGGGTGGCTGAAGCGGTGTGACAACGATGTGTAATCAGACCTTCATGTGTTAATTTCAGGGAGGAGCCTGATCCAATGACCACCCCATTGGACACACACAGGAAGCACACTGCAGCTCAAATTTTCTTGTTTCTCAAGCAGGCTTAATGAACCAGTGAATTGCTTTTCTGGGATGTGCATGCTCAAAAGCTCTAACTTCTCTTTTAGCTCAAGAAGGTTTAAGGATCCAATAAATCACTGTTCCTTGTTTGGGTGAAAAAAACTTGGGTTTGTATACAATGTTGTGCAGTGTTTCCTGATTCTCCTTTGTCTCTCTCTGAATGACCAGGCTAAATAACCACACGTTATTGTGTAGCTGAGAAGAAACAGAAAAGAGGAAGAAGGGTCTTGAGTCTCTTTTTGGCTAGCATATCTAAATCTTTGTACCTGTGCTCAGCAAAATGTTAGCTTAACAGTTCAGGGGGTGACTGAAGCGGTGTGACAACCATGTGTAATCATACCTGCATGTGTTAATTTCAGGGAGGAGCCTGATCCAATGACCACCCCATTGGACACACACAGGGAGCACACTGCAGCTCAAGTTTTCTTTTTTCTCAAGCAGGCTTATTGAACCAGTGAATTTCTTTTCTGGGTTGTGGATGCACAAAAGCTGGGGCTAATTTACAAACATTGATCAAAGATTTCGGACCCTCTGTCAAGCAAACCCTGCACAATGTTGTAGATTGGCTGTTGGTTAGTCTGTTTATTTGACACAGTAACACTGAGTGCATGTCGGAGGGCCAGTGGCGCAATGGATAACGCGTCTGACTACGGATCAGAAGATTCTAGGTTCGACTCCTGGCTGGCTCGCTTCGGTCCTTTACAAAGGATATTCTGCCTTCAATGTCCTTTGTCAAGTTTGGAAGCCCAAGGATATGCGAAAGTGCCCCTTTGGTGAAATTATCCATGGTCCTTCGATAGCTCAGATGGTAGAGCGGAGGACTGTAGGTGTTCTATCAGCCATCCTTAGGTCGCTGGTTCGAATCCGGCTCGAAGGATTTCTCTTTTAAATGCAACAGCTTCTACTTGGAGAATCTCAGTGGGTTCAAGATCCAAAATGGAGACTTCATCACTGTAGAGGCACTCCCAAGTTATCCTAAATAGCAGGTAAGTCATGGTTTGAGCCCATTTACATATAAAAATACCACAAGGGTTATAAATCCTGGTTGTTGCTAGTCCAGCAAATATAGACCAATAGCATCCTAAAAAATTCCCTGACCGGGAATAGAACCCGGGCCGCGGCGGTGAGAGCGCCGAATCCTAGCCACTAGACCACCAGGGAAACTGTCATCTAGCAACAGGAGTTGTGTGTACGTTTATCATTGTTAAGGAAGAGGCACACAGCATATTCCTTTCCTAGGTAGATGACACAATATGTTTTGAGAGGGGTGTAGACAGTAACATCTAGGGAAAGGAAGTGAATCCAGACTGCAAAGTTTGGAATTGTCCTAAAAAGTAGCACAGTGCTGCCCCGTGTGAGGCTCGAACTCACGACCTTCAGATTATGAGACTGACGCGCTGCCTAACTGCGCCAACGAGGCATGTCTGAGCCTGTGATGCATGCCACCGGATTTAGCATGCCTCCAGAAAAACTATTTTTTTGGCCAGAAATAATTACCCGGCTTCTATTTGGCTATTTAATGTGTGTCGTCAGGATGGCCGAGCGGTCTAAGGCGCTGCGTTCAGGTCGCAGTCTCCACTGGAGGCGTGGGTTCGAATCCCACTTCTGACATTGCTTTGCTCATAGATTAGCCTGGTGTGAGTCTTATTTGAAACATAGAATGCAGGATGAAACATAGAATTATTTGCTGGTTTGGGTGCACAGGAATAAATCTGAAAGCTGAATTTGCGTATAATGTTCTTCTCTAGTCCTTTTTGCTGTACCCCTTCATATGATGGCTCTTTAAGAATAGCTCCTTTCAATATAGAATAGCCCAGGATTAGCCTGTGCCAAAGGTTTCTCCATTGGACTTTGCAGCACACTGTAACTCATGTTTGTCTTGCAGCTCAAGTAGGTTTAACGATCCAATAAATCACTGTTCTTTATTTGGGTGAAAAAAACCTGGGTTTGTAAACAATGTTGTGCAGTGTTTCCTGATTCTCCTATGTCTCTCTGTCAATGACCAGGCAAAATAACCACACTTTAATGTGTAGCTGAAAAAAAAGGAAAGAGGAAGAAGGGTCTTGGGTCTCTTTTTGGCTAGCAGATCTAAATCTTTGTACCTGTGCTCAGCAAAATGTTAGCTTAACAGTTCACAGGGTGAATGAAGTGGTGTGACAACGATGTGTAATCAGACCTTCATGTGTTAATTTCAGGGAGGAGCCTGATCCAATGACCACCCCATTGGACACACACAGGGAGCACACTGCAGCTCAAGTTTTCTTGTTTCTCAAGCAGGCTTATTGAACCAGTGAATTGCTTTTATGGGTTGTGCATGCACAAAAGCTCTAGCTTCTCTTTTAGCTCAAGAAGGTTTAAGGATCCAATAAATCACTGTTCCTTGTTTGGGTGAAAAAAACTTGGGTTTGTATACAATGTTGTGCAGTGTTTCCTGATTCTCCTTTGTCTCTCTCTGAATGACCAGGCTAAATAACCACACGTTATTGTGTAGCTGAGAAGAAACAGAAAAGAGGAAGAAGGGTCTTGAGTCTCTTTTTGGCTAGCATATCTAAATCTTTGTACCTGTGCTCAGCAAAATGTAAGCTTAACAGTTCAGGGGGTGGCTGAAGCGGTGTGACAACGATGTGTAATCAGACCTTCATGTGTTAATTTCAGGGAGGAGCCTGATCCAATGACCACCCCATTGGACACACACAGGAAGCACACTGCAGCTCAAATGTTCTTGTTTCTCAAGCAGGCTTAGTGAACCAGTGAATTGCTTTTCTGGGATGTGCATGCTCAAAAGCTCTAACTTCTCTTTTAGCTCAAGAAGGTTTAAGGATCCAATAAATCACTGTTCCTTGTTTGGGTGAAAAAAACTTGGGTTTGTATACAATGTTGTGCAGTGTTTCCTGATTCTCCTTTGTCTCTCTCTGAATGACCAGGCTAAATAACCACACGTTATTGTGTAGCTGAGAAGAAACAGAAAAGAGGAAGAAGGGTCTTGAGTCTCTTTTTGGCTAGCATATCTAAATCTTTGTACCTGTGCTCAGCAAAATGTTAGCTTAACAGTTCAGGGGGTGACTGAAGCGGTGTGACAACCATGTGTAATCATACCTGCATGTGTTAATTTCAGGGAGGAGCCTGATCCAATGACCACCCCATTGGACACACACAGGGAGCACACTGCAGCTCAAGTTTTCTTTTTTCTCAAGCAGGCTTATTGAACCAGTGAATTTCTTTTCTGGGTTGTGGATGCACAAAAGCTGGGGCTAATTTACAAACATTGATCAAAGATTTCGGACCCTCTGTCAAGCAAACCCTGCACAATGTTGTAGATTGGCTGTTGGTTAGTCTGTTTATTTGACACAGTAACACTGAGTGCATGTCGGAGGGCCAGTGGCGCAATGGATAACGCGTCTGACTACGGATCAGAAGATTCTAGGCTCGACTCCTGGCTGGCTCGCTTCGGTCCCAAGGATATGCGAAAGTGGTGAAATTAACCATGGTCTTTCGATAGCTCAGATGGTAGAGCGGAGGACTGTAGGTGTTCTATCAGCCATCCTTAGGTCGCTGGTTCGAATCCGGCTCGAAGGATTTCTCTTTTAAATGCAACAGCTTCTACTTGGAGAATCTCAGTGGGTTCAAGATCCAAAATGGAGACTTCATCACTGTAGAGGCACTCCCAAGTTATTCTAAATAGCAGGTAAGTCATGGTTTGAGCCCATTTACATATAAAAATACCACAAGGGTTATAAATCCTGGTTGTTGCTAGTCCAGCAAATATAGACCAATAGCATCCTAAAAAATTCCCTGACCGGGAATCGAACCCGGGCCGCGGCGGTGAGAGCGCCGAATCCTAGCCACTAGACCACCAGGGAAACTGTCATCTAGCAACAGGAGTTGTGTGTACGTTTATCATTGTTAAGGAAGAGGCACACAGCATATTCCTTTCCTAGGTAGATGACACAATATGTTTTGAGAGGGGTGTAGACAGTAACATCTAGGGAAAGGAAGTGAATCCAGACTGCAAAGTTTGGAATTGTCCTAAAAAGTAGCACAGTGCTGCCCCGTGTGAGGCTCGAACTCACGACCTTCAGATTATGAGACTGACGCGCTGCCTAACTGCGCCAACGAGGCATGTCTGAGCCTGTGATGCATGCCACCGGATTTAGCATGCCTCCAGAAAAACTATTTTTTTGGCCAGAAATAATTACCCGGCTTCTATTTGGCTATTTAATGTGTGTCGTCAGGATGGCCGAGCGGTCTAAGGCGCTGCGTTCAGGTCGCAGTCTCCACTGGAGGCGTGGGTTCGAATCCCACTTCTGACATTGCTTTGCTCATAGATTAGCCTGGTGTGAGTCTTATTTGAAACATAGAATGCAGGATGAAACATAGAATTATTTGCTGGTTTGGGTGCACAGGAATAAATCTGAAAGCTGAATTTGCGTATAATGTTCTTCTCTAGTCCTTTTTGCTGTACCCCTTCATATGATGGCTCTTTAAGAATAGCTCCTTTCAATATAGAATAGCCCAGGATTAGCCTGTGCCAAAGGTTTCTCCATTGGACTTTGCAGCACACTGTAACTCATGTTTGTCTTGCAGCTCAAGTAGGTTTAACGATCCAATAAATCACTGTTCTTTATTTGGGTGAAAAAAACCTGGGTTTGTAAACAATGTTGTGCAGTGTTTCCTGATTCTCCTATGTCTCTCTGTCAATGACCAGGCAAAATAACCACACTTTAATGTGTAGCTGAAAAAAAAGGAAAGAGGAAGAAGGGTCTTGGGTCTCTTTTTGGCTAGCAGATCTAAATCTTTGTACCTGTGCTCAGCAAAATGTTAGCTTAACAGTTCACAGGGTGAATGAAGTGGTGTGACAACGATGTGTAATCAGACCTTCATGTGTTAATTTCAGGGAGGAGCCTGATCCAATGACCACCCCATTGGACACACACAGGGAGCACACTGCAGCTCAAGTTTTCTTGTTTCTCAAGCAGGCTTATTGAACCAGTGAATTGCTTTTATGGGTTGTGCATGCACAAAAGCTCTAGCTTCTCTTTTAGCTCAAGAAGGTTTAAGGATCCAATAAATCACTGTTCCTTGTTTGGGTGAAAAAAACTTGGGTTTGTATACAATGTTGTGCAGTGTTTCCTGATTCTCCTTTGTCTCTCTCTGAATGACCAGGCTAAATAACCACACGTTATTGTGTAGCTGAGAAGAAACAGAAAAGAGGAAGAAGGGTCTTGAGTCTCTTTTTGGCTAGCATATCTAAATCTTTGTACCTGTGCTCAGCAAAATGTAAGCTTAACAGTTCAGGGGGTGGCTGAAGCGGTGTGACAACGATGTGTAATCAGACCTTCATGTGTTAATTTCAGGGAGGAGCCTGATCCAATGACCACCCCATTGGACACACACAGGAAGCACACTGCAGCTCAAATGTTCTTGTTTCTCAAGCAGGCTTAGTGAACCAGTGAATAGCTTTTCTGGGATGTGCATGCTCAAAAGCTCTAACTTCTCTTTTAGCTCAAGAAGGTTTAAGGATCCAATAAATCACTGTTCCTTGTTTGGGTGAAAAAAACTTGGGTTTGTATACAATGTTGTGCAGTGTTTCCTGATTCTCCTTTGTCTCTCTCTGAATGACCAGGCTAAATAACCACACGTTATTGTGTAGCTGAGAAGAAACAGAAAAGAGGAAGAAGGGTCTTGAGTCTCTTTTTGGCTAGCATATCTAAATCTTTGTACCTGTGCTCAGCAAAATGTAAGCTTAACAGTTCAGGGGGTGGCTGAAGCGGTGTGACAACGATGTGTAATCAGACCTTCATGTGTTAATTTCAGGGAGGAGCCTGATCCAATGACCACCCCATTGGACACACACAGGAAGCACACTGCAGCTCAAATTTTCTTGTTTCTCAAGCAGGCTTAATGAACCAGTGAATTGCTTTTCTGGGATGTGCATGCTCAAAAGCTCTAACTTCTCTTTTAGCTCAAGAAGGTTTAAGGATCCAATAAATCACTGTTCCTTGTTTGGGTGAAAAAAACTTGGGTTTGTATACAATGTTGTGCAGTGTTTCCTGATTCTCCTTTGTCTCTCTCTGAATGACCAGGCTAAATAACCACACGTTATTGTGTAGCTGAGAAGAAACAGAAAAGAGGAAGAAGGGTCTTGAGTCTCTTTTTGGCTAGCATATCTAAATCTTTGTACCTGTGCTCAGCAAAATGTTAGCTTAACAGTTCAGGGGGTGACTGAAGCGGTGTGACAACCATGTGTAATCATACCTGCATGTGTTAATTTCAGGGAGGAGCCTGATCCAATGACCACCCCATTGGACACACACAGGGAGCACACTGCAGCTCAAGTTTTCTTTTTTCTCAAGCAGGCTTATTGAACCAGTGAATTTCTTTTCTGGGTTGTGGATGCACAAAAGCTGGGGCTAATTTACAAACATTGATCAAAGATTTCGGACCCTCTGTCAAGCAAACCCTGCACAATGTTGTAGATTGGCTGTTGGTTAGTCTGTTTATTTGACACAGTAACACTGAGTGCATGTCGGAGGGCCAGTGGCGCAATGGATAACGCGTCTGACTACGGATCAGAAGATTCTAGGTTCGACTCCTGGCTGGCTCGCTTCGGTCCTTTACAAAGGATATGCGAAAGTGCCCCTTTGGTGAAATTATCCATGGTCCTTCGATAGCTCAGATGGTAGAGCGGAGGACTGTAGGTGATCTATCAGCCATCCTTAGGTCGCTGGTTCGAATCCGGCTCGAAGGATTTCTCTTTTAAATGCAACAGCTTCTACTTGGAGAATCTCAGTGGGTTCAAGATCCAAAATGGAGACTTCATCACTGTAGAGGCACTCCCAAGTTATCCTAAATAGCAGGTAAGTCATGGTTTGAGCCCATTTACATATAAAAATACCACAAGGGTTATAAATCCTGGTTGTTGCTAGTCCAGCAAATATAGACCAATAGCATCCTAAAAAATTCCCTGACCGGGAATCGAACCCGGGCCGCGGCGGTGAGAGCGCCGAATCCTAGCCACTAGACCACCAGGGAAACTGTCATCTAGCAACAGGAGTTGTGTGTACGTTTATCATTGTTAAGGAAGAGGCACACAGCATATTCCTTTCCTAGGTAGATGACACAATATGTTTTGAGAGGGGTGTAGACAGTAACATCTAGGGAAAGGAAGTGAATCCAGACTGCAAAGTTTGGAATTGTCCTAAAAAGTAGCACAGTGCTGCCCCGTGTGAGGCTCGAACTCACGACCTTCAGATTATGAGACTGACGCGCTGCCTAACTGCGCCAACGAGGCATGTCTGAGCCTGTGATGCATGCCACCGGATTTAGCATGCCTCCAGAAAAACTATTTTTTTGGCCAGAAATAATTACCCGGCTTCTATTTGGCTATTTAATGTGTGTCGTCAGGATGGCCGAGCGGTCTAAGGCGCTGCGTTCAGGTCGCAGTCTCCACTGGAGGCGTGGGTTCGAATCCCACTTCTGACATTGCTTTGCTCATAGATTAGCCTGGTGTGAGTCTTATTTGAAACATAGAATGCAGGATGAAACATAGAATTATTTGCTGGTTTGGGTGCACAGGAATAAATCTGAAAGCTGAATTTGCGTATAATGTTCTTCTCTAGTCCTTTTTGCTGTACCCCTTCATATGATGGCTCTTTAAGAATAGCTCCTTTCAATATAGAATAGCCCAGGATTAGCCTGTGCCAAAGGTTTCTCCATTGGACTTTGCAGCACACTGTAACTCATGTTTGTCTTGCAGCTCAAGTAGGTTTAACGATCCAATAAATCACTGTTCTTTATTTGGGTGAAAAAAACCTGGGTTTGTAAACAATGTTGTGCAGTGTTTCCTGATTCTCCTATGTCTCTCTGTCAATGACCAGGCAAAATAACCACACTTTAATGTGTAGCTGAAAAAAAAGGAAAGAGGAAGAAGGGTCTTGGGTCTCTTTTTGGCTAGCAGATCTAAATCTTTGTACCTGTGCTCAGCAAAATGTTAGCTTAACAGTTCACAGGGTGAATGAAGTGGTGTGACAACGATGTGTAATCAGACCTTCATGTGTTAATTTCAGGGAGGAGCCTGATCCAATGACCACCCCATTGGACACACACAGGGAGCACACTGCAGCTCAAGTTTTCTTGTTTCTCAAGCAGGCTTATTGAACCAGTGAATTGCTTTTATGGGTTGTGCATGCACAAAAGCTCTAGCTTCTCTTTTAGCTCAAGAAGGTTTAAGGATCCAATAAATCACTGTTCCTTGTTTGGGTGAAAAAAACTTGGGTTTGTATACAATGTTGTGCAGTGTTTCCTGATTCTCCTTTGTCTCTCTCTGAATGACCAGGCTAAATAACCACACGTTATTGTGTAGCTGAGAAGAAACAGAAAAGAGGAAGAAGGGTCTTGAGTCTCTTTTTGGCTAGCATATCTAAATCTTTGTACCTGTGCTCAGCAAAATGTAAGCTTAACAGTTCAGGGGGTGGCTGAAGCGGTGTGACAACGATGTGTAATCAGACCTTCATGTGTTAATTTCAGGGAGGAGCCTGATCCAATGACCACCCCATTGGACACACACAGGAAGCACACTGCAGCTCAAATGTTCTTGTTTCTCAAGCAGGCTTAGTGAACCAGTGAATAGCTTTTCTGGGATGTGCATGCTCAAAAGCTCTAACTTCTCTTTTAGCTCAAGAAGGTTTAAGGATCCAATAAATCACTGTTCCTTGTTTGGGTGAAAAAAACTTGGGTTTGTATACAATGTTGTGCAGTGTTTCCTGATTCTCCTTTGTCTCTCTCTGAATGACCAGGCTAAATAACCACACGTTATTGTGTAGCTGAGAAGAAACAGAAAAGAGGAAGAAGGGTCTTGAGTCTCTTTTTGGCTAGCATATCTAAATCTTTGTACCTGTGCTCAGCAAAATGTAAGCTTAACAGTTCAGGGGGTGGCTGAAGCGGTGTGACAACGATGTGTAATCAGACCTTCATGTGTTAATTTCAGGGAGGAGCCTGATCCAATGACCACCCCATTGGACACACACAGGAAGCACACTGCAGCTCAAATTTTCTTGTTTCTCAAGCAGGCTTAATGAACCAGTGAATTGCTTTTCTGGGATGTGCATGCTCAAAAGCTCTAACTTCTCTTTTAGCTCAAGAAGGTTTAAGGATCCAATAAATCACTGTTCCTTGTTTGGGTGAAAAAAACTTGGGTTTGTATACAATGTTGTGCAGTGTTTCCTGATTCTCCTTTGTCTCTCTCTGAATGACCAGGCTAAATAACCACACGTTATTGTGTAGCTGAGAAGAAACAGAAAAGAGGAAGAAGGGTCTTGAGTCTCTTTTTGGCTAGCATATCTAAATCTTTGTACCTGTGCTCAGCAAAATGTTAGCTTAACAGTTCAGGGGGTGACTGAAGCGGTGTGACAACCATGTGTAATCATACCTGCATGTGTTAATTTCAGGGAGGAGCCTGATCCAATGACCACCCCATTGGACACACACAGGGAGCACACTGCAGCTCAAGTTTTCTTTTTTCTCAAGCAGGCTTATTGAACCAGTGAATTTCTTTTCTGGGTTGTGGATGCACAAAAGCTGGGGCTAATTTACAAACATTGATCAAAGATTTCGGACCCTCTGTCAAGCAAACCCTGCACAATGTTGTAGATTGGCTGTTGGTTAGTCTGTTTATTTGACACAGTAACACTGAGTGCATGTCGGAGGGCCAGTGGCGCAATGGATAACGCGTCTGACTACGGATCAGAAGATTCTAGGTTCGACTCCTGGCTGGCTCGCTTCGGTCCTTTACAAAGGATATTCTGCCTTCAATGTCCTTTGTCAAGTTTGGAAGCCCAAGGATATGCGAAAGTGCCCCTTTGGTGAAATTATCCATGGTCCTTCGATAGCTCAGATGGTAGAGCGGAGGACTGTAGGTGATCTATCAGCCATCCTTAGGTCGCTGGTTCGAATCCGGCTCGAAGGATTTCTCTTTTAAATGCAACAGCTTCTACTTGGAGAATCTCAGTGGGTTCAAGATCCAAAATGGAGACTTCATCACTGTAGAGGCACTCCCAAGTTATCCTAAATAGCAGGTAAGTCATGGTTTGAGCCCATTTACATATAAAAATACCACAAGGGTTATAAATCCTGGTTGTTGCTAGTCCAGCAAATATAGACCAATAGCATCCTAAAAAATTCCCTGACCGGGAATCGAACCCGGGCCGCGGCGGTGAGAGCGCAGAATCCTAGCCACTAGACCACCAGGGAAACTGTCATCTAGCAACAGGAGTTGTGTGTACGTTTATCATTGTTAAGGAAGAGGCACACAGCATATTCCTTTCCTAGGTAGATGACACAATATGTTTTGAGAGGGGTGTAGACAGTAACATCTAGGGAAAGGAAGTGAATCCAGACTGCAAAGTTTGGAATTGTCCTAAAAAGTAGCACAGTGCTGCCCCGTGTGAGGCTCGAACTCACGACCTTCAGATTATGAGACTGACGCGCTGCCTAACTGCGCCAACGAGGCATGTCTGAGCCTGTGATGCATGCCACCGGATTTAGCATGCCTCCAGAAAAACTATTTTTTTGGCCAGAAATAATTACCCGGCTTCTATTTGGCTATTTAATGTGTGTCGTCAGGATGGCCGAGCGGTCTAAGGCGCTGCGTTCAGGTCGCAGTCTCCACTGGAGGCGTGGGTTCGAATCCCACTTCTGACATTGCTTTGCTCATAGATTAGCCTGGTGTGAGTCTTATTTGAAACATAGAATGCAGGATGAAACATAGAATTATTTGCTGGTTTGGGTGCACAGGAATAAATCTGAAAGCTGAATTTGCGTATAATGTTCTTCTCTAGTCCTTTTTGCTGTACCCCTTCATATGATGGCTCTTTAAGAATAGCTCCTTTCAATATAGAATAGCCCAGGATTAGCCTGTGCCAAAGGTTTCTCCATTGGACTTTGCAGCACACTGTAACTCATGTTTGTCTTGCAGCTCAAGTAGGTTTAACGATCCAATAAATCACTGTTCTTTATTTGGGTGAAAAAAACCTGGGTTTGTAAACAATGTTGTGCAGTGTTTCCTGATTCTCCTTTGTCTCTCTGTCAATGACCAGGCAAAATAACCACACTTTAATGTGTAGCTGAAAAAAAAGGAAAGAGGAAGAAGGGTCTTGGGTCTCTTTTTGGCTAGCAGATCTAAATCTTTGTACCTGTGCTCAGCAAAATGTTAGCTTAACAGTTCACAGGGTGAATGAAGTGGTGTGACAACGATGTGTAATCAGACCTTCATGTGTTAATTTCAGGGAGGAGCCTGATCCAATGACCACCCCATTGGACACACACAGGGAGCACACTGCAGCTCAAGTTTTCTTGTTTCTCAAGCAGGCTTATTGAACCAGTGAATTGCTTTTATGGGTTGTGCATGCACAAAAGCTCTAGCTTCTCTTTTAGCTCAAGAAGGTTTAAGGATCCAATAAATCACTGTTCCTTGTTTGGGTGAAAAAAACTTGGGTTTGTATACAATGTTGTGCAGTGTTTCCTGATTCTCCTTTGTCTCTCTCTGAATGACCAGGCTAAATAACCACACGTTATTGTGTAGCTGAGAAGAAACAGAAAAGAGGAAGAAGGGTCTTGAGTCTCTTTTTGGCTAGCATATCTAAATCTTTGTACCTGTGCTCAGCAAAATGTTAGCTTAACAGTTCAGGGGGTGACTGAAGCGGTGTGACAACCATGTGTAATCATACCTGCATGTGTTAATTTCAGGGAGGAGCCTGATCCAATGACCACCCCATTGGACACACACAGGGAGCACACTGCAGCTCAAGTTTTCTTTTTTCTCAAGCAGGCTTATTGAACCAGTGAATTTCTTTTCTGGGTTGTGGATGCACAAAAGCTGGGGCTAATTTACAAACATTGATCAAAGATTTCGGACCCTCTGTCAAGCAAACCCTGCACAATGTTGTAGATTGGCTGTTGGTTAGTCTGTTTATTTGACACAGTAACACTGAGTGCATGTCGGAGGGCCAGTGGCGCAATGGATAACGCGTCTGACTACGGATCAGAAGATTCTAGGTTCGACTCCTGGCTGGCTCGCTTCGGTCCCAAGGATATGCGAAATTAACCATGGTCTTTCGATAGCTCAGATGGTAGAGCGGAGGACTGTAGGTGTTCTATCAGCCATCCTTAGGTCGCTGGTTCGAATCCGGCTCGAAGGATTTCTCTTTTAAATGCAACAGCTTCTACTTGGAGAATCTCAGTGGGTTCAAGATCCAAAATGGAGACTTCATCACTGTAGAGGCACTCCCAAGTTATTCTAAATAGCAGGTAAGTCATGGTTTGAGCCCATTTACATATAAAAATACCACAAGGGTTATAAATCCTGGTTGTTGCTAGTCCAGCAAATATAGACCAATAGCATCCTAAAAAATTCCCTGACCGGGAATCGAACCCGGGCCGCGGCGGTGAGAGCGCCGAATCCTAGCCACTAGACCACCAGGGAAACTGTCATCTAGCAACAGGAGTTGTGTGTACGTTTATCATTGTTAAGGAAGAGGCACACAGCATATTCCTTTCCTAGGTAGATGACACAATATGTTTTGAGAGGGGTGTAGACAGTAACATCTAGGGAAAGGAAGTGAATCCAGACTGCAAAGTTTGGAATTGTCCTAAAAAGTAGCACAGTGCTGCCCCGTGTGAGGCTCGAACTCACGACCTTCAGATTATGAGACTGACGCGCTGCCTAACTGCGCCAACGAGGCATGTCTGAGCCTGTGATGCATGCCACCGGATTTAGCATGCCTCCAGAAAAACTATTTTTTTGGCCAGAAATAATTACCCGGCTTCTATTTGGCTATTTAATGTGTGTCGTCAGGATGGCCGAGCGGTCTAAGGCGCTGCGTTCAGGTCGCAGTCTCCACTGGAGGCGTGGGTTCGAATCCCACTTCTGACATTGCTTTGCTCATAGATTAGCCTGGTGTGAGTCTTATTTGAAACATAGAATGCAGGATGAAACATAGAATTATTTGCTGGTTTGGGTGCACAGGAATAAATCTGAAAGCTGAATTTGCGTATAATGTTCTTCTCTAGTCCTTTTTGCTGTACCCCTTCATATGATGGCTCTTTAAGAATAGCTCCTTTCAATATAGAATAGCCCAGGATTAGCCTGTGCCAAAGGTTTCTCCATTGGACTTTGCAGCACACTGTAACTCATGTTTGTCTTGCAGCTCAAGTAGGTTTAACGATCCAATAAATCACTGTTCTTTATTTGGGTGAAAAAAACCTGGGTTTGTAAACAATGTTGTGCAGTGTTTCCTGATTCTCCTATGTCTCTCTGTCAATGACCAGGCAAAATAACCACACTTTAATGTGTAGCTGAAAAAAAAGGAAAGAGGAAGAAGGGTCTTGGGTCTCTTTTTGGCTAGCAGATCTAAATCTTTGTACCTGTGCTCAGCAAAATGTTAGCTTAACAGTTCACAGGGTGAATGAAGTGGTGTGACAACGATGTGTAATCAGACCTTCATGTGTTAATTTCAGGGAGGAGCCTGATCCAATGACCACCCCATTGGACACACACAGGGAGCACACTGCAGCTCAAGTTTTCTTGTTTCTCAAGCAGGCTTATTGAACCAGTGAATTGCTTTTATGGGTTGTGCATGCACAAAAGCTCTAGCTTCTCTTTTAGCTCAAGAAGGTTTAAGGATCCAATAAATCACTGTTCCTTGTTTGGGTGAAAAAAACTTGGGTTTGTATACAATGTTGTGCAGTGTTTCCTGATTCTCCTTTGTCTCTCTCTGAATGACCAGGCTAAATAACCACACGTTATTGTGTAGCTGAGAAGAAACAGAAAAGAGGAAGAAGGGTCTTGAGTCTCTTTTTGGCTAGCATATCTAAATCTTTGTACCTGTGCTCAGCAAAATGTAAGCTTAACAGTTCAGGGGGTGGCTGAAGCGGTGTGACAACGATGTGTAATCAGACCTTCATGTGTTAATTTCAGGGAGGAGCCTGATCCAATGACCACCCCATTGGACACACACAGGAAGCACACTGCAGCTCAAATGTTCTTGTTTCTCAAGCAGGCTTAGTGAACCAGTGAATAGCTTTTCTGGGATGTGCATGCTCAAAAGCTCTAACTTCTCTTTTAGCTCAAGAAGGTTTAAGGATCCAATAAATCACTGTTCCTTGTTTGGGTGAAAAAAACTTGGGTTTGTATACAATGTTGTGCAGTGTTTCCTGATTCTCCTTTGTCTCTCTCTGAATGACCAGGCTAAATAACCACACGTTATTGTGTAGCTGAGAAGAAACAGAAAAGAGGAAGAAGGGTCTTGAGTCTCTTTTTGGCTAGCATATCTAAATCTTTGTACCTGTGCTCAGCAAAATGTAAGCTTAACAGTTCAGGGGGTGGCTGAAGCGGTGTGACAACGATGTGTAATCAGACCTTCATGTGTTAATTTCAGGGAGGAGCCTGATCCAATGACCACCCCATTGGACACACACAGGAAGCACACTGCAGCTCAAATTTTCTTGTTTCTCAAGCAGGCTTAATGAACCAGTGAATTGCTTTTCTGGGATGTGCATGCTCAAAAGCTCTAACTTCTCTTTTAGCTCAAGAAGGTTTAAGGATCCAATAAATCACTGTTCCTTGTTTGGGTGAAAAAAACTTGGGTTTGTATACAATGTTGTGCAGTGTTTCCTGATTCTCCTTTGTCTCTCTCTGAATGACCAGGCTAAATAACCACACGTTATTGTGTAGCTGAGAAGAAACAGAAAAGAGGAAGAAGGGTCTTGAGTCTCTTTTTGGCTAGCATATCTAAATCTTTGTACCTGTGCTCAGCAAAATGTTAGCTTAACAGTTCAGGGGGTGACTGAAGCGGTGTGACAACCATGTGTAATCATACCTGCATGTGTTAATTTCAGGGAGGAGCCTGATCCAATGACCACCCCATTGGACACACACAGGGAGCACACTGCAGCTCAAGTTTTCTTTTTTCTCAAGCAGGCTTATTGAACCAGTGAATTTCTTTTCTGGGTTGTGGATGCACAAAAGCTGGGGCTAATTTACAAACATTGATCAAAGATTTCGGACCCTCTGTCAAGCAAACCCTGCACAATGTTGTAGATTGGCTGTTGGTTAGTCTGTTTATTTGACACAGTAACACTGAGTGCATGTCGGAGGGCCAGTGGCGCAATGGATAACGCGTCTGACTACGGATCAGAAGATTCTAGGTTCGACTCCTGGCTGGCTCGCTTCGGTCCTTTACAAAGGATATTCTGCCTTCAATGTCCTTTGTCAAGTTTGGAAGCCCAAGGATATGCGAAAGTGCCCCTTTGGTGAAATTATCCATGGTCCTTCGATAGCTCAGATGGTAGAGCGGAGGACTGTAGGTGATCTATCGGACCCTCTGTCCTTAGGTCGCTGGTTCGAATCCGGCTCGAAGGATTTCTCTTTTAAATGCAACAGCTTCTACTTGGAGAATCTCAGTGGGTTCAAGATCCAAAATGGAGACTTCATCACTGTAGAGGCACTCCCAAGTTATCCTAAATAGCAGGTAAGTCATGGTTTGAGCCCATTTACATATAAAAATACCACAAGGGTTATAAATCCTGGTTGTTGCTAGTCCAGCAAATATAGACCAATAGCATCCTAAAAAATTCCCTGACCGGGAATCGAACCCGGGCCGCGGCGGTGAGAGCGCAGAATCCTAGCCACTAGACCACCAGGGAAACTGTCATCTAGCAACAGGAGTTGTGTGTACGTTTATCATTGTTAAGGAAGAGGCACACAGCATATTCCTTTCCTAGGTAGATGACACAATATGTTTTGAGAGGGGTGTAGACAGTAACATCTAGGGAAAGGAAGTGAATCCAGACTGCAAAGTTTGGAATTGTCCTAAAAAGTAGCACAGTGCTGCCCCGTGTGAGGCTCGAACTCACGACCTTCAGATTATGAGACTGACGCGCTGCCTAACTGCGCCAACGAGGCATGTCTGAGCCTGTGATGCATGCCACCGGATTTAGCATGCCTCCAGAAAAACTATTTTTTTGGCCAGAAATAATTACCCGGCTTCTATTTGGCTATTTAATGTGTGTCGTCAGGATGGCCGAGCGGTCTAAGGCGCTGCGCTCAAGCTGGGGAACAATCGTCCATTAAAGGTGGGGAAGAAGGGGGAAGAAGGGGGGAGAAAGAAAAAGGGAAGGGGAAGAAGAGAAAGGAAAACGAGAAAAAAGAAAGAGTGAAAATGAAAGTTATGACAAGGTTCTTTTCTGGTGTTTGACTGTTGATGCATTTGCAAGCTTTGTAAGTCATGAAATGCACACATCTGAATTGCGTTGTTTTCTATTGCAGGCACTCACCAGGTGGCGGTTCGAATCCAGCTAAAGACAAACTTTTCATTTTTTTACTTTAATCTTAATAACAAAGAAATTGTCGAAAGCATTTTGTTCCAAATAAACAATTGTACTTCTTTCTTAGTGCTTTCATTAAAAATGTACGATACATTTGCTCTGTGTTATTATTAATGCTATTTTATTACAAATGTTATTATCATTTTATGTTATTATCGGTAAGAATAAAGAGCACTTCTTTTTTTTCTGCAAATAACAAAGCTGCAAACCATAGAAATTATGTGAAAACTGCTCATGTTGCAAGAACGACAAAATTCAGAAATAGTCTCTTAAATGTTTTTATTTCAATAATAGCTATGTAAACAGAAAAGTGATAAATATTCAATTAAAATGTTCAGTATGTCAAATAATTTTTTAATTACATGTTCAAAAGTTATGTATAAATAGAGATCTATAGAATATAAAACAACAAACAATAAATACAAATCAAACAAATACTTTTTAAATAATGTTTTAAAACAATTAAGTGTTAAGAGAAAATCAGCATAACAATTAACAAAGCAAACTATGTAAACAATACTTAAACATAACATATAGACAATCAATTTTAAATAAGTATTCATAAAAATTATAAATTAAATTAAAATAAACTCAATAAACTCTTAAATAAACAATAAATACAAAGTTAAATTATAAATAAATTAAAATAAATAAAAAAGAAAAAGAAGCCAAATAACAACCAAGTAGTGGAATAATTGTTAAAGGACACTATAAACATGAACACAGTATAGTGTAGTGTTTTATTTTGACTTGGTCCTCCTCATTTCCTCCAACCATTCCTCTTTTGAAAGAGTCTCAGTTTTTGGGCAGTACACCCTGCCCCTATACTGGCTATGACCAGTTTCTGTGGTTTTAAATTGGCCACACTTCTTGCATGTGTTAGCCTCCACAGTTCTTCTGTATGGTCTCTTTGCTACGGGACCTGGATTGGCAGCAGGTGCAGCAGGCTGTGAGGCGTTGACCTGGACAACTGTTGGTGGTAACTGCATCATTGGCATACCCTGCACCGTCGACATGCCCTGGACCATCGGCACATACTGGAACATGGGACAACTCTGGAAACCTGGTCCTGCTGGCACAAGTACATTCGGCACAATCTGCAGTGATGCTCCAGATTGTGTTACCAGCGGTTGGCTTTGAACTGCAGTTTTGGGTCTGAGAGGTGGATGCCTAACGGATGTCTGCCTCTGCTTTGCTTGGCCTGCTGTGCTCTCAGGTAGCTTGTACTGGTGCTGCTCAGCTGGCTGATGTGGCTCCGTCCGTAGCTGTTTAGCAGCCACAAGGGGTTCCTGAGCTTCTGGAAGGGGCTGAGGCAACTCAATGCCCTGAAGTAGAACAGACAGTTCCTGCTGTTTCTGTCTGTTGTTGTGCCACTGAATCAGGGTGTTTTGGTTTACCTCCACCAGCTGCATCGATGTTCCTTCCATTACCAAGCTGTTTCCAAGCACAAGCTGCCTTATCCTCCGGTAGTCTTGGAGAATAAGAGACCATCTTGACAGGCTTCCCTTTCCTTTTTTCTTGGGGCTAGGGTAAATTGTGCAAAGCCTGATAAATATGGTCTCCACCAGACGACAGCAGTCAGGCCACTGAGCAGGTACGCTGCCAGCACCCAGCAAACACCTGGTCGTGCTCTCTACTCCAGGTGTGTGGGAAGGCCTCTTTGGGGTCCTGAAGCGCCCGCTCAGCAGTCGCTCCTGGTGACGAGCTGAATACACCACCCTCTGCTTGTCTCTGTCATCCAGCTTCTGCCAAAGTCCAATTATGGTGTCTGCTTCCTGGTTGCTTAGGCAGAGGGCCGTGTGTCCCCGGAGCCCCACCAGATATTCTGCAAGCCTGTCCACATGTTGGAAACCAGGCACATTTTGGTAGTCAACAGCCTATTGAAAAAACAAAAACAATAATTGTTAGATTAAATTTGCGGAAACTTTGGCTTCACAGCACAGATGTTGGCCAACGACAGAATATCATAGAATTTTTATTTATTAAAATTACATATGTGGAACATACCATCTCTTCATCACCTTCCTCCCCAGCATCTTCAAACTCCAATTGGACAGACATATCAGAAGTCTCACAGGAAACAGGCAGCACTTCAGATCCAGAGGGTCCAGGTGATGTAGGCTGTGTGGGAACATTGGTGTCAGGCACCAAAGATGTTGTTGAGGCGCCCAGGATGGAGGTGACACTGCTCGTGACCGGGGTGAAAGAACCCGGTGTCAATGTGGAGAGGTGTGGTGATGCATCAACATCCAGATCTCTTATTGTGTGATCCTCGTTTATGTCACAGAAGCCCTCATCTTCCTCCCGCTCTTCCACATTGAGATCATTAATGAGCTCTGCTGTCTGCTCAGAGTCTGGGTTCATTTCCTGCAGTGCCTGACCAGTCTGACTGAACAAATACTGCAATCCAATGAGCTCACCTGGAATACAAACAATAAATAAACAGAAAACCAATACAAATGTGTTTTAAACGGAACATTTAATGCATGATATTTTACACAATTGCATGTTAATGCCCTTGACAAATGCTTTTACCGGTGTAACGTGCTGGTGGACAAAACTTGGGGACCACTTTCCTGCCAAACAGCTTTTCATAATTGCAGTTTACACAGTGAATGAGTTCTCCTGTGTAGCTGCGCAAAGCTGATGGTTCTGATGACAAAGAAGCAGCCTCCCTGTCCTGGTTCCACCTATTAAGCCCCTCCAACAGATAAATCTGAAAGTTCAGACTGTTGGCGCTGGTCCCTGTAAATAGACACAACAGTGTTTTGTCTAAACAAACATGATAAATGCTCAGTTCTAAATATGCATTCTTTGAGTGGCAGATAAATACCTGGGATAAAACGGTTCAGATGTAAATGAAAGGATTCCAGGGAAGTGGAGCCTCTGGCACATCTGTATGTCCTCAGAAGCACGCCTCCCTTGGTTAAGGTGCCAGTCTCTGTATAGAGTACCACACCAGGGGGATCTTGGATGCATTTCACATGCTTCTTCTGGACACTCCAGATTTTCTCCATCCTTTCTCTGTCTAGGAGAGGAACACCAAGGGAGTCGTTGCCTTTGCTGCTTAGGAGCTCCGTAAACAGCCTTTCAAGGAGGAGGATGGTAGGCTCCTCTCCGCGGGTCCTCCTCCGACAATGGAGCGCCATCTCTTCCCTGGTAAGGTGTTTGCTGACTTCCGCATCTGTCAGGGCGGGCCAACCCTGGGACATCATCAGCTCTCTCTTGGCTTTGCGGAGCAGTGAGACATCAGCCGCATCCCATTCAAAGATGCACGCTGATAGCCGTGACATAAAGACAGGGTAAAGCTGATGGGCGTCAGTCGTACATCCCAAGGCGATCCTGCGCATGAAATGCCAGATGTCCAGCCGTATCAGGAGATCCGGCCATCCACTGAATCTAGCTTTCAGCTTGGTCTCCCCCACCTCAGTGCAGCACCCACAGTCGACGTACAAGACAGCAGGCGGATCTACACCTGCCTGCTGGAACCGTTTCACAAGGCCGTCTACCATCTTGTCCAGCCCTGCTCCTTCCTGTGCTGTCAACACACTGATAAGCACCTGACCAAACTCGTTGCCAACAGAGGTGAGCCAAAGTCCTGTTCCTCTAGCCGTCCCAGCGAGCTTTTTGGTGATCTACAATAGACATAATTGGGAGAGTGCATTAGATGCAATAAAACATCATACAATGTAGAATTCAAATAGAATAACATGCTGGCATATAACAGACAACAGCAAACGTAAACACAAATCCACCACTAACCTTTTTCGTTGAATCCATTTTTAAAACTGTCCCGTAAGTGGATGTTATCCTTGCCTGGATTTCATCCAGCCTTGTCAGGATGTCTTGGCTGTAAACGGTGAGGAGCCACTTCCAGCTTGGAACCACTGTATGCTTCGGGGGCTCCTGGAATTTAATTGGCAACACCCCAGGACGGTTGACAAAGTCCATACACTGTGTGGAGTACCGTGCCACACGCTGAAGCCACTCCTCGCTGTGGTTCTCATTCAGCTGTTTGACCACCCTTGTGGGACTATTGCCAATGCCGCGCTCACGCAGAAGTCTAATGACTCTTAGATCACAGGCATACCTTGTGAAAAGCGCACACAAAATAATGTAAAATACATATATCATTTGCAAAATGTTTGCAATGATGGGATGACAACTGTATGTGGAAGAAAAGTGTACTTACTTCTGCGTGAGGATAACCCGAAACTCAGTGCGATGGCCCAGATCCAGCTGTCGCAGGACAGTCTGACTCCAGGACACGTGAGAAGCTTTGCACTTGGTACAGATCAGTGTTTCTGTGACCATGTTGTACATCCTGTCGATGTCCAGAACCTGCCGTGTCCTCTTGTGCAGACCACCTCCTGTAAGCTGATGCTGTCCACAGGCCGCATTGGGACAGAGCACCTTGACCCCCCACAGCTTATATGGCATCCATAGCAAAAGAGCATGTGAAAAAAATCTGTCTGGAGCTGGAGCCTGATTGTAGGTAAGTGCTGGCTGTGGAGGGTAATACCAGAGCTGAAGGTTGTCACGGAGCTCTGGCTTTCCTTTGGAGCCAATTCTAAAAAGCCTGCTTGCAATCCACCTGTGATCCTCTGTTGGTAAGGTCTCAGACCACAACCGAGGAAGCAAAACTGAAGCAGGAGCTTGCAGTGAATCCCCAGATGGAGCAGCCTATTAAGGAGAAGAAATAAAACGTTTTGTTCAGCAAGTCAATTGTGTAATAGCCCTGAGTAACATATTAAACATCGACATCCGCGAATATATATTTTTGTAGTTTTACAAACATTTATATTTTTTTAAATATTGAAATATTTTAAATGATAAAATATAAGATAACTTACCGAGACAATACTACATGACTGTGCAGGACTGGTCACACCCTCAGTGATTTTTCGGACAGATGCTGGAACTCCAGGGACTTGTGTCTATAAAATCATGCAGTGAATAATACCACATTAAGCACAACTGTCCTATAATCATTAGAAGGAACAAAACACCATTGGTCGGAGGTGTGTGACCAAAGATGCTTTAGAATATTACATTCAACCAAAGTAGCAATTGTATGATAATAAAAATAAAATGAGTAATATTGAGAGATTTCAAAATCACTGTTGAAATTGTTGAGGAAAATAAAGTTAATAAACTGTTAATAAAGTGAGGAAAATGTGTTGTTTTTTTATCAATTCAGCGTGTAAAGTATATGAAATTTATTTAATGGAAGCATTATGTAGTACTGATCTTATTTCATTACAAGGTGGCCTCCTGGAGTAAAATATGTTCTCTACAAAGTGATGGTGAGTGTAAAGTGTTTTAATAGAATGCATTGTGGATTATGCCAATACTTACAGAGACATCGGTGCTTAGTAAAGGGGCACTGGACACTGCTCCACTTGATGGGTCATTAACCTGAGGTCTTCTAGGCACAGTTACATTTGGCTTTGCTGCAGCTAAGTGAGACCCGCTAAACCTTGGTTTGGTAAACTCAAAGAGTAATTTTTTGAAAAGTGAGAAAAATATAAAGTCAATTTTTTCATATGGGTTATCATTTCCCTGACAGCGGAACCAAACCAATGAGACGATCAGAACTTTCCCAACAAGGTGTTAGAACAGACACAAAGGTGTGAAAACACCTCACCCAAAAGCTGGGCTTACCTGAGACAGCCAAACTCACCAATGAGCTGACAAGCTGCCCCCTGCCCCCACAGGGTGGTACAGTTGACACGCATGTGTGAAATCCTTTACTATCCTTTGTAATTGGCAACAAAATTCTTTGACACTTTAAGACATACTGTGTACTAAAATTATAAAAATATATAAAATTATATATTGAATAGAGTATATAGGAAATAGTTATACCATTGACAAACTCGGTGCTATCCTTGATGTCGATGGATGGGGCTGGGCCTGAGGCTGGGGTTCACTCCGCTTCTGTACTGCTGGTGCTGTGGAAGCAGGCTGGTCCACGACCCGGGTGGTAGGTGCAGAAGAGGCAGTGGGCTGAATACAACAATAACAGAAATACAGTTCGAAAATTTTGGAAGAAGAACATTTTAGAAGGGGAAAATACCAGCAAAACATTAACAATAAAGTTACCTTCTGAGTGTGAAAACCACACAAGCACTTCTGAACAGTTCCATGCAAGGTCAGCTGACCACGAGACTGCATTGGACATTTTTCAATCTGGAACACAAATGTACACAATACATGCATTATTAACAAAACGCCAATAGTTACCCGGAGACTCCATTGAAATGAGGAAAATGAAAATATTTAATATTTTGTTACAAACCTACTATTCAATAAACATCCCTCAACCACCCTCTCTTTAACAATACAGACGCCGTCAAGAATTATATTGTTACTACATTAACATTATACATTATTTAACAAAAAAATCAAATCTAAATGAATGTGTGTAGCAGTGTCTTGTGTGCATGTTTGAATAACCTTTTTTCCATAATTAACAGGCTCATGTGGTGATCAATTAGGTACATACAGTACACTACTTTTAATAGTCAACCATGCCAAGTAAATAAACAATGTGCCATCGTGCAAAAATGAAATAAACAAACTTTTACCCTTTGAAAAATCTCGTGCCACTTCTTCTGCCTGGGTGCTGGTCTGTTGCCTTCATCTGATGGCCAAACTCCAGTGTTGGCAAACTTTCTCAGACGAGAAACCCATTCAGCATCAGACATGGCTTTGTGTGACCTTTTTGTCGACATTTTTCAGTCCTAAACTGTTTTGCAAAACGCACAGTAATTAAAAATGATTAAAAAATACACTGGTCTTGCACAAATTGTTATAATATATTTCTTACCGTTAATACTGCTGTCACAAATGTTCCTTTTGTTTGAATAAACCGGTGAGGTCCGTGGCAGTGATGTTCTTCGACGGTCTTAAACGTTCTACTGTACCTTCTTGACCTCTGACACTCACCTGACCTCTTTCATAGCTTTCGTCAAAACTCGTGAACCTTCGGATGACTTCGGCAATCTCAACCGCTTACGCCACCCACTGGCGACCAGCGTAAGCGTGTCCTCAACATTCTGGTACTCTGATTGGTGAAATGTTGAAAATGTTGAAGCTGCCGCTCTGTGATTGGATGCAAATGTTGAAGCGCTCAAACGTGATTGGTTGCGAATGTTGAAGCGACCCAACGCGATTGGCTGTACGTTCAACATTCTTCAACATTTGCCCGGACGATCCTTCGGCAGCTGGCGTTCAGGTCGCAGTCTCCACTGGAGGCGTGGGTTCGAATCCCACTTCTGACATTGCTTTGCTCATAGATTAGCCTGGTGTGAGTCTTATTTGAAACATAGAATGCAGGATGAAACATAGAATTATTTGCTGGTTTGGGTGCACAGGAATAAATCTGAAAGCTGAATTTGCGTATAATGTTCTTCTCTAGTCCTTTTTGCTGTACCCCTTCATATGATGGCTCTTTAAGAATAGCTCCTTTCAATATAGAATAGCCCAGGATTAGCCTGTGCCAAAGGTTTCTCCATTGGACTTTGCAGCACACTGTAACTCATGTTTGTCTTGCAGCTCAAGTAGGTTTAACGATCCAATAAATCACTGTTCTTTATTTGGGTGAAAAAAACCTGGGTTTGTAAACAATGTTGTGCAGTGTTTCCTGATTCTCCTATGTCTCTCTGTCAATGACCAGGCAAAATAACCACACTTTAATGTGTAGCTGAAAAAAAAGGAAAGAGGAAGAAGGGTCTTGGGTCTCTTTTTGGCTAGCAGATCTAAATCTTTGTACCTGTGCTCAGCAAAATGTTAGCTTAACAGTTCACAGGGTGAATGAAGTGGTGTGACAACGATGTGTAATCAGACCTTCATGTGTTAATTTCAGGGAGGAGCCTGATCCAATGACCACCCCATTGGACACACACAGGGAGCACACTGCAGCTCAAGTTTTCTTGTTTCTCAAGCAGGCTTATTGAACCAGTGAATTGCTTTTATGGGTTGTGCATGCACAAAAGCTCTAGCTTCTCTTTTAGCTCAAGAAGGTTTAAGGATCCAATAAATCACTGTTCCTTGTTTGGGTGAAAAAAACTTGGGTTTGTATACAATGTTGTGCAGTGTTTCCTGATTCTCCTTTGTCTCTCTCTGAATGACCAGGCTAAATAACCACACGTTATTGTGTAGCTGAGAAGAAACAGAAAAGAGGAAGAAGGGTCTTGAGTCTCTTTTTGGCTAGCATATCTAAATCTTTGTACCTGTGCTCAGCAAAATGTAAGCTTAACAGTTCAGGGGGTGGCTGAAGCGGTGTGACAACGATGTGTAATCAGACCTTCATGTGTTAATTTCAGGGAGGAGCCTGATCCAATGACCACCCCATTGGACACACACAGGAAGCACACTGCAGCTCAAATGTTCTTGTTTCTCAAGCAGGCTTAGTGAACCAGTGAATTGCTTTTCTGGGATGTGCATGCTCAAAAGCTCTAACTTCTCTTTTAGCTCAAGAAGGTTTAAGGATCCAATAAATCACTGTTCCTTGTTTGGGTGAAAAAAACTTGGGTTTGTATACAATGTTGTGCAGTGTTTCCTGATTCTCCTTTGTCTCTCTCTGAATGACCAGGCTAAATAACCACACGTTATTGTGTAGCTGAGAAGAAACAGAAAAGAGGAAGAAGGGTCTTGAGTCTCTTTTTGGCTAGCATATCTAAATCTTTGTACCTGTGCTCAGCAAAATGTAAGCTTAACAGTTCAGGGGGTGGCTGAAGCGGTGTGACAACGATGTGTAATCAGACCTTCATGTGTTAATTTCAGGGAGGAGCCTGATTCAATGACCACCCCATTGGACACACACAGGAAGCACACTGCAGCTCAAATTTTCTTGTTTCTCAAGCAGGCTTAATGAACCAGTGAATTGCTTTTCTGGGATGTGCATGCTCAAAAGCTCTAACTTCTCTTTTAGCTCAAGAAGGTTTAAGGATCCAATAAATCACTGTTCCTTGTTTGGGTGAAAAAAACTTGGGTTTGTATACAATGTTGTGCAGTGTTTCCTGATTCTCCTTTGTCTCTCTCTGAATGACCAGGCTAAATAACCACACGTTATTGTGTAGCTGAGAAGAAACAGAAAAGAGGAAGAAGGGTCTTGAGTCTCTTTTTGGCTAGCATATCTAAATCTTTGTACCTGTGCTCAGCAAAATGTTAGCTTAACAGTTCAGGGGGTGGCTGAAGCGGTGTGACAACCATGTGTAATCATACCTGCATGTGTTAATTTCAGGGAGGAGCCTGATCCAATGACCACCCCATTGGACACACACAGGGAGCACACTGCAGCTCAAGTTTTCTTTTTTCTCAAGCAGGCTTATTGAACCAGTGAATTTCTTTTCTGGGTTGTGGATGCACAAAAGCTGGGGCTAATTTACAAACATTGATCAAAGATTTCGGACCCTCTGTCAAGCAAACCCTGCACAATGTTGTAGATTGGCTGTTGGTTAGTCTGTTTATTTGACACAGTAACACTGAGTGCATGTCGGAGGGCCAGTGGCGCAATGGATAACGCGTCTGACTACGGATCAGAAGATTCTAGGTTCGACTCCTGGCTGGCTCGCTTCGGTCCCAAGGATATGCGAAAGTGGTGAAATTAACCATGGTCCTTCGATAGCTCAGATGGTAGAGCGGAGGACTGTAGGTGTTCTATCAGCCATCCTTAGGTCGCTGGTTCGAATCCGGCTCGATGGATTTCTCTTTTAAATGCAACAGCTTCTACTTGGAGAATCTCAGTGGGTTCAAGATCCAAAATGGAGACTTCATCACTGTAGAGGCACTCCCAAGTTATCCTAAATAGCAGGTAAGTCATGGTTTGAGCCCATTTACATATAAAAATACCACAAGGGTTATAAATCCTGGTTGTTGCTAGTCCGGCAAATATAGACCAATAGCATCCTAAAAAATTCCCTGACCGGGAATCGAACCCGGGCCGCGGCGGTGAGAGCGCAGAATCCTAGCCACTAGACCACCAGGGAAACTGTCATCTAGCAACAGGAGTTGTGTGTACGTTTATCATTGTTAAGGAAGAGGCACACAGCATATTCCTTTCCTAGGTAGATGACACAATATGTTTTGAGAGGGGTGTAGACAGTAACATCTAGGGAAAGGAAGTGAATCCAGACTGCAAAGTTTGGAATTGTCCTAAAAAGTAGCACAGTGCTGCCCCGTGTGAGGCTCGAACTCACGACCTTCAGATTATGAGACTGACGCGCTGCCTAACTGCGCCAACGAGGCATGTCTGAGCCTGTGATGCATGCCACCGGATTTAGCATGCCTCCAGAAAAACTATTTTTTTGGCCAGAAATAATTACCCGGCTTCTATTTGGCTATTTAATGTGTGTCGTCAGGATGGCCGAGCGGTCTAAGGCGCTGCGTTCAGGTCGCAGTCTCCACTGGAGGCGTGGGTTCGAATCCCACTTCTGACATTGCTTTGCTCATAGATTAGCCTGGTGTGAGTCTTATTTGAAACATAGAATGCAGGATGAAACATAGAATTATTTGCTGGTTTGGGTGCACAGGAATAAATCTGAAAGCTGAATTTGCGTATAATGTTCTTCTCTAGTCCTCTTTGCTGTACCCCTTCATATGATGGCTCTTTAAGAATAGCTCCTTTCAATATAGAATAGCCCAGGATTAGCCTGTGCCAAAGGTTTCTCCATTGGACTTTGCAGCACACTGTAACTCATGTTTGTCTTGCAGCTCAAGTAGGTTTAACGATCCAATAAATCACTGTTCTTTATTTGGGTGAAAAAAACCTGGGTTTGTAAACAATGTTGTGCAGTGTTTCCTGATTCTCCTATGTCTCTCTGTCAATGACCAGGCAAAATAACCACACTTTAATGTGTAGCTGAAAAAAAAGGAAAGAGGAAGAAGGGTCTTGGGTCTCTTTTTGGCTAGCAGATCTAAATCTTTGTACCTGTGCTCAGCAAAATGTTAGCTTAACAGTTCACAGGGTGAATGAAGTGGTGTGACAACGATGTGTAATCAGACCTTCATGTGTTAATTTCAGGGAGGAGCCTGATCCAATGACCACCCCATTGGACACACACAGGGAGCACACTGCAGCTCAAGTTTTCTTGTTTCTCAAGCAGGCTTATTGAACCAGTGAATTGCTTTTATGGGTTGTGCATGCACAAAAGCTCTAGCTTCTCTTTTAGCTCAAGAAGGTTTAAGGATCCAATAAATCACTGTTCCTTGTTTGGGTGAAAAAAACTTGGGTTTGTATACAATGTTGTGCAGTGTTTCCTGATTCTCCTTTGTCTCTCTCTGAATGACCAGGCTAAATAACCACACGTTATTGTGTAGCTGAGAAGAAACAGAAAAGAGGAAGAAGGGTCTTGAGTCTCTTTTTGGCTAGCATATCTAAATCTTTGTACCTGTGCTCAGCAAAATGTAAGCTTAACAGTTCAGGGGGTGGCTGAAGCGGTGTGACAACGATGTGTAATCAGACCTTCATGTGTTAATTTCTGGGAGGAGCCTGATCCAATGACCACCCCATTGGACACACACAGGAAGCACACTGCAGCTCAAATGTTCTTGTTTCTCAAGCAGGCTTAATGAACCAGTGAATTGCTTTTCTGGGATGTGCATGCTCAAAAGCTCTAACTTCTCTTTTAGCTCAAGAAGGTTTAAGGATCCAATAAATCACTGTTCCTTGTTTGGGTGAAAAAAACTTGGGTTTGTATACAATGTTGTGCAGTGTTTCCTGATTCTCCTTTGTCTCTCTCTGAATGACCAGGCTAAATAACCACACGTTATTGTGTAGCTGAGAAGAAACAGAAAAGAGGAAGAAGGGTCTTGAGTCTCTTTTTGGCTAGCATATCTAAATCTTTGTACCTGTGCTCAGCAAAATGTTAGCTTAACAGTTCAGGGGGTGACTGAAGCGGTGTGACAACCATGTGTAATCATACCTGCATGTGTTAATTTCAGGGAGGAGCCTGATCCAATGACCACCCCATTGGACACACACAGGGAGCACACTGCAGCTCAAGTTTTCTTTTTTCTCAAGCAGGCTTATTGAACCAGTGAATTTCTTTTCTGGGTTGTGGATGCACAAAAGCTGGGGCTAATTTACAAACATTGATCAAAGATTTCGGACCCTCTGTCAAGCAAACCCTGCACAATGTTGTAGATTGGCTGTTGGTTAGTCTGTTTATTTGACACAGTAACACTGAGTGCATGTCGGAGGGCCAGTGGCGCAATGGATAACGCGTCTGACTACGGATCAGAAGATTCTAGGTTCGACTCCTGGCTGGCTCGCTTCGGTCCTTTACAAAGGATATTCTGCCTTCAATGTCCTTTGTCAAGTTTGGAAGCCCAAGGATATGCGAAAGTGCCCCTTTGGTGAAATTATCCATGGTCCTTCGATAGCTCAGATGGTAGAGCGGAGGACTGTAGGTGATCTATCAGCCATCCTTAGGTCGCTGGTTCGAATCCGGCTCGAAGGATTTCTCTTTTAAATGCAACAGCTTCTACTTGGAGAATCTCAGTGGGTTCAAGATCCAAAATGGAGACTTCATCACTGTAGAGGCACTCCCAAGTTATCCTAAATAGCAGGTAAGTCATGGTTTGAGCCCATTTACATATAAAAATACCACAAGGGTTATAAATCCTGGTTGTTGCTAGTCCAGCAAATATAGACCAATAGCATCCTAAAAAATTCCCTGACCGGGAATCGAACCCGGGCCGCGGCGGTGAGAGCGCCGAATCCTAGCCACTAGACCACCAGGGAAACTGTCATCTAGCAACAGGAGTTGTGTGTACGTTTATCATTGTTAAGGAAGAGGCACACAGCATATTCCTTTCCTAGGTAGATGACACAATATGTTTTGAGAGGGGTGTAGACAGTAACATCTAGGGAAAGGAAGTGAATCCAGACTGCAAAGTTTGGAATTGTCCTAAAAAGTAGCACAGTGCTGCCCCGTGTGAGGCTCGAACTCACGACCTTCAGATTATGAGACTGACGCGCTGCCTAACTGCGCCAACGAGGCATGTCTGAGCCTGTGATGCATGCCACCGGATTTAGCATGCCTCCAGAAAAACTATTTTTTTGTCCAGAAATAATTACCCGGCTTCTATTTGGCTATTTAATGTGTGTCGTCAGGATGGCCGAGCGGTCTAAGGCGCTGCGTTCAGGTCGCAGTCTCCACTGGAGGCGTGGGTTCGAATCCCACTTCTGACATTGCTTTGCTCATAGATTAGCCTGGTGTGAGTCTTATTTGAAACATAGAATGCAGGATGAAACATAGAATTATTTGCTGGTTTGGGTGCACAGGAATAAATCTGAAAGCTGAATTTGCGTATAATGTTCTTCTCTAGTCCTTTTTGCTGTACCCCTTCATATGATGGCTCTTTAAGAATAGCTCCTTTCAATATAGAATAGCCCAGGATTAGCCTGTGCCAAAGGTTTCTCCATTGGACTTTGCAGCACACTGTAACTCATGTTTGTCTTGCAGCTCAAGTAGGTTTAACGATCCAATAAATCACTGTTCCTTGTTTGGGTGAAAAAAACCTGGGTTTGTAAACAATGTTGTGCAGTGTTTCCTGATTCTCCTATGTCTCTCTGTCAATGACCAGGCAAAATAACCACACTTTAATGTGTAGCTGAAAAAAAAGGAAAGAGGAAGAAGGGTCTTGGGTCTCTTTTTGGCTAGCAGATCTAAATCTTTGTACCTGTGCTCAGCAAAATGTTAGCTTAACAGTTCACAGGGTGAATGAAGTGGTGTGACAACGATGTGTAATCAGACCTTCATGTGTTAATTTCAGGGAGGAGCCTGATCCAATGACCACCCCATTGGACACACACAGGGAGCACACTGCAGCTCAAGTTTTCTTGTTTCTCAAGCAGGCTTATTGAACCAGTGAATTGCTTTTATGGGTTGTGCATGCACAAAAGCTCTAGCTTCTCTTTTAGCTCAAGAAGGTTTAAGGATCCAATAAATCACTGTTCCTTGTTTGGGTGAAAAAAACTTGGGTTTGTATACAATGTTGTGCAGTGTTTCCTGATTCTCCTTTGTCTCTCTCTGAATGACCAGGCTAAATAACCACACGTTATTGTGTAGCTGAGAAGAAACAGAAAAGAGGAAGAAGGGTCTTGAGTCTCTTTTTGGCTAGCATATCTAAATCTTTGTACCTGTGCTCAGCAAAATGTAAGCTTAACAGTTCAGGGGGTGGCTGAAGCGGTGTGACAACGATGTGTAATCAGACCTTCATGTGTTAATTTCTGGGAGGAGCCTGATCCAATGACCACCCCATTGGACACACACAGGAAGCACACTGCAGCTCAAATGTTCTTGTTTCTCAAGCAGGCTTAGTGAACCAGTGAATTGCTTTTCTGGGATGTGCATGCTCAAAAGCTCTAACTTCTCTTTTAGCTCAAGAAGGTTTAAGGATCCAATAAATCACTGTTCCTTGTTTGGGTGAAAAAAACTTGGGTTTGTATACAATGTTGTGCAGTGTTTCCTGATTCTCCTTTGTCTCTCTCTGAATGACCAGGCTAAATAACCACACGTTATTGTGTAGCTGAGAAGAAACAGAAAAGAGGAAGAAGGGTCTTGAGTCTCTTTTTGGCTAGCATATCTAAATCTTTGTACCTGTGCTCAGCAAAATGTAAGCTTAACAGTTCAGGGGGTGGCTGAAGCGGTGTGACAACGATGTGTAATCAGACCTTCATGTGTTAATTTCAGGGAGGAGCCTGATCCAATGACCACCCCATTGGACACACACAGGAAGCACACTGCAGCTCAAATTTTCTTGTTTCTCAAGCAGGCTTAATGAACCAGTGAATTGCTTTTCTGGGATGTGCATGCTCAAAAGCTCTAACTTCTCTTTTAGCTCAAGAAGGTTTAAGGATCCAATAAATCACTGTTCCTTGTTTGGGTGAAAAAAACTTGGGTTTGTATACAATGTTGTGCAGTGTTTCCTGATTCTCCTTTGTCTCTCTCTGAATGACCAGGCTAAATAACCACACGTTATTGTGTAGCTGAGAAGAAACAGAAAAGAGGAAGAAGGGTCTTGAGTCTCTTTTTGGCTAGCATATCTAAATCTTTGTACCTGTGCTCAGCAAAATGTTAGCTTAACAGTTCAGGGGGTGACTGAAGCGGTGTGACAACCATGTGTAATCATACCTGCATGTGTTAATTTCAGGGAGGAGCCTGATCCAATGACCACCCCATTGGACACACACAGGGAGCACACTGCAGCTCAAGTTTTCTTTTTTCTCAAGCAGGCTTATTGAACCAGTGAATTTCTTTTCTGGGTTGTGGATGCACAAAAGCTGGGGCTAATTTACAAACATTGATCAAAGATTTCGGACCCTCTGTCAAGCAAACCCTGCACAATGTTGTAGATTGGCTGTTGGTTAGTCTGTTTATTTGACACAGTAACACTGAGTGCATGTCGGAGGGCCAGTGGCGCAATGGATAACGCGTCTGACTACGGATCAGAAGATTCTAGGTTCGACTCCTGGCTGGCTCGCTTCGGTCCTTTACAAAGGATATTCTGCCTTCAATGTCCTTTGTCAAGTTTGGAAGCCCAAGGATATGCGAAAGTGCCCCTTTGGTGAAATTATCCATGGTCCTTCGATAGCTCAGATGGTAGAGCGGAGGACTGTAGGTGATCTATCAGCCATCCTTAGGTCGCTGGTTCGAATCCGGCTCGAAGGATTTCTCTTTTAAATGCAACAGCTTCTACTTGGAGAATCTCAGTGGGTTCAAGATCCAAAATGGAGACTTCATCACTGTAGAGGCACTCCCAAGTTATCCTAAATAGCAGGTAAGTCATGGTTTGAGCCCATTTACATATAAAAATACCACAAGGGTTATAAATCCTGGTTGTTGCTAGTCCAGCAAATATAGACCAATAGCATCCTAAAAAATTCCCTGACCGGGAATCGAACCCGGGCCGCGGCGGTGAGAGCGCCGAATCCTAGCCACTAGACCACCAGGGAAACTGTCATCTAGCAACAGGAGTTGTGTGTACGTTTATCATTGTTAAGGAAGAGGCACACAGCATATTCCTTTCCTAGGTAGATGACACAATATGTTTTGAGAGGGGTGTAGACAGTAACATCTAGGGAAAGGAAGTGAATCCAGACTGCAAAGTTTGGAATTGTCCTAAAAAGTAGCACAGTGCTGCCCCGTGTGAGGCTCGAACTCACGACCTTCAGATTATGAGACTGACGCGCTGCCTAACTGCGCCAACGAGGCATGTCTGAGCCTGTGATGCATGCCACCGGATTTAGCATGCCTCCAGAAAAACTATTTTTTTGGCCAGAAATAATTACCCGGCTTCTATTTGGCTATTTAATGTGTGTCGTCAGGATGGCCGAGCGGTCTAAGGCGCTGCGTTCAGGTCGCAGTCTCCACTGGAGGCGTGGGTTCGAATCCCACTTCTGACATTGCTTTGCTCATAGATTAGCCTGGTGTGAGTCTTATTTGAAACATAGAATGCAGGATGAAACATAGAATTATTTGCTGGTTTGGGTGCACAGGAATAAATCTGAAAGCTGAATTTGCGTATAATGTTCTTCTCTAGTCCTCTTTGCTGTACCCCTTCATATGATGGCTCTTTAAGAATAGCTCCTTTCAATATAGAATAGCCCAGGATTAGCCTGTGCCAAAGGTTTCTCCATTGGACTTTGCAGCACACTGTAACTCATGTTTGTCTTGCAGCTCAAGTAGGTTTAACGATCCAATAAATCACTGTTCTTTATTTGGGTGAAAAAAACCTGGGTTTGTAAACAATGTTGTGCAGTGTTTCCTGATTCTCCTATGTCTCTCTGTCAATGACCAGGCAAAATAACCACACTTTAATGTGTAGCTGAAAAAAAAGGAAAGAGGAAGAAGGGTCTTGGGTCTCTTTTTGGCTAGCAGATCTAAATCTTTGTACCTGTGCTCAGCAAAATGTTAGCTTAACAGTTCACAGGGTGAATGAAGTGGTGTGACAACGATGTGTAATCAGACCTTCATGTGTTAATTTCAGGGAGGAGCCTGATCCAATGACCACCCCATTGGACACACACAGGGAGCACACTGCAGCTCAAGTTTTCTTGTTTCTCAAGCAGGCTTATTGAACCAGTGAATTGCTTTTATGGGTTGTGCATGCACAAAAGCTCTAGCTTCTCTTTTAGCTCAAGAAGGTTTAAGGATCCAATAAATCACTGTTCCTTGTTTGGGTGAAAAAAACTTGGGTTTGTATACAATGTTGTGCAGTGTTTCCTGATTCTCCTTTGTCTCTCTCTGAATGACCAGGCTAAATAACCACACGTTATTGTGTAGCTGAGAAGAAACAGAAAAGAGGAAGAAGGGTCTTGAGTCTCTTTTTGGCTAGCATATCTAAATCTTTGTACCTGTGCTCAGCAAAATGTTAGCTTAACAGTTCAGGGGGTGACTGAAGCGGTGTGACAACCATGTGTAATCATACCTGCATGTGTTAATTTCAGGGAGGAGCCTGATCCAATGACCACCCCATTGGACACACACAGGGAGCACACTGCAGCTCAAGTTTTCTTTTTTCTCAAGCAGGCTTATTGAACCAGTGAATTTCTTTTCTGGGTTGTGGATGCACAAAAGCTGGGGCTAATTTACAAACATTGATCAAAGATTTCGGACCCTCTGTCAAGCAAACCCTGCACAATGTTGTAGATTGGCTGTTGGTTAGTCTGTTTATTTGACACAGTAACACTGAGTGCATGTCGGAGGGCCAGTGGCGCAATGGATAACGCGTCTGACTACGGATCAGAAGATTCTAGGTTCGACTCCTGGCTGGCTCGCTTCGGTCCTTTACAAAGGATATTCTGCCTTCAATGTCCTTTGTCAAGTTTGGAAGCCCAAGGATATGCGAAAGTGCCCCTTTGGTGAAATTATCCATGGTCCTTCGATAGCTCAGATGGTAGAGCGGAGGACTGTAGGTGATCTATCAGCCATCCTTAGGTCGCTGGTTCGAATCCGGCTCGAAGGATTTCTCTTTTAAATGCAACAGCTTCTACTTGGAGAATCTCAGTGGGTTCAAGATCCAAAATGGAGACTTCATCACTGTAGAGGCACTCCCAAGTTATCCTAAATAGCAGGTAAGTCATGGTTTGAGCCCATTTACATATAAAAATACCACAAGGGTTATAAATCCTGGTTGTTGCTAGTCCAGCAAATATAGACCAATAGCATCCTAAAAAATTCCCTGACCGGGAATCGAACCCGGGCCGCGGCGGTGAGAGCGCCGAATCCTAGCCACTAGACCACCAGGGAAACTGTCATCTAGCAACAGGAGTTGTGTGTACGTTTATCATTGTTAAGGAAGAGGCACACAGCATATTCCTTTCCTAGGTAGATGACACAATATGTTTTGAGAGGGGTGTAGACAGTAACATCTAGGGAAAGGAAGTGAATCCAGACTGCAAAGTTTGGAATTGTCCTAAAAAGTAGCACAGTGCTGCCCCGTGTGAGGCTCGAACTCACGACCTTCAGATTATGAGACTGACGCGCTGCCTAACTGCGCCAACGAGGCATGTCTGAGCCTGTGATGCATGCCACCGGATTTAGCATGCCTCCAGAAAAACTATTTTTTTGTCCAGAAATAATTACCCGGCTTCTATTTGGCTATTTAATGTGTGTCGTCAGGATGGCCGAGCGGTCTAAGGCGCTGCGTTCAGGTCGCAGTCTCCACTGGAGGCGTGGGTTCGAATCCCACTTCTGACATTGCTTTGCTCATAGATTAGCCTGGTGTGAGTCTTATTTGAAACATAGAATGCAGGATGAAACATAGAATTATTTGCTGGTTTGGGTGCACAGGAATAAATCTGAAAGCTGAATTTGCGTATAATGTTCTTCTCTAGTCCTTTTTGCTGTACCCCTTCATATGATGGCTCTTTAAGAATAGCTCCTTTCAATATAGAATAGCCCAGGATTAGCCTGTGCCAAAGGTTTCTCCATTGGACTTTGCAGCACACTGTAACTCATGTTTGTCTTGCAGCTCAAGTAGGTTTAACGATCCAATAAATCACTGTTCCTTGTTTGGGTGAAAAAAACCTGGGTTTGTAAACAATGTTGTGCAGTGTTTCCTGATTCTCCTATGTCTCTCTGTCAATGACCAGGCAAAATAACCACACTTTAATGTGTAGCTGAAAAAAAAGGAAAGAGGAAGAAGGGTCTTGGGTCTCTTTTTGGCTAGCAGATCTAAATCTTTGTACCTGTGCTCAGCAAAATGTTAGCTTAACAGTTCACAGGGTGAATGAAGTGGTGTGACAACGATGTGTAATCAGACCTTCATGTGTTAATTTCAGGGAGGAGCCTGATCCAATGACCACCCCATTGGACACACACAGGGAGCACACTGCAGCTCAAGTTTTCTTGTTTCTCAAGCAGGCTTATTGAACCAGTGAATTGCTTTTATGGGTTGTGCATGCACAAAAGCTCTAGCTTCTCTTTTAGCTCAAGAAGGTTTAAGGATCCAATAAATCACTGTTCCTTGTTTGGGTGAAAAAAACTTGGGTTTGTATACAATGTTGTGCAGTGTTTCCTGATTCTCCTTTGTCTCTCTCTGAATGACCAGGCTAAATAACCACACGTTATTGTGTAGCTGAGAAGAAACAGAAAAGAGGAAGAAGGGTCTTGAGTCTCTTTTTGGCTAGCATATCTAAATCTTTGTACCTGTGCTCAGCAAAATGTAAGCTTAACAGTTCAGGGGGTGGCTGAAGCGGTGTGACAACGATGTGTAATCAGACCTTCATGTGTTAATTTCTGGGAGGAGCCTGATCCAATGACCACCCCATTGGACACACACAGGAAGCACACTGCAGCTCAAATGTTCTTGTTTCTCAAGCAGGCTTAGTGAACCAGTGAATTGCTTTTCTGGGATGTGCATGCTCAAAAGCTCTAACTTCTCTTTTAGCTCAAGAAGGTTTAAGGATCCAATAAATCACTGTTCCTTGTTTGGGTGAAAAAAACTTGGGTTTGTATACAATGTTGTGCAGTGTTTCCTGATTCTCCTTTGTCTCTCTCTGAATGACCAGGCTAAATAACCACACGTTATTGTGTAGCTGAGAAGAAACAGAAAAGAGGAAGAAGGGTCTTGAGTCTCTTTTTGGCTAGCATATCTAAATCTTTGTACCTGTGCTCAGCAAAATGTAAGCTTAACAGTTCAGGGGGTGGCTGAAGCGGTGTGACAACGATGTGTAATCAGACCTTCATGTGTTAATTTCAGGGAGGAGCCTGATCCAATGACCACCCCATTGGACACACACAGGAAGCACACTGCAGCTCAAATTTTCTTGTTTCTCAAGCAGGCTTAATGAACCAGTGAATTGCTTTTCTGGGATGTGCATGCTCAAAAGCTCTAACTTCTCTTTTAGCTCAAGAAGGTTTAAGGATCCAATAAATCACTGTTCCTTGTTTGGGTGAAAAAAACTTGGGTTTGTATACAATGTTGTGCAGTGTTTCCTGATTCTCCTTTGTCTCTCTCTGAATGACCAGGCTAAATAACCACACGTTATTGTGTAGCTGAGAAGAAACAGAAAAGAGGAAGAAGGGTCTTGAGTCTCTTTTTGGCTAGCATATCTAAATCTTTGTACCTGTGCTCAGCAAAATGTTAGCTTAACAGTTCAGGGGGTGACTGAAGCGGTGTGACAACCATGTGTAATCATACCTGCATGTGTTAATTTCAGGGAGGAGCCTGATCCAATGACCACCCCATTGGACACACACAGGGAGCACACTGCAGCTCAAGTTTTCTTTTTTCTCAAGCAGGCTTATTGAACCAGTGAATTTCTTTTCTGGGTTGTGGATGCACAAAAGCTGGGGCTAATTTACAAACATTGATCAAAGATTTCGGACCCTCTGTCAAGCAAACCCTGCACAATGTTGTAGATTGGCTGTTGGTTAGTCTGTTTATTTGACACAGTAACACTGAGTGCATGTCGGAGGGCCAGTGGCGCAATGGATAACGCGTCTGACTACGGATCAGAAGATTCTAGGTTCGACTCCTGGCTGGCTCGCTTCGGTCCTTTACAAAGGATATTCTGCCTTCAATGTCCTTTGTCAAGTTTGGAAGCCCAAGGATATGCGAAAGTGCCCCTTTGGTGAAATTATCCATGGTCCTTCGATAGCTCAGATGGTAGAGCGGAGGACTGTAGGTGATCTATCAGCCATCCTTAGGTCGCTGGTTCGAATCCGGCTCGAAGGATTTCTCTTTTAAATGCAACAGCTTCTACTTGGAGAATCTCAGTGGGTTCAAGATCCAAAATGGAGACTTCATCACTGTAGAGGCACTCCCAAGTTATCCTAAATAGCAGGTAAGTCATGGTTTGAGCCCATTTACATATAAAAATACCACAAGGGTTATAAATCCTGGTTGTTGCTAGTCCAGCAAATATAGACCAATAGCATCCTAAAAAATTCCCTGACCGGGAATCGAACCCGGGCCGCGGCGGTGAGAGCGCCGAATCCTAGCCACTAGACCACCAGGGAAACTGTCATCTAGCAACAGGAGTTGTGTGTACGTTTATCATTGTTAAGGAAGAGGCACACAGCATATTCCTTTCCTAGGTAGATGACACAATATGTTTTGAGAGGGGTGTAGACAGTAACATCTAGGGAAAGGAAGTGAATCCAGACTGCAAAGTTTGGAATTGTCCTAAAAAGTAGCACAGTGCTGCCCCGTGTGAGGCTCGAACTCACGACCTTCAGATTATGAGACTGACGCGCTGCCTAACTGCGCCAACGAGGCATGTCTGAGCCTGTGATGCATGCCACCGGATTTAGCATGCCTCCAGAAAAACTATTTTTTTGGCCAGAAATAATTACCCGGCTTCTATTTGGCTATTTAATGTGTGTCGTCAGGATGGCCGAGCGGTCTAAGGCGCTGCGTTCAGGTCGCAGTCTCCACTGGAGGCGTGGGTTCGAATCCCACTTCTGACATTGCTTTGCTCATAGATTAGCCTGGTGTGAGTCTTATTTGAAACATAGAATGCAGGATGAAACATAGAATTATTTGCTGGTTTGGGTGCACAGGAATAAATCTGAAAGCTGAATTTGCGTATAATGTTCTTCTCTAGTCCTTTTTGCTGTACCCCTTCATATGATGGCTCTTTAAGAATAGCTCCTTTCAATATAGAATAGCCCAGGATTAGCCTGTGCCAAAGGTTTCTCCATTGGACTTTGCAGCACACTGTAACTCATGTTTGTCTTGCAGCTCAAGTAGGTTTAACGATCCAATAAATCACTGTTCCTTGTTTGGGTGAAAAAAACCTGGGTTTGTAAACAATGTTGTGCAGTGTTTCCTGATTCTCCTATGTCTCTCTGTCAATGACCAGGCAAAATAACCACACTTTAATGTGTAGCTGAAAAAAAAGGAAAGAGGAAGAAGGGTCTTGGGTCTCTTTTTGGCTAGCAGATCTAAATCTTTGTACCTGTGCTCAGCAAAATGTTAGCTTAACAGTTCACAGGGTGAATGAAGTGGTGTGACAACGATGTGTAATCAGACCTTCATGTGTTAATTTCAGGGAGGAGCCTGATCCAATGACCACCCCATTGGACACACACAGGGAGCACACTGCAGCTCAAGTTTTCTTGTTTCTCAAGCAGGCTTATTGAACCAGTGAATTGCTTTTATGGGTTGTGCATGCACAAAAGCTCTAGCTTCTCTTTTAGCTCAAGAAGGTTTAAGGATCCAATAAATCACTGTTCCTTGTTTGGGTGAAAAAAACTTGGGTTTGTATACAATGTTGTGCAGTGTTTCCTGATTCTCCTTTGTCTCTCTCTGAATGACCAGGCTAAATAACCACACGTTATTGTGTAGCTGAGAAGAAACAGAAAAGAGGAAGAAGGGTCTTGAGTCTCTTTTTGGCTAGCATATCTAAATCTTTGTACCTGTGCTCAGCAAAATGTAAGCTTAACAGTTCAGGGGGTGGCTGAAGCGGTGTGACAACGATGTGTAATCAGACCTTCATGTGTTAATTTCTGGGAGGAGCCTGATCCAATGACCACCCCATTGGACACACACAGGAAGCACACTGCAGCTCAAATGTTCTTGTTTCTCAAGCAGGCTTAGTGAACCAGTGAATTGCTTTTCTGGGATGTGCATGCTCAAAAGCTCTAACTTCTCTTTTAGCTCAAGAAGGTTTAAGGATCCAATAAATCACTGTTCCTTGTTTGGGTGAAAAAAACTTGGGTTTGTATACAATGTTGTGCAGTGTTTCCTGATTCTCCTTTGTCTCTCTCTGAATGACCAGGCTAAATAACCACACGTTATTGTGTAGCTGAGAAGAAACAGAAAAGAGGAAGAAGGGTCTTGAGTCTCTTTTTGGCTAGCATATCTAAATCTTTGTACCTGTGCTCAGCAAAATGTAAGCTTAACAGTTCAGGGGGTGGCTGAAGCGGTGTGACAACGATGTGTAATCAGACCTTCATGTGTTAATTTCAGGGAGGAGCCTGATCCAATGACCACCCCATTGGACACACACAGGAAGCACACTGCAGCTCAAATTTTCTTGTTTCTCAAGCAGGCTTAATGAACCAGTGAATTGCTTTTCTGGGATGTGCATGCTCAAAAGCTCTAACTTCTCTTTTAGCTCAAGAAGGTTTAAGGATCCAATAAATCACTGTTCCTTGTTTGGGTGAAAAAAACTTGGGTTTGTATACAATGTTGTGCAGTGTTTCCTGATTCTCCTTTGTCTCTCTCTGAATGACCAGGCTAAATAACCACACGTTATTGTGTAGCTGAGAAGAAACAGAAAAGAGGAAGAAGGGTCTTGAGTCTCTTTTTGGCTAGCATATCTAAATCTTTGTACCTGTGCTCAGCAAAATGTTAGCTTAACAGTTCAGGGGGTGACTGAAGCGGTGTGACAACCATGTGTAATCATACCTGCATGTGTTAATTTCAGGGAGGAGCCTGATCCAATGACCACCCCATTGGACACACACAGGGAGCACACTGCAGCTCAAGTTTTCTTTTTTCTCAAGCAGGCTTATTGAACCAGTGAATTTCTTTTCTGGGTTGTGGATGCACAAAAGCTGGGGCTAATTTACAAACATTGATCAAAGATTTCGGACCCTCTGTCAAGCAAACCCTGCACAATGTTGTAGATTGGCTGTTGGTTAGTCTGTTTATTTGACACAGTAACACTGAGTGCATGTCGGAGGGCCAGTGGCGCAATGGATAACGCGTCTGACTACGGATCAGAAGATTCTAGGTTCGACTCCTGGCTGGCTCGCTTCGGTCCTTTACAAAGGATATTCTGCCTTCAATGTCCTTTGTCAAGTTTGGAAGCCCAAGGATATGCGAAAGTGCCCCTTTGGTGAAATTATCCATGGTCCTTCGATAGCTCAGATGGTAGAGCGGAGGACTGTAGGTGATCTATCAGCCATCCTTAGGTCGCTGGTTCGAATCCGGCTCGAAGGATTTCTCTTTTAAATGCAACAGCTTCTACTTGGAGAATCTCAGTGGGTTCAAGATCCAAAATGGAGACTTCATCACTGTAGAGGCACTCCCAAGTTATCCTAAATAGCAGGTAAGTCATGGTTTGAGCCCATTTACATATAAAAATACCACAAGGGTTATAAATCCTGGTTGTTGCTAGTCCAGCAAATATAGACCAATAGCATCCTAAAAAATTCCCTGACCGGGAATCGAACCCGGGCCGCGGCGGTGAGAGCGCCGAATCCTAGCCACTAGACCACCAGGGAAACTGTCATCTAGCAACAGGAGTTGTGTGTACGTTTATCATTGTTAAGGAAGAGGCACACAGCATATTCCTTTCCTAGGTAGATGACACAATATGTTTTGAGAGGGGTGTAGACAGTAACATCTAGGGAAAGGAAGTGAATCCAGACTGCAAAGTTTGGAATTGTCCTAAAAAGTAGCACAGTGCTGCCCCGTGTGAGGCTCGAACTCACGACCTTCAGATTATGAGACTGACGCGCTGCCTAACTGCGCCAACGAGGCATGTCTGAGCCTGTGATGCATGCCACCGGATTTAGCATGCCTCCAGAAAAACTATTTTTTTGGCCAGAAATAATTACCCGGCTTCTATTTGGCTATTTAATGTGTGTCGTCAGGATGGCCGAGCGGTCTAAGGCGCTGCGTTCAGGTCGCAGTCTCCACTGGAGGCGTGGGTTCGAATCCCACTTCTGACATTGCTTTGCTCATAGATTAGCCTGGTGTGAGTCTTATTTGAAACATAGAATGCAGGATGAAACATAGAATTATTTGCTGGTTTGGGTGCACAGGAATAAATCTGAAAGCTGAATTTGCGTATAATGTTCTTCTCTAGTCCTTTTTGCTGTACCCCTTCATATGATGGCTCTTTAAGAATAGCTCCTTTCAATATAGAATAGCCCAGGATTAGCCTGTGCCAAAGGTTTCTCCATTGGACTTTGCAGCACACTGTAACTCATGTTTGTCTTGCAGCTCAAGTAGGTTTAACGATCCAATAAATCACTGTTCCTTGTTTGGGTGAAAAAAACCTGGGTTTGTAAACAATGTTGTGCAGTGTTTCCTGATTCTCCTATGTCTCTCTGTCAATGACCAGGCAAAATAACCACACTTTAATGTGTAGCTGAAAAAAAAGGAAAGAGGAAGAAGGGTCTTGGGTCTCTTTTTGGCTAGCAGATCTAAATCTTTGTACCTGTGCTCAGCAAAATGTTAGCTTAACAGTTCACAGGGTGAATGAAGTGGTGTGACAACGATGTGTAATCAGACCTTCATGTGTTAATTTCAGGGAGGAGCCTGATCCAATGACCACCCCATTGGACACACACAGGGAGCACACTGCAGCTCAAGTTTTCTTGTTTCTCAAGCAGGCTTATTGAACCAGTGAATTGCTTTTATGGGTTGTGCATGCACAAAAGCTCTAGCTTCTCTTTTAGCTCAAGAAGGTTTAAGGATCCAATAAATCACTGTTCCTTGTTTGGGTGAAAAAAACTTGGGTTTGTATACAATGTTGTGCAGTGTTTCCTGATTCTCCTTTGTCTCTCTCTGAATGACCAGGCTAAATAACCACACGTTATTGTGTAGCTGAGAAGAAACAGAAAAGAGGAAGAAGGGTCTTGAGTCTCTTTTTGGCTAGCATATCTAAATCTTTGTACCTGTGCTCAGCAAAATGTAAGCTTAACAGTTCAGGGGGTGGCTGAAGCGGTGTGACAACGATGTGTAATCAGACCTTCATGTGTTAATTTCTGGGAGGAGCCTGATCCAATGACCACCCCATTGGACACACACAGGAAGCACACTGCAGCTCAAATGTTCTTGTTTCTCAAGCAGGCTTAGTGAACCAGTGAATTGCTTTTCTGGGATGTGCATGCTCAAAAGCTCTAACTTCTCTTTTAGCTCAAGAAGGTTTAAGGATCCAATAAATCACTGTTCCTTGTTTGGGTGAAAAAAACTTGGGTTTGTATACAATGTTGTGCAGTGTTTCCTGATTCTCCTTTGTCTCTCTCTGAATGACCAGGCTAAATAACCACACGTTATTGTGTAGCTGAGAAGAAACAGAAAAGAGGAAGAAGGGTCTTGAGTCTCTTTTTGGCTAGCATATCTAAATCTTTGTACCTGTGCTCAGCAAAATGTAAGCTTAACAGTTCAGGGGGTGGCTGAAGCGGTGTGACAACGATGTGTAATCAGACCTTCATGTGTTAATTTCTGGGAGGAGCCTGATCCAATGACCACCCCATTGGACACACACAGGAAGCACACTGCAGCTCAAATGTTCTTGTTTCTCAAGCAGGCTTAGTGAACCAGTGAATTGCTTTTCTGGGATGTGCATGCTCAAAAGCTCTAACTTCTCTTTTAGCTCAAGAAGGTTTAAGGATCCAATAAATCACTGTTCCTTGTTTGGGTGAAAAAAACTTGGGTTTGTATACAATGTTGTGCAGTGTTTCCTGATTCTCCTTTGTCTCTCTCTGAATGACCAGGCTAAATAACCACACGTTATTGTGTAGCTGAGAAGAAACAGAAAAGAGGAAGAAGGGTCTTGAGTCTCTTTTTGGCTAGCATATCTAAATCTTTGTACCTGTGCTCAGCAAAATGTAAGCTTAACAGTTCAGGGGGTGGCTGAAGCGGTGTGACAACGATGTGTAATCAGACCTTCATGTGTTAATTTCAGGGAGGAGCCTGATCCAATGACCACCCCATTGGACACACACAGGAAGCACACTGCAGCTCAAATGTTCTTGTTTCTCAAGCAGGCTTAATGAACCAGTGAATTGCTTTTCTGGGATGTGCATGCTCAAAAGCTCTAACTTCTCTTTTAGCTCAAGAAGGTTTAAGGATCCAATAAATCACTGTTCCTTGTTTGGGTGAAAAAAACTTGGGTTTGTATACAATGTTGTGCAGTGTTTCCTGATTCTCCTTTGTCTCTCTCTGAATGACCAGGCTAAATAACCACACGTTATTGTGTAGCTGAGAAGAAACAGAAAAGAGGAAGAAGGGTCTTGAGTCTCTTTTTGGCTAGCATATCTAAATCTTTGTACCTGTGCTCAGCAAAATGTTAGCTTAACAGTTCAGGGGGTGACTGAAGCGGTGTGACAACCATGTGTAATCATACCTGCATGTGTTAATTTCAGGGAGGAGCCTGATCCAATGACCACCCCATTGGACACACACAGGGAGCACACTGCAGCTCAAGTTTTCTTTTTTCTCAAGCAGGCTTATTGAACCAGTGAATTTCTTTTCTGGGTTGTGGATGCACAAAAGCTGGGGCTAATTTACAAACATTGATCAAAGATTTCGGACCCTCTGTCAAGCAAACCCTGCACAATGTTGTAGATTGGCTGTTGGTTAGTCTGTTTATTTGACACAGTAACACTGAGTGCATGTCGGAGGGCCAGTGGCGCAATGGATAACGCGTCTGACTACGGATCAGAAGATTCTAGGTTCGACTCCTGGCTGGCTCGCTTCGGTCCTTTACAAAGGATATTCTGCCTTCAATGTCCTTTGTCAAGTTTGGAAGCCCAAGGATACGCGAAAGTGCCCCTTTGGTGAAATTATCCATGGTCCTTCGATAGCTCAGATGGTAGAGCGGAGGACTGTAGGTGATCTATCAGCCATCCTTAGGTCGCTGGTTCGAATCCGGCTCGAAGGATTTCTCTTTTAAATGCAACAGCTTCTACTTGGAGAATCTCAGTGGGTTCAAGATCCAAAATGGAGACTTCATCACTGTAGAGGCACTCCCAAGTTATCCTAAATAGCAGGTAAGTCATGGTTTGAGCCCATTTACATATAAAAATACCACAAGGGTTATAAATCCTGGTTGTTGCTAGTCCAGCAAATATAGACCAATAGCATCCTAAAAAATTCCCTGACCGGGAATCGAACCCGGGCCGCGGCGGTGAGAGCGCCGAATCCTAGCCACTAGACCACCAGGGAAACTGTCATCTAGCAACAGGAGTTGTGTGTACGTTTATCATTGTTAAGGAAGAGGCACACAGCATATTCCTTTCCTAGGTAGATGACACAATATGTTTTGAGAGGGGTGTAGACAGTAACATCTAGGGAAAGGAAGTGAATCCAGACTGCAAAGTTTGGAATTGTCCTAAAAAGTAGCACAGTGCTGCCCCGTGTGAGGCTCGAACTCACGACCTTCAGATTATGAGACTGACGCGCTGCCTAACTGCGCCAACGAGGCATGTCTGAGCCTGTGATGCATGCCACCGGATTTAGCATGCCTCCAGAAAAACTATTTTTTTGGCCAGAAATAATTACCCGGCTTCTATTTGGCTATTTAATGTGTGTCGTCAGGATGGCCGAGCGGTCTAAGGCGCTGCGTTCAGGTCGCAGTCTCCACTGGAGGCGTGGGTTCGAATCCCACTTCTGACATTGCTTTGCTCATAGATTAGCCTGGTGTGAGTCTTATTTGAAACATAGAATGCAGGATGAAACATAGAATTATTTGCTGGTTTGGGTGCACAGGAATAAATCTGAAAGCTGAATTTGCGTATAATGTTCTTCTCTAGTCCTTTTTGCTGTACCCCTTCATATGATGGCTCTTTAAGAATAGCTCCTTTCAATATAGAATAGCCCAGGATTAGCCTGTGCCAAAGGTTTCTCCATTGGACTTTGCAGCACACTGTAACTCATGTTTGTCTTGCAGCTCAAGTAGGTTTAACGATCCAATAAATCACTGTTCCTTGTTTGGGTGAAAAAAACCTGGGTTTGTAAACAATGTTGTGCAGTGTTTCCTGATTCTCCTATGTCTCTCTGTCAATGACCAGGCAAAATAACCACACTTTAATGTGTAGCTAAAAAAAAGGAAAGAGGAAGAAGGGTCTTGGGTCTCTTTTTGGCTAGCAGATCTAAATCTTTGTACCTGTGCTCAGCAAAATGTTAGCTTAACAGTTCACAGGGTGAATGAAGTGGTGTGACAACGATGTGTAATCAGACCTTCATGTGTTAATTTCAGGGAGGAGCCTGATCCAATGACCACCCCATTGGACACACACAGGGAGCACACTGCAGCTCAAGTTTTCTTGTTTCTCAAGCAGGCTTATTGAACCAGTGAATTGCTTTTATGGGTTGTGCATGCACAAAAGCTCTAGCTTCTCTTTTAGCTCAAGAAGGTTTAAGGATCCAATAAATCACTGTTCCTTGTTTGGGTGAAAAAAACTTGGGTTTGTATACAATGTTGTGCAGTGTTTCCTGATTCTCCTTTGTCTCTCTCTGAATGACCAGGCTAAATAACCACACGTTATTGTGTAGCTGAGAAGAAACAGAAAAGAGGAAGAAGGGTCTTGAGTCTCTTTTTGGCTAGCATATCTAAATCTTTGTACCTGTGCTCAGCAAAATGTAAGCTTAACAGTTCAGGGGGTGGCTGAAGCGGTGTGACAACGATGTGTAATCAGACCTTCATGTGTTAATTTCTGGGAGGAGCCTGATCCAATGACCACCCCATTGGACACACACAGGAAGCACACTGCAGCTCAAATGTTCTTGTTTCTCAAGCAGGCTTAGTGAACCAGTGAATTGCTTTTCTGGGATGTGCATGCTCAAAAGCTCTAACTTCTCTTTTAGCTCAAGAAGGTTTAAGGATCCAATAAATCACTGTTCCTTGTTTGGGTGAAAAAAACTTGGGTTTGTATACAATGTTGTGCAGTGTTTCCTGATTCTCCTTTGTCTCTCTCTGAATGACCAGGCTAAATAACCACACGTTATTGTGTAGCTGAGAAGAAACAGAAAAGAGGAAGAAGGGTCTTGAGTCTCTTTTTGGCTAGCATATCTAAATCTTTGTACCTGTGCTCAGCAAAATGTAAGCTTAACAGTTCAGGGGGTGGCTGAAGCGGTGTGACAACGATGTGTAATCAGACCTTCATGTGTTAATTTCTGGGAGGAGCCTGATCCAATGACCACCCCATTGGACACACACAGGAAGCACACTGCAGCTCAAATGTTCTTGTTTCTCAAGCAGGCTTAGTGAACCAGTGAATTGCTTTTCTGGGATGTGCATGCTCAAAAGCTCTAACTTCTCTTTTAGCTCAAGAAGGTTTAAGGATCCAATAAATCACTGTTCCTTGTTTGGGTGAAAAAAACTTGGGTTTGTATACAATGTTGTGCAGTGTTTCCTGATTCTCCTTTGTCTCTCTCTGAATGACCAGGCTAAATAACCACACGTTATTGTGTAGCTGAGAAGAAACAGAAAAGAGGAAGAAGGGTCTTGAGTCTCTTTTTGGCTAGCATATCTAAATCTTTGTACCTGTGCTCAGCAAAATGTAAGCTTAACAGTTCAGGGGGTGGCTGAAGCGGTGTGACAACGATGTGTAATCAGACCTTCATGTGTTAATTTCAGGGAGGAGCCTGATCCAATGACCACCCCATTGGACACACACAGGAAGCACACTGCAGCTCAAATTTTCTTGTTTCTCAAGCAGGCTTAATGAACCAGTGAATTGCTTTTCTGGGATGTGCATGCTCAAAAGCTCTAACTTCTCTTTTAGCTCAAGAAGGTTTAAGGATCCAATAAATCACTGTTCCTTGTTTGGGTGAAAAAAACTTGGGTTTGTATACAATGTTGTGCAGTGTTTCCTGATTCTCCTTTGTCTCTCTCTGAATGACCAGGCTAAATAACCACACGTTATTGTGTAGCTGAGAAGAAACAGAAAAGAGGAAGAAGGGTCTTGAGTCTCTTTTTGGCTAGCATATCTAAATCTTTGTACCTGTGCTCAGCAAAATGTTAGCTTAACAGTTCAGGGGGTGACTGAAGCGGTGTGACAACCATGTGTAATCATACCTGCATGTGTTAATTTCAGGGAGGAGCCTGATCCAATGACCACCCCATTGGACACACACAGGGAGCACACTGCAGCTCAAGTTTTCTTTTTTCTCAAGCAGGCTTATTGAACCAGTGAATTTCTTTTCTGGGTTGTGGATGCACAAAAGCTGGGGCTAATTTACAAACATTGATCAAAGATTTCGGACCCTCTGTCAAGCAAACCCTGCACAATATTGTAGATTGGCTGTTGGTTAGTCTGTTTATTTGACACAGTAACACTGAGTGCATGTCGGAGGGCCAGTGGCGCAATGGATAACGCGTCTGACTACGGATCAGAAGATTCTAGGTTCGACTCCTGGCTGGCTCGCTTCGGTCCTTTACAAAGGATATTCTGCCTTCAATGTCCTTTGTCAAGTTTGGAAGCCCAAGGATATGCGAAAGTGCCCCTTTGGTGAAATTATCCATGGTCCTTCGATAGCTCAGATGGTAGAGCGGAGGACTGTAGGTGATCTATCAGCCATCCTTAGGTCGCTGGTTCGAATCCGGCTCGAAGGATTTCTCTTTTAAATGCAACAGCTTCTACTTGGAGAATCTCAGTGGGTTCAAGATCCAAAATGGAGACTTCATCACTGTAGAGGCACTCCCAAGTTATCCTAAATAGCAGGTAAGTCATGGTTTGAGCCCATTTACATATAAAAATACCACAAGGGTTATAAATCCTGGTTGTTGCTAGTCCAGCAAATATAGACCAATAGCATCCTAAAAAATTCCCTGACCGGGAATCGAACCCGGGCCGCGGCGGTGAGAGCGCCGAATCCTAGCCACTAGACCACCAGGGAAACTGTCATCTAGCAACAGGAGTTGTGTGTACGTTTATCATTGTTAAGGAAGAGGCACACAGCATATTCCTTTCCTAGGTAGATGACACAATATGTTTTGAGAGGGGTGTAGACAGTAACATCTAGGGAAAGGAAGTGAATCCAGACTGCAAAGTTTGGAATTGTCCTAAAAAGTAGCACAGTGCTGCCCCGTGTGAGGCTCGAACTCACGACCTTCAGATTATGAGACTGACGCGCTGCCTAACTGCGCCAACGAGGCATGTCTGAGCCTGTGATGCATGCCACCGGATTTAGCATGCCTCCAGAAAAACTATTTTTTTGGCCAGAAATAATTACCCGGCTTCTATTTGGCTATTTAATGTGTGTCGTCAGGATGGCCGAGCGGTCTAAGGCGCTGCGTTCAGGTCGCAGTCTCCACTGGAGGCGTGGGTTCGAATCCCACTTCTGACATTGCTTTGCTCATAGATTAGCCTGGTGTGAGTCTTATTTGAAACATAGAATGCAGGATGAAACATAGAATTATTTGCTGGTTTGGGTGCACAGGAATAAATCTGAAAGCTGAATTTGCGTATAATGTTCTTCTCTAGTCCTTTTTGCTGTACCCCTTCATATGATGGCTCTTTAAGAATAGCTCCTTTCAATATAGAATAGCCCAGGATTAGCCTGTGCCAAAGGTTTCTCCATTGGACTTTGCAGCACACTGTAACTCATGTTTGTCTTGCAGCTCAAGTAGGTTTAACGATCCAATAAATCACTGTTCCTTGTTTGGGTGAAAAAAACCTGGGTTTGTAAACAATGTTGTGCAGTGTTTCCTGATTCTCCTATGTCTCTCTGTCAATGACCAGGCAAAATAACCACACTTTAATGTGTAGCTGAAAAAAAAGGAAAGAGGAAGAAGGGTCTTGGGTCTCTTTTTGGCTAGCAGATCTAAATCTTTGTACCTGTGCTCAGCAAAATGTTAGCTTAACAGTTCACAGGGTGAATGAAGTGGTGTGACAACGATGTGTAATCAGACCTTCATGTGTTAATTTCAGGGAGGAGCCTGATCCAATGACCACCCCATTGGACACACACAGGGAGCACACTGCAGCTCAAGTTTTCTTGTTTCTCAAGCAGGCTTATTGAACCAGTGAATTGCTTTTATGGGTTGTGCATGCACAAAAGCTCTAGCTTCTCTTTTAGCTCAAGAAGGTTTAAGGATCCAATAAATCACTGTTCCTTGTTTGGGTGAAAAAAACTTGGGTTTGTATACAATGTTGTGCAGTGTTTCCTGATTCTCCTTTGTCTCTCTCTGAATGACCAGGCTAAATAACCACACGTTATTGTGTAGCTGAGAAGAAACAGAAAAGAGGAAGAAGGGTCTTGAGTCTCTTTTTGGCTAGCATATCTAAATCTTTGTACCTGTGCTCAGCAAAATGTAAGCTTAACAGTTCAGGGGGTGGCTGAAGCGGTGTGACAACGATGTGTAATCAGACCTTCATGTGTTAATTTCTGGGAGGAGCCTGATCCAATGACCACCCCATTGGACACACACAGGAAGCACACTGCAGCTCAAATGTTCTTGTTTCTCAAGCAGGCTTAGTGAACCAGTGAATTGCTTTTCTGGGATGTGCATGCTCAAAAGCTCTAACTTCTCTTTTAGCTCAAGAAGGTTTAAGGATCCAATAAATCACTGTTCCTTGTTTGGGTGAAAAAAACTTGGGTTTGTATACAATGTTGTGCAGTGTTTCCTGATTCTCCTTTGTCTCTCTCTGAATGACCAGGCTAAATAACCACACGTTATTGTGTAGCTGAGAAGAAACAGAAAAGAGGAAGAAGGGTCTTGAGTCTCTTTTTGGCTAGCATATCTAAATCTTTGTACCTGTGCTCAGCAAAATGTAAGCTTAACAGTTCAGGGGGTGGCTGAAGCGGTGTGACAACGATGTGTAATCAGACCTTCATGTGTTAATTTCTGGGAGGAGCCTGATCCAATGACCACCCCATTGGACACACACAGGAAGCACACTGCAGCTCAAATGTTCTTGTTTCTCAAGCAGGCTTAGTGAACCAGTGAATTGCTTTTCTGGGATGTGCATGCTCAAAAGCTCTAACTTCTCTTTTAGCTCAAGAAGGTTTAAGGATCCAATAAATCACTGTTCCTTGTTTGGGTGAAAAAAACTTGGGTTTGTATACAATGTTGTGCAGTGTTTCCTGATTCTCCTTTGTCTCTCTCTGAATGACCAGGCTAAATAACCACACGTTATTGTGTAGCTGAGAAGAAACAGAAAAGAGGAAGAAGGGTCTTGAGTCTCTTTTTGGCTAGCATATCTAAATCTTTGTACCTGTGCTCAGCAAAATGTAAGCTTAACAGTTCAGGGGGTGGCTGAAGCGGTGTGACAACGATGTGTAATCAGACCTTCATGTGTTAATTTCAGGGAGGAGCCTGATCCAATGACCACCCCATTGGACACACACAGGAAGCACACTGCAGCTCAAATTTTCTTGTTTCTCAAGCAGGCTTAATGAACCAGTGAATTGCTTTTCTGGGATGTGCATGCTCAAAAGCTCTAACTTCTCTTTTAGCTCAAGAAGGTTTAAGGATCCAATAAATCACTGTTCCTTGTTTGGGTGAAAAAAACTTGGGTTTGTATACAATGTTGTGCAGTGTTTCCTGATTCTCCTTTGTCTCTCTCTGAATGACCAGGCTAAATAACCACACGTTATTGTGTAGCTGAGAAGAAACAGAAAAGAGGAAGAAGGGTCTTGAGTCTCTTTTTGGCTAGCATATCTAAATCTTTGTACCTGTGCTCAGCAAAATGTTAGCTTAACAGTTCAGGGGGTGACTGAAGCGGTGTGACAACCATGTGTAATCATACCTGCATGTGTTAATTTCAGGGAGGAGCCTGATCCAATGACCACCCCATTGGACACACACAGGGAGCACACTGCAGCTCAAGTTTTCTTTTTTCTCAAGCAGGCTTATTGAACCAGTGAATTTCTTTTCTGGGTTGTGGATGCACAAAAGCTGGGGCTAATTTACAAACATTGATCAAAGATTTCGGACCCTCTGTCAAGCAAACCCTGCACAATGTTGTAGATTGGCTGTTGGTTAGTCTGTTTATTTGACACAGTAACACTGAGTGCATGTCGGAGGGCCAGTGGCGCAATGGATAACGCGTCTGACTACGGATCAGAAGATTCTAGGTTCGACTCCTGGCTGGCTCGCTTCGGTCCTTTACAAAGGATATTCTGCCTTCAATGTCCTTTGTCAAGTTTGGAAGCCCAAGGATATGCGAAAGTGCCCCTTTGGTGAAATTATCCATGGTCCTTCGATAGCTCAGATGGTAGAGCGGAGGACTGTAGGTGATCTATCAGCCATCCTTAGGTCGCTGGTTCGAATCCGGCTCGAAGGATTTCTCTTTTAAATGCAACAGCTTCTACTTGGAGAATCTCAGTGGGTTCAAGATCCAAAATGGAGACTTCATCACTGTAGAGGCACTCCCAAGTTATCCTAAATAGCAGGTAAGTCATGGTTTGAGCCCATTTACATATAAAAATACCACAAGGGTTATAAATCCTGGTTGTTGCTAGTCCAGCAAATATAGACCAATAGCATCCTAAAAAATTCCCTGACCGGGAATCGAACCCGGGCCGCGGCGGTGAGAGCGCCGAATCCTAGCCACTAGACCACCAGGGAAACTGTCATCTAGCAACAGGAGTTGTGTGTACGTTTATCATTGTTAAGGAAGAGGCACACAGCATATTCCTTTCCTAGGTAGATGACACAATATGTTTTGAGAGGGGTGTAGACAGTAACATCTAGGGAAAGGAAGTGAATCCAGACTGCAAAGTTTGGAATTGTCCTAAAAAGTAGCACAGTGCTGCCCCGTGTGAGGCTCGAACTCACGACCTTCAGATTATGAGACTGACGCGCTGCCTAACTGCGCCAACGAGGCATGTCTGAGCCTGTGATGCATGCCACCGGATTTAGCATGCCTCCAGAAAAACTATTTTTTTGGCCAGAAATAATTACCCGGCTTCTATTTGGCTATTTAATGTGTGTCGTCAGGATGGCCGAGCGGTCTAAGGCGCTGCGTTCAGGTCGCAGTCTCCACTGGAGGCGTGGGTTCGAATCCCACTTCTGACATTGCTTTGCTCATAGATTAGCCTGGTGTGAGTCTTATTTGAAACATAGAATGCAGGATGAAACATAGAATTATTTGCTGGTTTGGGTGCACAGGAATAAATCTGAAAGCTGAATTTGCGTATAATGTTCTTCTCTAGTCCTTTTTGCTGTACCCCTTCATATGATGGCTCTTTAAGAATAGCTCCTTTCAATATAGAATAGCCCAGGATTAGCCTGTGCCAAAGGTTTCTCCATTGGACTTTGCAGCACACTGTAACTCATGTTTGTCTTGCAGCTCAAGTAGGTTTAACGATCCAATAAATCACTGTTCTTTATTTGGGTGAAAAAAACCTGGGTTTGTAAACAATGTTGTGCAGTGTTTCCTGATTCTCCTATGTCTCTCTGTCAATGACCAGGCAAAATAACCACACTTTAATGTGTAGCTGAAAAAAAAGGAAAGAGGAAGAAGGGTCTTGGGTCTCTTTTTGGCTAGCAGATCTAAATCTTTGTACCTGTGCTCAGCAAAATGTTAGCTTAACAGTTCACAGGGTGAATGAAGTGGTGTGACAACGATGTGTAATCAGACCTTCATGTGTTAATTTCAGGGAGGAGCCTGATCCAATGACCACCCCATTGGACACACACAGGGAGCACACTGCAGCTCAAGTTTTCTTGTTTCTCAAGCAGGCTTATTGAACCAGTGAATTGCTTTTATGGGTTGTGCATGCACAAAAGCTCTAGCTTCTCTTTTAGCTCAAGAAGGTTTAAGGATCCAATAAATCACTGTTCCTTGTTTGGGTGAAAAAAACTTGGGTTTGTATACAATGTTGTGCAGTGTTTCCTGATTCTCCTTTGTCTCTCTCTGAATGACCAGGCTAAATAACCACACGTTATTGTGTAGCTGAGAAGAAACAGAAAAGAGGAAGAAGGGTCTTGAGTCTCTTTTTGGCTAGCATATCTAAATCTTTGTACCTGTGCTCAGCAAAATGTAAGCTTAACAGTTCAGGGGGTGGCTGAAGCGGTGTGACAACGATGTGTAATCAGACCTTCATGTGTTAATTTCTGGGAGGAGCCTGATCCAATGACCACCCCATTGGACACACACAGGAAGCACACTGCAGCTCAAATGTTCTTGTTTCTCAAGCAGGCTTAGTGAACCAGTGAATTGCTTTTCTGGGATGTGCATGCTCAAAAGCTCTAACTTCTCTTTTAGCTCAAGAAGGTTTAAGGATCCAATAAATCACTGTTCCTTGTTTGGGTGAAAAAAACTTGGGTTTGTATACAATGTTGTGCAGTGTTTCCTGATTCTCCTTTGTCTCTCTCTGAATGACCAGGCTAAATAACCACACGTTATTGTGTAGCTGAGAAGAAACAGAAAAGAGGAAGAAGGGTCTTGAGTCTCTTTTTGGCTAGCATATCTAAATCTTTGTACCTGTGCTCAGCAAAATGTAAGCTTAACAGTTCAGGGGGTGGCTGAAGCGGTGTGACAACGATGTGTAATCAGACCTTCATGTGTTAATTTCAGGGAGGAGCCTGATCCAATGACCACCCCATTGGACACACACAGGAAGCACACTGCAGCTCAAATTTTCTTGTTTCTCAAGCAGGCTTAATGAACCAGTGAATTGCTTTTCTGGGATGTGCATGCTCAAAAGCTCTAACTTCTCTTTTAGCTCAAGAAGGTTTAAGGATCCAATAAATCACTGTTCCTTGTTTGGGTGAAAAAAACTTGGGTTTGTATACAATGTTGTGCAGTGTTTCCTGATTCTCCTTTGTCTCTCTCTGAATGACCAGGCTAAATAACCACACGTTATTGTGTAGCTGAGAAGAAACAGAAAAGAGGAAGAAGGGTCTTGAGTCTCTTTTTGGCTAGCAGATCTAAATCTTTGTACCTGTGCTCAGCAAAATGTTAGCTTAACAGTTCAGGGGGTGACTGAAGCGGTGTGACAACCATGTGTAATCATACCTGCATGTGTTAATTTCAGGGAGGAGCCTGATCCAATGACCACCCCATTGGACACACACAGGGAGCACACTGCAGCTCAAGTTTTCTTTTTTCTCAAGCAGGCTTATTGAACCAGTGAATTTCTTTTCTGGGTTGTGCATGCACAAAAGCTCTAGCTTCTCTTTTAGCTCAAGAAGGTTTAAGGATCCAATAAATCACTGTTCCTTGTTTGGGTGAAAAAAACTTGGGTTTGTATACAATGTTGTGCAGTGTTTCCTGATTCTCCTTTGTCTCTCTCTGAATGACCAGGCTAAATAACCACACGTTATTGTGTAGCTGAGAAGAAACAGAAAAGAGGAAGAAGGGTCTTGAGTCTCTTTTTGGCTAGCATATCTAAATCTTTGTACCTGTGCTCAGCAAAATGTAAGCTTAACAGTTCAGGGGGTGGCTGAAGCGGTGTGACAACGATGTGTAATCAGACCTTCATGTGTTAATTTCAGGGAGGAGCCTGATCCAATGACCACCCCATTGGACACACACAGGAAGCACACTGCAGCTCAAATGTTCTTGTTTCTCAAGCAGGCTTAGTGAACCAGTGAATTGCTTTTCTGGGATGTGCATGCTCAAAAGCTCTAACTTCTCTTTTAGCTCAAGAAGGTTTAAGGATCCAATAAATCACTGTTCCTTGTTTGGGTGAAAAAAACTTGGGTTTGTATACAATGTTGTGCAGTGTTTCCTGATTCTCCTTTGTCTCTCTCTGAATGACCAGGCTAAATAACCACACGTTATTGTGTAGCTGAGAAGAAACAGAAAAGAGGAAGAAGGGTCTTGAGTCTCTTTTTGGCTAGCATATCTAAATCTTTGTACCTGTGCTCAGCAAAATGTAAGCTTAACAGTTCAGGGGGTGGCTGAAGCGGTGTGACAACGATGTGTAATCAGACCTTCATGTGTTAATTTCAGGGAGGAGCCTGATTCAATGACCACCCCATTGGACACACACAGGAAGCACACTGCAGCTCAAATTTTCTTGTTTCTCAAGCAGGCTTAATGAACCAGTGAATTGCTTTTCTGGGATGTGCATGCTCAAAAGCTCTAACTTCTCTTTTAGCTCAAGAAGGTTTAAGGATCCAATAAATCACTGTTCCTTGTTTGGGTGAAAAAAACTTGGGTTTGTATACAATGTTGTGCAGTGTTTCCTGATTCTCCTTTGTCTCTCTCTGAATGACCAGGCTAAATAACCACACGTTATTGTGTAGCTGAGAAGAAACAGAAAAGAGGAAGAAGGGTCTTGAGTCTCTTTTTGGCTAGCATATCTAAATCTTTGTACCTGTGCTCAGCAAAATGTAAGCTTAACAGTTCAGGGGGTGGCTGAAGCGGTGTGACAACGATGTGTAATCAGACCTTCATGTGTTAATTTCTGGGAGGAGCCTGATCCAATGACCACCCCATTGGACACACACAGGAAGCACACTGCAGCTCAAATGTTCTTGTTTCTCAAGCAGGCTTAGTGAACCAGTGAATTGCTTTTCTGGGATGTGCATGCTCAAAAGCTCTAACTTCTCTTTTAGCTCAAGAAGGTTTAAGGATCCAATAAATCACTGTTCCTTGTTTGGGTGAAAAAAACTTGGGTTTGTATACAATGTTGTGCAGTGTTTCCTGATTCTCCTTTGTCTCTCTCTGAATGACCAGGCTAAATAACCACACGTTATTGTGTAGCTGAGAAGAAACAGAAAAGAGGAAGAAGGGTCTTGAGTCTCTTTTTGGCTAGCATATCTAAATCTTTGTACCTGTGCTCAGCAAAATGTAAGCTTAACAGTTCAGGGGGTGGCTGAAGCGGTGTGACAACGATGTGTAATCAGACCTTCATGTGTTAATTTCAGGGAGGAGCCTGATCCAATGACCACCCCATTGGACACACACAGGAAGCACACTGCAGCTCAAATTTTCTTGTTTCTCAAGCAGGCTTAATGAACCAGTGAATTGCTTTTCTGGGATGTGCATGCTCAAAAGCTCTAACTTCTCTTTTAGCTCAAGAAGGTTTAAGGATCCAATAAATCACTGTTCCTTGTTTGGGTGAAAAAAACTTGGGTTTGTATACAATGTTGTGCAGTGTTTCCTGATTCTCCTTTGTCTCTCTCTGAATGACCAGGCTAAATAACCACACGTTATTGTGTAGCTGAGAAGAAACAGAAAAGAGGAAGAAGGGTCTTGAGTCTCTTTTTGGCTAGCAGATCTAAATCTTTGTACCTGTGCTCAGCAAAATGTTAGCTTAACAGTTCAGGGGGTGACTGAAGCGGTGTGACAACCATGTGTAATCATACCTGCATGTGTTAATTTCAGGGAGGAGCCTGATCCAATGACCACCCCATTGGACACACACAGGGAGCACACTGCAGCTCAAGTTTTCTTTTTTCTCAAGCAGGCTTATTGAACCAGTGAATTTCTTTTCTGGGTTGTGCATGCACAAAAGCTCTAGCTTCTCTTTTAGCTCAAGAAGGTTTAAGGATCCAATAAATCACTGTTCCTTGTTTGGGTGAAAAAAACTTGGGTTTGTATACAATGTTGTGCAGTGTTTCCTGATTCTCCTTTGTCTCTCTCTGAATGACCAGGCTAAATAACCACACGTTATTGTGTAGCTGAGAAGAAACAGAAAAGAGGAAGAAGGGTCTTGAGTCTCTTTTTGGCTAGCATATCTAAATCTTTGTACCTGTGCTCAGCAAAATGTAAGCTTAACAGTTCAGGGGGTGGCTGAAGCGGTGTGACAACGATGTGTAATCAGACCTTCATGTGTTAATTTCAGGGAGGAGCCTGATCCAATGACCACCCCATTGGACACACACAGGAAGCACACTGCAGCTCAAATGTTCTTGTTTCTCAAGCAGGCTTAGTGAACCAGTGAATTGCTTTTCTGGGATGTGCATGCTCAAAAGCTCTAACTTCTCTTTTAGCTCAAGAAGGTTTAAGGATCCAATAAATCACTGTTCCTTGTTTGGGTGAAAAAAACTTGGGTTTGTATACAATGTTGTGCAGTGTTTCCTGATTCTCCTTTGTCTCTCTCTGAATGACCAGGCTAAATAACCACACGTTATTGTGTAGCTGAGAAGAAACAGAAAAGAGGAAGAAGGGTCTTGAGTCTCTTTTTGGCTAGCATATCTAAATCTTTGTACCTGTGCTCAGCAAAATGTAAGCTTAACAGTTCAGGGGGTGGCTGAAGCGGTGTGACAACGATGTGTAATCAGACCTTCATGTGTTAATTTCAGGGAGGAGCCTGATTCAATGACCACCCCATTGGACACACACAGGAAGCACACTGCAGCTCAAATTTTCTTGTTTCTCAAGCAGGCTTAATGAACCAGTGAATTGCTTTTCTGGGATGTGCATGCTCAAAAGCTCTAACTTCTCTTTTAGCTCAAGAAGGTTTAAGGATCCAATAAATCACTGTTCCTTGTTTGGGTGAAAAAAACTTGGGTTTGTATACAATGTTGTGCAGTGTTTCCTGATTCTCCTTTGTCTCTCTCTGAATGACCAGGCTAAATAACCACACGTTATTGTGTAGCTGAGAAGAAACAGAAAAGAGGAAGAAGGGTCTTGAGTCTCTTTTTGGCTAGCATATCTAAATCTTTGTACCTGTGCTCAGCAAAATGTAAGCTTAACAGTTCAGGGGGTGGCTGAAGCGGTGTGACAACGATGTGTAATCAGACCTTCATGTGTTAATTTCTGGGAGGAGCCTGATCCAATGACCACCCCATTGGACACACACAGGAAGCACACTGCAGCTCAAATGTTCTTGTTTCTCAAGCAGGCTTAGTGAACCAGTGAATTGCTTTTCTGGGATGTGCATGCTCAAAAGCTCTAACTTCTCTTTTAGCTCAAGAAGGTTTAAGGATCCAATAAATCACTGTTCCTTGTTTGGGTGAAAAAAACTTGGGTTTGTATACAATGTTGTGCAGTGTTTCCTGATTCTCCTTTGTCTCTCTCTGAATGACCAGGCTAAATAACCACACGTTATTGTGTAGCTGAGAAGAAACAGAAAAGAGGAAGAAGGGTCTTGAGTCTCTTTTTGGCTAGCATATCTAAATCTTTGTACCTGTGCTCAGCAAAATGTAAGCTTAACAGTTCAGGGGGTGGCTGAAGCGGTGTGACAACGATGTGTAATCAGACCTTCATGTGTTAATTTCAGGGAGGAGCCTGATCCAATGACCACCCCATTGGACACACACAGGAAGCACACTGCAGCTCAAATTTTCTTGTTTCTCAAGCAGGCTTAATGAACCAGTGAATTGCTTTTCTGGGATGTGCATGCTCAAAAGCTCTAACTTCTCTTTTAGCTCAAGAAGGTTTAAGGATCCAATAAATCACTGTTCCTTGTTTGGGTGAAAAAAACTTGGGTTTGTATACAATGTTGTGCAGTGTTTCCTGATTCTCCTTTGTCTCTCTCTGAATGACCAGGCTAAATAACCACACGTTATTGTGTAGCTGAGAAGAAACAGAAAAGAGGAAGAAGGGTCTTGAGTCTCTTTTTGGCTAGCAGATCTAAATCTTTGTACCTGTGCTCAGCAAAATGTTAGCTTAACAGTTCAGGGGGTGACTGAAGCGGTGTGACAACCATGTGTAATCATACCTGCATGTGTTAATTTCAGGGAGGAGCCTGATCCAATGACCACCCCATTGGACACACACAGGGAGCACACTGCAGCTCAAGTTTTCTTTTTTCTCAAGCAGGCTTATTGAACCAGTGAATTTCTTTTCTGGGTTGTGGATGCACAAAAGCTGGGGCTAATTTACAAACATTGATCAAAGATTTCGGACCCTCTGTCAAGCAAACCCTGCACAATGTTGTAGATTGGCTGTTGGTTAGTCTGTTTATTTGACACAGTAACACTGAGTGCATGTCGGAGGGCCAGTGGCGCAATGGATAACGCGTCTGACTACGGATCAGAAGATTCTAGGTTCGACTCCTGGCTGGCTCGCTTCGGTCCTTTACAAAGGATATTCTGCCTTCAATGTCCTTTGTCAAGTTTGGAAGCCCAAGGATATGCGAAAGTGCCCCTTTGGTGAAATTATCCATGGTCCTTCGATAGCTCAGATGGTAGAGCGGAGGACTGTAGGTGATCTATCAGCCATCCTTAGGTCGCTGGTTCGAATCCGGCTCGAAGGATTTCTCTTTTAAATGCAACAGCTTCTACTTGGAGAATCTCAGTGGGTTCAAGATCCAAAATGGAGACTTCATCACTGTAGAGGCACTCCCAAGTTATCCTAAATAGCAGGTAAGTCATGGTTTGAGCCCATTTACATATAAAAATACCACAAGGGTTATAAATCCTGGTTGTTGCTAGTCCAGCAAATATAGACCAATAGCATCCTAAAAAATTCCCTGACCGGGAATCGAACCCGGGCCGCGGCGGTGAGAGCGCCGAATCCTAGCCACTAGACCACCAGGGAAACTGTCATCTAGCAACAGGAGTTGTGTGTACGTTTATCATTGTTAAGGAAGAGGCACACAGCATATTCCTTTCCTAGGTAGATGACACAATATGTTTTGAGAGGGGTGTAGACAGTAACATCTAGGGAAAGGAAGTGAATCCAGACTGCAAAGTTTGGAATTGTCCTAAAAAGTAGCACAGTGCTGCCCCGTGTGAGGCTCGAACTCACGACCTTCAGATTATGAGACTGACGCGCTGCCTAACTGCGCCAACGAGGCATGTCTGAGCCTGTGATGCATGCCACCGGATTTAGCATGCCTCCAGAAAAACTATTTTTTTGGCCAGAAATAATTACCCGGCTTCTATTTGGCTATTTAATGTGTGTCGTCAGGATGGCCGAGCGGTCTAAGGCGCTGCGTTCAGGTCGCAGTCTCCACTGGAGGCGTGGGTTCGAATCCCACTTCTGACATTGCTTTGCTCATAGATTAGCCTGGTGTGAGTCTTATTTGAAACATAGAATGCAGGATGAAACATAGAATTATTTGCTGGTTTGGGTGCACAGGAATAAATCTGAAAGCTGAATTTGCGTATAATGTTCTTCTCTAGTCCTTTTTGCTGTACCCCTTCATATGATGGCTCTTTAAGAATAGCTCCTTTCAATATAGAATAGCCCAGGATTAGCCTGTGCCAAAGGTTTCTCCATTGGACTTTGCAGCACACTGTAACTCATGTTTGTCTTGCAGCTCAAGTAGGTTTAACGATCCAATAAATCACTGTTCTTTATTTGGGTGAAAAAAACCTGGGTTTGTAAACAATGTTGTGCAGTGTTTCCTGATTCTCCTATGTCTCTCTGTCAATGACCAGGCAAAATAACCACACTTTAATGTGTAGCTGAAAAAAAAGGAAAGAGGAAGAAGGGTCTTGGGTCTCTTTTTGGCTAGCAGATCTAAATCTTTGTACCTGTGCTCAGCAAAATGTTAGCTTAACAGTTCACAGGGTGAATGAAGTGGTGTGACAACGATGTGTAATCAGACCTTCATGTGTTAATTTCAGGGAGGAGCCTGATCCAATGACCACCCCATTGGACACACACAGGGAGCACACTGCAGCTCAAGTTTTCTTGTTTCTCAAGCAGGCTTATTGAACCAGTGAATTGCTTTTATGGGTTGTGCATGCACAAAAGCTCTAGCTTCTCTTTTAGCTCAAGAAGGTTTAAGGATCCAATAAATCACTGTTCCTTGTTTGGGTGAAAAAAACTTGGGTTTGTATACAATGTTGTGCAGTGTTTCCTGATTCTCCTTTGTCTCTCTCTGAATGACCAGGCTAAATAACCACACGTTATTGTGTAGCTGAGAAGAAACAGAAAAGAGGAAGAAGGGTCTTGAGTCTCTTTTTGGCTAGCATATCTAAATCTTTGTACCTGTGCTCAGCAAAATGTAAGCTTAACAGTTCAGGGGGTGGCTGAAGCGGTGTGACAACGATGTGTAATCAGACCTTCATGTGTTAATTTCTGGGAGGAGCCTGATCCAATGACCACCCCATTGGACACACACAGGAAGCACACTGCAGCTCAAATGTTCTTGTTTCTCAAGCAGGCTTAGTGAACCAGTGAATTGCTTTTCTGGGATGTGCATGCTCAAAAGCTCTAACTTCTCTTTTAGCTCAAGAAGGTTTAAGGATCCAATAAATCACTGTTCCTTGTTTGGGTGAAAAAAACTTGGGTTTGTATACAATGTTGTGCAGTGTTTCCTGATTCTCCTTTGTCTCTCTCTGAATGACCAGGCTAAATAACCACACGTTATTGTGTAGCTGAGAAGAAACAGAAAAGAGGAAGAAGGGTCTTGAGTCTCTTTTTGGCTAGCATATCTAAATCTTTGTACCTGTGCTCAGCAAAATGTAAGCTTAACAGTTCAGGGGGTGGCTGAAGCGGTGTGACAACGATGTGTAATCAGACCTTCATGTGTTAATTTCAGGGAGGAGCCTGATCCAATGACCACCCCATTGGACACACACAGGAAGCACACTGCAGCTCAAATTTTCTTGTTTCTCAAGCAGGCTTAATGAACCAGTGAATTGCTTTTCTGGGATGTGCATGCTCAAAAGCTCTAACTTCTCTTTTAGCTCAAGAAGGTTTAAGGATCCAATAAATCACTGTTCCTTGTTTGGGTGAAAAAAACTTGGGTTTGTATACAATGTTGTGCAGTGTTTCCTGATTCTCCTTTGTCTCTCTCTGAATGACCAGGCTAAATAACCACACGTTATTGTGTAGCTGAGAAGAAACAGAAAAGAGGAAGAAGGGTCTTGAGTCTCTTTTTGGCTAGCATATCTAAATCTTTGTACCTGTGCTCAGCAAAATGTTAGCTTAACAGTTCAGGGGGTGACTGAAGCGGTGTGACAACCATGTGTAATCATACCTGCATGTGTTAATTTCAGGGAGGAGCCTGATCCAATGACCACCCCATTGGACACACACAGGGAGCACACTGCAGCTCAAGTTTTCTTTTTTCTCAAGCAGGCTTATTGAACCAGTGAATTTCTTTTCTGGGTTGTGGATGCACAAAAGCTGGGGCTAATTTACAAACATTGATCAAAGATTTCGGACCCTCTGTCAAGCAAACCCTGCACAATGTTGTAGATTGGCTGTTGGTTAGTCTGTTTATTTGACACAGTAACACTGAGTGCATGTCGGAGGGCCAGTGGCGCAATGGATAACGCGTCTGACTACGGATCAGAAGATTCTAGGTTCGACTCCTGGCTGGCTCGCTTCGGTCCTTTACAAAGGATATTCTGCCTTCAATGTCCTTTGTCAAGTTTGGAAGCCCAAGGATATGCGAAAGTGCCCCTTTGGTGAAATTATCCATGGTCCTTCGATAGCTCAGATGGTAGAGCGGAGGACTGTAGGTGATCTATCAGCCATCCTTAGGTCGCTGGTTCGAATCCAGCTCGAAGGATTTCTCTTTTAAATGCAACAGCTTCTACTTGGAGAATCTCAGTGGGTTCAAGATCCAAAATGGAGACTTCATCACTGTAGAGGCACTCCCAAGTTATCCTAAATAGCAGGTAAGTCATGGTTTGAGCCCATTTACATATAAAAATACCACAAGGGTTATAAATCCTGGTTGTTGCTAGTCCAGCAAATATAGACCAATAGCATCCTAAAAAATTCCCTGACCGGGAATCGAACCCGGGCCGCGGCGGTGAGAGCGCCGAATCCTAGCCACTAGACCACCAGGGAAACTGTCATCTAGCAACAGGAGTTGTGTGTACGTTTATCATTGTTAAGGAAGAGGCACACAGCATATTCCTTTCCTAGGTAGATGACACAATATGTTTTGAGAGGGGTGTAGACAGTAACATCTAGGGAAAGGAAGTGAATCCAGACTGCAAAGTTTGGAATTGTCCTAAAAAGTAGCACAGTGCTGCCCCGTGTGAGGCTCGAACTCACGACCTTCAGATTATGAGACTGACGCGCTGCCTAACTGCGCCAACGAGGCATGTCTGAGCCTGTGATGCATGCCACCGGATTTAGCATGCCTCCAGAAAAACTATTTTTTTGGCCAGAAATAATTACCCGGCTTCTATTTGGCTATTTAATGTGTGTCGTCAGGATGGCCGAGCGGTCTAAGGCGCTGCGTTCAGGTCGCAGTCTCCACTGGAGGCGTGGGTTCGAATCCCACTTCTGACATTGCTTTGCTCATAGATTAGCCTGGTGTGAGTCTTATTTGAAACATAGAATGCAGGATGAAACATAGAATTATTTGCTGGTTTGGGTGCACAGGAATAAATCTGAAAGCTGAATTTGCGTATAATGTTCTTCTCTAGTCCTTTTTGCTGTACCCCTTCATATGATGGCTCTTTAAGAATAGCTCCTTTCAATATAGAATAGCCCAGGATTAGCCTGTGCCAAAGGTTTCTCCATTGGACTTTGCAGCACACTGTAACTCATGTTTGTCTTGCAGCTCAAGTAGGTTTAACGATCCAATAAATCACTGTTCTTTATTTGGGTGAAAAAAACCTGGGTTTGTAAACAATGTTGTGCAGTGTTTCCTGATTCTCCTATGTCTCTCTGTCAATGACCAGGCAAAATAACCACACTTTAATGTGTAGCTGAAAAAAAAGGAAAGAGGAAGAAGGGTCTTGGGTCTCTTTTTGGCTAGCAGATCTAAATCTTTGTACCTGTGCTCAGCAAAATGTTAGCTTAACAGTTCACAGGGTGAATGAAGTGGTGTGACAACGATGTGTAATCAGACCTTCATGTGTTAATTTCAGGGAGGAGCCTGATCCAATGACCACCCCATTGGACACACACAGGGAGCACACTGCAGCTCAAGTTTTCTTGTTTCTCAAGCAGGCTTATTGAACCAGTGAATTGCTTTTATGGGTTGTGCATGCACAAAAGCTCTAGCTTCTCTTTTAGCTCAAGAAGGTTTAAGGATCCAATAAATCACTGTTCCTTGTTTGGGTGAAAAAAACTTGGGTTTGTATACAATGTTGTGCAGTGTTTCCTGATTCTCCTTTGTCTCTCTCTGAATGACCAGGCTAAATAACCACACGTTATTGTGTAGCTGAGAAGAAACAGAAAAGAGGAAGAAGGGTCTTGAGTCTCTTTTTGGCTAGCATATCTAAATCTTTGTACCTGTGCTCAGCAAAATGTAAGCTTAACAGTTCAGGGGGTGGCTGAAGCGGTGTGACAACGATGTGTAATCAGACCTTCATGTGTTAATTTCAGGGAGGAGCCTGATCCAATGACCACCCCATTGGACACACACAGGAAGCACACTGCAGCTCAAATGTTCTTGTTTCTCAAGCAGGCTTAGTGAACCAGTGAATTGCTTTTCTGGGATGTGCATGCTCAAAAGCTCTAACTTCTCTTTTAGCTCAAGAAGGTTTAAGGATCCAATAAATCACTGTTCCTTGTTTGGGTGAAAAAAACTTGGGTTTGTATACAATGTTGTGCAGTGTTTCCTGATTCTCCTTTGTCTCTCTCTGAATGACCAGGCTAAATAACCACACGTTATTGTGTAGCTGAGAAGAAACAGAAAAGAGGAAGAAGGGTCTTGAGTCTCTTTTTGGCTAGCATATCTAAATCTTTGTACCTGTGCTCAGCAAAATGTAAGCTTAACAGTTCAGGGGGTGGCTGAAGCGGTGTGACAACGATGTGTAATCAGACCTTCATGTGTTAATTTCAGGGAGGAGCCTGATTCAATGACCACCCCATTGGACACACACAGGAAGCACACTGCAGCTCAAATTTTCTTGTTTCTCAAGCAGGCTTAATGAACCAGTGAATTGCTTTTCTGGGATGTGCATGCTCAAAAGCTCTAACTTCTCTTTTAGCTCAAGAAGGTTTAAGGATCCAATAAATCACTGTTCCTTGTTTGGGTGAAAAAAACTTGGGTTTGTATACAATGTTGTGCAGTGTTTCCTGATTCTCCTTTGTCTCTCTCTGAATGACCAGGCTAAATAACCACACGTTATTGTGTAGCTGAGAAGAAACAGAAAAGAGGAAGAAGGGTCTTGAGTCTCTTTTTGGCTAGCATATCTAAATCTTTGTACCTGTGCTCAGCAAAATGTTAGCTTAACAGTTCAGGGGGTGACTGAAGCGGTGTGACAACCATGTGTAATCATACCTGCATGTGTTAATTTCAGGGAGGAGCCTGATCCAATGACCACCCCATTGGACACACACAGGGAGCACACTGCAGCTCAAGTTTTCTTTTTTCTCAAGCAGGCTTATTGAACCAGTGAATTTCTTTTCTGGGTTGTGGATGCACAAAAGCTGGGGCTAATTTACAAACATTGATCAAAGATTTCGGACCCTCTGTCAAGCAAACCCTGCACAATGTTGTAGATTGGCTGTTGGTTAGTCTGTTTATTTGACACAGTAACACTGAGTGCATGTCGGAGGGCCAGTGGCGCAATGGATAACGCGTCTGACTACGGATCAGAAGATTCTAGGTTCGACTCCTGGCTGGCTCGCTTCGGTCCTTTACAAAGGATATTCTGCCTTCAATGTCCTTTGTCAAGTTTGGAAGCCCAAGGATATGCGAAAGTGCCCCTTTGGTGAAATTATCCATGGTCCTTCGATAGCTCAGATGGTAGAGCGGAGGACTGTAGGTGATCTATCAGCCATCCTTAGGTCGCTGGTTCGAATCCGGCTCGAAGGATTTCTCTTTTAAATGCAACAGCTTCTACTTGGAGAATCTCAGTGGGTTCAAGATCCAAAATGGAGACTTCATCACTGTAGAGGCACTCCCAAGTTATCCTAAATAGCAGGTAAGTCATGGTTTGAGCCCATTTACATATAAAAATACCACAAGGGTTATAAATCCTGGTTGTTGCTAGTCCAGCAAATATAGACCAATAGCATCCTAAAAAATTCCCTGACCGGGAATCGAACACGGGCCGCGGCGGTGAGAGCGCAGAATCCTAGCCACTAGACCACCAGGGAAACTGTCATCTAGCAACAGGAGTTGTGTGTACGTTTATCATTGTTAAGGAAGAGGCACACAGCATATTCCTTTCCTAGGTAGATGACACAATATGTTTTGAGAGGGGTGTAGACAGTAACATCTAGGGAAAGGAAGTGAATCCAGACTGCAAAGTTTGGAATTGTCCTAAAAAGTAGCACAGTGCTGCCCCGTGTGAGGCTCGAACTCACGACCTTCAGATTATGAGACTGACGCGCTGCCTAACTGCGCCAACGAGGCATGTCTGAGCCTGAGATGCATGCCACCGGATTTAGCATGCCTCCAGAAAAACTATTTTTTTGGCCAGAAATAATTACCCGGCTTCTATTTGGCTATTTAATGTGTGTCGTCAGGATGGCCGAGCGGTCTAAGGCGCTGCGTTCAGGTCGCAGTCTCCACTGGAGGCGTGGGTTCGAATCCCACTTCTGACATTGCTTTGCTCATAGATTAGCCTGGTGTGAGTCTTATTTGAAACATAGAATGCAGGATGAAACATAGAATTATTTGCTGGTTTGGGTGCACAGGAATAAATCTGAAAGCTGAATTTGCGTATAATGTTCTTCTCTAGTCCTTTTTGCTGTACCCCTTCATATGATGGCTCTTTAAGAATAGCTCCTTTCAATATAGAATAGCCCAGGATTAGCCTGTGCCAAAGGTTTCTCCATTGGACTTTGCAGCACACTGTAACTCATGTTTGTCTTGCAGCTCAAGTAGGTTTAACGATCCAATAAATCACTGTTCTTTATTTGGGTGAAAAAAACCTGGGTTTGTAAACAATGTTGTGCAGTGTTTCCTGATTCTCCTATGTCTCTCTGTCAATGACCAGGCAAAATAACCACACTTTAATGTGTAGCTGAAAAAAAAGGAAAGAGGAAGAAGGGTCTTGGGTCTCTTTTTGGCTAGCAGATCTAAATCTTTGTACCTGTGCTCAGCAAAATGTTAGCTTAACAGTTCACAGGGTGAATGAAGTGGTGTGACAACGATGTGTAATCAGACCTTCATGTGTTAATTTCAGGGAGGAGCCTGATCCAATGACCACCCCATTGGACACACACAGGGAGCACACTGCAGCTCAAGTTTTCTTGTTTCTCAAGCAGGCTTATTGAACCAGTGAATTGCTTTTATGGGTTGTGCATGCACAAAAGCTCTAGCTTCTCTTTTAGCTCAAGAAGGTTTAAGGATCCAATAAATCACTGTTCCTTGTTTGGGTGAAAAAAACTTGGGTTTGTATACAATGTTGTGCAGTGTTTCCTGATTCTCCTTTGTCTCTCTCTGAATGACCAGGCTAAATAACCACACGTTATTGTGTAGCTGAGAAGAAACAGAAAAGAGGAAGAAGGGTCTTGAGTCTCTTTTTGGCTAGCATATCTAAATCTTTGTACCTGTGCTCAGCAAAATGTAAGCTTAACAGTTCAGGGGGTGGCTGAAGCGGTGTGACAACGATGTGTAATCAGACCTTCATGTGTTAATTTCAGGGAGGAGCCTGATCCAATGACCACCCCATTGGACACACACAGGAAGCACACTGCAGCTCAAATGTTCTTGTTTCTCAAGCAGGCTTAGTGAACCAGTGAATTGCTTTTCTGGGATGTGCATGCTCAAAAGCTCTAACTTCTCTTTTAGCTCAAGAAGGTTTAAGGATCCAATAAATCACTGTTCCTTGTTTGGGTGAAAAAAACTTGGGTTTGTATACAATGTTGTGCAGTGTTTCCTGATTCTCCTTTGTCTCTCTCTGAATGACCAGGCTAAATAACCACACGTTATTGTGTAGCTGAGAAGAAACAGAAAAGAGGAAGAAGGGTCTTGAGTCTCTTTTTGGCTAGCATATCTAAATCTTTGTACCTGTGCTCAGCAAAATGTAAGCTTAACAGTTCAGGGGGTGGCTGAAGCGGTGTGACAACGATGTGTAATCAGACCTTCATGTGTTAATTTCAGGGAGGAGCCTGATTCAATGACCACCCCATTGGACACACACAGGAAGCACACTGCAGCTCAAATTTTCTTGTTTCTCAAGCAGGCTTAATGAACCAGTGAATTGCTTTTCTGGGATGTGCATGCTCAAAAGCTCTAACTTCTCTTTTAGCTCAAGAAGGTTTAAGGATCCAATAAATCACTGTTCCTTGTTTGGGTGAAAAAAACTTGGGTTTGTATACAATGTTGTGCAGTGTTTCCTGATTCTCCTTTGTCTCTCTCTGAATGACCAGGCTAAATAACCACACGTTATTGTGTAGCTGAGAAGAAACAGAAAAGAGGAAGAAGGGTCTTGAGTCTCTTTTTGGCTAGCATATCTAAATCTTTGTACCTGTGCTCAGCAAAATGTTAGCTTAACAGTTCAGGGGGTGACTGAAGCGGTGTGACAACCATGTGTAATCATACCTGCATGTGTTAATTTCAGGGAGGAGCCTGATCCAATGACCACCCCATTGGACACACACAGGGAGCACACTGCAGCTCAAGTTTTCTTTTTTCTCAAGCAGGCTTATTGAACCAGTGAATTTCTTTTCTGGGTTGTGGATGCACAAAAGCTGGGGCTAATTTACAAACATTGATCAAAGATTTCGGACCCTCTGTCAAGCAAACCCTGCACAATGTTGTAGATTGGCTGTTGGTTAGTCTGTTTATTTGACACAGTAACACTGAGTGCATGTCGGAGGGCCAGTGGCGCAATGGATAACGCGTCTGACTACGGATCAGAAGATTCTAGGTTCGACTCCTGGCTGGCTCGCTTCGGTCCCAAGGATATGCGAAAGTGGTGAAATTAACCATGGTCCTTCGATAGCTCAGATGGTAGAGCGGAGGACTGTAGGTGTTCTATCAGCCATCCTTAGGTCGCTGGTTCGAATCCGGCTCGAAGGATTTCTCTTTTAAATGCAACAGCTTCTACTTGGAGAATCTCAGTGGGTTCAAGATCCAAAATGGAGACTTCATCACTGTAGAGGCACTCCCAAGTTATTCTAAATAGCAGGTAAGTCATGGTTTGAGCCCATTTACATATAAAAATACCACAAGGGTTATAAATCCTGGTTGTTGCTAGTCCAGCAAATATAGACCAATAGCATCCTAAAAAATTCCCTGACCGGGAATCGAACCCGGGCCGCGGCGGTGAGAGCGCCGAATCCTAGCCACTAGACCACCAGGGAAACTGTCATCTAGCAACAGGAGTTGTGTGTACGTTTATCATTGTTAAGGAAGAGGCACACAGCATATTCCTTTCCTAGGTAGATGACACAATATGTTTTGAGAGGGGTGTAGACAGTAACATCTAGGGAAAGGAAGTGAATCCAGACTGCAAAGTTTGGAATTGTCCTAAAAAGTAGCACAGTGCTGCCCCGTGTGAGGCTCGAACTCACGACCTTCAGATTATGAGACTGACGCGCTGCCTAACTGCGCCAACGAGGCATGTCTGAGCCTGTGATGCATGCCACCGGATTTAGCATGCCTCCAGAAAAACTATTTTTTTGGCCAGAAATAATTACCCGGCTTCTATTTGGCTATTTAATGTGTGTCGTCAGGATGGCCGAGCGGTCTAAGGCGCTGCGTTCAGGTCGCAGTCTCCACTGGAGACGTGGGTTCGCATCCCACTTCTGACATTGCTTTGCTCATAGATTAGCCTGGTGTGAGTCTTATTTGAAACATAGAATGCAGGATGAAACATAGAATTATTTGCTGGTTTGGGTGCACAGGAATAAATCTGAAAGCTGAATTTGCGTATAATGTTCTTCTCTAGTCCTTTTTGCTGTACCCCTTCATATGATGGCTCTTTAAGAATAGCTCCTTTCAATATAGAATAGCCCAGGATTAGCCTGTGCCAAAGGTTTCTCCATTGGACTTTGCAGCACACTGTAACTCATGTTTGTCTTGCAGCTCAAGTAGGTTTAACGATCCAATAAATCACTGTTCTTTATTTGGGTGAAAAAAACCTGGGTTTGTAAACAATGTTGTGCAGTGTTTCCTGATTCTCCTATGTCTCTCTGTCAATGACCAGGCAAAATAACCACACTTTAATGTGTAGCTGAAAAAAAAGGAAAGAGGAAGAAGGGTCTTGGGTCTCTTTTTGGCTAGCAGATCTAAATCTTTGTACCTGTGCTCAGCAAAATGTTAGCTTAACAGTTCACAGGGTGAATGAAGTGGTGTGACAACGATGTGTAATCAGACCTTCATGTGTTAATTTCAGGGAGGAGCCTGATCCAATGACCACCCCATTGGACACACACAGGGAGCACACTGCAGCTCAAGTTTTCTTGTTTCTCAAGCAGGCTTATTGAACCAGTGAATTGCTTTTATGGGTTGTGCATGCACAAAAGCTCTAGCTTCTCTTTTAGCTCAAGAAGGTTTAAGGATCCAATAAATCACTGTTCCTTGTTTGGGTGAAAAAAACTTGGGTTTGTATACAATGTTGTGCAGTGTTTCCTGATTCTCCTTTGTCTCTCTCTGAATGACCAGGCTAAATAACCACACGTTATTGTGTAGCTGAGAAGAAACAGAAAAGAGGAAGAAGGGTCTTGAGTCTCTTTTTGGCTAGCATATCTAAATCTTTGTACCTGTGCTCAGCAAAATGTAAGCTTAACAGTTCAGGGGGTGGCTGAAGCGGTGTGACAACGATGTGTAATCAGACCTTCATGTGTTAATTTCAGGGAGGAGCCTGATCCAATGACCACCCCATTGGACACACACAGGAAGCACACTGCAGCTCAAATGTTCTTGTTTCTCAAGCAGGCTTAGTGAACCAGTGAATTGCTTTTCTGGGATGTGCATGCTCAAAAGCTCTAACTTCTCTTTTAGCTCAAGAAGGTTTAAGGATCCAATAAATCACTGTTCCTTGTTTGGGTGAAAAAAACTTGGGTTTGTATACAATGTTGTGCAGTGTTTCCTGATTCTCCTTTGTCTCTCTCTGAATGACCAGGCTAAATAACCACACGTTATTGTGTAGCTGAGAAGAAACAGAAAAGAGGAAGAAGGGTCTTGAGTCTCTTTTTGGCTAGCATATCTAAATCTTTGTACCTGTGCTCAGCAAAATGTAAGCTTAACAGTTCAGGGGGTGGCTGAAGCGGTGTGACAACGATGTGTAATCAGACCTTCATGTGTTAATTTCAGGGAGGAGCCTGATTCAATGACCACCCCATTGGACACACACAGGAAGCACACTGCAGCTCAAATTTTCTTGTTTCTCAAGCAGGCTTAATGAACCAGTGAATTGCTTTTCTGGGATGTGCATGCTCAAAAGCTCTAACTTCTCTTTTAGCTCAAGAAGGTTTAAGGATCCAATAAATCACTGTTCCTTGTTTGGGTGAAAAAAACTTGGGTTTGTATACAATGTTGTGCAGTGTTTCCTGATTCTCCTTTGTCTCTCTCTGAATGACCAGGCTAAATAACCACACGTTATTGTGTAGCTGAGAAGAAACAGAAAAGAGGAAGAAGGGTCTTGAGTCTCTTTTTGGCTAGCATATCTAAATCTTTGTACCTGTGCTCAGCAAAATGTTAGCTTAACAGTTCAGGGGGTGACTGAAGCGGTGTGACAACCATGTGTAATCATACCTGCATGTGTTAATTTCAGGGAGGAGCCTGATCCAATGACCACCCCATTGGACACACACAGGGAGCACACTGCAGCTCAAGTTTTCTTTTTTCTCAAGCAGGCTTATTGAACCAGTGAATTTCTTTTCTGGGTTGTGGATGCACAAAAGCTGGGGCTAATTTACAAACATTGATCAAAGATTTCGGACCCTCTGTCAAGCAAACCCTGCACAATGTTGTAGATTGGCTGTTGGTTAGTCTGTTTATTTGACACAGTAACACTGAGTGCATGTCGGAGGGCCAGTGGCGCAATGGATAACGCGTCTGACTACGGATCAGAAGATTCTAGGTTCGACTCCTGGCTGGCTCGCTTCGGTCCCAAGGATATGCGAAAGTGGTGAAATTAACCATGGTCCTTCGATAGCTCAGATGGTAGAGCGGAGGACTGTAGGTGTTCTATCAGCCATCCTTAGGTCGCTGGTTCGAATCCGGCTCGAAGGATTTCTCTTTTAAATGCAACAGCTTCTACTTGGAGAATCTCAGTGGGTTCAAGATCCAAAATGGAGACTTCATCACTGTAGAGGCACTCCCAAGTTATTCTAAATAGCAGGTAAGTCATGGTTTGAGCCCATTTACATATAAAAATACCACAAGGGTTATAAATCCTGGTTGTTGCTAGTCCAGCAAATATAGACCAATAGCATCCTAAAAAATTCCCTGACCGGGAATCGAACCCGGGCCGCGGCGGTGAGAGCGCCGAATCCTAGCCACTAGACCACCAGGGAAACTGTCATCTAGCAACAGGAGTTGTGTGTACGTTTATCATTGTTAAGGAAGAGGCACACAGCATATTCCTTTCCTAGGTAGATGACACAATATGTTTTGAGAGGGGTGTAGACAGTAACATCTAGGGAAAGGAAGTGAATCCAGACTGCAAAGTTTGGAATTGTCCTAAAAAGTAGCACAGTGCTGCCCCGTGTGAGGCTCGAACTCACGACCTTCAGATTATGAGACTGACGCGCTGCCTAACTGCGCCAACGAGGCATGTCTGAGCCTGTGATGCATGCCACCGGATTTAGCATGCCTCCAGAAAAACTATTTTTTTGGCCAGAAATAATTACCCGGCTTCTATTTGGCTATTTAATGTGTGTCGTCAGGATGGCCGAGCGGTCTAAGGCGCTGCGTTCAGGTCGCAGTCTCCACTGGAGACGTGGGTTCGCATCCCACTTCTGACATTGCTTTGCTCATAGATTAGCCTGGTGTGAGTCTTATTTGAAACATAGAATGCAGGATGAAACATAGAATTATTTGCTGGTAAAATAGAAGCCGGGTAATTATTTCTGGCCAAAAAAATAGTTTTTCTGGAGGCATGCTAAATCCGGTGGCATGCATCACAGGCTCAGACATGCCTCGTTGGCGCAGTTAGGCAGCGCGTCAGTCTCATAATCTGAAGGTCGTGAGTTCGAGCCTCACACGGGGCAGCACTGTGCTACTTTTTAGGACAATTCCAAACTTTGCAGTCTGGATTCACTTCCTTTCCCTAGATGTTACTGTCTACACCCCTCTCAAAACATATTGTGTCATCTACCTAGGAAAGGAATATGCTGTGTGCCTCTTCCTTAACAATGATAAACGTACACACAACTCCTGTTGCTAGATGACAGTTTCCCTGGTGGTCTAGTGGCTAGGATTCGGCGCTCTCACCGCCGCGGCCCGGGTTCGATTCCCGGTCAGGGAATTTTTTAGGATGCTATTGGTCTATATTTGCTGGACTAGCAACAACCAGGATTTATAACCCTTGTGGTATTTTTATATGTAAATGGGCTCAAACCATGACTTACCTGCTATTTAGAATAACTTGGGAGTGCCTCTACAGTGATGAAGTCTCCATTTTGGATCTTGAACCCACTGAGATTCTCCAAGTAGAAGCTGTTGCATTTAAAAGAGAAATCCTTCGAGCCGGATTCGAACCAGCGACCTAAGGATGGCTGATAGAACACCTACAGTCCTCCGCTCTACCATCTGAGCTATCGAAGGACCATGGTTAATTTCACCACTTTCGCATATCCTTGGGACCGAAGCGAGCCAGCCAGGAGTCGAACCTAGAATCTTCTGATCCGTAGTCAGACGCGTTATCCATTGCGCCACTGGCCCTCCGACATGCACTCAGTGTTACTGTGTCAAATAAACAGACTAACCAACAGCCAATCTACAACATTGTGCAGGGTTTGCTTGACAGAGGGTCCGAAATCTTTGATCAATGTTTGTAAATTAGCCCCAGCTTTTGTGCATCCACAACCCAGAAAAGAAATTCACTGGTTCAATAAGCCTGCTTGAGAAAAAAGAAAACTTGAGCTGCAGTGTGCTCCCTGTGTGTGTCCAATGGGGTGGTCATTGGATCAGGCTCCTCCCTGAAATTAACACATGCAGGTATGATTACACATGGTTGTCACACCGCTTCAGTCACCCCCTGAACTGTTAAGCTAACATTTTGCTGAGCACAGGTACAAAGATTTAGATATGCTAGCCAAAAAGAGACTCAAGACCCTTCTTCCTCTTTTCTGTTTCTTCTCAGCTACACAATAACGTGTGGTTATTTAGCCTGGTCATTCAGAGAGAGACAAAGGAGAATCAGGAAACACTGCACAACATTGTATACAAACCCAAGTTTTTTTCACCCAAACAAGGAACAGTGATTTATTGGATCCTTAAACCTTCTTGAGCTAAAAGAGAAGTTAGAGCTTTTGAGCATGCACATCCCAGAAAAGCAATTCACTGGTTCATTAAGCCTGCTTGAGAAACAAGAAAATTTGAGCTGCAGTGTGCTTCCTGTGTGTGTCCAATGGGGTGGTCATTGGATCAGGCTCCTCCCTGAAATTAACACATGAAGGTCTGATTACACATCGTTGTCACACCGCTTCAGCCACCCCCTGAACTGTTAAGCTTACATTTTGCTGAGCACAGGTACAAAGATTTAGATATGCTAGCCAAAAAGAGACTCAAGACCCTTCTTCCTCTTTTCTGTTTCTTCTCAGCTACACAATAACGTGTGGTTATTTAGCCTGGTCATTCAGAGAGAGACAAAGGAGAATCAGGAAACACTGCACAACATTGTATACAAACCCAAGTTTTTTTCACCCAAACAAGGAACAGTGATTTATTGGATCCTTAAACCTTCTTGAGCTAAAAGAGAAGTTAGAGCTTTTGAGCATGCACATCCCAGAAAAGCAATTCACTGGTTCACTAAGCCTGCTTGAGAAACAAGAACATTTGAGCTGCAGTGTGAAAAAAACCTGGGTTTGTAAACAATGTTGTGCAGTGTTTCCTGATTCTCCTATGTCTCTCTGTCAATGACCAGGCAAAATAACCACACTTTAATGTGTAGCTGAAAAAAAAGGAAAGAGGAAGAAGGGTCTTGGGTCTCTTTTTGGCTAGCAGATCTAAATCTTTGTACCTGTGCTCAGCAAAATGTTAGCTTAACAGTTCACAGGGTGAATGAAGTGGTGTGACAACGATGTGTAATCAGACCTTCATGTGTTAATTTCAGGGAGGAGCCTGATCCAATGACCACCCCATTGGACACACACAGGGAGCACACTGCAGCTCAAGTTTTCTTGTTTCTCAAGCAGGCTTATTGAACCAGTGAATTGCTTTTATGGGTTGTGCATGCACAAAAGCTCTAGCTTCTCTTTTAGCTCAAGAAGGTTTAAGGATCCAATAAATCACTGTTCCTTGTTTGGGTGAAAAAAACTTGGGTTTGTATACAATGTTGTGCAGTGTTTCCTGATTCTCCTTTGTCTCTCTCTGAATGACCAGGCTAAATAACCACACGTTATTGTGTAGCTGAGAAGAAACAGAAAAGAGGAAGAAGGGTCTTGAGTCTCTTTTTGGCTAGCATATCTAAATCTTTGTACCTGTGCTCAGCAAAATGTAAGCTTAACAGTTCAGGGGGTGGCTGAAGCGGTGTGACAACGATGTGTAATCAGACCTTCATGTGTTAATTTCAGGGAGGAGCCTGATCCAATGACCACCCCATTGGACACACACAGGAAGCACACTGCAGCTCAAATGTTCTTGTTTCTCAAGCAGGCTTAGTGAACCAGTGAATTGCTTTTCTGGGATGTGCATGCTCAAAAGCTCTAACTTCTCTTTTAGCTCAAGAAGGTTTAAGGATCCAATAAATCACTGTTCCTTGTTTGGGTGAAAAAAACTTGGGTTTGTATACAATGTTGTGCAGTGTTTCCTGATTCTCCTTTGTCTCTCTCTGAATGACCAGGCTAAATAACCACACGTTATTGTGTAGCTGAGAAGAAACAGAAAAGAGGAAGAAGGGTCTTGAGTCTCTTTTTGGCTAGCATATCTAAATCTTTGTACCTGTGCTCAGCAAAATGTAAGCTTAACAGTTCAGGGGGTGGCTGAAGCGGTGTGACAACGATGTGTAATCAGACCTTCATGTGTTAATTTCAGGGAGGAGCCTGATTCAATGACCACCCCATTGGACACACACAGGAAGCACACTGCAGCTCAAATTTTCTTGTTTCTCAAGCAGGCTTAATGAACCAGTGAATTGCTTTTCTGGGATGTGCATGCTCAAAAGCTCTAACTTCTCTTTTAGCTCAAGAAGGTTTAAGGATCCAATAAATCACTGTTCCTTGTTTGGGTGAAAAAAACTTGGGTTTGTATACAATGTTGTGCAGTGTTTCCTGATTCTCCTTTGTCTCTCTCTGAATGACCAGGCTAAATAACCACACGTTATTGTGTAGCTGAGAAGAAACAGAAAAGAGGAAGAAGGGTCTTGAGTCTCTTTTTGGCTAGCATATCTAAATCTTTGTACCTGTGCTCAGCAAAATGTTAGCTTAACAGTTCAGGGGGTGACTGAAGCGGTGTGACAACCATGTGTAATCATACCTGCATGTGTTAATTTCTGGGAGGAGCCTGATCCAATGACCACCCCATTGGACACACACAGGGAGCACACTGCAGCTCAAGTTTTCTTTTTTCTCAAGCAGGCTTATTGAACCAGTGAATTTCTTTTCTGGGTTGTGGATGCACAAAAGCTGGGGCTAATTTACAAACATTGATCAAAGATTTCGGACCCTCTGTCAAGCAAACCCTGCACAATGTTGTAGATTGGCTGTTGGTTAGTCTGTTTATTTGACACAGTAACACTGAGTGCATGTCGGAGGGCCAGTGGCGCAATGGATAACGCGTCTGACTACGGATCAGAAGATTCTAGGTTCGACTCCTGGCTGGCTCGCTTCGGTCCCAAGGATATGCGAAAGTGGTGAAATTAACCATGGTCCTTCGATAGCTCAGATGGTAGAGCGGAGGACTGTAGGTGTTCTATCAGCCATCCTTAGGTCGCTGGTTCGAATCCGGCTCGAAGGATTTCTCTTTTAAATGCAACAGCTTCTACTTGGAGAATCTCAGTGGGTTCAAGATCCAAAATGGAGACTTCATCACTGTAGAGGCACTCCCAAGTTATTCTAAATAGCAGGTAAGTCATGGTTTGAGCCCATTTACATATAAAAATACCACAAGGGTTATAAATCCTGGTTGTTGCTAGTCCAGCAAATATAGACCAATAGCATCCTAAAAAATTCCCTGACCGGGAATCGAACCCGGGCCGCGGCGGTGAGAGCGCCGAATCCTAGCCACTAGACCACCAGGGAAACTGTCATCTAGCAACAGGAGTTGTGTGTACGTTTATCATTGTTAAGGAAGAGGCACACAGCATATTCCTTTCCTAGGTAGATGACACAATATGTTTTGAGAGGGGTGTAGACAGTAACATCTAGGGAAAGGAAGTGAATCCAGACTGCAAAGTTTGGAATTGTCCTAAAAAGTAGCACAGTGCTGCCCCGTGTGAGGCTCGAACTCACGACCTTCAGATTATGAGACTGACGCGCTGCCTAACTGCGCCAACGAGGCATGTCTGAGCCTGTGATGCATGCCACCGGATTTAGCATGCCTCCAGAAAAACTATTTTTTTGGCCAGAAATAATTACCCGGCTTCTATTTGGCTATTTAATGTGTGTCGTCAGGATGGCCGAGCGGTCTAAGGCGCTGCGTTCAGGTCGCAGTCTCCACTGGAGACGTGGGTTCGCATCCCACTTCTGACATTGCTTTGCTCATAGATTAGCCTGGTGTGAGTCTTATTTGAAACATAGAATGCAGGATGAAACATAGAATTATTTGCTGGTTTGGGTGCACAGGAATAAATCTGAAAGCTGAATTTGCGTATAATGTTCTTCTCTAGTCCTTTTTGCTGTACCCCTTCATATGATGGCTCTTTAAGAATAGCTCCTTTCAATATAGAATAGCCCAGGATTAGCCTGTGCCAAAGGTTTCTCCATTGGACTTTGCAGCACACTGTAACTCATGTTTGTCTTGCAGCTCAAGTAGGTTTAACGATCCAATAAATCACTGTTCTTTATTTGGGTGAAAAAAACCTGGGTTTGTAAACAATGTTGTGCAGTGTTTCCTGATTCTCCTATGTCTCTCTGTCAATGACCAGGCAAAATAACCACACTTTAATGTGTAGCTGAAAAAAAAGGAAAGAGGAAGAAGGGTCTTGGGTCTCTTTTTGGCTAGCAGATCTAAATCTTTGTACCTGTGCTCAGCAAAATGTTAGCTTAACAGTTCACAGGGTGAATGAAGTGGTGTGACAACGATGTGTAATCAGACCTTCATGTGTTAATTTCAGGGAGGAGCCTGATCCAATGACCACCCCATTGGACACACACAGGGAGCACACTGCAGCTCAAGTTTTCTTGTTTCTCAAGCAGGCTTATTGAACCAGTGAATTGCTTTTATGGGTTGTGCATGCACAAAAGCTCTAGCTTCTCTTTTAGCTCAAGAAGGTTTAAGGATCCAATAAATCACTGTTCCTTGTTTGGGTGAAAAAAACTTGGGTTTGTATACAATGTTGTGCAGTGTTTCCTGATTCTCCTTTGTCTCTCTCTGAATGACCAGGCTAAATAACCACACGTTATTGTGTAGCTGAGAAGAAACAGAAAAGAGGAAGAAGGGTCTTGAGTCTCTTTTTGGCTAGCATATCTAAATCTTTGTACCTGTGCTCAGCAAAATGTAAGCTTAACAGTTCAGGGGGTGGCTGAAGCGGTGTGACAACGATGTGTAATCAGACCTTCATGTGTTAATTTCTGGGAGGAGCCTGATCCAATGACCACCCCATTGGACACACACAGGAAGCACACTGCAGCTCAAATGTTCTTGTTTCTCAAGCAGGCTTAGTGAACCAGTGAATTGCTTTTCTGGGATGTGCATGCTCAAAAGCTCTAACTTCTCTTTTAGCTCAAGAAGGTTTAAGGATCCAATAAATCACTGTTCCTTGTTTGGGTGAAAAAAACTTGGGTTTGTATACAATGTTGTGCAGTGTTTCCTGATTCTCCTTTGTCTCTCTCTGAATGACCAGGCTAAATAACCACACGTTATTGTGTAGCTGAGAAGAAACAGAAAAGAGGAAGAAGGGTCTTGAGTCTCTTTTTGGCTAGCATATCTAAATCTTTGTACCTGTGCTCAGCAAAATGTAAGCTTAACAGTTCAGGGGGTGGCTGAAGCGGTGTGACAACGATGTGTAATCAGACCTTCATGTGTTAATTTCAGGGAGGAGCCTGATCCAATGACCACCCCATTGGACACACACAGGAAGCACACTGCAGCTCAAATTTTCTTGTTTCTCAAGCAGGCTTAATGAACCAGTGAATTGCTTTTCTGGGATGTGCATGCTCAAAAGCTCTAACTTCTCTTTTAGCTCAAGAAGGTTTAAGGATCCAATAAATCACTGTTCCTTGTTTGGGTGAAAAAAACTTGGGTTTGTATACAATGTTGTGCAGTGTTTCCTGATTCTCCTTTGTCTCTCTCTGAATGACCAGGCTAAATAACCACACGTTATTGTGTAGCTGAGAAGAAACAGAAAAGAGGAAGAAGGGTCTTGAGTCTCTTTTTGGCTAGCATATCTAAATCTTTGTACCTGTGCTCAGCAAAATGTTAGCTTAACAGTTCAGGGGGTGACTGAAGCGGTGTGACAACCATGTGTAATCATACCTGCATGTGTTAATTTCAGGGAGGAGCCTGATCCAATGACCACCCCATTGGACACACACAGGGAGCACACTGCAGCTCAAGTTTTCTTTTTTCTCAAGCAGGCTTATTGAACCAGTGAATTTCTTTTCTGGGTTGTGGATGCACAAAAGCTGGGGCTAATTTACAAACATTGATCAAAGATTTCGGACCCTCTGTCAAGCAAACCCTGCACAATGTTGTAGATTGGCTGTTGGTTAGTCTGTTTATTTGACACAGTAACACTGAGTGCATGTCGGAGGGCCAGTGGCGCAATGGATAACGCGTCTGACTACGGATCAGAAGATTCTAGGTTCGACTCCTGGCTGGCTCGCTTCGGTCCCAAGGATATGCGAAAGTGGTGAAATTAACCATGGTCCTTCGATAGCTCAGATGGTAGAGCGGAGGACTGTAGGTGTTCTATCAGCCATCCTTAGGTCGCTGGTTCGAATCCGGCTCGAAGGATTTCTCTTTTAAATGCAACAGCTTCTACTTGGAGAATCTCAGTGGGTTCAAGATCCAAAATGGAGACTTCATCACTGTAGAGGCACTCCCAAGTTATTCTAAATAGCAGGTAAGTCATGGTTTGAGCCCATTTACATATAAAAATACCACAAGGGTTATAAATCCTGGTTGTTGCTAGTCCAGCAAATATAGACCAATAGCATCCTAAAAAATTCCCTGACCGGGAATCGAACCCGGGCCGCGGCGGTGAGAGCGCCGAATCCTAGCCACTAGACCACCAGGGAAACTGTCATCTAGCAACAGGAGTTGTGTGTACGTTTATCATTGTTAAGGAAGAGGCACACAGCATATTCCTTTCCTAGGTAGATGACACAATATGTTTTGAGAGGGGTGTAGACAGTAACATCTAGGGAAAGGAAGTGAATCCAGACTGCAAAGTTTGGAATTGTCCTAAAAAGTAGCACAGTGCTGCCCCGTGTGAGGCTCGAACTCACGACCTTCAGATTATGAGACTGACGCGCTGCCTAACTGCGCCAACGAGGCATGTCTGAGCCTGTGATGCATGCCACCGGATTTAGCATGCCTCCAGAAAAACTATTTTTTTGGCCAGAAATAATTACCCGGCTTCTATTTGGCTATTTAATGTGTGTCGTCAGGATGGCCGAGCGGTCTAAGGCGCTGCGTTCAGGTCGCAGTCTCCACTGGAGACGTGGGTTCGCATCCCACTTCTGACATTGCTTTGCTCATAGATTAGCCTGGTGTGAGTCTTATTTGAAACATAGAATGCAGGATGAAACATAGAATTATTTGCTGGTTTGGGTGCACAGGAATAAATCTGAAAGCTGAATTTGCGTATAATGTTCTTCTCTAGTCCTTTTTGCTGTACCCCTTCATATGATGGCTCTTTAAGAATAGCTCCTTTCAATATAGAATAGCCCAGGATTAGCCTGTGCCAAAGGTTTCTCCATTGGACTTTGCAGCACACTGTAACTCATGTTTGTCTTGCAGCTCAAGTAGGTTTAACGATCCAATAAATCACTGTTCTTTATTTGGGTGAAAAAAACCTGGGTTTGTAAACAATGTTGTGCAGTGTTTCCTGATTCTCCTATGTCTCTCTGTCAATGACCAGGCAAAATAACCACACTTTAATGTGTAGCTGAAAAAAAAAGGAAAGAGGAAGAAGGGTCTTGGGTCTCTTTTTGGCTAGCAGATCTAAATCTTTGTACCTGTGCTCAGCAAAATGTTAGCTTAACAGTTCACAGGGTGAATGAAGTGGTGTGACAACGATGTGTAATCAGACCTTCATGTGTTAATTTCAGGGAGGAGCCTGATCCAATGACCACCCCATTGGACACACACAGGGAGCACACTGCAGCTCAAGTTTTCTTGTTTCTCAAGCAGGCTTATTGAACCAGTGAATTGCTTTTATGGGTTGTGCATGCACAAAAGCTCTAGCTTCTCTTTTAGCTCAAGAAGGTTTAAGGATCCAATAAATCACTGTTCCTTGTTTGGGTGAAAAAAACTTGGGTTTGTATACAATGTTGTGCAGTGTTTCCTGATTCTCCTTTGTCTCTCTCTGAATGACCAGGCTAAATAACCACACGTTATTGTGTAGCTGAGAAGAAACAGAAAAGAGGAAGAAGGGTCTTGAGTCTCTTTTTGGCTAGCATATCTAAATCTTTGTACCTGTGCTCAGCAAAATGTAAGCTTAACAGTTCAGGGGGTGGCTGAAGCGGTGTGACAACGATGTGTAATCAGACCTTCATGTGTTAATTTCAGGGAGGAGCCTGATCCAATGACCACCCCATTGGACACACACAGGAAGCACACTGCAGCTCAAATGTTCTTGTTTCTCAAGCAGGCTTAGTGAACCAGTGAATTGCTTTTCTGGGATGTGCATGCTCAAAAGCTCTAACTTCTCTTTTAGCTCAAGAAGGTTTAAGGATCCAATAAATCACTGTTCCTTGTTTGGGTGAAAAAAACTTGGGTTTGTATACAATGTTGTGCAGTGTTTCCTGATTCTCCTTTGTCTCTCTCTGAATGACCAGGCTAAATAACCACACGTTATTGTGTAGCTGAGAAGAAACAGAAAAGAGGAAGAAGGGTCTTGAGTCTCTTTTTGGCTAGCATATCTAAATCTTTGTACCTGTGCTCAGCAAAATGTAAGCTTAACAGTTCAGGGGGTGGCTGAAGCGGTGTGACAACGATGTGTAATCAGACCTTCATGTGTTAATTTCAGGGAGGAGCCTGATCCAATGACCACCCCATTGGACACACACAGGAAGCACACTGCAGCTCAAATTTTCTTGTTTCTCAAGCAGGCTTAATGAACCAGTGAATTGCTTTTCTGGGATGTGCATGCTCAAAAGCTCTAACTTCTCTTTTAGCTCAAGAAGGTTTAAGGATCCAATAAATCACTGTTCCTTGTTTGGGTGAAAAAAACTTGGGTTTGTATACAATGTTGTGCAGTGTTTCCTGATTCTCCTTTGTCTCTCTCTGAATGACCAGGCTAAATAACCACACGTTATTGTGTAGCTGAGAAGAAACAGAAAAGAGGAAGAAGGGTCTTGAGTCTCTTTTTGGCTAGCATATCTAAATCTTTGTACCTGTGCTCAGCAAAATGTTAGCTTAACAGTTCAGGGGGTGACTGAAGCGGTGTGACAACCATGTGTAATCATACCTGCATGTGTTAATTTCAGGGAGGAGCCTGATCCAATGACCACCCCATTGGACACACACAGGGAGCACACTGCAGCTCAAGTTTTCTTTTTTCTCAAGCAGGCTTATTGAACCAGTGAATTTCTTTTCTGGGTTGTGGATGCACAAAAGCTGGGGCTAATTTACAAACATTGATCAAAGATTTCGGACCCTCTGTCAAGCAAACCCTGCACAATGTTGTAGATTGGCTGTTGGTTAGTCTGTTTATTTGACACAGTAACACTGAGTGCATGTCGGAGGGCCAGTGGCGCAATGGATAACGCGTCTGACTACGGATCAGAAGATTCTAGGTTCGACTCCTGGCTGGCTCGCTTCGGTCCTTTACAAAGGATATTCTGCCTTCAATGTCCTTTGTCAAGTTTGGAAGCCCAAGGATATGCGAAAGTGCCCCTTTGGTGAAATTATCCATGGTCCTTCGATAGCTCAGATGGTAGAGCGGAGGACTGTAGGTGATCTATCAGCCATCCTTAGGTCGCTGGTTCGAATCCGGCTCGAAGGATTTCTCTTTTAAATGCAACAGCTTCTACTTGGAGAATCTCAGTGGGTTCAAGATCCAAAATGGAGACTTCATCACTGTAGAGACACTCCCAAGTTATCCTAAATAGCAGGTAAGTCATGGTTTGAGCCCATTTACATATAAAAATACCACAAGGGTTATAAATCCTGGTTGTTGCTAGTCCAGCAAATATAGACCAATAGCATCCTAAAAAATTCCCTGACCGGGAATCGAACCCGGGCCGCGGCGGTGAGAGCGCAGAATCCTAGCCACTAGACCACCAGGGAAACTGTCATCTAGCAACAGGAGTTGTGTGTACGTTTATCATTGTTAAGGAAGAGGCACACAGCATATTCCTTTCCTAGGTAGATGACACAATATGTTTTGAGAGGGGTGTAGACAGTAACATCTAGGGAAAGGAGGTGAATCCAGACTGCAAAGTTTGGAATTGTCCTAAAAAGTAGCACAGTGCTGCCCCGTGTGAGGCTCGAACTCACGACCTTCAGATTATGAGACTGACGCGCTGCCTAACTGCGCCAACGAGGCATGTCTGAGCCTGTGATGCATGCCACCGGATTTAGCATGCCTCCAGAAAAACTATTTTTTTGGCCAGAAATAATTACCCGGCTTCTATTTGGCTATTTAATGTGTGTCGTCAGGATGGCCGAGCGGTCTAAGGCGCTGCGTTCAGGTCGCAGTCTCCACTGGAGGCGTGGGTTCGAATCCCACTTCTGACATTGCTTTGCTCATAGATTAGCCTGGTGTGAGTCTTATTTGAAACATAGAATGCAGGATGAAACATAGAATTATTTGCTGGTTTGGGTGCACAGGAATAAATCTGAAAGCTGAATTTGCGTATAATGTTCTTCTCTAGTCCTTTTTGCTGTACCCCTTCATATGATGGCTCTTTAAGAATAGCTCCTTTCAATATAGAATAGCCCAGGATTAGCCTGTGCCAAAGGTTTCTCCATTGGACTTTGCAGCACACTGTAACTCATGTTTGTCTTGCAGCTCAAGTAGGTTTAACGATCCAATAAATCACTGTTCTTTATTTGGGTGAAAAAAACCTGGGTTTGTAAACAATGTTGTGCAGTGTTTCCTGATTCTCCTATGTCTCTCTGTCAATGACCAGGCAAAATAACCACACTTTAATGTGTAGCTGAAAAAAAAGGAAAGAGGAAGAAGGGTCTTGGGTCTCTTTTTGGCTAGCAGATCTAAATCTTTGTACCTGTGCTCAGCAAAATGTTAGCTTAACAGTTCACAGGGTGAATGAAGTGGTGTGACAACGATGTGTAATCAGACCTTCATGTGTTAATTTCAGGGAGGAGCCTGATCCAATGACCACCCCATTGGACACACACAGGGAGCACACTGCAGCTCAAGTTTTCTTGTTTCTCAAGCAGGCTTATTGAACCAGTGAATTGCTTTTATGGGTTGTGCATGCACAAAAGCTCTAGCTTCTCTTTTAGCTCAAGAAGGTTTAAGGATCCAATAAATCACTGTTCCTTGTTTGGGTGAAAAAAACTTGGGTTTGTATACAATGTTGTGCAGTGTTTCCTGATTCTCCTTTGTCTCTCTCTGAATGACCAGGCTAAATAACCACACGTTATTGTGTAGCTGAGAAGAAACAGAAAAGAGGAAGAAGGGTCTTGAGTCTCTTTTTGGCTAGCATATCTAAATCTTTGTACCTGTGCTCAGCAAAATGTTAGCTTAACAGTTCAGGGGGTGACTGAAGCGGTGTGACAACCATGTGTAATCATACCTGCATGTGTTAATTTCAGGGAGGAGCCTGATCCAATGACCACCCCATTGGACACACACAGGAAGCACACTGCAGCTCAAATGTTCTTGTTTCTCAAGCAGGCTTAGTGAACCAGTGAATTGCTTTTCTGGGATGTGCATGCTCAAAAGCTCTAACTTCTCTTTTAGCTCAAGAAGGTTTAAGGATCCAATAAATCACTGTTCCTTGTTTGGGTGAAAAAAACTTGGGTTTGTATACAATGTTGTGCAGTGTTTCCTGATTCTCCTTTGTCTCTCTCTGAATGACCAGGCTAAATAACCACACGTTATTGTGTAGCTGAGAAGAAACAGAAAAGAGGAAGAAGGGTCTTGAGTCTCTTTTTGGCTAGCATATCTAAATCTTTGTACCTGTGCTCAGCAAAATGTAAGCTTAACAGTTCAGGGGGTGGCTGAAGCGGTGTGACAACGATGTGTAATCAGACCTTCATGTGTTAATTTCAGGGAGGAGCCTGATCCAATGACCACCCCATTGGACACACACAGGAAGCACACTGCAGCTCAAATTTTCTTGTTTCTCAAGCAGGCTTAATGAACCAGTGAATTGCTTTTCTGGGATGTGCATGCTCAAAAGCTCTAACTTCTCTTTTAGCTCAAGAAGGTTTAAGGATCCAATAAATCACTGTTCCTTGTTTGGGTGAAAAAAACTTGGGTTTGTATACAATGTTGTGCAGTGTTTCCTGATTCTCCTTTGTCTCTCTCTGAATGACCAGGCTAAATAACCACACGTTATTGTGTAGCTGAGAAGAAACAGAAAAGAGGAAGAAGGGTCTTGAGTCTCTTTTTGGCTAGCATATCTAAATCTTTGTACCTGTGCTCAGCAAAATGTTAGCTTAACAGTTCAGGGGGTGACTGAAGCGGTGTGACAACCATGTGTAATCATACCTGCATGTGTTAATTTCAGGGAGGAGCCTGATCCAATGACCACCCCATTGGACACACACAGGGAGCACACTGCAGCTCAAGTTTTCTTTTTTCTCAAGCAGGCTTATTGAACCAGTGAATTTCTTTTCTGGGTTGTGGATGCACAAAAGCTGGGGCTAATTTACAAACATTGATCAAAGATTTCGGACCCTCTGTCAAGCAAACCCTGCACAATGTTGTAGATTGGCTGTTGGTTAGTCTGTTTATTTGACACAGTAACACTGAGTGCATGTCGGAGGGCCAGTGGCGCAATGGATAACGCGTCTGACTACGGATCAGAAGATTCTAGGTTCGACTCCTGGCTGGCTCGCTTCGGTCCTTTACAAAGGATATTCTGCCTTCAATGTCCTTTGTCAAGTTTGGAAGCCCAAGGATATGCGAAAGTGCCCCTTTGGTGAAATTATCCATGGTCCTTCGATAGCTCAGATGGTAGAGCGGAGGACTGTAGGTGATCTATCAGCCATCCTTAGGTCGCTGGTTCGAATCCGGCTCGAAGGATTTCTCTTTTAAATGCAACAGCTTCTACTTGGAGAATCTCAGTGGGTTCAAGATCCAAAATGGAGACTTCATCACTGTAGAGACACTCCCAAGTTATCCTAAATAGCAGGTAAGTCATGGTTTGAGCCCATTTACATATAAAAATACCACAAGGGTTATAAATCCTGGTTGTTGCTAGTCCAGCAAATATAGACCAATAGCATCCTAAAAAATTCCCTGACCGGGAATCGAACCCGGGCCGCGGCGGTGAGAGCGCAGAATCCTAGCCACTAGACCACCAGGGAAACTGTCATCTAGCAACAGGAGTTGTGTGTACGTTTATCATTGTTAAGGAAGAGGCACACAGCATATTCCTTTCCTAGGTAGATGACACAATATGTTTTGAGAGGGGTGTAGACAGTAACATCTAGGGAAAGGAGGTGAATCCAGACTGCAAAGTTTGGAATTGTCCTAAAAAGTAGCACAGTGCTGCCCCGTGTGAGGCTCGAACTCACGACCTTCAGATTATGAGACTGACGCGCTGCCTAACTGCGCCAACGAGGCATGTCTGAGCCTGTGATGCATGCCACCGGATTTAGCATGCCTCCAGAAAAACTATTTTTTTGGCCAGAAATAATTACCCGGCTTCTATTTGGCTATTTAATGTGTGTCGTCAGGATGGCCGAGCGGTCTAAGGCGCTGCGTTCAGGTCGCAGTCTCCACTGGAGGCGTGGGTTCGAATCCCACTTCTGACATTGCTTTGCTCATAGATTAGCCTGGTGTGAGTCTTATTTGAAACATAGAATGCAGGATGAAACATAGAATTATTTGCTGGTTTGGGTGCACAGGAATAAATCTGAAAGCTGAATTTGCGTATAATGTTCTTCTCTAGTCCTTTTTGCTGTACCCCTTCATATGATGGCTCTTTAAGAATAGCTCCTTTCAATATAGAATAGCCCAGGATTAGCCTGTGCCAAAGGTTTCTCCATTGGACTTTGCAGCACACTGTAACTCATGTTTGTCTTGCAGCTCAAGTAGGTTTAACGATCCAATAAATCACTGTTCTTTATTTGGGTGAAAAAAACCTGGGTTTGTAAACAATGTTGTGCAGTGTTTCCTGATTCTCCTATGTCTCTCTGTCAATGACCAGGCAAAATAACCACACTTTAATGTGTAGCTGAAAAAAAAGGAAAGAGGAAGAAGGGTCTTGGGTCTCTTTTTGGCTAGCAGATCTAAATCTTTGTACCTGTGCTCAGCAAAATGTTAGCTTAACAGTTCACAGGGTGAATGAAGTGGTGTGACAACGATGTGTAATCAGACCTTCATGTGTTAATTTCAGGGAGGAGCCTGATCCAATGACCACCCCATTGGACACACACAGGGAGCACACTGCAGCTCAAGTTTTCTTGTTTCTCAAGCAGGCTTATTGAACCAGTGAATTGCTTTTATGGGTTGTGCATGCACAAAAGCTCTAGCTTCTCTTTTAGCTCAAGAAGGTTTAAGGATCCAATAAATCACTGTTCCTTGTTTGGGTGAAAAAAACTTGGGTTTGTATACAATGTTGTGCAGTGTTTCCTGATTCTCCTTTGTCTCTCTCTGAATGACCAGGCTAAATAACCACACGTTATTGTGTAGCTGAGAAGAAACAGAAAAGAGGAAGAAGGGTCTTGAGTCTCTTTTTGGCTAGCATATCTAAATCTTTGTACCTGTGCTCAGCAAAATGTAAGCTTAACAGTTCAGGGGGTGGCTGAAGCGGTGTGACAACGATGTGTAATCAGACCTTCATGTGTTAATTTCAGGGAGGAGCCTGATCCAATGACCACCCCATTGGACACACACAGGAAGCACACTGCAGCTCAAATGTTCTTGTTTCTCAAGCAGGCTTAGTGAACCAGTGAATTGCTTTTCTGGGATGTGCATGCTCAAAAGCTCTAACTTCTCTTTTAGCTCAAGAAGGTTTAAGGATCCAATAAATCACTGTTCCTTGTTTGGGTGAAAAAAACTTGGGTTTGTATACAATGTTGTGCAGTGTTTCCTGATTCTCCTTTGTCTCTCTCTGAATGACCAGGCTAAATAACCACACGTTATTGTGTAGCTGAGAAGAAACAGAAAAGAGGAAGAAGGGTCTTGAGTCTCTTTTTGGCTAGCATATCTAAATCTTTGTACCTGTGCTCAGCAAAATGTAAGCTTAACAGTTCAGGGGGTGGCTGAAGCGGTGTGACAACGATGTGTAATCAGACCTTCATGTGTTAATTTCAGGGAGGAGCCTGATCCAATGACCACCCCATTGGACACACACAGGAGTGCTGCCCCGTGTGAGGAGTGCTGCCCCGTGTGAGGCTCGAACTCACGACCTTCAGATTATGAGACTGACGCGCTGCCTAACTGCGCCAACGAGGCATGTCTGAGCCTGTGATGCATGCCACCGGATTTAGCATGCCTCCAGAAAAACTATTTTTTTGGCCAGAAATAATTACCCGGCTTCTATTTGGCTATTTAATGTGTGTCGTCAGGATGGCCGAGCGGTCTAAGGCGCTGCGTTCAGGTCGCAGTCTCCACTGGAGGCGTGGGTTCGAATCCCACTTCTGACATTGCTTTGCTCATAGATTAGCCTGGTGTGAGTCTTATTTGAAACATAGAATGCAGGATGAAACATAGAATTATTTGCTGGTTTGGGTGCACAGGAATAAATCTGAAAGCTGAATTTGCGTATAATGTTCTTCTCTAGTCCTTTTTGCTGTACCCCTTCATATGATGGCTCTTTAAGAATAGCTCCTTTCAATATAGAATAGCCCAGGATTAGCCTGTGCCAAAGGTTTCTCCATTGGACTTTGCAGCACACTGTAACTCATGTTTGTCTTGCAGCTCAAGTAGGTTTAACGATCCAATAAATCACTGTTCTTTATTTGGGTGAAAAAAACCTGGGTTTGTAAACAATGTTGTGCAGTGTTTCCTGATTCTCCTATGTCTCTCTGTCAATGACCAGGCAAAATAACCACACTTTAATGTGTAGCTGAAAAAAAAGGAAAGAGGAAGAAGGGTCTTGGGTCTCTTTTTGGCTAGCAGATCTAAATCTTTGTACCTGTGCTCAGCAAAATGTTAGCTTAACAGTTCACAGGGTGAATGAAGTGGTGTGACAACGATGTGTAATCAGACCTTCATGTGTTAATTTCAGGGAGGAGCCTGATCCAATGACCACCCCATTGGACACACACAGGGAGCACACTGCAGCTCAAGTTTTCTTGTTTCTCAAGCAGGCTTATTGAACCAGTGAATTGCTTTTATGGGTTGTGCATGCACAAAAGCTCTAGCTTCTCTTTTAGCTCAAGAAGGTTTAAGGATCCAATAAATCACTGTTCCTTGTTTGGGTGAAAAAAACTTGGGTTTGTATACAATGTTGTGCAGTGTTTCCTGATTCTCCTTTGTCTCTCTCTGAATGACCAGGCTAAATAACCACACGTTATTGTGTAGCTGAGAAGAAACAGAAAAGAGGAAGAAGGGTCTTGAGTCTCTTTTTGGCTAGCATATCTAAATCTTTGTACCTGTGCTCAGCAAAATGTAAGCTTAACAGTTCAGGGGGTGGCTGAAGCGGTGTGACAACGATGTGTAATCAGACCTTCATGTGTTAATTTCAGGGAGGAGCCTGATCCAATGACCACCCCATTGGACACACACAGGAAGCACACTGCAGCTCAAATGTTCTTGTTTCTCAAGCAGGCTTAGTGAACCAGTGAATTGCTTTTCTGGGATGTGCATGCTCAAAAGCTCTAACTTCTCTTTTAGCTCAAGAAGGTTTAAGGATCCAATAAATCACTGTTCCTTGTTTGGGTGAAAAAAACTTGGGTTTGTATACAATGTTGTGCAGTGTTTCCTGATTCTCCTTTGTCTCTCTCTGAATGACCAGGCTAAATAACCACACGTTATTGTGTAGCTGAGAAGAAACAGAAAAGAGGAAGAAGGGTCTTGAGTCTCTTTTTGGCTAGCATATCTAAATCTTTGTACCTGTGCTCAGCAAAATGTAAGCTTAACAGTTCAGGGGGTGGCTGAAGCGGTGTGACAACGATGTGTAATCAGACCTTCATGTGTTAATTTCAGGGAGGAGCCTGATCCAATGACCACCCCATTGGACACACACAGGAAGCACACTGCAGCTCAAATTTTCTTGTTTCTCAAGCAGGCTTAATGAACCAGTGAATTGCTTTTCTGGGATGTGCATGCTCAAAAGCTCTAACTTCTCTTTTAGCTCAAGAAGGTTTAAGGATCCAATAAATCACTGTTCCTTGTTTGGGTGAAAAAAACTTGGGTTTGTATACAATGTTGTGCAGTGTTTCCTGATTCTCCTTTGTCTCTCTCTGAATGACCAGGCTAAATAACCACACGTTATTGTGTAGCTGAGAAGAAACAGAAAAGAGGAAGAAGGGTCTTGAGTCTCTTTTTGGCTAGCATATCTAAATCTTTGTACCTGTGCTCAGCAAAATGTTAGCTTAACAGTTCAGGGGGTGACTGAAGCGGTGTGACAACCATGTGTAATCATACCTGCATGTGTTAATTTCAGGGAGGAGCCTGATCCAATGACCACCCCATTGGACACACACAGGGAGCACACTGCAGCTCAAGTTTTCTTTTTTCTCAAGCAGGCTTATTGAACCAGTGAATTTCTTTTCTGGGTTGTGGATGCACAAAAGCTGGGGCTAATTTACAAACATTGATCAAAGATTTCGGACCCTCTGTCAAGCAAACCCTGCACAATGTTGTAGATTGGCTGTTGGTTAGTCTGTTTATTTGACACAGTAACACTGAGTGCATGTCGGAGGGCCAGTGGCGCAATGGATAACGCGTCTGACTACGGATCAGAAGATTCTAGGTTCGACTCCTGGCTGGCTCGCTTCGGTCCCAAGGATATGCGAAAGTGGTGAAATTAACCATGGTCCTTCGATAGCTCAGATGGTAGAGCGGAGGACTGTAGGTGTTCTATCAGCCATCCTTAGGTCGCTGGTTCGAATCCGGCTCGAAGGATTTCTCTTTTAAATGCAACAGCTTCTACTTGGAGAATCTCAGTGGGTTCAAGATCCAAAATGGAGACTTCATCACTGTAGAGGCACTCCCAAGTTATTCTAAATAGCAGGTAAGTCATGGTTTGAGCCCATTTACATATAAAAATACCACAAGGGTTATAAATCCTGGTTGTTGCTAGTCCAGCAAATATAGACCAATAGCATCCTAAAAAATTCCCTGACCGGGAATCGAACCCGGGCCGCGGCGGTGAGAGCGCCGAATCCTAGCCACTAGACCACCAGGGAAACTGTCATCTAGCAACAGGAGTTGTGTGTACGTTTATCATTGTTAAGGAAGAGGCACACAGCATATTCCTTTCCTAGGTAGATGACACAATATGTTTTGAGAGGGGTGTAGACAGTAACATCTAGGGAAAGGAAGTGAATCCAGACTGCAAAGTTTGGAATTGTCCTAAAAAGTAGCACAGTGCTGCCCCGTGTGAGGCTCGAACTCACGACCTTCAGATTATGAGACTGACGCGCTGCCTAACTGCGCCAACGAGGCATGTCTGAGCCTGTGATGCATGCCACCGGATTTAGCATGCCTCCAGAAAAACTATTTTTTTGGCCAGAAATAATTACCCGGCTTCTATTTGGCTATTTAATGTGTGTCGTCAGGATGGCCGAGCGGTCTAAGGCGCTGCGTTCAGGTCGCAGTCTCCACTGGAGGCGTGGGTTCGCATCCCACTTCTGACATTGCTTTGCTCATAGATTAGCCTGGTGTGAGTCTTATTTGAAACATAGAATGCAGGATGAAACATAGAATTATTTGCTGGTTTGGGTGCACAGGAATAAATCTGAAAGCTGAATTTGCGTATAATGTTCTTCTCTAGTCCTTTTTGCTGTACCCCTTCATATGATGGCTCTTTAAGAATAGCTCCTTTCAATATAGTATAGCCCAGGATTAGCCTGTGCCAAAGGTTTCTCCATTGGACTTTGCAGCACACTGTAACTCATGTTTGTCTTGCAGCTCAAGTAGGTTTAACGATCCAATAAATCACTGTTCTTTATTTGGGTGAAAAAAACCTGGGTTTGTAAACAATGTTGTGCAGTGTTTCCTGATTCTCCTATGTCTCTCTGTCAATGACCAGGCAAAATAACCACACTTTAATGTGTAGCTGAAAAAAAAGGAAAGAGGAAGAAGGGTCTTGGGTCTCTTTTTGGCTAGCAGATCTAAATCTTTGTACCTGTGCTCAGCAAAATGTTAGCTTAACAGTTCACAGGGTGAATGAAGTGGTGTGACAACGATGTGTAATCAGACCTTCATGTGTTAATTTCAGGGAGGAGCCTGATCCAATGACCACCCCATTGGACACACACAGGGAGCACACTGCAGCTCAAGTTTTCTTGTTTCTCAAGCAGGCTTATTGAACCAGTGAATTGCTTTTATGGGTTGTGCATGCACAAAAGCTCTAGCTTCTCTTTTAGCTCAAGAAGGTTTAAGGATCCAATAAATCACTGTTCCTTGTTTGGGTGAAAAAAACTTGGGTTTGTATACAATGTTGTGCAGTGTTTCCTGATTCTCCTTTGTCTCTCTCTGAATGACCAGGCTAAATAACCACACGTTATTGTGTAGCTGAGAAGAAACAGAAAAGAGGAAGAAGGGTCTTGAGTCTCTTTTTGGCTAGCATATCTAAATCTTTGTACCTGTGCTCAGCAAAATGTAAGCTTAACAGTTCAGGGGGTGGCTGAAGCGGTGTGACAACGATGTGTAATCAGACCTTCATGTGTTAATTTCAGGGAGGAGCCTGATCCAATGACCACCCCATTGGACACACACAGGAAGCACACTGCAGCTCAAATGTTCTTGTTTCTCAAGCAGGCTTAGTGAACCAGTGAATTGCTTTTCTGGGATGTGCATGCTCAAAAGCTCTAACTTCTCTTTTAGCTCAAGAAGGTTTAAGGATCCAATAAATCACTGTTCCTTGTTTGGGTGAAAAAAACTTGGGTTTGTATACAATGTTGTGCAGTGTTTCCTGATTCTCCTTTGTCTCTCTCTGAATGACCAGGCTAAATAACCACACGTTATTGTGTAGCTGAGAAGAAACAGAAAAGAGGAAGAAGGGTCTTGAGTCTCTTTTTGGCTAGCATATCTAAATCTTTGTACCTGTGCTCAGCAAAATGTAAGCTAACAGTTCAGGGGGTGGCTGAAGCGGTGTGACAACGATGTGTAATCAGACCTTCATGTGTTAATTTCAGGGAGGAGCCTGATCCAATGACCACCCCATTGGACACACACAGGAAGCACACTGCAGCTCAAATTTTCTTGTTTCTCAAGCAGGCTTAGTGAACCAGTGAATTGCTTTTCTGGGATGTGCATGCTCAAAAGCTCTAACTTCTCTTTTAGCTCAAGAAGGTTTAAGGATCCAATAAATCACTGTTCCTTGTTTGGGTGAAAAAAACTTGGGTTTGTATACAATGTTGTGCAGTGTTTCCTGATTCTCCTTTGTCTCTCTCTGAATGACCAGGCTAAATAACCACACGTTATTGTGTAGCTGAGAAGAAACAGAAAAGAGGAAGAAGGGTCTTGAGTCTCTTTTTGGCTAGCATATCTAAATCTTTGTACCTGTGCTCAGCAAAATGTTAGCTTAACAGTTCAGGGGGTGACTGAAGCGGTGTGACAACCATGTGTAATCATACCTGCATGTGTTAATTTCAGGGAGGAGCCTGATCCAATGACCACCCCATTGGACACACACAGGGAGCACACTGCAGCTCAAGTTTTCTTTTTTCTCAAGCAGGCTTATTGAACCAGTGAATTTCTTTTCTGGGTTGTGGATGCACAAAAGCTGGGGCTAATTTACAAACATTGATCAAAGATTTCGGACCCTCTGTCAAGCAAACCCTGCACAATGTTGTAGATTGGCTGTTGGTTAGTCTGTTTATTTGACACAGTAACACTGAGTGCATGTCGGAGGGCCAGTGGCGCAATGGATAACGCGTCTGACTACGGATCAGAAGATTCTAGGTTCGACTCCTGGCTGGCTCGCTTCGGTCCTTTACAAAGGATATTCTGCCTTCAATGTCCTTTGTCAAGTTTGGAAGCCCAAGGATATGCGAAAGTGCCCCTTTGGTGAAATTATCCATGGTCCTTCGATAGCTCAGATGGTAGAGCGGAGGACTGTAGGTGTTCTATCAGCCATCCTTAGGTCGCTGGTTCGAATCCGGCTCGAAGGATTTCTCTTTTAAATGCAACAGCTTCTACTTGGAGAATCTCAGTGGGTTCAAGATCCAAAATGGAGACTTCATCACTGTAGAGGCACTCCCAAGTTATCCTAAATAGCAGGTAAGTCATGGTTTGAGCCCATTTACATATAAAAATACCACAAGGGTTATAAATCCTGGTTGTTGCTAGTCCAGCAAATATAGACCAATAGCATCCTAAAAAATTCCCTGACCGGGAATCGAACCCGGGCCGCGGCGGTGAGAGCGCCGAATCCTAGCCACTAGACCACCAGGGAAACTGTCATCTAGCAACAGGAGTTGTGTGTACGTTTATCATTGTTAAGGAAGAGGCACACAGCATATTCCTTTCCTAGGTAGATGACACAATATGTTTTGAGAGGGGTGTAGACAGTAACATCTAGGGAAAGGAAGTGAATCCAGACTGCAAAGTTTGGAATTGTCCTAAAAAGTAGCACAGTGCTGCCCCGTGTGAGGCTCGAACTCACGACCTTCAGATTATGAGACTGACGCGCTGCCTAACTGCGCCAACGAGGCATGTCTGAGCCTGTGATGCATGCCACCGGATTTAGCATGCCTCCAGAAAAACTATTTTTTTGGCCAGAAATAATTACCCGGCTTCTATTTGGCTATTTAATGTGTGTCGTCAGGATGGCCGAGCGGTCTAAGGCGCTGCGTTCAGGTCGCAGTCTCCACTGGAGGCGTGGGTTCGAATCCCACTTCTGACATTGCTTTGCTCATAGATTAGCCTGGTGTGAGTCTTATTTGAAACATAGAATGCAGGATGAAACATAGAATTATTTGCTGGTTTGGGTGCACAGGAATAAATCTGAAAGCTGAATTTGCGTATAATGTTCTTCTCTAGTCCTTTTTGCTGTACCCCTTCATATGATGGCTCTTTAAGAATAGCTCCTTTCAATATAGAATAGCCCAGGATTAGCCTGTGCCAAAGGTTTCTCCATTGGACTTTGCAGCACACTGTAACTCATGTTTGTCTTGCAGCTCAAGTAGGTTTAACGATCCAATAAATCACTGTTCCTTGTTTGGGTGAAAAAAACCTGGGTTTGTAAACAATGTTGTGCAGTGTTTCCTGATTCTCCTATGTCTCTCTGTCAATGACCAGGCAAAATAACCACACTTTAATGTGTAGCTGAAAAAAAAGGAAAGAGGAAGAAGGGTCTTGGGTCTCTTTTTGGCTAGCAGATCTAAATCTTTGTACCTGTGCTCAGCAAAATGTTAGCTTAACAGTTCACAGGGTGAATGAAGTGGTGTGACAACGATGTGTAATCAGACCTTCATGTGTTAATTTCAGGGAGGAGCCTGATCCAATGACCACCCCATTGGACACACACAGGGAGCACACTGCAGCTCAAGTTTTCTTGTTTCTCAAGCAGGCTTATTGAACCAGTGAATTGCTTTTATGGGTTGTGCATGCACAAAAGCTCTAGCTTCTCTTTTAGCTCAAGAAGGTTTAAGGATCCAATAAATCACTGTTCCTTGTTTGGGTGAAAAAAACTTGGGTTTGTATACAATGTTGTGCAGTGTTTCCTGATTCTCCTTTGTCTCTCTCTGAATGACCAGGCTAAATAACCACACGTTATTGTGTAGCTGAGAAGAAACAGAAAAGAGGAAGAAGGGTCTTGAGTCTCTTTTTGGCTAGCATATCTAAATCTTTGTACCTGTGCTCAGCAAAATGTAAGCTTAACAGTTCAGGGGGTGGCTGAAGCGGTGTGACAACGATGTGTAATCAGACCTTCATGTGTTAATTTCAGGGAGGAGCCTGATCCAATGACCACCCCATTGGACACACACAGGAAGCACACTGCAGCTCAAATTTTCTTGTTTCTCAAGCAGGCTTAGTGAACCAGTGAATTGCTTTTCTAGGATGTGCATGCTCAAAAGCTCTAACTTCTCTTTTAGCTCAAGAAGGTTTAAGGATCCAATAAATCACTGTTCCTTGTTTGGGTGAAAAAAACTTGGGTTTGTATACAATGTTGTGCAGTGTTTCCTGATTCTCCTTTGTCTCTCTCTGAATGACCAGGCTAAATAACCACACGTTATTGTGTAGCTGAGAAGAAACAGAAAAGAGGAAGAAGGGTCTTGAGTCTCTTTTTGGCTAGCATATCTAAATCTTTGTACCTGTGCTCAGCAAAATGTTAGCTTAACAGTTCAGGGGGTGACTGAAGCGGTGTGACAACCATGTGTAATCATACCTGCATGTGTTAATTTCAGGGAGGAGCCTGATCCAATGACCACCCCATTGGACACACACAGGGAGCACACTGCAGCTCAAGTTTTCTTTTTTCTCAAGCAGGCTTATTGAACCAGTGAATTTCTTTTCTGGGTTGTGGATGCACAAAAGCTGGGGCTAATTTACAAACATTGATCAAAGATTTCGGACCCTCTGTCAAGCAAACCCTGCACAATGTTGTAGATTGGCTGTTGGTTAGTCTGTTTATTTGACACAGTAACACTGAGTGCATGTCGGAGGGCCAGTGGCGCAAGAAGGGGGAAGAAGGGGGAAGAAGGGGGAAGAAAGAAAAAGGGAAGGGGAAGAAGAGAAAGGAAAACGAGAAAAAAGAAAGAGTGAAAATGAAAGTTATGACAAGGTTCTTTTCTTGACTGTTGATGCATTTGCAAGCTTTGTAAGTCATGAAATGCACACATCTGAATTGCGTTGTTTTCTATTGCAGGCACTCACCAGGTGGCGGTTCGAATCCAGCTAAAGACAAACTTTTCATTTTTTTACTTTAATCTTAATAACAAAGAAATTGTCGAAAGCATTTTGTTCCAAATAAACAATTGTACTTCTTTCTTAGTGCTTTCATTAAAAATGTACGATACATTTGCTCTGTGTTATTATTAATGCTATTTTATTACAAATGTTATTATCATTTTATGTTATTATCGGTAAGAATAAAGAGCACTTCTTTTTTTCTGCAAATAACAAAGCTGCAAACCATAGAAATTATGTGAAAACTGCTCATGTTGCAAGAACGACAAAATTCAGAAATAGTCTCTTAAATGTTTTTATTTCAATAATAGCTATGTAAACAGAAAAGTGATAAATATTCAATTAAAATGTTCAGTATGTCAAATAATTTTTTAATTACATGTTCAAAAGTTATGTATAAATAGAGATCTATAGAATATAAAACAACAAACAATAAATACAAATCAAACAAATACTTTTTAAATAATGTTTTAAAACAATTAAGTGTTAAGAGAAAATCAGCATAACAATTAACAAAGCAAACTATGTAAACAATACTTAAACATAACATATAGACAATCAATTTTAAATAAGTATTCATAAAAATTATAAATTAAATTAAAATAAACTCAATAAACTCTTAAATAAACAATAAATACAAAGTTAAATTATAAATAAATTAAAATAAATAAAAAAGAAAAAGAAGCCAAATAACAACCAAGTAGTGGAATAATTGTTAAAGGACACTATAAACATGAACACAGTATAGTGTAGTGTTTTATTTTGACTTGGTCCTCCTCATTTCCTCCAACCATTCCTCTTTTGAAAGAGTCTCAGTTTTTGGGCAGTACACCCTGCCCCTATACTGGCTATGACCAGTTTCTGTGGTTTTAAATTGGCCACACTTCTTGCATGTGTTAGCCTCCACAGTTCTTCTGTATGGTCTCTTTGCTACGGGACCTGGATTGGCAGCAGGTGCAGCAGGCTGTGAGGCGTTGACCTGGACAACTGTTGGTGGTAACTGCATCATTGGCATACCCTGCACCGTCGACATGCCCTGGACCATCGGCACATACTGGAACATGGGACAACTCTGGAAACCTGGTCCTGCTGGCACAAGTACATTCGGCACAATCTGCAGTGATGCTCCAGATTGTGTTACCAGCGGTTGGCTTTGAACTGCAGTTTTGGGTCTGAGAGGTGGATGCCTAACGGATGTCTGCCTCTGCTTTGCTTGGCCTGCTGTGCTCTCAGGTAGCTTGTACTGGTGCTGCTCAGCTGGCTGATGTGGCTCCGTCCGTAGCTGTTTAGCAGCCACAAGGGGTTCCTGAGCTTCTGGAAGGGGCTGAGGCAACTCAATGCCCTGAAGTAGAACAGACAGTTCCTGCTGTTTCTGTCTGTTGTTGTGCCACTGAATCAGGGTGTTTTGGTTTACCTCCACCAGCTGCATCGATGTTCCTTCCATTACCAAGCTGTTTCCAAGCACAAGCTGCCTTATCCTCCGGTAGTCTTGGAGAATAAGAGACCATCTTGACAGGCTTCCCTTTCCTTTTTTCTTGGGGCTAGGGTAAATTGTGCAAAGCCTGATAAATATGGTCTCCACCAGACGACAGCAGTCAGGCCACTGAGCAGGTACGCTGCCAGCACCCAGCAAACACCTGGTCGTGCTCTCTACTCCAGGTGTGTGGGAAGGCCTCTTTGGGGTCCTGAAGCGCCCGCTCAGCAGTCGCTCCTGGTGACGAGCTGAATACACCACCCTCTGCTTGTCTCTGTCATCCAGCTTCTGCCAAAGTCCAATTATGGTGTCTGCTTCCTGGTTGCTTAGGCAGAGGGCCGTGTGTCCCCGGAGCCCCACCAGATATTCTGCAAGCCTGTCCACATGTTGGAAACCAGGCACATTTTGGTAGTCAACAGCCTATTGAAAAAACAAAAACAATAATTGTTAGATTAAATTTGCGGAAACTTTGGCTTCACAGCACAGATGTTGGCCAACGACAGAATATCATAGAATTTTTATTTATTAAAATTACATATGTGGAACATACCATCTCTTCATCACCTTCCTCCCCAGCATCTTCAAACTCCAATTGGACAGACATATCAGAAGTCTCACAGGAAACAGGCAGCACTTCAGATCCAGAGGGTCCAGGTGATGTAGGCTGTGTGGGAACATTGGTGTCAGGCACCAAAGATGTTGTTGAGGCGCCCAGGATGGAGGTGACACTGCTCGTGACCGTGGTGAAAGAACCCGGTGTCAATGTGGAGAGGTGTGGTGATGCATCAACACCCAGATCTCTTATTGTGTGATCCTCGTTTATGTCACAGAAGCCCTCATCTTCCTCCCGCTCTTCCACATTGAGATCATTAATGAGCTCTGCTGTCTGCTCAGAGTCTGGGTTCATTTCCTGCAGTGCCTGACCAGTCTGACTGAACAAATACTGCAATCCAATGAGCTCACCTGGAATACAAACAATAAATAAACAGAAAACCAATACAAATGTGTTTTAAACGGAACATTTAATGCATGATATTTTACACAATTGCATGTTAATGCCCTTGACAAATGCTTTTACCGGTGTAACGTGCTGGTGGACAAAACTTGGGGACCACTTTCCTGCCAAACAGCTTTTCATAATTGCAGTTTACACAGTGAATGAGTTCTCCTGTGTAGCTGCGCAAAGCTGATGGTTCTGATGACAAAGAAGCAGCCTCCCTGTCCTGGTTCCACCTATTAAGCCCCTCCAACAGATAAATCTGAAAGTTCAGACTGTTGGCGCTGGTCCCTGTAAATAGACACAACAGTGTTTTGTCTAAACAAACATGATAAATGCTCAGTTCTAAATATGCATTCTTTGAGTGGCAGATAAATACCTGGGATAAAACGGTTCAGATGTAAATGAAAGGATTCCAGGGAAGTGGAGCCTCTGGCACATCTGTATGTCCTCAGAAGCACGCCTCCCTTGGTTAAGGTGCCAGTCTCTGTATAGAGTACCACACCAGGGGGATCTTGGATGCATTTCACATGCTTCTTCTGGACACTCCAGATTTTCTCCATCCTTTCTCTGTCTAGGAGAGGAACACCAAGGGAGTCGTTGCCTTTGCTGCTTAGGAGCTCCGTAAACAGCCTTTCAAGGAGGAGGATGGTAGGCTCCTCTCCGCGGGTCCTCCTCCGACAATGGAGCGCCATCTCTTCCCTGGCAAGGTGTTTGCTGACTTCCGCATCTGTCAGGGCGGGCCAACCCTGGGACATCATCAGCTCTCTCTTGGCTTTGCGGAGCAGTGAGACATCAGCCGCATCCCATTCAAAGATGCACCCTGATAGCCGTGACATAAAGACAGGGTAAAGCTGATGGGCGTCGGTCGTACATCCCAAGGCGATCCTGCGCATGAAATGCCAGATGTCCAGCCGTATCAGGAGATCCGGCCATCCACTGAATCTAGCTTTCAGCTTGGTCTCCCCCACCTCAGTGCAGCACCCACAGTCGACGTACAAGACAGCAGGCGGATCTACACCTGCCTGCTGGAACCGTTTCACAAGGCCGTCTACCATCTTGTCCAGCCCTGCTCCTTCCTGTGCTGTCAACACACTGATAAGCACCTGACCAAACTCGTTGCCAACAGAGGTGAGCCAAAGTCCTGTTCCTCTAGCCGTCCCAGCGAGCTTTTTGGTGATCTACAATAGACATAATTGGGAGAGTGCATTAGATGCAATAAAACATCATACAATGTAGAATTCAAATAGAATAACATGCTGGCATATAACAGACAACAGCAAACGTAAACACAAATCCACCACTAACCTTTTTCGTTGAATCCATTTTTAAAACTGTCCCGTAAGTGGATGTTATCCTTGCCTGGATTTCATCCAGCCTTGTCAGGATGTCTTGGCTGTAAACGGTGAGGAGCCACTTCCAGCTTGGAACCACTGTATGCTTCGGGGGCTCCTGGAATTTAATTGGCAACACCCCAGGACGGTTGACAAAGTCCATACACTGTGTGGAGTACCGTGCCACACGCTGAAGCCACTCCTCGCTGTGGTTCTCATTCAGCTGTTTGACCACCCTTGTGGGACTATTGCCAATGCCGCGCTCACGCAGAAGTCTAATGACTCTTAGATCACAGGCATACCTTGTGAAAAGCGCACACAAAATAATGTAAAATACATATATCATTTGCAAAATGTTTGCAATGATGGGATGACAACTGTATGTGGAAGAAAAGTGTACTTACTTCTGCGTGAGGATAACCCGAAACTCAGTGCGATGGCCCAGATCCAGCTGTCGCAGGACAGTCTGACTCCAGGACACGTGAGAAGCTTTGCACTTGGTACAGATCAGTGTTTCTGTGACCATGTTGTACATCCTGTCGATGTCCAGAACCTGCCGTGTCCTCTTGTGCAGACCACCTCCTGTAAGCTGATGCTGTCCACAGGCCGCATTGGGACAGAGCACCTTGACCCCCCACAGCTTATATGGCATCCATAGCAAAAGAGCATGTGAAAAAAATCTGTCTGGAGCTGGAGCCTGATTGTAGGTAAGTGCTGGCTGTGGAGGGTAATACCAGAGCTGAAGGTTGTCACGGAGCTCTGGCTTTCCTTTGGAGCCAATTCTAAAAAGCCTGCTTGCAATCCACCTGTGATCCTCTGTTGGTAAGGTCTCAGACCACAACCGTGGAAGCAAAACTGAAGCAGGAGCTTGCAGTGAATCCCCAGATGGAGCAGCCTATTAAGGAGAAGAAATAAAACGTTTTGTTCAGCAAGTCAATTGTGTAATAGCCCTGAGTAACATATTAAACATCGACATCCGCGAATATATATTTTTGTAGTTTTACAAACATTTATATTTTTTTAAATATTGAAATATTTTAAATGATAAAATATAAGATAACTTACCGAGACAATACTACATGACTGTGCAGGACTGGTCACACCCTCAGTGATTTTTCGGACAGATGCTGGAACTCCAGGGACTTGTGTCTATAAAATCATGCAGTGAATAATACCATATTAAGCACAACTGTCCTATAATCATTAGAAGGAACAAAACACCATTGGTCGGAGGTGTGTGACCAAAGATGCTTTAGAATATTACATTCAACCAAAGTAGCAATTGTATGATAATAAAAATAAAATGAGTAATATTGAGAGATTTCAAAATCACTGTTGAAATTGTTGAGGAAAATAAAGTTAATAAACTGTTAATAAAGTGAGGAAAATGTGTTGTTTTTTTATCAATTCAGCGTGTAAAGTATATGAAATTTATTTAATGGAAGCATTATGTAGTACTGATCTTATTTCATTACAAGGTGGCCTCCTGGAGTAAAATATGTTCTCTACAAAGTGATGGTGAGTGTAAAGTGTTTTAATAGAATGCATTGTGGATTATGCCAATACTTACAGAGACATCGGTGCTTAGTAAAGGGGCACTGGACACTGCTCCACTTGATGGGTCATTAACCTGAGGTCTTCTAGGCACAGTTACATTTGGCTTTGCTGCAGCTAAGTGAGACCCGCTAAACCTTGGTTTGGTAAACTCAAAGAGTAATTTTTTGAAAAGTGAGAAAAATATAAAGTCAATTTTTTCATATGGGTTATCATTTCCCTGACAGCGGAACCAAACCAATGAGACGATCAGAACTTTCCCAACAAGGTGTTAGAACAGACACAAAGGTGTGAAAACACCTCACCCGAAAGCTGGGCTTACCTGAGACAGCCAAACTCACCAATGAGCTGACAAGCTGCCCCCTGCCCCCACAGGGTGGTACAGTTGACACGCATGTGTGAAATCCTTTACTATCCTTTGTAATTGGCAACAAAATTCTTTGACACTTTAAGACATACTGTGTACTAAAATTATAAAAATATATAAAATTATATATTGAATAGAGTATATAGGAAATAGTTATACCATTGACAAACTCGGTGCTATCCTTGATGTCGATGGATGGGGCTGGGCCTGAGGCTGGGGTTCACTCCGCTTCTGTACTGCTGGTGCTGTGGAAGCAGGCTGGTCCACGACCCGGGTGGTAGGTGCAGAAGAGGCAGTGGGCTGAATACAACAATAACAGAAATACAGTTCGAAAATTTTGGAAGAAGAACATTTTAGAAGGGGAAAATACCAGCAAAACATTAACAATAAAGTTACCTTCTGAGTGTGAAAACCACACAAGCACTTCTGAACAGTTCCATGCAAGGTCAGCTGACCACGAGACTGCATTGGACATTTTTCAATCTGGAACACAAATGTACACAATACATGCATTATTAACAAAACGCCAATAGTTACCCGGAGACTCCATTGAAATGAGGAAAATGAAAATATTTAATATTTTGTTACAAACCTACTATTCAATAAACATCCCTCAACCACCCTCTCTTTAACAATACAGACGCCGTCAAGAATTATATTGTTACTACATTAACATTATACATTATTTAACAAAAAAATCAAATCTAAATGAATGTGTGTAGCAGTGTCTTGTGTGCATGTTTGAATAACCTTTTTTCCATAATTAACAGGCTCATGTGGTGATCAATTAGGTACATACAGTACACTACTTTTAATAGTCAACCATGCCAAGTAAATAAACAATGTGCCATCGTGCAAAAATGAAATAAACAAACTTTTACCCTTTGAAAAATCTCGTGCCACTTCTTCTGCCTGGGTGCTGGTCTGTTGCCTTCATCTGATGGCCAAACTCCAGTGTTGGCAAACTTTCTCAGACGAGAAACCCATTCAGCATCAGACATGGCTTTGTGTGACCTTTTTGTCGACATTTTTCAGTCCTAAACTGTTTTGCAAAACGCACAGTAATTAAAAATGATTAAAAAATACACTGGTCTTGCACAAATTGTTATAATATATTTCTTACCGTTAATACTGCTGTCACAAATGTTCCTTTTGTTTGAATAAACCGGTGAGGTCCGTGGCAGTGATGTTCTTCGACGGTCTTAAACGTTCTACTGTACCTTCTTGACCTCTGACACTCACCTGACCTCTCTCATAGCTTTCGTCAAAACTCGTGAACCTTCGGATGACTTCGGCAATCTCAACCGCTTACGCCACCCACTGGCGACCAGCGTAAGCGTGTCCTCAACATTCTGGTACTCTGATTGGTGAAATGTTGAAAATGTTGAAGCTGCCGCTCTGTGATTGGATGCAAATGTTAAAGCGCTCAAACGTGATTGGTTGCGAATGTTGAAGCGACCCAACGCGATTGGCTGTACGTTCAACATTCTTCAACATTTGCCCGGACGATCCTTCGGCAGCTGGCGCTCAGGTCGCAGTCTCCACTGGAGGCGTGGGTTCGAATCCCACTTCTGACATTACTTTGCTCATAGATTAGCCTGGTGTGAGTCTTATTTGAAACATAGAATGCAGGATGAAACATAGAATTATTTGCTGGTTTGGGTGCACAGGAATAAATCTGAAAGCTGAATTTGCGTATAATGTTCTTCTCTAGTCCTTTTTGCTGTACCCCTTCATATGATGGCTCTTTAAGAATAGCTCCTTTCAATATAGAATAGCCCAGGATTAGCCTGTGCCAAAGGTTTCTCCATTGGACTTTGCAGCACACTGTAACTCATGTTTGTCTTGCAGCTCAAGTAGGTTTAACGATCCAATAAATCACTGTTCCTTGTTTGGGTGAAAAAAACCTGGGTTTGTAAACAATGTTGTGCAGTGTTTCCTGATTCTCCTATGTCTCTCTGTCAATGACCAGGCAAAATAACCACACTTTAATGTGTAGCTGAAAAAAAAGGAAAGAGGAAGAAGGGTCTTGGGTCTCTTTTTGGCTAGCAGATCTAAATCATTGTACCTGTGCTCAGCAAAATGTTAGCTTAACAGTTCACAGGGTGAATGAAGTGGTGTGACAACGATGTGTAATCAGACCTTCATGTGTTAATTTCAGGGAGGAGCCTGATCCAATGACCACCCCATTGGACACACACAGGGAGCACACTGCAGCTCAAGTTTTCTTGTTTCTCAAGCAGGCTTATTGAACCAGTGAATTGCTTTTATGGGTTGTGCATGCACAAAAGCTCTAGCTTCTCTTTTAGCTCAAGAAGGTTTAAGGATCCAATAAATCACTGTTCCTTGTTTGGGTGAAAAAAACTTGGGTTTGTATACAATGTTGTGCAGTGTTTCCTGATTCTCCTTTGTCTCTCTCTGAATGACCAGGCTAAATAACCACACGTTATTGTGTAGCTGAGAAGAAACAGAAAAGAGGAAGAAGGGTCTTGAGTCTCTTTTTGGCTAGCATATCTAAATCTTTGTACCTGTGCTCAGCAAAATGTTAGCTTAACAGTTCAGGGGGTGACTGAAGCGGTGTGACAACCATGTGTAATCATACCTGCATGTGTTAATTTCAGGGAGGAGCCTGATCCAATGACCACCCCATTGGACACACACAGGGAGCACACTGCAGCTCAAGTTTTCTTTTTTCTCAAGCAGGCTTATTGAACCAGTGAATTTCTTTTCTGGGTTGTGGATGCACAAAAGCTGGGGCTAATTTACAAACATTGATCAAAGATTTCGGACCCTCTGTCAAGCAAACCCTGCACAATGTTGTAGATTGGCTGTTGGTTAGTCTGTTTATTTGACACAGTAACACTGAGTGCATGTCGGAGGGCCAGTGGCGCAATGAATAACGCGTCTGACTACGGATCAGAAGATTCTAGGTTCGACTCCTGGCTGGCTCGCTTCGGTCCTTTACAAAGGATATTCTGCCTTCAATGTCCTTTGTCAAGTTTGGGTATGCGATTTTGCCAAGGATATGCGAAAGTGCCCCTTTGGTGAAATTAACCATGGTCCTTCGATAGCTCAGATGGTAGAGCGGAGGACTGTAGGTGTTCTATCAGCCATCCTTAGGTCGCTGGTTCGAATCCGGCTCGAAGGATTTCTCTTTTAAATGCAACAGCTTCTACTTGGAGAATCTCAGTGGGTTCAAGATCCAAAATGGAGACTTCATCACTGTAGAGGCACTCCCAAGTTATTCTAAATAGCAGGTAAGTCATGGTTTGAGCCCATTTACATATAAAAATACCACAAGGGTTATAAATCCTGGTTGTTGCTAGTCCAGCAAATATAGACCAATAGCATCCTAAAAAATTCCCTGACCGGGAATCGAACCCGGGCCGCGGCGGTGAGAGCGCCGAATCCTAGCCACTAGACCACCAGGGAAACTGTCATCTAGCAACAGGAGTTGTGTGTACGTTTATCATTGTTAAGGAAGAGGCACACTGCATATTCCTTTCCTAGGTAGATGACACAATATGTTTTGAGAGGGGTGTAGACAGTAACATCTAGGGAAAGGAAGTGAATCCAGACTGCAAAGTTTGGAATTGTCCTAAAAAGTAGCACAGTGCTGCCCCGTGTGAGGCTCGAACTCACGACCTTCAGATTATGAGACTGACGCGCTGCCTAACTGCGCCAACGAGGCATGTCTGAGCCTGTGATGCATGCCACCGGATTTAGCATGCCTCCAGAAAAACTATTTTTTTGGCCAGAAATAATTACCCGGCTTCTATTTGGCTATTTAATGTGTGTCGTCAGGATGGCCGAGCGGTCTAAGGCGCTGCGTTCAGGTCGCAGTCTCCACTGGAGGCGTGGGTTCGAATCCCACTTCTGACATTGCTTTGCTCATAGATTAGCCTGGTGTGAGTCTTATTTGAAACATAGAATGCAGGATGAAACATAGAATTATTTGCTGGTTTGGGTGCACAGGAATAAATCTGAAAGCTGAATTTGCGTATAATGTTCTTCTCTAGTCCTTTTTGCTGTACCCCTTCATATGATGGCTCTTTAAGAATAGCTCCTTTCAATATAGAATAGCCCAGGATTAGCCTGTGCCAAAGGTTTCTCCATTGGACTTTGCAGCACACTGTAACTCATGTTTGTCTTGCAGCTCAAGTAGGTTTAACGATCCAATAAATCACTGTTCTTTATTTGGGTGAAAAAAACTTGGGTTTGTATACAATGTTGTGCAGTGTTTCCTGATTCTCCTTTGTCTCTCTCTGAATGACCAGGCTAAATAACCACACGTTATTGTGTAGCTGAGAAGAAACAGAAAAGAGGAAGAAGGGTCTTGAGTCTCTTTTTGGCTAGCATATCTAAATCTTTGTACCTGTGCTCAGCAAAATGTAAGCTTAACAGTTCAGGGGGTGGCTGAAGCGGTGTGACAATGATGTGTAATCAGACCTTCATGTGTTAATTTCAGGGAGGAGCCTGATCCAATGACCACCCCATTGGACACACACAGGAAGCACACTGCAGCTCAAATGTTCTTGTTTCTCAAGCAGGCTTAGTGAACCAGTGAATTGCTTTTCTGGGATGTGCATGCTCAAAAGCTCTAACTTCTCTTTTAGCTCAAGAAGGTTTAAGGATCCAATAAATCACTGTTCCTTGTTTGGGTGAAAAAAACTTGGGTTTGTATACAATGTTGTGCAGTGTTTCCTGATTCTCCTTTGTCTCTCTCTGAATGACCAGGCTAAATAACCACACGTTATTGTGTAGCTGAGAAGAAACAGAAAAGAGGAAGAAGGGTCTTGAGTCTCTTTTTGGCTAGCATATCTAAATCTTTGTACCTGTGCTCAGCAAAATGTAAGCTTAACAGTTCAGGGGGTGGCTGAAGCGGTGTGACAACGATGTGTAATCAGACCTTCATGTGTTAATTTCAGGGAGGAGCCTGATCCAATGACCACCCCATTGGACACACACAGGAAGCACACTGCAGCTCAAATGTTCTTGTTTCTCAAGCAGGCTTAGTGAACCAGTGAATTGCTTTTCTGGGATGTGCATGCTCAAAAGCTCTAACTTCTCTTTTAGCTCAAGAAGGTTTAAGGATCCAATAAATCACTGTTCCTTGTTTGGGTGAAAAAAACTTGGGTTTGTATACAATGTTGTGCAGTGTTTCCTGATTCTCCTTTGTCTCTCTCTGAATGACCGGGCTAAATAACCACACGTTATTGTGTAGCTGAGAAGAAACAGAAAAGAGGAAGAAGGGTCTTGAGTCTCTTTTTGGCTAGCATATCTAAATCTTTGTACCTGTGCTCAGCAAAATGTTAGCTTAACAGTTCAGGGGGTGACTGAAGCGGTGTGACAACCATGTGCAATCATACCTGCATGTGTTAATTTCAGGGAGGAGCCTGATCCAATGACCACCCCATTGGACACACACAGGGAGCACACTGCAGCTCAAGTTTTCTTTTTTCTCAAGCAGGCTTATTGAACCAGTGAATTTCTTTTCTGGGTTGTGGATGCACAAAAGCTGGGGCTAATTTACAAACATTGATCAAAGATTTCGGACCCTCTGTCAAGCAAACCCTGCACAATGTTGTAGATTGGCTGTTGGTTAGTCTGTTTATTTGACACAGTAACACTGAGTGCATGTCGGAGGGCCAGTGGCGCAATGGATAACGCGTCTGACTACGGATCAGAAGATTCTAGGTTCGACTCCTGGCTGGCTCGCTTCGGTCCTTTACAAAGGATATTCTGCCTTCAATGTCCTTTGTCAAGTTTGGAAGCCCAAGGATATGCGAAAGTGCCCCTTTGGTGAAATTAACCATGGTCCTTCGATAGCTCAGATGGTAGAGCGGAGGACTGTAGGTGTTCTATCAGCCATCCTTAGGTCGCTGGTTCGAATCCGGCTCGAAGGATTTCTCTTTTAAATGCAACAGCTTCTACTTGGAGAATCTCAGTGGGTTCAAGATCCAAAATGGAGACTTCATCACTGTAGAGGCACTCCCAAGTTATTCTAAATAGCAGGTAAGTCATGGTTTGAGCCCATTTACATATAAAAATACCACAAGGGTTATAAATCCTGGTTGTTGCTAGTCCAGCAAATATAGACCAATAGCATCCTAAAAAATTCCCTGACCGGGAATCGAACCCGGGCCGCGGCGGTGAGAGCGCCGAATCCTAGCCACTAGACCACCAGGGAAACTGTCATCTAGCAACAGGAGTTGTGTGTACGTTTATCATTGTTAAGGAAGAGGCACACAGCATATTCCTTTCCTAGGTAGATGACACAATATGTTTTGAGAGGGGTGTAGACAGTAACATCTAGGGAAAGGAAGTGAATCCAGACTGCAAAGTTTGGAATTGTCCTAAAAAGTAGCACAGTGCTGCCCCGTGTGAGGCTCGAACTCACGACCTTCAGATTATGAGACTGACGCGCTGCCTAACTGCGCCAACGAGGCATGTCTGAGCCTGTGATGCATGCCACCGGATTTAGCATGCCTCCAGAAAAACTATTTTTTTGGCCAGAAATAATTACCCGGCTTCTATTTGGCTATTTAATGTGTGTCGTCAGGATGGCCGAGCGGTCTAAGGCGCTGCGTTCAGGTCGCAGTCTCCACTGGAGGCGTGGGTTCGAATCCCACTTCTGACATTGCTTTGCTCATAGATTAGCCTGGTGTGAGTCTTATTTGAAACATAGAATGCAGGATGAAACATAGAATTATTTGCTGGTTTGGGTGCACAGGAATAAATCTGAAAGCTGAATTTGCGTATAATGTTCTTCTCTAGTCCTTTTTGCTGTACCCCTTCATATGATGGCTCTTTAAGAATAGCTCCTTTCAATATAGAATAGCCCAGGATTAGCCTGTGCCAAAGGTTTCTCCATTGGACTTTGCAGCACACTGTAACTCATGTTTGTCTTGCAGCTCAAGTAGGTTTAACGATCCAATAAATCACTGTTCTTTATTTGGGTGAAAAAAACCTGGGTTTGTAAACAATGTTGTGCAGTGTATCCTGATTCTCCTATGTCTCTCTGTCAATGACCAGGCAAAATAACCACACTTTAATGTGTAGCTGAAAAAAAAGGAAAGAGGAAGAAGGGTCTTGGGTCTCTTTTTGGCTAGCAGATCTAAATCTTTGTACCTGTGCTCAGCAAAATGTTAGCTTAACAGTTCACAGGGTGAATGAAGTGGTGTGACAACGATGTGTAATCAGACCTTCATGTGTTAATTTCAGGGAGGAGCCTGATCCAATGACCACCCCATTGGACACACACAGGGAGCACACTGCAGCTCAAGTTTTCTTGTTTCTCAAGCAGGCTTATTGAACCAGTGAATTGCTTTTATGGGTTGTGCATGCACAAAGCTCTAGCTTCTCTTTTAGCTCAAGAAGGTTTAAGGATCCAATAAATCACTGTTCCTTGTTTGGGTGAAAAAAACTTGGGTTTGTATACAATGTTGTGCAGTGTTTCCTGATTCTCCTTTGTCTCTCTCTGAATGACCAGGCTAAATAACCACACGTTATTGTGTAGCTGAGAAGAAACAGAAAAGAGGAAGAAGGGTCTTGAGTCTCTTTTTGGCTAGCATATCTAAATCTTTGTACCTGTGCTCAGCAAAATGTAAGCTTAACAGTTCAGGGGGTGGCTGAAGCGGTGTGACAACGATGTGTAATCAGACCTTCATGTGTTAATTTCAGGGAGGAGCCTGATCCAATGACCACCCCATTGGACACACACAGGAAGCACACTGCAGCTCAAATGTTCTTGTTTCTCAAGCAGGCTTAGTGAACCAGTGAATTGCTTTTCTGGGATGTGCATGCTCAAAAGCTCTAACTTCTCTTTTAGCTCAAGAAGGTTTAAGGATCCAATAAATCACTGTTCCTTGTTTGGGTGAAAAAAACTTGGGTTTCTATACAATGTTGTGCAGTGTTTCCTGATTCTCCTTTGTCTCTCTCTGAATGACCAGGCTAAATAACCACACGTTATTGTGTAGCTGAGAAGAAACAGAAAAGAGGAAGAAGGGTCTTGAGTCTCTTTTTGGCTAGCATATCTAAATCTTTGTACCTGTGCTCAGCAAAATGTAAGCTAACAGTTCAGGGGGTGGCTGAAGCGGTGTGACAACGATGTGTAATCAGACCTTCATGTGTTAATTTAAGGGAGGAGCCTGATCCAATGACCACCCCATTGGACACACACAGGAAGCACACTGCAGCTCAAATTTTCTTGTTTCTCAAGCAGGCTTAGTGAACCAGTGAATTGCTTTTCTGGGATGTGCATGCTCAAAAGCTCTAACTTCTCTTTTAGCTCAAGAAGGTTTAAGGATCCAATAAATCACTGTTCCTTGTTTGGGTGAAAAAAACTTGGGTTTGTATACAATGTTGTGCAGTGTTTCCTGATTCTCCTTTGTCTCTCTCTGAATGACCAGGCTAAATAACCACACGTTATTGTGTAGCTGAGAAGAAACAGAAAAGAGGAAGAAGGGTCTTGAGTCTCTTTTTGGCTAGCATATCTAAATCTTTGTACCTGTGCTCAGCAAAATGTTAGCTTAACAGTTCAGGGGGTGACTGAAGCGGTGTGACAACCATGTGTAATCATACCTGCATGTGTTAATTTCAGGGAGGAGCCTGATCCAATGACCACCCCATTGGACACACACAGGGAGCACACTGCAGCTCAAGTTTTCTTTTTTCTCAAGCAGGCTTATTGAACCAGTGAATTTCTTTTCTGGGTTGTGGATGCACAAAAGCTGGGGCTAATTTACAAACATTGATCAAAGATTTCGGACCCTCTGTCAAGCAAACCCTGCACAATGTTGTAGATTGGCTGTTGGTTAGTCTGTTTATTTGACACAGTAACACTGAGTGCATGTCGGAGGGCCAGTGGCGCAATGAATAACGCGTCTGACTACGGATCAGAAGATTCTAGGTTCGACTCCTGGCTGGCTCGCTTCGGTCCTTTACAAAGGATATTCTGCCTTCAATGTCCTTTGTCAAGTTTGGAAGCCCAAGGATATGCGAAAGTGCCCCTTTGGTGAAATTAACCATGGTCCTTCGATAGCTCAGATGGTAGAGCGGAGGACTGTAGGTGTTCTATCAGCCATCCTTAGGTCGCTGGTTCGAATCCGGCTCGAAGGATTTCTCTTTTAAATGCAACAGCTTCTACTTGGAGAATCTCAGTGGGTTCAAGATCCAAAATGGAGACTTCATCACTGTAGAGGCACTCCCAAGTTATTCTAAATAGCAGGTAAGTCATGGTTTGAGCCCATTTACATATAAAAATACCACAAGGGTTATAAATCCTGGTTGTTGCTAGTCCAGCAAATATAGACCAATAGCATCCTAAAAAATTCCCTGACCGGGAATCGAACCCGGGCCGCGGCGGTGAGAGCGCCGAATCCTAGCCACTAGACCACCAGGGAAACTGTCATCTAGCAACAGGAGTTGTGTGTACGTTTATCATTGTTAAGGAAGAGGCACACAGCATATTCCTTTCCTAGGTAGATGACACAATATGTTTTGAGAGGGGTGTAGACAGTAACATCTAGGGAAAGGAAGTGAATCCAGACTGCAAAGTTTGGAATTGTCCTAAAAAGTAGCACAGTGCTGCCCCGTGTGAGGCTCGAACTCACGACCTTCAGATTATGAGACTGACGCGCTGCCTAACTGCGCCAACGAGGCATGTCTGAGCCTGTGATGCATGCCACCGGATTTAGCATGCCTCCAGAAAAACTATTTTTTTGGCCAGAAATAATTACGCGGCTTCTATTTGGCTATTTAATGTGTGTCGTCAGGATGGCCGAGCGGTCTAAGGCGCTGCGTTCAGGTCGCAGTCTCCACTGGAGGCGTGGGTTCGAATCCCACTTCTGACATTGCTTTGCTCATAGATTAGCCTGGTGTGAGTCTTATTTGAAACATAGAATGCAGGATGAAACATAGAATTATTTGCTGGTTTGGGTGCACAGGAATAAATCTGAAAGCTGAATTTGCGTATAATGTTCTTCTCTAGTCCTTTTTGCTGTACCCCTTCATATGATGGCTCTTTAAGAATAGCTCCTTTCAATATAGAATAGCCCAGGATTAGCCTGTGCCAAAGGTTTCTCCATTGGACTTTGCAGCACACTGTAACTCATGTTTGTCTTGCAGCTCAAGTAGGTTTAACGATCCAATAAATCACTGTTCTTTATTTGGGTGAAAAAAACCTGGGTTTGTAAACAATGTTGTGCAGTGTATCCTGATTCTCCTATGTCTCTCTGTCAATGACCAGGCAAAATAACCACACTTTAATGTGTAGCTGAAAAAAAGGAAAGAGGAAGAAGGGTCTTGGGTCTCTTTTTGGCTAGCAGATCTAAATCTTTGTACCTGTGCTCAGCAAAATGTTAGCTTAACAGTTCACAGGGTGAATGAAGTGGTGTGACAACGATGTGTAATCAGACCTTCATGTGTTAATTTCAGGGAGGAGCCTGATCCAATGACCACCCCATTGGACACACACAGGGAGCACACTGCAGCTCAAGTTTTCTTGTTTCTCAAGCAGGCTTATTGAACCAGTGAATTGCTTTTATGGGTTGTGCATGCACAAAGCTCTAGCTTCTCTTTTAGCTCAAGAAGGTTTAAGGATCCAATAAATCACTGTTCCTTGTTTGGGTGAAAAAAACTTGGGTTTGTATACAATGTTGTGCAGTGTTTCCTGATTCTCCTTTGTCTCTCTCTGAATGACCAGGCTAAATAACCACACGTTATTGTGTAGCTGAGAAGAAACAGAAAAGAGGAAGAAGGGTCTTGAGTCTCTTTTTGGCTAGCATATCTAAATCTTTGTACCTGTGCTCAGCAAAATGTAAGCTTAACAGTTCAGGGGGTGGCTGAAGCGGTGTGACAACGATGTGTAATCAGACCTTCATGTGTTAATTTCAGGGAGGAGCCTGATCCAATGACCACCCCATTGGACACACACAGGAAGCACACTGCAGCTCAAATGTTCTTGTTTCTCAAGCAGGCTTAGTGAACCAGTGAATTGCTTTTCTGGGATGTGCATGCTCAAAAGCTCTAACTTCTCTTTTAGCTCAAGAAGGTTTAAGGATCCAATAAATCACTGTTCCTTGTTTGGGTGAAAAAAACTTGGGTTTCTATACAATGTTGTGCAGTGTTTCCTGATTCTCCTTTGTCTCTCTCTGAATGACCAGGCTAAATAACCACACGTTATTGTGTAGCTGAGAAGAAACAGAAAAGAGGAAGAAGGGTCTTGAGTCTCTTTTTGGCTAGCATATCTAAATCTTTGTACCTGTGCTCAGCAAAATGTAAGCTAACAGTTCAGGGGGTGAATGAAGTGGTGTGACAACGATGTGTAATCAGACCTTCATGTGTTAATTTCAGGGAGGAGCCTGATCCAATGACCACCCCATTGGACACACACAGGGAGCACACTGCAGCTCAAGTTTTCTTGTTTCTCAAGCAGGCTTATTGAACCAGTGAATTGCTTTTATGGGTTGTGCATGCACAAAGCTCTAGCTTCTCTTTTAGCTCAAGAAGGTTTAAGGATCCAATAAATCACTGTTCCTTGTTTGGGTGAAAAAAACTTGGGTTTGTATACAATGTTGTGCAGTGTTTCCTGATTCTCCTTTGTCTCTCTCTGAATGACCAGGCTAAATAACCACACGTTATTGTGTAGCTGAGAAGAAACAGAAAAGAGGAAGAAGGGTCTTGAGTCTCTTTTTGGCTAGCATATCTAAATCTTTGTACCTGTGCTCAGCAAAATGTAAGCTTAACAGTTCAGGGGGTGGCTGAAGCGGTGTGACAACGATGTGTAATCAGACCTTCATGTGTTAATTTCAGGGAGGAGCCTGATCCAATGACCACCCCATTGGACACACACAGGAAGCACACTGCAGCTCAAATGTTCTTGTTTCTCAAGCAGGCTTAGTGAACCAGTGAATTGCTTTTCTGGGATGTGCATGCTCAAAAGCTCTAACTTCTCTTTTAGCTCAAGAAGGTTTAAGGATCCAATAAATCACTGTTCCTTGTTTGGGTGAAAAAAACTTGGGTTTCTATACAATGTTGTGCAGTGTTTCCTGATTCTCCTTTGTCTCTCTCTGAATGACCAGGCTAAATAACCACACGTTATTGTGTAGCTGAGAAGAAACAGAAAAGAGGAAGAAGGGTCTTGAGTCTCTTTTTGGCTAGCATATCTAAATCTTTGTACCTGTGCTCAGCAAAATGTAAGCTAACAGTTCAGGGGGTGAATGAAGTGGTGTGACAACGATGTGTAATCAGACCTTCATGTGTTAATTTCAGGGAGGAGCCTGATCCAATGACCACCCCATTGGACACACACAGGGAGCACACTGCAGCTCAAGTTTTCTTGTTTCTCAAGCAGGCTTATTGAACCAGTGAATTGCTTTTATGGGTTGTGCATGCACAAAGCTCTAGCTTCTCTTTTAGCTCAAGAAGGTTTAAGGATCCAATAAATCACTGTTCCTTGTTTGGGTGAAAAAAACTTGGGTTTGTATACAATGTTGTGCAGTGTTTCCTGATTCTCCTTTGTCTCTCTCTGAATGACCAGGCTAAATAACCACACGTTATTGTGTAGCTGAGAAGAAACAGAAAAGAGGAAGAAGGGTCTTGAGTCTCTTTTTGGCTAGCATATCTAAATCTTTGTACCTGTGCTCAGCAAAATGTAAGCTTAACAGTTCAGGGGGTGGCTGAAGCGGTGTGACAACGATGTGTAATCAGACCTTCATGTGTTAATTTCAGGGAGGAGCCTGATCCAATGACCACCCCATTGGACACACACAGGAAGCACACTGCAGCTCAAATGTTCTTGTTTCTCAAGCAGGCTTAGTGAACCAGTGAATTGCTTTTCTGGGATGTGCATGCTCAAAAGCTCTAACTTCTCTTTTAGCTCAAGAAGGTTTAAGGATCCAATAAATCACTGTTCCTTGTTTGGGTGAAAAAAACTTGGGTTTCTATACAATGTTGTGCAGTGTTTCCTGATTCTCCTTTGTCTCTCTCTGAATGACCAGGCTAAATAACCACACGTTATTGTGTAGCTGAGAAGAAACAGAAAAGAGGAAGAAGGGTCTTGAGTCTCTTTTTGGCTAGCATATCTAAATCTTTGTACCTGTGCTCAGCAAAATGTAAGCTAACAGTTCAGGGGGTGGCTGAAGCGGTGTGACAACGATGTGTAATCAGACCTTCATGTGTTAATTTAAGGGAGGAGCCTGATCCAATGACCACCCCATTGGACACACACAGGAAGCACACTGCAGCTCAAATTTTCTTGTTTCTCAAGCAGGCTTAGTGAACCAGTGAATTGCTTTTCTGGGATGTGCATGCTCAAAAGCTCTAACTTCTCTTTTAGCTCAAGAAGGTTTAAGGATCCAATAAATCACTGTTCCTTGTTTGGGTGAAAAAAACTTGGGTTTGTATACAATGTTGTGCAGTGTTTCCTGATTCTCCTTTGTCTCTCTCTGAATGACCAGGCTAAATAACCACACGTTATTGTGTAGCTGAGAAGAAACAGAAAAGAGGAAGAAGGGTCTTGAGTCTCTTTTTGGCTAGCATATCTAAATCTTTGTACCTGTGCTCAGCAAAATGTTAGCTTAACAGTTCAGGGGGTGACTGAAGCGGTGTGACAACCATGTGTAATCATACCTGCATGTGTTAATTTCAGGGAGGAGCCTGATCCAATGACCACCCCATTGGACACACACAGGGAGCACACTGCAGCTCAAGTTTTCTTTTTTCTCAAGCAGGCTTATTGAACCAGTGAATTTCTTTTCTGGGTTGTGGATGCACAAAAGCTGGGGCTAATTTACAAACATTGATCAAAGATTTCGGACCCTCTGTCAAGCAAACCCTGCACAATGTTGTAGATTGGCTGTTGGTTAGTCTGTTTATTTGACACAGTAACACTGAGTGCATGTCGGAGGGCCAGTGGCGCAATGAATAACGCGTCTGACTACGGATCAGAAGATTCTAGGTTCGACTCCTGGCTGGCTCGCTTCGGTCCTTTACAAAGGATATTCTGCCTTCAATGTCCTTTGTCAAGTTTGGAAGCCCAAGGATATGCGAAAGTGCCCCTTTGGTGAAATTAACCATGGTCCTTCGATAGCTCAGATGGTAGAGCGGAGGACTGTAGGTGTTCTATCAGCCATCCTTAGGTCGCTGGTTCGAATCCGGCTCGAAGGATTTCTCTTTTAAATGCAACAGCTTCTACTTGGAGAATCTCAGTGGGTTCAAGATCCAAAATGGAGACTTCATCACTGTAGAGGCACTCCCAAGTTATTCTAAATAGCAGGTAAGTCATGGTTTGAGCCCATTTACATATAAAAATACCACAAGGGTTATAAATCCTGGTTGTTGCTAGTCCAGCAAATATAGACCAATAGCATCCTAAAAAATTCCCTGACCGGGAATCGAACCCGGGCCGCGGCGGTGAGAGCGCCGAATCCTAGCCACTAGACCACCAGGGAAACTGTCATCTAGCAACAGGAGTTGTGTGTACGTTTATCATTGTTAAGGAAGAGGCACACAGCATATTCCTTTCCTAGGTAGATGACACAATATGTTTTGAGAGGGGTGTAGACAGTAACATCTAGGGAAAGGAAGTGAATCCAGACTGCAAAGTTTGGAATTGTCCTAAAAAGTAGCACAGTGCTGCCCCGTGTGAGGCTCGAACTCACGACCTTCAGATTATGAGACTGACGCGCTGCCTAACTGCGCCAACGAGGCATGTCTGAGCCTGTGATGCATGCCACCGGATTTAGCATGCCTCCAGAAAAACTATTTTTTTGGCCAGAAATAATTACGCGGCTTCTATTTGGCTATTTAATGTGTGTCGTCAGGATGGCCGAGCGGTCTAAGGCGCTGCGTTCAGGTCGCAGTCTCCACTGGAGGCGTGGGTTCGAATCCCACTTCTGACATTGCTTTGCTCATAGATTAGCCTGGTGTGAGTCTTATTTGAAACATAGAATGCAGGATGAAACATAGAATTATTTGCTGGTTTGGGTGCACAGGAATAAATCTGAAAGCTGAATTTGCGTATAATGTTCTTCTCTAGTCCTTTTTGCTGTACCCCTTCATATGATGGCTCTTTAAGAATAGCTCCTTTCAATATAGAATAGCCCAGGATTAGCCTGTGCCAAAGGTTTCTCCATTGGACTTTGCAGCACACTGTAACTCATGTTTGTCTTGCAGCTCAAGTAGGTTTAACGATCCAATAAATCACTGTTCTTTATTTGGGTGAAAAAAACCTGGGTTTGTAAACAATGTTGTGCAGTGTATCCTGATTCTCCTATGTCTCTCTGTCAATGACCAGGCAAAATAACCACACTTTAATGTGTAGCTGAAAAAAAGGAAAGAGGAAGAAGGGTCTTGGGTCTCTTTTTGGCTAGCAGATCTAAATCTTTGTACCTGTGCTCAGCAAAATGTTAGCTTAACAGTTCACAGGGTGAATGAAGTGGTGTGACAACGATGTGTAATCAGACCTTCATGTGTTAATTTCAGGGAGGAGCCTGATCCAATGACCACCCCATTGGACACACACAGGGAGCACACTGCAGCTCAAGTTTTCTTGTTTCTCAAGCAGGCTTATTGAACCAGTGAATTGCTTTTATGGGTTGTGCATGCACAAAGCTCTAGCTTCTCTTTTAGCTCAAGAAGGTTTAAGGATCCAATAAATCACTGTTCCTTGTTTGGGTGAAAAAAACTTGGGTTTGTATACAATGTTGTGCAGTGTTTCCTGATTCTCCTTTGTCTCTCTCTGAATGACCAGGCTAAATAACCACACGTTATTGTGTAGCTGAGAAGAAACAGAAAAGAGGAAGAAGGGTCTTGAGTCTCTTTTTGGCTAGCATATCTAAATCTTTGTACCTGTGCTCAGCAAAATGTAAGCTTAACAGTTCAGGGGGTGGCTGAAGCGGTGTGACAACGATGTGTAATCAGACCTTCATGTGTTAATTTCAGGGAGGAGCCTGATCCAATGACCACCCCATTGGACACACACAGGAAGCACACTGCAGCTCAAATGTTCTTGTTTCTCAAGCAGGCTTAGTGAACCAGTGAATTGCTTTTCTGGGATGTGCATGCTCAAAAGCTCTAACTTCTCTTTTAGCTCAAGAAGGTTTAAGGATCCAATAAATCACTGTTCCTTGTTTGGGTGAAAAAAACTTGGGTTTCTATACAATGTTGTGCAGTGTTTCCTGATTCTCCTTTGTCTCTCTCTGAATGACCAGGCTAAATAACCACACGTTATTGTGTAGCTGAGAAGAAACAGAAAAGAGGAAGAAGGGTCTTGAGTCTCTTTTTGGCTAGCATATCTAAATCTTTGTACCTGTGCTCAGCAAAATGTAAGCTAACAGTTCAGGGGGTGGCTGAAGCGGTGTGACAACGATGTGTAATCAGACCTTCATGTGTTAATTTAAGGGAGGAGCCTGATCCAATGACCACCCCATTGGACACACACAGGAAGCACACTGCAGCTCAAATTTTCTTGTTTCTCAAGCAGGCTTAGTGAACCAGTGAATTGCTTTTCTGGGATGTGCATGCTCAAAAGCTCTAACTTCTCTTTTAGCTCAAGAAGGTTTAAGGATCCAATAAATCACTGTTCCTTGTTTGGGTGAAAAAAACTTGGGTTTGTATACAATGTTGTGCAGTGTTTCCTGATTCTCCTTTGTCTCTCTCTGAATGACCAGGCTAAATAACCACACGTTATTGTGTAGCTGAGAAGAAACAGAAAAGAGGAAGAAGGGTCTTGAGTCTCTTTTTGGCTAGCATATCTAAATCTTTGTACCTGTGCTCAGCAAAATGTTAGCTTAACAGTTCAGGGGGTGACTGAAGCGGTGTGACAACCATGTGTAATCATACCTGCATGTGTTAATTTCAGGGAGGAGCCTGATCCAATGACCACCCCATTGGACACACACAGGGAGCACACTGCAGCTCAAGTTTTCTTTTTTCTCAAGCAGGCTTATTGAACCAGTGAATTTCTTTTCTGGGTTGTGGATGCACAAAAGCTGGGGCTAATTTACAAACATTGATCAAAGATTTCGGACCCTCTGTCAAGCAAACCCTGCACAATGTTGTAGATTGGCTGTTGGTTAGTCTGTTTATTTGACACAGTAACACTGAGTGCATGTCGGAGGGCCAGTGGCGCAATGAATAACGCGTCTGACTACGGATCAGAAGATTCTAGGTTCGACTCCTGGCTGGCTCGCTTCGGTCCTTTACAAAGGATATTCTGCCTTCAATGTCCTTTGTCAAGTTTGGGTATGCGATTTTGCCAAGGATATGCGAAAGTGCCCCTTTGGTGAAATTAACCATGGTCCTTCGATGGCTCAGATGGTAGAGCGGAGGACTGTAGGTGTTCTATCAGCCATCCTTAGGTCGCTGGTTCGAATCCGGCTCGAAGGATTTCTCTTTTAAATGCAACAGCTTCTACTTGGAGAATCTCAGTGGGTTCAAGATCCAAAATGGAGACTTCATCACTGTAGAGGCACTCCCAAGTTATTCTAAATAGCAGGTAAGTCATGGTTTGAGCCCATTTACATATAAAAATACCACAAGGGTTATAAATCCTGGTTGTTGCTAGTCCAGCAAATATAGACCAATAGCATCCTAAAAAATTCCCTGACCGGGAATCGAACCCGGGCCGCGGCGGTGAGAGCGCCGAATCCTAGCCACTAGACCACCAGGGAAACTGTCATCTAGCAACAGGAGTTGTGTGTACGTTTATCATTGTTAAGGAAGAGGCACACTGCATATTCCTTTCCTAGGTAGATGACACAATATGTTTTGAGAGGGGTGTAGACAGTAACATCTAGGGAAAGGAAGTGAATCCAGACTGCAAAGTTTGGAATTGTCCTAAAAAGTAGCACAGTGCTGCCCCGTGTGAGGCTCGAACTCACGACCTTCAGATTATGAGACTGACGCGCTGCCTAACTGCGCCAACGAGGCATGTCTGAGCCTGTGATGCATGCCACCGGATTTAGCATGCCTCCAGAAAAACTATTTTTTTGGCCAGAAATAATTACCCGGCTTCTATTTGGCTATTTAATGTGTGTCGTCAGGATGGCCGAGCGGTCTAAGGCGCTGCGTTCAGGTCGCAGTCTCCACTGGAGGCGTGGGTTCGAATCCCACTTCTGACATTGCTTTGCTCATAGATTAGCCTGGTGTGAGTCTTATTTGAAACATAGAATGCAGGATGAAACATAGAATTATTTGCTGGTTTGGGTGCACAGGAATAAATCTGAAAGCTGAATTTGCGTATAATGTTCTTCTCTAGTCCTTTTTGCTGTACCCCTTCATATGATGGCTCTTTAAGAATAGCTCCTTTCAATATAGAATAGCCCAGGATTAGCCTGTGCCAAAGGTTTCTCCATTGGACTTTGCAGCACACTGTAACTCATGTTTGTCTTGCAGCTCAAGTAGGTTTAACGATCCAATAAATCACTGTTCTTTATTTGGGTGAAAAAAACTTGGGTTTGTATACAATGTTGTGCAGTGTTTCCTGATTCTCCTTTGTCTCTCTCTGAATGACCAGGCTAAATAACCACACGTTATTGTGTAGCTGAGAAGAAACAGAAAAGAGGAAGAAGGGTCTTGAGTCTCTTTTTGGCTAGCATATCTAAATCTTTGTACCTGTGCTCAGCAAAATGTAAGCTTAACAGTTCAGGGGGTGGCTGAAGCGGTGTGACAATGATGTGTAATCAGACCTTCATGTGTTAATTTCAGGGAGGAGCCTGATCCAATGACCACCCCATTGGACACACACAGGAAGCACACTGCAGCTCAAATGTTCTTGTTTCTCAAGCAGGCTTAGTGAACCAGTGAATTGCTTTTCTGGGATGTGCATGCTCAAAAGCTCTAACTTCTCTTTTAGCTCAAGAAGGTTTAAGGATCCAATAAATCACTGTTCCTTGTTTGGGTGAAAAAAACTTGGGTTTGTATACAATGTTGTGCAGTGTTTCCTGATTCTCCTTTGTCTCTCTCTGAATGACCAGGCTAAATAACCACACGTTATTGTGTAGCTGAGAAGAAACAGAAAAGAGGAAGAAGGGTCTTGAGTCTCTTTTTGGCTAGCATATCTAAATCTTTGTACCTGTGCTCAGCAAAATGTAAGCTTAACAGTTCAGGGGGTGGCTGAAGCGGTGTGACAACGATGTGTAATCAGACCTTCATGTGTTAATTTCAGGGAGGAGCCTGATCCAATGACCACCCCATTGGACACACACAGGAAGCACACTGCAGCTCAAATGTTCTTGTTTCTCAAGCAGGCTTAGTGAACCAGTGAATTGCTTTTCTGGGATGTGCATGCTCAAAAGCTCTAACTTCTCTTTTAGCTCAAGAAGGTTTAAGGATCCAATAAATCACTGTTCCTTGTTTGGGTGAAAAAAACTTGGGTTTGTATACAATGTTGTGCAGTGTTTCCTGATTCTCCTTTGTCTCTCTCTGAATGACCAGGCTAAATAACCACACGTTATTGTGTAGCTGAGAAGAAACAGAAAAGAGGAAGAAGGGTCTTGAGTCTCTTTTTGGCTAGCATATCTAAATCTTTGTACCTGTGCTCAGCAAAATGTTAGCTTAACAGTTCAGGGGGTGACTGAAGCGGTGTGACAACCATGTGCAATCATACCTGCATGTGTTAATTTCAGGGAGGAGCCTGATCCAATGACCACCCCATTGGACACACACAGGGAGCACACTGCAGCTCAAGTTTTCTTTATTCTCAAGCAGGCTTAGTGAACCAGTGAATTTCTTTTCTGGGTTGTGGATGCACAAAAGCTGGGGCTAATTTACAAACATTGATCAAAGATTTCGGACCCTCTGTCAAGCAAACCCTGCACAATGTTGTAGATTGGCTGTTGGTTAGTCTGTTTATTTGACACAGTAACACTGAGTGCATGTCGGAGGGCCAGTGGCACAATGGATAACGCGTCTGACTACGGATCAGAAGATTCTAGGTTCGACTCCTGGCTGGCTCGCTTCGGTCCTTTACAAAGGATATTCTGCCTTCAATGTCCTTTGTCAAGTTTGGAAGCCCAAGGATATGCGAAAGTGCCCCTTTGGTGAAATTAACCATGGTCCTTCGATAGCTCAGATGGTAGAGCGGAGGACTGTAGGTGTTCTATCAGCCATCCTTAGGTCGCTGGTTCGAATCCGGCTCGAAGGATTTCTCTTTTGAATGCAACAGCTTCTACTTGGAGAATCTCAGTGGGTTCAAGATCCAAAATGGAGACTTCATCACTGTAGAGGCACTCCCAAGTTATTCTAAATAGCAGGTAAGTCATGGTTTGAGCCCATTTACATATAAAAATACCACAAGGGTTATAAATCCTGGTTGTTGCTAGTCCAGCAAATATAGACCAATAGCATCCTAAAAAATTCCCTGACCGGGAATCGAACCCGGGCCGCGGCGGTGAGAGCGCCGAATCCTAGCCACTAGACCACCAGGGAAACTGTCATCTAGCAACAGGAGTTGTGTGTACGTTTATCATTGTTAAGGAAGAGGCACACTGCATATTCCTTTCCTAGGTAGATGACACAATATGTTTTGAGAGGGGTGTAGACAGTAACATCTAGGGAAAGGAAGTGAATCCAGACTGCAAAGTTTGGAATTGTCCTAAAAAGTAGCACAGTGCTGCCCCGTGTGAGGCTCGAACTCACGACCTTCAGATTATGAGACTGACGCGCTGCCTAACTGCGCCAACGAGGCATGTCTGAGCCTGTGATGCATGCCACCGGATTTAGCATGCCTCCAGAAAAACTATTTTTTTGGCCAGAAATAATTACCCGGCTTCTATTTGGCTATTTAATGTGTGTCGTCAGGATGGCCGAGCGGTCTAAGGCGCTGCGCTCAAGCTGGGGAACAATCGTCCATTAAAGGTGGGGAAGAAGGGGGAAGAAGGGGGGAGAAAGAAAAAGGGAAGGGGAAGAAGAGAAAGGAAAACGAGAAAAAAGAAAGAGTGAAAATGAAAGTTATGACAAGGTTCTTTTCTGGTGTTTGACTGTTGATGCATTTGCAAGCTTTGTAAGTCATGAAATGCACACATCTGAATTGCGTTGTTTTCTATTGCAGGCACTCACCAGGTGGCGGTTCGAATCCAGCTAAAGACAAACTTTTCATTTTTTTACTTTAATCTTAATAACAAAGAAATTGTCGAAAGCATTTTGTTCCAAATAAACAATTGTACTTCTTTCTTAGTGCTTTCATTAAAAATGTACGATACATTTGCTCTGTGTTATTATTAATGCTATTTTATTACAAATGTTATTATCATTTTATGTTATTATCGGTAAGAATAAAGAGCACTTCTTTTTTTCTGCAAATAACAAAGCTGCAAACCATAGAAATTATGTGAAAACTGCTCATGTTGCAAGAACGACAAAATTCAGAAATAGTCTCTTAAATGTTTTTATTTCAATAATAGCTATGTAAACAGAAAAGTGATAAATATTCAATTAAAATGTTCAGTATGTCAAATAATTTTTTAATTACATGTTCAAAAGTTATGTATAAATAGAGATCTATAGAATATAAAACAACAAACAATAAATACAAATCAAACAAATACTTTTTAAATAATGTTTTAAAACAATTAAGTGTTAAGAGAAAATCAGCATAACAATTAACAAAGCAAACTATGTAAACAATACTTAAACATAACATATAGACAATCAATTTTAAATAAGTATTCATAAAAATTATAAATTAAATTAAAATAAACTCAATAAACTCTTAAATAAACAATAAATACAAAGTTAAATTATAAATAAATTAAAATAAATAAAAAAGAAAAAGAAGCCAAATAACAACCAAGTAGTGGAATAATTGTTAAAGGACACTATAAACATGAACACAGTATAGTGTAGTGTTTTATTTTGACTTGGTCCTCCTCATTTCCTCCAACCATTCCTCTTTTGAAAGAGTCTCAGTTTTTGGGCAGTACACCCTGCCCCTATACTGGCTATGACCAGTTTCTGTGGTTTTAAATTGGCCACACTTCTTGCATGTGTTAGCCTCCACAGTTCTTCTGTATGGTCTCTTTGCTACGGGACCTGGATTGGCAGCAGGTGCAGCAGGCTGTGAGGCGTTGACCTGGACAACTGTTGGTGGTAACTGCATCATTGGCATACCCTGCACCGTCGACATGCCCTGGACCATCGGCACATACTGGAACATGGGACAACTCTGGAAACCTGGTCCTGCTGGCACAAGTACATTCGGCACAATCTGCAGTGATGCTCCAGATTGTGTTACCAGCGGTTGGCTTTGAACTGCAGTTTTGGGTCTGAGAGGTGGATGCCTAACGGATGTCTGCCTCTGCTTTGCTTGGCCTGCTGTGCTCTCAGGTAGCTTGTACTGGTGCTGCTCAGCTGGCTGATGTGGCTCCGTCCGTAGCTGTTTAGCAGCCACAAGGGGTTCCTGAGCTTCTGGAAGGGGCTGAGGCAACTCAATGCCCTGAAGTAGAACAGACAGTTCCTGCTGTTTCTGTCTGTTGTTGTGCCACTGAATCAGGGTGTTTTGGTTTACCTCCACCAGCTGCATCGATGTTCCTTCCATTACCAAGCTGTTTCCAAGCACAAGCTGCCTTATCCTCCGGTAGTCTTGGAGAATAAGAGACCATCTTGACAGGCTTCCCTTTCCTTTTTTCTTGGGGCTAGGGTAAATTGTGCAAAGCCTGATAAATATGGTCTCCACCAGACGACAGCAGTCAGGCCACTGAGCAGGTACGCTGCCAGCACCCAGCAAACACCTGGTCGTGCTCTCTACTCCAGGTGTGTGGGAAGGCCTCTTTGGGGTCCTGAAGCGCCCGCTCAGCAGTCGCTCCTGGTGACGAGCTGAATACACCACCCTCTGCTTGTCTCTGTCATCCAGCTTCTGCCAAAGTCCAATTATGGTGTCTGCTTCCTGGTTGCTTAGGCAGAGGGCCGTGTGTCCCCGGAGCCCCACCAGATATTCTGCAAGCCTGTCCACATGTTGGAAACCAGGCACATTTTGGTAGTCAACAGCCTATTGAAAAAACAAAAACAATAATTGTTAGATTAAATTTGCGGAAACTTTGGCTTCACAGCACAGATGTTGGCCAACGACAGAATATCATAGAATTTTTATTTATTAAAATTACATATGTGGAACATACCATCTCTTCATCACCTTCCTCCCCAGCATCTTCAAACTCCAATTGGACAGACATATCAGAAGTCTCACAGGAAACAGGCAGCACTTCAGATCCAGAGGGTCCAGGTGATGTAGGCTGTGTGGGAACATTGGTGTCAGGCACCAAAGATGTTGTTGAGGCGCCCAGGATGGAGGTGACACTGCTCGTGACCGGGGTGAAAGAACCCGGTGTCAATGTGGAGAGGTGTGGTGATGCATCAACATCCAGATCTCTTATTGTGTGATCCTCGTTTATGTCACAGAAGCCCTCATCTTCCTCCCGCTCTTCCACATTGAGATCATTAATGAGCTCTGCTGTCTGCTCAGAGTCTGGGTTCATTTCTTGCAGTGCCTGACCAGTCTGACTGAACAAATACTGCAATCCAATGAGCTCACCTGGAATACAAACAATAAATAAACAGAAAACCAATACAAATGTGTTTTAAACGGAACATTTAATGCATGATATTTTACACAATTGCATGTTAATGCCCTTGACAAATGCTTTTACCGGTGTAACGTGCTGGTGGACAAAACTTGGGGACCACTTTCCTGCCAAACAGCTTTTCATAATTGCAGTTTACACAGTGAATGAGTTCTCCTGTGTAGCTGCGCAAAGCTGATGGTTCTGATGACAAAGAAGCAGCCTCCCTGTCCTGGTTCCACCTATTAAGCCCCTCCAACAGATAAATCTGAAAGTTCAGACTGTTGGCGCTGGTCCCTGTAAATAGACACAACAGTGTTTTGTCTAAACAAACATGATAAATGCTCAGTTCTAAATATGCATTCTTTGAGTGGCAGATAAATACCTGGGATAAAACGGTTCAGATGTAAATGAAAGGATTCCAGGGAAGTGGAGCCTCTGGCACATCTGTATGTCCTCAGAAGCACGCCTCCCTTGGTTAAGGTGCCAGTCTCTGTATAGAGTACCACACCAGGGGGATCTTGGATGCATTTCACATGCTTCTTCTGGACACTCCAGATTTTCTCCATCCTTTCTCTGTCTAGGAGAGGAACACCAAGGGAGTCGTTGCCTTTGCTGCTTAGGAGCTCCGTAAACAGCCTTTCAAGGAGGAGGATGGTAGGCTCCTCTCCGCGGGTCCTCCTCCGACAATGGAGCGCCATCTCTTCCCTGGTAAGGTGTTTGCTGACTTCCGCATCTGTCAGGGCGGGCCAACCCTGGGACATCATCAGCTCTCTCTTGGCTTTGCGGAGCAGTGAGACATCAGCCGCATCCCATTCAAAGATGCACGCTGATAGCCGTGACATAAAGACAGGGTAAAGCTGATGGGCGTCGGTCGTACATCCCAAGGCGATCCTGCGCATGAAATGCCAGATGTCCAGCCGTATCAGGAGATCCGGCCATCCACTGAATCTAGCTTTCAGCTTGGTCTCCCCCACCTCAGTGCAGCACCCACAGTCGACGTACAAGACAGCAGGCGGATCTACACCTGCCTGCTGGAACCGTTTCACAAGGCCGTCTACCATCTTGTCCAGCCCTGCTCCTTCCTGTGCTGTCAACACACTGATAAGCACCTGACCAAACTCGTTGCCAACAGAGGTGAGCCAAAGTCCTGTTCCTCTAGCCGTCCCAGCGAGCTTTTTGGTGATCTACAATAGACATAATTGGGAGAGTGCATTAGATGCAATAAAACATCATACAATGTAGAATTCAAATAGAATAACATGCTGGCATATAACAGACAACAGCAAACGTAAACACAAATCCACCACTAACCTTTTTCGTTGAATCCATTTTTAAAACTGTCCCGTAAGTGGATGTTATCCTTGCCTGGATTTCATCCAGCCTTGTCAGGATGTCTTGGCTGTAAACGGTGAGGAGCCACTTCCAGCTTGGAACCACTGTATGCTTCGGGGGCTCCTGGAATTTAATTGGCAACACCCCAGGACGGTTGACAAAGTCCATACACTGTGTGGAGTACCGTGCCACACGCTGAAGCCACTCCTCGCTGTGGTTCTCATTCAGCTGTTTGACCACCCTTGTGGGACTATTGCCAATGCCGCGCTCACGCAGAAGTCTAATGACTCTTAGATCACAGGCATACCTTGTGAAAAGCGCACACAAAATAATGTAAAATACATATATCATTTGCAAAATGTTTGCAATGATGGGATGACAACTGTATGTGGAAGAAAAGTGTACTTACTTCTGCGTGAGGATAACCCGAAACTCAGTGCGATGGCCCAGATCCAGCTGTCGCAGGACAGTCTGACTCCAGGACACGTGAGAAGCTTTGCACTTGGTACAGATCAGTGTTTCTGTGACCATGTTGTACATCCTGTCGATGTCCAGAACCTGCCGTGTCCTCTTGTGCAGACCACCTCCTGTAAGCTGATGCTGTCCACAGGCCGCATTGGGACAGAGCACCTTGACCCCCCACAGCTTATATGGCATCCATAGCAAAAGAGCATGTGAAAAAAATCTGTCTGGAGCTGGAGCCTGATTGTAGGTAAGTGCTGGCTGTGGAGGGTAATACCAGAGCTGAAGGTTGTCACGGAGCTCTGGCTTTCCTTTGGAGCCAATTCTAAAAAGCCTGCTTGCAATCCACCTGTGATCCTCTGTTGGTAAGGTCTCAGACCACAACCGAGGAAGCAAAACTGAAGCAGGAGCTTGCAGTGAATCCCCAGATGGAGCAGCCTATTAAGGAGAAGAAATAAAACGTTTTGTTCAGCAAGTCAATTGTGTAATAGCCCTGAGTAACATATTAAACATCGACATCCGCGAATATATATTTTTGTAGTTTTACAAACATTTATATTTTTTTAAATATTGAAATATTTTAAATGATAAAATATAAGATAACTTACCGAGACAATACTACATGACTGTGCAGGACTGGTCACACCCTCAGTGATTTTTCGGACAGATGCTGGAACTCCAGGGACTTGTGTCTATAAAATCATGCAGTGAATAATACCACATTAAGCACAACTGTCCTATAATCATTAGAAGGAACAAAACACCATTGGTCGGAGGTGTGTGACCAAAGATGCTTTAGAATATTACATTCAACCAAAGTAGCAATTGTATGATAATAAAAATAAAATGAGTAATATTGAGAGATTTCAAAATCACTGTTGAAATTGTTGAGGAAAATAAAGTTAATAAACTGTTAATAAAGTGAGGAAAATGTGTTGTTTTTTTATCAATTCAGCGTGTAAAGTATATGAAATTTATTTAATGGAAGCATTATGTAGTACTGATCTTATTTCATTACAAGGTGGCCTCCTGGAGTAAAATATGTTCTCTACAAAGTGATGGTGAGTGTAAAGTGTTTTAATAGAATGCATTGTGGATTATGCCAATACTTACAGAGACATCGGTGCTTAGTAAAGGGGCACTGGACACTGCTCCACTTGATGGGTCATTAACCTGAGGTCTTCTAGGCACAGTTACATTTGGCTTTGCTGCAGCTAAGTGAGACCCGCTAAACCTTGGTTTGGTAAACTCAAAGAGTAATTTTTTGAAAAGTGAGAAAAATATAAAGTCAATTTTTTCATATGGGTTATCATTTCCCTGACAGCGGAACCAAACCAATGAGACGATCAGAACTTTCCCAACAAGGTGTTAGAACAGACACAAAGGTGTGAAAACACCTCACCCAAAAGCTGGGCTTACCTGAGACAGCCAAACTCACCAATGAGCTGACAAGCTGCCCCCTGCCCCCACAGGGTGGTACAGTTGACACGCATGTGTGAAATCCTTTACTATCCTTTGTAATTGGCAACAAAATTCTTTGACACTTTAAGACATACTGTGTACTAAAATTATAAAAATATATAAAATTATATATTGAATAGAGTATATAGGAAATAGTTATACCATTGACAAACTCGGTGCTATCCTTGATGTCGATGGATGGGGCTGGGCCTGAGGCTGGGGTTCACTCCGCTTCTGTACTGCTGGTGCTGTGGAAGCAGGCTGGTCCACGACCCGGGTGGTAGGTGCAGAAGAGGCAGTGGGCTGAATACAACAATAACAGAAATACAGTTCGAAAATTTTGGAAGAAGAACATTTTAGAAGGGGAAAATACCAGCAAAACATTAACAATAAAGTTACCTTCTGAGTGTGAAAACCACACAAGCACTTCTGAACAGTTCCATGCAAGGTCAGCTGACCACGAGACTGCATTGGACATTTTTCAATCTGGAACACAAATGTACACAATACATGCATTATTAACAAAACGCCAATAGTTACCCGGAGACTCCATTGAAATGAGGAAAATGAAAATATTTAATATTTTGTTACAAACCTACTATTCAATAAACATCCCTCAACCACCCTCTCTTTAACAATACAGACGCCGTCAAGAATTATATTGTTACTACATTAACATTATACATTATTTAACAAAAAAATCAAATCTAAATGAATGTGTGTAGCAGTGTCTTGTGTGCATGTTTGAATAACCTTTTTTCCATAATTAACAGGCTCATGTGGTGATCAATTAGGTACATACAGTACACTACTTTTAATAGTCAACCATGCCAAGTAAATAAACAATGTGCCATCGTGCAAAAATGAAATAAACAAACTTTTACCCTTTGAAAAATCTCGTGCCACTTCTTCTGCCTGGGTGCTGGTCTGTTGCCTTCATCTGATGGCCAAACTCCAGTGTTGGCAAACTTTCTCAGACGAGAAACCCATTCAGCATCAGACATGGCTTTGTGTGACCTTTTTGTCGACATTTTTCAGTCCTAAACTGTTTTGCAAAACGCACAGTAATTAAAAATGATTAAAAAATACACTGGTCTTGCACAAATTGTTATAATATATTTCTTACCGTTAATACTGCTGTCACAAATGTTCCTTTTGTTTGAATAAACCGGTGAGGTCCGTGGCAGTGATGTTCTTCGACGGTCTTAAACGTTCTACTGTACCTTCTTGACCTCTGACACTCACCTGACCTCTTTCATAGCTTTCGTCAAAACTCGTGAACCTTCGGATGACTTCGGCAATCTCAACCGCTTACGCCACCCACTGGCGACCAGCGTAAGCGTGTCCTCAACATTCTGGTACTCTGATTGGTGAAATGTTGAAAATGTTGAAGCTGCCGCTCTGTGATTGGATGCAAATGTTGAAGCGCTCAAACGTGATTGGTTGCAAATGTTGAAGCGACCCAACGCGATTGGCTGCAAATGTTGAAGCGACCCAACGCGATTGGCTGTACGTTCAACATTCTTCAACATTTGCCCGGACGATCCTTCGGCAGCTGGCGCTCAGGTCGCAATCTCCACTGGAGGCGTGGGTTCGAATCCCACTTCTGACATTGCTTTGCTCATAGATTAGCCTGGTGTGAGTCTTATTTGAAACATAGAATGCAGGATGAAACATAGAATTATTTGCTGGTTTGGGTGCACAGGAATAAATCTGAAAGCTGAATTTGCGTATAATGTTCTTCTCTAGTCCTTTTTGCTGTACCCCTTCATATGATGGCTCTTTAAGAATAGCTCCTTTCAATATAGAATAGCCCAGGATTAGCCTGTGCCAAAGGTTTCTCCATTGGACTTTGCAGCACACTGTAACTCATGTTTGTCTTGCAGCTCAAGTAGGTTTAACGATCCAATAAATCACTGTTCTTTATTTGGGTGAAAAAAACTTGGGTTTGTATACAATGTTGTGCAGTGTTTCCTGATTCTCCTTTGTCTCTCTCCGAATGACCAGGCTAAATAACCACACGTTATTGTGTAGCTGAGAAGAAACAGAAAAGAGGAAGAAGGGTCTTGAGTCTCTTTTTGGCTAGCATATCTAAATCTTTGTACCGGTGCTCAGCAAAATGTAAGCTTAACAGTTCAGGGGGTGGCTGAAGCGGTGTGACAACGATGTGTAATCAGACCTTCATGTGTTAATTTCAGGGAGGAGCCTGATCCAATGACCACCCCATTGGACACACACAGGAAGCACACTGCAGCTCAAATGTTCTTGTTTCTCAAGCAGGCTTAGTGAACCAGTGAATTGCTTTTCTGGGATGTGCATGCTCAAAAGCTCTAACTTCTCTTTTAGCTCAAGAAGGTTTAAGGATCCAATAAATCACTGTTCCTTGTTTGGGTGAAAAAAACTTGGGTTTGTATACAATGTTGTGCAGTGTTTCCTGATTCTCCTTTGTCTCTCTCTGAATGACCAGGCTAAATAACCACACGTTATTGTGTAGCTGAGAAGAAACAGAAAAGAGGAAGAAGGGTCTTGAGTCTCTTTTTGGCTAGCATATCTAAATCTTTGTACCTGTGCTCAGCAAAATGTAAGCTTAACAGTTCAGGGGGTGGCTGAAGCGGTGTGACAACGATGTGTAATCAGACCTTCATGTGTTAATTTCAGGGAGGAGCCTGATCCAATGACCACCCCATTGGACACACACAGGAAGCACACTGCAGCTCAAATGTTCTTGTTTCTCAAGCAGGCTTAGTGAACCAGTGAATTGCTTTTCTGGGATGTGCATGCTCAAAAGCTCTAACTTCTCTTTTAGCTCAAGAAGGTTTAAGGATCCAATAAATCACTGTTCCTTGTTTGGGTGAAAAAAACTTGGGTTTGTATACAATGTTGTGCAGTGTTTCCTGATTCTCCTTTGTCTCTCTCTGAATGACCAGGCTAAATAACCACACGTTATTGTGTAGCTGAGAAGAAACAGAAAAGAGGAAGAAGGGTCTTGAGTCTCTTTTTGGCTAGCATATCTAAATCTTTGTACCTGTGCTCAGCAAAATGTTAGCTTAACAGTTCAGGGGGTGACTGAAGCGGTGTGACAACCATGTGCAATCATACCTGCATGTGTTAATTTCAGGGAGGAGCCTGATCCAATGACCACCCCATTGGACACACACAGGGAGCACACTGCAGCTCAAGTTTTCTTTATTCTCAAGCAGGCTTAGTGAACCAGTGAATTTCTTTTCTGGGTTGTGGATGCACAAAAGCTGGGGCTAATTTACAAACATTGATCAAAGATTTCGGACCCTCTGTCAAGCAAACCCTGCACAATGTTGTAGATTGGCTGTTGGTTAGTCTGTTTATTTGACACAGTAACACTGAGTGCATGTCGGAGGGCCAGTGGCACAATGGATAACGCGTCTGACTACGGATCAGAAGATTCTAGGTTCGACTCCTGGCTGGCTCGCTTCGGTCCTTTACAAAGGATATTCTGCCTTCAATGTCCTTTGTCAAGTTTGGAAGCCCAAGGATATGCGAAAGTGCCCCTTTGGTGAAATTAACCATGGTTCTTCGATAGCTCAGATGGTAGAGGGGAGGACTGTAGGTGTTCTATCAGCCATTCTTAGGTCGCTGGCTCGAAGGATTTCTCTTTTAAATGCAACAGCTTCTACTTGGAGAATCTCAGTGGGTTCAAGATCCAAAATGGAGACTTCATCACTGTAGAGGCACTCCCAAGTTATTCTAAATAGCAGGTAAGTCATGGTTTGAGCCCATTTACATATAAAAATACCACAAGGGTTATAAATCCTGGTTGTTGCTAGTCCAGCAAATATAGACCAATAGCATCCTAAAAAATTCCCTGACCGGGAATCGAACCCGGGCCGCGGCGGTGAGAGCGCCGAATCCTAGCCACTAGACCACCAGGGAAACTGTCATCTAGCAACAGGAGTTGTGTGTACGTTTATCATTGTTAAGGAAGAGGCACACTGCATATTCCTTTCCTAGGTAGATGACACAATATGTTTTGAGAGGGGTGTAGACAGTAACATCTAGGGAAAGGAAGTGAATCCAGACTGCAAAGTTTGGAATTGTCCTAAAAAGTAGCACAGTGCTGCCCCGTGTGAGGCTCGAACTCACGACCTTCAGATTATGAGACTGACGCGCTGTCTAACTGCGCCAACGAGGCATGTCTGAGCCTGTGATGCATGCCACCGGATTTAGCATGCCTCCAGAAAAACTATTTTTTTGGCCAGAAATAATTACCCGGCTTCTATTTGGATATTTAATGTGTGTCGTCAGGATGGCCGAGCGGTCTAAGGCGCTGCGTTCAGGTCGCAGTCTCCACTGGAGGCGTGGGTTCGAATCCCACTTCTGACATTGCTTTGCTCATAGATTAGCCTGGTGTGAGTCTTATTTGAAACATAGAATGCAGGATGAAACATAGAATTATTTGCTGGTTTGGGTGCACAGGAATAAATCTGAAAGCTGAATTTGCGTATAATGTTCTTCTCTAGTCCTTTTTGCTGTACCCCTTCATATGATGGCTCTTTAAGAATAGCTCCTTTCAATATAGAATAGCCCAGGATTAGCCTGTGCCAAAGGTTTCTCCATTGGACTTTGCAGCACACTGTAACTCATGTTTGTCTTGCAGCTCAAGTAGGTTTAACGATCCAATAAATCACTGTTCTTTATTTGGGTGAAAAAAACTTGGGTTTGTATACAATGTTGTGCAGTGTTTCCTGATTCTCCTTTGTCTCTCTCTGAATGACCAGGCTAAATAACCACACGTTATTGTGTAGCTGAGAAGAAACAGAAAAGAGGAAGAAGGGTCTTGAGTCTCTTTTTGGCTAGCATATCTAAATCTTTGTACCTGTGCTCAGCAAAATGTAAGCTTAACAGTTCAGGGGGTGGCTGAAGCGGTGTGACAACGATGTGTAATCAGACCTTCATGTGTTAATTTCAGGGAGGAGCCTGATCCAATGACCACCCCATTGGACACACACAGGAAGCACACTGCAGCTCAAATGTTCTTGTTTCTCAAGCAGGCTTAGTGAACCAGTGAATTGCTTTTCTGGGATGTGCATGCTCAAAAGCTCTAACTTCTCTTTTAGCTCAAGAAGGTTTAAGGATCCAATAAATCACTGTTCCTTGTTTGGGTGAAAAAAACTTGGGTTTGTATACAATGTTGTGCAGTGTTTCCTGATTCTCCTTTGTCTCTCTCTGAATGACCAGGCTAAATAACCACACGTTATTGTGTAGCTGAGAAGAAACAGAAAAGAGGAAGAAGGGTCTTGAGTCTCTTTTTGGCTAGCATATCTAAATCTTTGTACCTGTGCTCAGCAAAATGTAAGCTTAACAGTTCAGGGGGTGGCTGAAGCGGTGTGACAACGATGTGTAATCAGACCTTCATGTGTTAATTTCAGGGAGGAGCCTGATCCAATGACCACCCCATTGGACACACACAGGAAGCACACTGCAGCTCAAATGTTCTTGTTTCTCAAGCAGGCTTAGTGAACCAGTGAATTGCTTTTCTGGGATGTGCATGCTCAAAAGCTCTAACTTCTCTTTTAGCTCAAGAAGGTTTAAGGATCCAATAAATCACTGTTCCTTGTTTGGGTGAAAAAAACTTGGGTTTGTATACAATGTTGTGCAGTGTTTCCTGATTCTCCTTTGTCTCTCTCTGAATGACCAGGCTAAATAACCACACGTTATTGTGTAGCTGAGAAGAAACAGAAAAGAGGAAGAAGGGTCTTGAGTCTCTTTTTGGCTAGCATATCTAAATCTTTGTACCTGTGCTCAGCAAAATGTTAGCTTAACAGTTCAGGGGGTGACTGAAGCGGTGTGACAACCATGTGCAATCATACCTGCATGTGTTAATTTCAGGGAGGAGCCTGATCCAATGACCACCCCATTGGACACACACAGGGAGCACACTGCAGCTCAAGTTTTCTTTATTCTCAAGCAGGCTTAGTGAACCAGTGAATTTCTTTTCTGGGTTGTGGATGCACAAAAGCTGGGGCTAATTTACAAACATTGATCAAAGATTTCGGACCCTCTGTCAAGCAAACCCTGCACAATGTTGTAGATTGGCTGTTGGTTAGTCTGTTTATTTGACACAGTAACACTGAGTGCATGTCGGAGGGCCAGTGGCACAATGGATAACGCGTCTGACTACGGATCAGAAGATTCTAGGTTCGACTCCTGGCTGGCTCGCTTCGGTCCTTTACAAAGGATATTCTGCCTTCAATGTCCTTTGTCAAGTTTGGAAGCCCAAGGATATGCGAAATGGTGAAATTAACCATGGTCCTTCGGTTATTCTAAATAGCAGGTAAGTCATGGTTTGAGCCCATTTACATATAAAAATACCACAAGGGTTATAAATCCTGGTTGTTGCTAGTCCAGCAAATATAGACCAATAGCATCCTAAAAAATTCCCTGACCGGGAATCGAACCCGGGCCGCGGCGGTGAGAGCGCCGAATCCTAGCCACTAGACCACCAGGGAAACTGTCATCTAGCAACAGGAGTTGTGTGTACGTTTATCATTGTTAAGGAAGAGGCACACAGCATATTCCTTTCCTAGGTAGATGACACAATATGTTTTGAGAGGGGTGTAGACAGTAACATCTAGGGAAAGGAAGTGAATCCAGACTGCAAAGTTTGGAATTGTCCTAAAAAGTAGCACAGTGCTGCCCCGTGTGAGGCTCGAACTCACGACCTTCAGATTATGAGACTGACGCGCTGCCTAACTGCGCCAACGAGGCATGTCTGAGCCTGTGATGCATGCCACCGGATTTAGCATGCCTCCAGAAAAACTATTTTTTTGGCCAGAAATAATTACCCGGCTTCTATTTGGCTATTTAATGTGTGTCGTCAGGATGGCCGAGCGGTCTAAGGCGCTGCGTTCAGGTCGCAGTCTCCACTGGAGGCGTGGGTTCGAATCCCACTTCTGACATTGCTTTGCTCATAGATTAGCCTGGTGTGAGTCTTATTTGAAACATAGAATGCAGGATGAAACATAGAATTATTTGCTGGTTTGGGTGCACAGGAATAAATCTGAAAGCTGAATTTGCGTATAATGTTCTTCTCTAGTCCTTTTTGCTGTACCCCTTCATATGATGGCTCTTTAAGAATAGCTCCTTTCAATATAGAATAGCCCAGGATTAGCCTGTGCCAAAGGTTTCTCCATTGGACTTTGCAGCACACTGTAACTCATGTTTGTCTTGCAGCTCAAGTAGGTTTAACGATCCAATAAATCACTGTTCTTTATTTGGGTGAAAAAAACCTGGGTTTGTAAACAATGTTGTGCAGTGTTTCCTGATTCTCCTATGTCTCTCTGTCAATGACCAGGCAAAATAACCACACTTTAATGTGTAGCTGAAAAAAAAGGAAAGAGGAAGAAGGGTCTTGGGTCTCTTTTTGGCTAGCAGATCTAAATCTTTGTACCTGTGCTCAGCAAAATGTTAGCTTAACAGTTCACAGGGTGAATGAAGTGGTGTGACAACGATGTGTAATCAGACCTTCATGTGTTAATTTCAGGGAGGAGCCTGATCCAATGACCACCCCATTGGACACACACAGGGAGCACACTGCAGCTCAAGTTTTCTTGTTTCTCAAGCAGGCTTATTGAACCAGTGAATTGCTTTTATGGGTTGTGCATGCACAAAGCTCTAGCTTCTCTTTTAGCTCAAGAAGGTTTAAGGATCCAATAAATCACTGTTCCTTGTTTGGGTGAAAAAAACTTGGGTTTGTATACAATGTTGTGCAGTGTTTCCTGATTCTCCTTTGTCTCTCTCTGAATGACCAGGCTAAATAACCACACGTTATTGTGTAGCTGAGAAGAAACAGAAAAGAGGAAGAAGGGTCTTGAGTCTCTTTTTGGCTAGCATATCTAAATCTTTGTACCTGTGCTCAGCAAAATGTAAGCTTAACAGTTCAGGGGGTGGCTGAAGCGGTGTGACAACGATGTGTAATCAGACCTTCATGTGTTAATTTCAGGGAGGAGCCTGATCCAATGACCACCCCATTGGACACACACAGGAAGCACACTGCAGCTCAAATGTTCTTGTTTCTCAAGCAGGCTTAGTGAACCAGTGAATTGCTTTTCTGGGATGTGCATGCTCAAAAGCTCTAACTTCTCTTTTAGCTCAAGAAGGTTTAAGGATCCAATAAATCACTGTTCCTTGTTTGGGTGAAAAAAACTTGGGTTTCTATACAATGTTGTGCAGTGTTTCCTGATTCTCCTTTGTCTCTCTCTGAATGACCAGGCTAAATAACCACACGTTATTGTGTAGCTGAGAAGAAACAGAAAAGAGGAAGAAGGGTCTTGAGTCTCTTTTTGGCTAGCATATCTAAATCTTTGTACCTGTGCTCAGCAAAATGTAAGCTAACAGTTCAGGGGGTGGCTGAAGCGGTGTGACAACGATGTGTAATCAGACCTTCATGTGTTAATTTCAGGGAGGAGCCTGATCCAATGACCACCCCATTGGACACACACAGGAAGCACACTGCAGCTCAAATGTTCTTGTTTCTCAAGCAGGCTTAGTGAACCAGTGAATTGCTTTTCTGGGATGTGCATGCTCAAAAGCTCTAACTTCTCTTTTAGCTCAAGAAGGTTTAAGGATCCAATAAATCACTGTTCCTTGTTTGGGTGAAAAAAACTTGGGTTTGTATACAATGTTGTGCAGTGTTTCCTGATTCTCCTTTGTCTCTCTCTGAATGACCAGGCTAAATAACCACACGTTATTGTGTAGCTGAGAAGAAACAGAAAAGAGGAAGAAGGGTCTTGAGTCTCTTTTTGGCTAGCATATCTAAATCTTTGTACCTGTGCTCAGCAAAATGTTAGCTTAACAGTTCAGGGGGTGACTGAAGCGGTGTGACAACCATGTGTAATCATACCTGCATGTGTTAATTTCAGGGAGGAGCCTGATCCAATGACCACCCCATTGGACACACACAGGGAGCACACTGCAGCTCAAGTTTTCTTTATTCTCAAGCAGGCTTATTGAACCAGTGAATTTCTTTTCTGGGTTGTGGATGCACAAAAGCTGGGGCTAATTTACAAACATTGATCAAAGATTTCGGACCCTCTGTCAAGCAAACCCTGCACAATGTTGTAGGTTGGCTGTTGGTTAGTCTGTTTATTTGACACAGTAACACTGAGTGCATGTCGGAGGGCCAGTGGCGCAATGAATATTGGTCTGACTACGGATCAGAAGATTCTAGGTTCGACTCCTGGCTGGCTCGCTTCGGTCCTTTACAAAGGATATTCTGCCTTCAATGTCCTTTGTCAAGTTTGGGTATGCGATTTTGCCAAGGATATGCGAAAGTGCCCCTTTGGTGAAATTTGGGAGTGCCTCTACAGTGATGAAGTCTCCATTTTGGATCTTGAACCCACTGAGATTCTCCAAGTAGAAGCTGTTGCATTTAAAAGAGAAATCCTTCGAGCCGGATTCGAACCAGCGACCTAAGGATGGCTGATAGAACACCTACAGTCCTCCGCTCTACCATCTGAGCTATCGAAGGACCATGGATAATTTCACCAAAGGGGCACTTTCGCATATCCTTGGGCTTCCAAACTTGACAAAGGACATTGAAGGCAGAATATCCTTTGTAAAGGACCGAAGCGAGCCAGCCAGGAGTCGAACCTAGAATCTTCTGATCCGTAGTCAGACGCGTTATCCATTGTGCCACTGGCCCTCCGACATGCACTCAGTGTTACTGTGTCAAATAAACAGACTAACCAACAGCCAATCTACAACATTGTGCAGGGTTTGCTTGACAGAGGGTCCGAAATCTTTGATCAATGTTTGTAAATTAGCCCCAGCTTTTGTGCATCCACAACCCAGAAAAGAAATTCACTGGTTCAATAAGCCTGCTTGAGAAAAAAGAAAACTTGAGCTGCAGTGTGCTCCCTGTGTGTGTCCAATGGGGTGGTCATTGGATCAGGCTCCTCCCTGAAATTAACACATGCAGGTATGATTACACATGGTTGTCACACCGCTTCAGTCACCCCCTGAACTGTTAAGCTAACATTTTGCTGAGCACAGGTACAAAGATTTAGATATGCTAGCCAAAAAGAGACTCAAGACCCTTCAGCCATCCTTAGGTCGCTGGTTCGAATCCGGCTCGAAGGATTTCTCTTTTAAATGCAACAGCTTCTACTTGGAGAATCTCAGTGGGTTCAAGATCCAAAATGGAGACTTCATCACTGTAGAGGCACTCCCAAGTTATTCTAAATAGCAGGTAAGTCATGGTTTGAGCCCATTTACATATAAAAATACCACAAGGGTTATAAATCCTGGTTGTTGCTAGTCCAGCAAATATAGACCAATAGCATCCTAAAAAATTCCCTGACCGGGAATCGAACCCGGGCCGCGGCGGTGAGAGCGCCGAATCCTAGCCACTAGACCACCAGGGAAACTGTCATCTAGCAACAGGAGTTGTGTGTACGTTTATCATTGTTAAGGAAGAGGCACACTGCATATTCCTTTCCTAGGTAGATGACACAATATGTTTTGAGAGGGGTGTAGACAGTAACATCTAGGGAAAGGAAGTGAATCCAGACTGCAAAGTTTGGAATTGTCCTAAAAAGTAGCACAGTGCTGCCCCGTGTGAGGCTCGAACTCACGACCTTCAGATTATGAGACTGACGCGCTGCCTAACTGCGCCAACGAGGCATGTCTGAGCCTGTGATGCATGCCACCGGATTTAGCATGCCTCCAGAAAAACTATTTTTTTGGCCAGAAATAATTACCCGGCTTCTATTTGGATATTTAATGTGTGTCGTCAGGATGGCCGAGCGGTCTAAGGCGCTGCGTTCAGGTCGCAGTCTCCACTGGAGGCGTGGGTTCGAATCCCACTTCTGACATTGCTTTGCTCATAGATTAGCCTGGTGTGAGTCTTATTTGAAACATAGAATGCAGGATGAAACATAGAATTATTTGCTGGTTTGGGTGCACAGGAATAAATCTGAAAGCTGAATTTGCGTATAATGTTCTTCTCTAGTCCTTTTTGCTGTACCCCTTCATATGATGGCTCTTTAAGAATAGCTCCTTTCAATATAGAATAGCCCAGGATTAGCCTGTGCCAAAGGTTTCTCCATTGGACTTTGCAGCACACTGTAACTCATGTTTGTCTTGCAGCTCAAGTAGGTTTAACGATCCAATAAATCACTGTTCTTTATTTGGGTGAAAAAAACTTGGGTTTGTATACAATGTTGTGCAGTGTTTCCTGATTCTCCTTTGTCTCTCTCTGAATGACCAGGCTAAATAACCACACGTTATTGTGTAGCTGAGAAGAAACAGAAAAGAGGAAGAAGGGTCTTGAGTCTCTTTTTGGCTAGCATATCTAAATCTTTGTACCTGTGCTCAGCAAAATGTAAGCTTAACAGTTCAGGGGGTGGCTGAAGCGGTGTGACAACGATGTGTAATCAGACCTTCATGTGTTAATTTCAGGGAGGAGCCTGATCCAATGACCACCCCATTGGACACACACAGGAAGCACACTGCAGCTCAAATGTTCTTGTTTCTCAAGCAGGCTTAGTGAACCAGTGAATTGCTTTTCTGGGATGTGCATGCTCAAAAGCTCTAACTTCTCTTTTAGCTCAAGAAGGTTTAAGGATCCAATAAATCACTGTTCCTTGTTTGGGTGAAAAAAACTTGGGTTTGTATACAATGTTGTGCAGTGTTTCCTGATTCTCCTTTGTCTCTCTCTGAATGACCAGGCTAAATAACCACACGTTATTGTGTAGCTGAGAAGAAACAGAAAAGAGGAAGAAGGGTCTTGAGTCTCTTTTTGGCTAGCATATCTAAATCTTTGTACCTGTGCTCAGCAAAATGTAAGCTTAACAGTTCAGGGGGTGGCTGAAGCGGTGTGACAACGATGTGTAATCAGACCTTCATGTGTTAATTTCAGGGAGGAGCCTGATCCAATGACCACCCCATTGGACACACACAGGAAGCACACTGCAGCTCAAATGTTCTTGTTTCTCAAGCAGGCTTAGTGAACCAGTGAATTGCTTTTCTGGGATGTGCATGCTCAAAAGCTCTAACTTCTCTTTTAGCTCAAGAAGGTTTAAGGATCCAATAAATCACTGTTCCTTGTTTGGGTGAAAAAAACTTGGGTTTGTATACAATGTTGTGCAGTGTTTCCTGATTCTCCTTTGTCTCTCTCTGAATGACCAGGCTAAATAACCACACGTTATTGTGTAGCTGAGAAGAAACAGAAAAGAGGAAGAAGGGTCTTGAGTCTCTTTTTGGCTAGCATATCTAAATCTTTGTACCTGTGCTCAGCAAAATGTTAGCTTAACAGTTCAGGGGGTGACTGAAGCGGTGTGACAACCATGTGCAATCATACCTGCATGTGTTAATTTCAGGGAGGAGCCTGATCCAATGACCACCCCATTGGACACACACAGGGAGCACACTGCAGCTCAAGTTTTCTTTATTCTCAAGCAGGCTTAGTGAACCAGTGAATTTCTTTTCTGGGTTGTGGATGCACAAAAGCTGGGGCTAATTTACAAACATTGATCAAAGATTTCGGACCCTCTGTCAAGCAAACCCTGCACAATGTTGTAGATTGGCTGTTGGTTAGTCTGTTTATTTGACACAGTAACACTGAGTGCATGTCGGAGGGCCAGTGGCACAATGGATAACGCGTCTGACTACGGATCAGAAGATTCTAGGTTCGACTCCTGGCTGGCTCGCTTCGGTCCTTTACAAAGGATATTCTGCCTTCAATGTCCTTTGTCAAGTTTGGAAGCCCAAGGATATGCGAAATGGTGAAATTAACCATGGTCCTTCGGTTATTCTAAATAGCAGGTAAGTCATGGTTTGAGCCCATTTACATATAAAAATACCACAAGGGTTATAAATCCTGGTTGTTGCTAGTCCAGCAAATATAGACCAATAGCATCCTAAAAAATTCCCTGACCGGGAATCGAACCCGGGCCGCGGCGGTGAGAGCGCCGAATCCTAGCCACTAGACCACCAGGGAAACTGTCATCTAGCAACAGGAGTTGTGTGTACGTTTATCATTGTTAAGGAAGAGGCACACAGCATATTCCTTTCCTAGGTAGATGACACAATATGTTTTGAGAGGGGTGTAGACAGTAACATCTAGGGAAAGGAAGTGAATCCAGACTGCAAAGTTTGGAATTGTCCTAAAAAGTAGCACAGTGCTGCCCCGTGTGAGGCTCGAACTCACGACCTTCAGATTATGAGACTGACGCGCTGCCTAACTGCGCCAACGAGGCATGTCTGAGCCTGTGATGCATGCCACCGGATTTAGCATGCCTCCAGAAAAACTATTTTTTTGGCCAGAAATAATTACCCGGCTTCTATTTGGCTATTTAATGTGTGTCGTCAGGATGGCCGAGCGGTCTAAGGCGCTGCGTTCAGGTCGCAGTCTCCACTGGAGGCGTGGGTTCGAATCCCACTTCTGACATTGCTTTGCTCATAGATTAGCCTGGTGTGAGTCTTATTTGAAACATAGAATGCAGGATGAAACATAGAATTATTTGCTGGTTTGGGTGCACAGGAATAAATCTGAAAGCTGAATTTGCGTATAATGTTCTTCTCTAGTCCTTTTTGCTGTACCCCTTCATATGATGGCTCTTTAAGAATAGCTCCTTTCAATATAGAATAGCCCAGGATTAGCCTGTGCCAAAGGTTTCTCCATTGGACTTTGCAGCACACTGTAACTCATGTTTGTCTTGCAGCTCAAGTAGGTTTAACGATCCAATAAATCACTGTTCTTTATTTGGGTGAAAAAAACCTGGGTTTGTAAACAATGTTGTGCAGTGTTTCCTGATTCTCCTATGTCTCTCTGTCAATGACCAGGCAAAATAACCACACTTTAATGTGTAGCTGAAAAAAAAGGAAAGAGGAAGAAGGGTCTTGGGTCTCTTTTTGGCTAGCAGATCTAAATCTTTGTACCTGTGCTCAGCAAAATGTTAGCTTAACAGTTCACAGGGTGAATGAAGTGGTGTGACAACGATGTGTAATCAGACCTTCATGTGTTAATTTCAGGGAGGAGCCTGATCCAATGACCACCCCATTGGACACACACAGGGAGCACACTGCAGCTCAAGTTTTCTTGTTTCTCAAGCAGGCTTATTGAACCAGTGAATTGCTTTTATGGGTTGTGCATGCACAAAGCTCTAGCTTCTCTTTTAGCTCAAGAAGGTTTAAGGATCCAATAAATCACTGTTCCTTGTTTGGGTGAAAAAAACTTGGGTTTGTATACAATGTTGTGCAGTGTTTCCTGATTCTCCTTTGTCTCTCTCTGAATGACCAGGCTAAATAACCACACGTTATTGTGTAGCTGAGAAGAAACAGAAAAGAGGAAGAAGGGTCTTGAGTCTCTTTTTGGCTAGCATATCTAAATCTTTGTACCTGTGCTCAGCAAAATGTAAGCTTAACAGTTCAGGGGGTGGCTGAAGCGGTGTGACAACGATGTGTAATCAGACCTTCATGTGTTAATTTCAGGGAGGAGCCTGATCCAATGACCACCCCATTGGACACACACAGGAAGCACACTGCAGCTCAAATGTTCTTGTTTCTCAAGCAGGCTTAGTGAACCAGTGAATTGCTTTTCTGGGATGTGCATGCTCAAAAGCTCTAACTTCTCTTTTAGCTCAAGAAGGTTTAAGGATCCAATAAATCACTGTTCCTTGTTTGGGTGAAAAAAACTTGGGTTTCTATACAATGTTGTGCAGTGTTTCCTGATTCTCCTTTGTCTCTCTCTGAATGACCAGGCTAAATAACCACACGTTATTGTGTAGCTGAGAAGAAACAGAAAAGAGGAAGAAGGGTCTTGAGTCTCTTTTTGGCTAGCATATCTAAATCTTTGTACCTGTGCTCAGCAAAATGTAAGCTAACAGTTCAGGGGGTGGCTGAAGCGGTGTGACAACGATGTGTAATCAGACCTTCATGTGTTAATTTCAGGGAGGAGCCTGATCCAATGACCACCCCATTGGACACACACAGGAAGCACACTGCAGCTCAAATGTTCTTGTTTCTCAAGCAGGCTTAGTGAACCAGTGAATTGCTTTTCTGGGATGTGCATGCTCAAAAGCTCTAACTTCTCTTTTAGCTCAAGAAGGTTTAAGGATCCAATAAATCACTGTTCCTTGTTTGGGTGAAAAAAACTTGGGTTTGTATACAATGTTGTGCAGTGTTTCCTGATTCTCCTTTGTCTCTCTCTGAATGACCAGGCTAAATAACCACACGTTATTGTGTAGCTGAGAAGAAACAGAAAAGAGGAAGAAGGGTCTTGAGTCTCTTTTTGGCTAGCATATCTAAATCTTTGTACCTGTGCTCAGCAAAATGTTAGCTTAACAGTTCAGGGGGTGACTGAAGCGGTGTGACAACCATGTGTAATCATACCTGCATGTGTTAATTTCAGGGAGGAGCCTGATCCAATGACCACCCCATTGGACACACACAGGGAGCACACTGCAGCTCAAGTTTTCTTTATTCTCAAGCAGGCTTATTGAACCAGTGAATTTCTTTTCTGGGTTGTGGATGCACAAAAGCTGGGGCTAATTTACAAACATTGATCAAAGATTTCGGACCCTCTGTCAAGCAAACCCTGCACAATGTTGTAGGTTGGCTGTTGGTTAGTCTGTTTATTTGACACAGTAACACTGAGTGCATGTCGGAGGGCCAGTGGCGCAATGAATATTGGTCTGACTACGGATCAGAAGATTCTAGGTTCGACTCCTGGCTGGCTCGCTTCGGTCCTTTACAAAGGATATTCTGCCTTCAATGTCCTTTGTCAAGTTTGGGTATGCGATTTTGCCAAGGATATGCGAAAGTGCCCCTTTGGTGAAATTTGGGAGTGCCTCTACAGTGATGAAGTCTCCATTTTGGATCTTGAACCCACTGAGATTCTCCAAGTAGAAGCTGTTGCATTTAAAAGAGAAATCCTTCGAGCCGGATTCGAACCAGCGACCTAAGGATGGCTGATAGAACACCTACAGTCCTCCGCTCTACCATCTGAGCTATCGAAGGACCATGGATAATTTCACCAAAGGGGCACTTTCGCATATCCTTGGGCTTCCAAACTTGACAAAGGACATTGAAGGCAGAATATCCTTTGTAAAGGACCGAAGCGAGCCAGCCAGGAGTCGAACCTAGAATCTTCTGATCCGTAGTCAGACGCGTTATCCATTGTGCCACTGGCCCTCCGACATGCACTCAGTGTTACTGTGTCAAATAAACAGACTAACCAACAGCCAATCTACAACATTGTGCAGGGTTTGCTTGACAGAGGGTCCGAAATCTTTGATCAATGTTTGTAAATTAGCCCCAGCTTTTGTGCATCCACAACCCAGAAAAGAAATTCACTGGTTCAATAAGCCTGCTTGAGAAAAAAGAAAACTTGAGCTGCAGTGTGCTCCCTGTGTGTGTCCAATGGGGTGGTCATTGGATCAGGCTCCTCCCTGAAATTAACACATGCAGGTATGATTACACATGGTTGTCACACCGCTTCAGTCACCCCCTGAACTGTTAAGCTAACATTTTGCTGAGCACAGGTACAAAGATTTAGATATGCTAGCCAAAAAGAGACTCAAGACCCTTCAGCCATCCTTAGGTCGCTGGTTCGAATCCGGCTCGAAGGATTTCTCTTTTAAATGCAACAGCTTCTACTTGGAGAATCTCAGTGGGTTCAAGATCCAAAATGGAGACTTCATCACTGTAGAGGCACTCCCAAGTTATTCTAAATAGCAGGTAAGTCATGGTTTGAGCCCATTTACATATAAAAATACCACAAGGGTTATAAATCCTGGTTGTTGCTAGTCCAGCAAATATAGACCAATAGCATCCTAAAAAATTCCCTGACCGGGAATCGAACCCGGGCCGCGGCGGTGAGAGCGCCGAATCCTAGCCACTAGACCACCAGGGAAACTGTCATCTAGCAACAGGAGTTGTGTGTACGTTTATCATTGTTAAGGAAGAGGCACACTGCATATTCCTTTCCTAGGTAGATGACACAATATGTTTTGAGAGGGGTGTAGACAGTAACATCTAGGGAAAGGAAGTGAATCCAGACTGCAAAGTTTGGAATTGTCCTAAAAAGTAGCACAGTGCTGCCCCGTGTGAGGCTCGAACTCACGACCTTCAGATTATGAGACTGACGCGCTGCCTAACTGCGCCAACGAGGCATGTCTGAGCCTGTGATGCATGCCACCGGATTTAGCATGCCTCCAGAAAAACTATTTTTTTGGCCAGAAATAATTACCCGGCTTCTATTTGGATATTTAATGTGTGTCGTCAGGATGGCCGAGCGGTCTAAGGCGCTGCGTTCAGGTCGCAGTCTCCACTGGAGGCGTGGGTTCGAATCCCACTTCTGACATTGCTTTGCTCATAGATTAGCCTGGTGTGAGTCTTATTTGAAACATAGAATGCAGGATGAAACATAGAATTATTTGCTGGTTTGGGTGCACAGGAATAAATCTGAAAGCTGAATTTGCGTATAATGTTCTTCTCTATTCCTTTTTGCTGTACCCCTTCATATGATGGCTCTTTAAGAATAGCTCCTTTCAATATAGAATAGCCCAGGATTAGCCTGTGCCAAAGGTTTCTCCATTGGACTTTGCAGCACACTGTAACTCATGTTTGTCTTGCAGCTCAAGTAGGTTTAACGATCCAATAAATCACTGTTCTTTATTTGGGTGAAAAAAACTTGGGTTTGTATACAATGTTGTGCAGTGTTTCCTGATTCTCCTTTGTCTCTCTCTGAATGACCAGGCTAAATAACCACACGTTATTGTGTAGCTGAGAAGAAACAGAAAAGAGGAAGAAGGGTCTTGAGTCTCTTTTTGGCTAGCATATCTAAATCTTTGTACCTGTGCTCAGCAAAATGTAAGCTTAACAGTTCAGGGGGTGGCTGAAGCGGTGTGACAACGATGTGTAATCAGACCTTCATGTGTTAATTTCAGGGAGGAGCCTGATCCAATGACCACCCCATTGGACACACACAGGAAGCACACTGCAGCTCAAATGTTCTTGTTTCTCAAGCAGGCTTAGTGAACCAGTGAATTGCTTTTCTGGGATGTGCATGCTCAAAAGCTCTAACTTCTCTTTTAGCTCAAGAAGGTTTAAGGATCCAATAAATCACTGTTCCTTGTTTGGGTGAAAAAAACTTGGGTTTGTATACAATGTTGTGCAGTGTTTCCTGATTCTCCTTTGTCTCTCTCTGAATGACCAGGCTAAATAACCACACGTTATTGTGTAGCTGAGAAGAAACAGAAAAGAGGAAGAAGGGTCTTGAGTCTCTTTTTGGCTAGCATATCTAAATCTTTGTACCTGTGCTCAGCAAAATGTAAGCTTAACAGTTCAGGGGGTGGCTGAAGCGGTGTGACAACGATGTGTAATCAGACCTTCATGTGTTAATTTCAGGGAGGAGCCTGATCCAATGACCACCCCATTGGACACACACAGGAAGCACACTGCAGCTCAAATGTTCTTGTTTCTCAAGCAGGCTTAGTGAACCAGTGAATTGCTTTTCTGGGATGTGCATGCTCAAAAGCTCTAACTTCTCTTTTAGCTCAAGAAGGTTTAAGGATCCAATAAATCACTGTTCCTTGTTTGGGTGAAAAAAACTTGGGTTTGTATACAATGTTGTGCAGTGTTTCCTGATTCTCCTTTGTCTCTCTCTGAATGACCAGGCTAAATAACCACACGTTATTGTGTAGCTGAGAAGAAACAGAAAAGAGGAAGAAGGGTCTTGAGTCTCTTTTTGGCTAGCATATCTAAATCTTTGTACCTGTGCTCAGCAAAATGTTAGCTTAACAGTTCAGGGGGTGACTGAAGCGGTGTGACAACCATGTGCAATCATACCTGCATGTGTTAATTTCAGGGAGGAGCCTGATCCAATGACCACCCCATTGGACACACACAGGGAGCACACTGCAGCTCAAGTTTTCTTTATTCTCAAGCAGGCTTAGTGAACCAGTGAATTTCTTTTCTGGGTTGTGGATGCACAAAAGCTGGGGCTAATTTACAAACATTGATCAAAGATTTCGGACCCTCTGTCAAGCAAACCCTGCACAATGTTGTAGATTGGCTGTTGGTTAGTCTGTTTATTTGACACAGTAACACTGAGTGCATGTCGGAGGGCCAGTGGCACAATGGATAACGCGTCTGACTACGGATCAGAAGATTCTAGGTTCGACTCCTGGCTGGCTCGCTTCGGTCCTTTACAAAGGATATTCTGCCTTCAATGTCCTTTGTCAAGTTTGGAAGCCCAAGGATATGCGAAATGGTGAAATTAACCATGGTCCTTCGGTTATTCTAAATAGCAGGTAAGTCATGGTTTGAGCCCATTTACATATAAAAATACCACAAGGGTTATAAATCCTGGTTGTTGCTAGTCCAGCAAATATAGACCAATAGCATCCTAAAAAATTCCCTGACCGGGAATCGAACCCGGGCCGCGGCGGTGAGAGCGCCGAATCCTAGCCACTAGACCACCAGGGAAACTGTCATCTAGCAACAGGAGTTGTGTGTACGTTTATCATTGTTAAGGAAGAGGCACACAGCATATTCCTTTCCTAGGTAGATGACACAATATGTTTTGAGAGGGGTGTAGACAGTAACATCTAGGGAAAGGAAGTGAATCCAGACTGCAAAGTTTGGAATTGTCCTAAAAAGTAGCACAGTGCTGCCCCGTGTGAGGCTCGAACTCACGACCTTCAGATTATGAGACTGACGCGCTGCCTAACTGCGCCAACGAGGCATGTCTGAGCCTGTGATGCATGCCACCGGATTTAGCATGCCTCCAGAAAAACTATTTTTTTGGCCAGAAATAATTACCCGGCTTCTATTTGGCTATTTAATGTGTGTCGTCAGGATGGCCGAGCGGTCTAAGGCGCTGCGTTCAGGTCGCAGTCTCCACTGGAGGCGTGGGTTCGAATCCCACTTCTGACATTGCTTTGCTCATAGATTAGCCTGGTGTGAGTCTTATTTGAAACATAGAATGCAGGATGAAACATAGAATTATTTGCTGGTTTGGGTGCACAGGAATAAATCTGAAAGCTGAATTTGCGTATAATGTTCTTCTCTAGTCCTTTTTGCTGTACCCCTTCATATGATGGCTCTTTAAGAATAGCTCCTTTCAATATAGAATAGCCCAGGATTAGCCTGTGCCAAAGGTTTCTCCATTGGACTTTGCAGCACACTGTAACTCATGTTTGTCTTGCAGCTCAAGTAGGTTTAACGATCCAATAAATCACTGTTCTTTATTTGGGTGAAAAAAACCTGGGTTTGTAAACAATGTTGTGCAGTGTTTCCTGATTCTCCTATGTCTCTCTGTCAATGACCAGGCAAAATAACCACACTTTAATGTGTAGCTGAAAAAAAAGGAAAGAGGAAGAAGGGTCTTGGGTCTCTTTTTGGCTAGCAGATCTAAATCTTTGTACCTGTGCTCAGCAAAATGTTAGCTTAACAGTTCACAGGGTGAATGAAGTGGTGTGACAACGATGTGTAATCAGACCTTCATGTGTTAATTTCAGGGAGGAGCCTGATCCAATGACCACCCCATTGGACACACACAGGGAGCACACTGCAGCTCAAGTTTTCTTGTTTCTCAAGCAGGCTTATTGAACCAGTGAATTGCTTTTATGGGTTGTGCATGCACAAAGCTCTAGCTTCTCTTTTAGCTCAAGAAGGTTTAAGGATCCAATAAATCACTGTTCCTTGTTTGGGTGAAAAAAACTTGGGTTTGTATACAATGTTGTGCAGTGTTTCCTGATTCTCCTTTGTCTCTCTCTGAATGACCAGGCTAAATAACCACACGTTATTGTGTAGCTGAGAAGAAACAGAAAAGAGGAAGAAGGGTCTTGAGTCTCTTTTTGGCTAGCATATCTAAATCTTTGTACCTGTGCTCAGCAAAATGTAAGCTTAACAGTTCAGGGGGTGGCTGAAGCAGTGTGACAACGATGTGTAATCAGACCTTCATGTGTTAATTTCAGGGAGGAGCCTGATCCAATGACCACCCCATTGGACACACACAGGAAGCACACTGCAGCTCAAATGTTCTTGTTTCTCAAGCAGGCTTAGTGAACCAGTGAATTGCTTTTCTGGGATGTGCATGCTCAAAAGCTCTAACTTCTCTTTTAGCTCAAGAAGGTTTAAGGATCCAATAAATCACTGTTCCTTGTTTGGGTGAAAAAAACTTGGGTTTCTATACAATGTTGTGCAGTGTTTCCTGATTCTCCTTTGTCTCTCTCTGAATGACCAGGCTAAATAACCACACGTTATTGTGTAGCTGAGAAGAAACAGAAAAGAGGAAGAAGGGTCTTGAGTCTCTTTTTGGCTAGCATATCTAAATCTTTGTACCTGTGCTCAGCAAAATGTAAGCTAACAGTTCAGGGGGTGGCTGAAGCGGTGTGACAACGATGTGTAATCAGACCTTCATGTGTTAATTTCAGGGAGGAGCCTGATCCAATGACCACCCCATTGGACACACACAGGAAGCACACTGCAGCTCAAATGTTCTTGTTTCTCAAGCAGGCTTAGTGAACCAGTGAATTGCTTTTCTGGGATGTGCATGCTCAAAAGCTCTAACTTCTCTTTTAGCTCAAGAAGGTTTAAGGATCCAATAAATCACTGTTCCTTGTTTGGGTGAAAAAAACTTGGGTTTGTATACAATGTTGTGCAGTGTTTCCTGATTCTCCTTTGTCTCTCTCTGAATGACCAGGCTAAATAACCACACGTTATTGTGTAGCTGAGAAGAAACAGAAAAGAGGAAGAAGGGTCTTGAGTCTCTTTTTGGCTAGCATATCTAAATCTTTGTACCTGTGCTCAGCAAAATGTTAGCTTAACAGTTCAGGGGGTGACTGAAGCGGTGTGACAACCATGTGTAATCATACCTGCATGTGTTAATTTCAGGGAGGAGCCTGATCCAATGACCACCCCATTGGACACACACAGGGAGCACACTGCAGCTCAAGTTTTCTTTATTCTCAAGCAGGCTTATTGAACCAGTGAATTTCTTTTCTGGGTTGTGGATGCACAAAAGCTGGGGCTAATTTACAAACATTGATCAAAGATTTCGGACCCTCTGTCAAGCAAACCCTGCACAATGTTGTAGGTTGGCTGTTGGTTAGTCTGTTTATTTGACACAGTAACACTGAGTGCATGTCGGAGGGCCAGTGGCGCAATGAATATTGGTCTGACTACGGATCAGAAGATTCTAGGTTCGACTCCTGGCTGGCTCGCTTCGGTCCTTTACAAAGGATATTCTGCCTTCAATGTCCTTTGTCAAGTTTGGGTATGCGATTTTGCCAAGGATATGCGAAAGTGCCCCTTTGGTGAAATTTGGGAGTGCCTCTACAGTGATGAAGTCTCCATTTTGGATCTTGAACCCACTGAGATTCTCCAAGTAGAAGCTGTTGCATTTAAAAGAGAAATCCTTCGAGCCGGATTCGAACCAGCGACCTAAGGATGGCTGATAGAACACCTACAGTCCTCCGCTTTACCATCTGAGCTATCGAAGGACCATGGATAATTTCACCAAAGGGGCACTTTCGCATATCCTTGGGCTTCCAAACTTGACAAAGGACATTGAAGGCAGAATATCCTTTGTAAAGGACCGAAGCGAGCCAGCCAGGAGTCGAACCTAGAATCTTCTGATCCGTAGTCAGACGCGTTATCCATTGTGCCACTGGCCCTCCGACATGCACTCAGTGTTACTGTGTCAAATAAACAGACTAACCAACAGCCAATCTACAACATTGTGCAGGGTTTGCTTGACAGAGGGTCCGAAATCTTTGATCAATGTTTGTAAATTAGCCCCAGCTTTTGTGCATCCACAACCCAGAAAAGAAATTCACTGGTTCAATAAGCCTGCTTGAGAAAAAAGAAAACTTGAGCTGCAGTGTGCTCCCTGTGTGTGTCCAATGGGGTGGTCATTGGATCAGGCTCCTCCCTGAAATTAACACATGCAGGTATGATTACACATGGTTGTCACACCGCTTCAGTCACCCCCTGAACTGTTAAGCTAACATTTTGCTGAGCACAGGTACAAAGATTTAGATATGCTAGCCAAAAAGAGACTCAAGACCCTTCAGCCATCCTTAGGTCGCTGGTTCGAATCCGGCTCGAAGGATTTCTCTTTTAAATGCAACAGCTTCTACTTGGAGAATCTCAGTGGGTTCAAGATCCAAAATGGAGACTTCATCACTGTAGAGGCACTCCCAAGTTATTCTAAATAGCAGGTAAGTCATGGTTTGAGCCCATTTACATATAAAAATACCACAAGGGTTATAAATCCTGGTTGTTGCTAGTCCAGCAAATATAGACCAATAGCATCCTAAAAAATTCCCTGACCGGGAATCGAACCCGGGCCGCGGCGGTGAGAGCGCCGAATCCTAGCCACTAGACCACCAGGGAAACTGTCATCTAGCAACAGGAGTTGTGTGTACGTTTATCATTGTTAAGGAAGAGGCACACTGCATATTCCTTTCCTAGGTAGATGACACAATATGTTTTGAGAGGGGTGTAGACAGTAACATCTAGGGAAAGGAAGTGAATCCAGACTGCAAAGTTTGGAATTGTCCTAAAAAGTAGCACAGTGCTGCCCCGTGTGAGGCTCGAACTCACGACCTTCAGATTATGAGACTGACGCGCTGCCTAACTGCGCCAACGAGGCATGTCTGAGCCTGTGATGCATGCCACCGGATTTAGCATGCCTCCAGAAAAACTATTTTTTTGGCCAGAAATAATTACCCGGCTTCTATTTGGATATTTAATGTGTGTCGTCAGGATGGCCGAGCGGTCTAAGGCGCTGCGTTCAGGTCGCAGTCTCCACTGGAGGCGTGGGTTCGAATCCCACTTCTGACATTGCTTTGCTCATAGATTAGCCTGGTGTGAGTCTTATTTGAAACATAGAATGCAGGATGAAACATAGAATTATTTGCTGGTTTGGGTGCACAGGAATAAATCTGAAAGCTGAATTTGCGTATAATGTTCTTCTCTATTCCTTTTTGCTGTACCCCTTCATATGATGGCTCTTTAAGAATAGCTCCTTTCAATATAGAATAGCCCAGGATTAGCCTGTGCCAAAGGTTTCTCCATTGGACTTTGCAGCACACTGTAACTCATGTTTGTCTTGCAGCTCAAGTAGGTTTAACGATCCAATAAATCACTGTTCTTTATTTGGGTGAAAAAAACTTGGGTTTGTATACAATGTTGTGCAGTGTTTCCTGATTCTCCTTTGTCTCTCTCTGAATGACCAGGCTAAATAACCACACGTTATTGTGTAGCTGAGAAGAAACAGAAAAGAGGAAGAAGGGTCTTGAGTCTCTTTTTGGCTAGCATATCTAAATCTTTGTACCTGTGCTCAGCAAAATGTAAGCTTAACAGTTCAGGGGGTGGCTGAAGCGGTGTGACAACGATGTGTAATCAGACCTTCATGTGTTAATTTCAGGGAGGAGCCTGATCCAATGACCACCCCATTGGACACACACAGGAAGCACACTGCAGCTCAAATGTTCTTGTTTCTCAAGCAGGCTTAGTGAACCAGTGAATTGCTTTTCTGGGATGTGCATGCTCAAAAGCTCTAACTTCTCTTTTAGCTCAAGAAGGTTTAAGGATCCAATAAATCACTGTTCCTTGTTTGGGTGAAAAAAACTTGGGTTTGTATACAATGTTGTGCAGTGTTTCCTGATTCTCCTTTGTCTCTCTCTGAATGACCAGGCTAAATAACCACACGTTATTGTGTAGCTGAGAAGAAACAGAAAAGAGGAAGAAGGGTCTTGAGTCTCTTTTTGGCTAGCATATCTAAATCTTTGTACCTGTGCTCAGCAAAATGTAAGCTTAACAGTTCAGGGGGTGGCTGAAGCGGTGTGACAACGATGTGTAATCAGACCTTCATGTGTTAATTTCAGGGAGGAGCCTGATCCAATGACCACCCCATTGGACACACACAGGAAGCACACTGCAGCTCAAATGTTCTTGTTTCTCAAGCAGGCTTAGTGAACCAGTGAATTGCTTTTCTGGGATGTGCATGCTCAAAAGCTCTAACTTCTCTTTTAGCTCAAGAAGGTTTAAGGATCAAATAAATCACTGTTCCTTGTTTGGGTGAAAAAAACTTGGGTTTGTATACAATGTTGTGCAGTGTTTCCTGATTCTCCTTTGTCTCTCTCTGAATGACCAGGCTAAATAACCACACGTTATTGTGTAGCTGAGAAGAAACAGAAAAGAGGAAGAAGGGTCTTGAGTCTCTTTTTGGCTAGCATATCTAAATCTTTGTACCTGTGCTCAGCAAAATGTTAGCTTAACAGTTCAGGGGGTGACTGAAGCGGTGTGACAACCATGTGCAATCATACCTGCATGTGTTAATTTCAGGGAGGAGCCTGATCCAATGACCACCCCATTGGACACACACAGGGAGCACACTGCAGCTCAAGTTTTCTTTATTCTCAAGCAGGCTTAGTGAACCAGTGAATTTCTTTTCTGGGTTGTGGATGCACAAAAGCTGGGGCTAATTTACAAACATTGATCAAAGATTTCGGACCCTCTGTCAAGCAAACCCTGCACAATGTTGTAGATTGGCTGTTGGTTAGTCTGTTTATTTGACACAGTAACACTGAGTGCATGTCGGAGGGCCAGTGGCACAATGGATAACGCGTCTGACTACGGATCAGAAGATTCTAGGTTCGACTCCTGGCTGGCTCGCTTCGGTCCTTTACAAAGGATATTCTGCCTTCAATGTCCTTTGTCAAGTTTGGAAGCCCAAGGATATGCGAAATGGTGAAATTAACCATGGTCCTTCGGTTATTCTAAATAGCAGGTAAGTCATGGTTTGAGCCCATTTACATATAAAAATACCACAAGGGTTATAAATCCTGGTTGTTGCTAGTCCAGCAAATATAGACCAATAGCATCCTAAAAAATTCCCTGACCGGGAATCGAACCCGGGCCGCGGCGGTGAGAGCGCCGAATCCTAGCCACTAGACCACCAGGGAAACTGTCATCTAGCAACAGGAGTTGTGTGTACGTTTATCATTGTTAAGGAAGAGGCACACAGCATATTCCTTTCCTAGGTAGATGACACAATATGTTTTGAGAGGGGTGTAGACAGTAACATCTAGGGAAAGGAAGTGAATCCAGACTGCAAAGTTTGGAATTGTCCTAAAAAGTAGCACAGTGCTGCCCCGTGTGAGGCTCGAACTCACGACCTTCAGATTATGAGACTGACGCGCTGCCTAACTGCGCCAACGAGGCATGTCTGAGCCTGTGATGCATGCCACCGGATTTAGCATGCCTCCAGAAAAACTATTTTTTTGGCCAGAAATAATTACCCGGCTTCTATTTGGCTATTTAATGTGTGTCGTCAGGATGGCCGAGCGGTCTAAGGCGCTGCGTTCAGGTCGCAGTCTCCACTGGAGGCGTGGGTTCGAATCCCACTTCTGACATTGCTTTGCTCATAGATTAGCCTGGTGTGAGTCTTATTTGAAACATAGAATGCAGGATGAAACATAGAATTATTTGCTGGTTTGGGTGCACAGGAATAAATCTGAAAGCTGAATTTGCGTATAATGTTCTTCTCTAGTCCTTTTTGCTGTACCCCTTCATATGATGGCTCTTTAAGAATAGCTCCTTTCAATATAGAATAGCCCAGGATTAGCCTGTGCCAAAGGTTTCTCCATTGGACTTTGCAGCACACTGTAACTCATGTTTGTCTTGCAGCTCAAGTAGGTTTAACGATCCAATAAATCACTGTTCTTTATTTGGGTGAAAAAAACCTGGGTTTGTAAACAATGTTGTGCAGTGTTTCCTGATTCTCCTATGTCTCTCTGTCAATGACCAGGCAAAATAACCACACTTTAATGTGTAGCTGAAAAAAAAGGAAAGAGGAAGAAGGGTCTTGGGTCTCTTTTTGGCTAGCAGATCTAAATCTTTGTACCTGTGCTCAGCAAAATGTTAGCTTAACAGTTCACAGGGTGAATGAAGTGGTGTGACAACGATGTGTAATCAGACCTTCATGTGTTAATTTCAGGGAGGAGCCTGATCCAATGACCACCCCATTGGACACACACAGGGAGCACACTGCAGCTCAAGTTTTCTTGTTTCTCAAGCAGGCTTATTGAACCAGTGAATTGCTTTTATGGGTTGTGCATGCACAAAGCTCTAGCTTCTCTTTTAGCTCAAGAAGGTTTAAGGATCCAATAAATCACTGTTCCTTGTTTGGGTGAAAAAAACTTGGGTTTGTATACAATGTTGTGCAGTGTTTCCTGATTCTCCTTTGTCTCTCTCTGAATGACCAGGCTAAATAACCACACGTTATTGTGTAGCTGAGAAGAAACAGAAAAGAGGAAGAAGGGTCTTGAGTCTCTTTTTGGCTAGCATATCTAAATCTTTGTACCTGTGCTCAGCAAAATGTAAGCTTAACAGTTCAGGGGGTGGCTGAAGCGGTGTGACAACGATGTGTAATCAGACCTTCATGTGTTAATTTCAGGGAGGAGCCTGATCCAATGACCACCCCATTGGACACACACAGGAAGCACACTGCAGCTCAAATGTTCTTGTTTCTCAAGCAGGCTTAGTGAACCAGTGAATTGCTTTTCTGGGATGTGCATGCTCAAAAGCTCTAACTTCTCTTTTAGCTCAAGAAGGTTTAAGGATCCAATAAATCACTGTTCCTTGTTTGGGTGAAAAAAACTTGGGTTTCTATACAATGTTGTGCAGTGTTTCCTGATTCTCCTTTGTCTCTCTCTGAATGACCAGGCTAAATAACCACACGTTATTGTGTAGCTGAGAAGAAACAGAAAAGAGGAAGAAGGGTCTTGAGTCTCTTTTTGGCTAGCATATCTAAATCTTTGTACCTGTGCTCAGCAAAATGTAAGCTAACAGTTCAGGGGGTGGCTGAAGCGGTGTGACAACGATGTGTAATCAGACCTTCATGTGTTAATTTCAGGGAGGAGCCTGATCCAATGACCACCCCATTGGACACACACAGGAAGCACACTGCAGCTCAAATTTTCTTGTTTCTCAAGCAGGCTTAGTGAACCAGTGAATTGCTTTTCTGGGATGTGCATGCTCAAAAGCTCTAACTTCTCTTTTAGCTCAAGAAGGTTTAAGGATCCAATAAATCACTGTTCCTTGTTTGGGTGAAAAAAACTTGGGTTTGTATACAATGTTGTGCAGTGTTTCCTGATTCTCCTTTGTCTCTCTCTGAATGACCAGGCTAAATAACCACACGTTATTGTGTAGCTGAGAAGAAACAGAAAAGAGGAAGAAGGGTCTTGAGTCTCTTTTTGGCTAGCATATCTAAATCTTTGTACCTGTGCTCAGCAAAATGTTAGCTTAACAGTTCAGGGGGTGACTGAAGCGGTGTGACAACCATGTGTAATCATACCTGCATGTGTTAATTTCAGGGAGGAGCCTGATCCAATGACCACCCCATTGGACACACACAGGGAGCACACTGCAGCTCAAGTTTTCTTTATTCTCAAGCAGGCTTATTGAACCAGTGAATTTCTTTTCTGGGTTGTGGATGCACAAAAGCTGGGGCTAATTTACAAACATTGATCAAAGATTTCGGACCCTCTGTCAAGCAAACCCTGCACAATGTTGTAGGTTGGCTGTTGGTTAGTCTGTTTATTTGACACAGTAACACTGAGTGCATGTCGGAGGGCCAGTGGCGCAATGAATATTGGTCTGACTACGGATCAGAAGATTCTAGGTTCGACTCCTGGCTGGCTCGCTTCGGTCCTTTACAAAGGATATTCTGCCTTCAATGTCCTTTGTCAAGTTTGGGTATGCGATTTTGCCAAGGATATGCGAAAGTGCCCCTTTGGTGAAATTTGGGAGTGCCTCTACAGTGATGAAGTCTCCATTTTGGATCTTGAACCCACTGAGATTCTCCAAGTAGAAGCTGTTGCATTTAAAAGAGAAATCCTTCGAGCCGGATTCGAACCAGCGACCTAAGGATGGCTGATAGAACACCTACAGTCCTCCGCTCTACCATCTGAGCTATCGAAGGACCATGGATAATTTCACCAAAGGGGCACTTTCGCATATCCTTGGGCTTCCAAACTTGACAAAGGACATTGAAGGCAGAATATCCTTTGTAAAGGACCGAAGCGAGCCAGCCAGGAGTCGAACCTAGAATCTTCTGATCCGTAGTCAGACGCGTTATCCATTGTGCCACTGGCCCTCCGACATGCACTCAGTGTTACTGTGTCAAATAAACAGACTAACCAACAGCCAATCTACAACATTGTGCAGGGTTTGCTTGACAGAGGGTCCGAAATCTTTGATCAATGTTTGTAAATTAGCCCCAGCTTTTGTGCATCCACAACCCAGAAAAGAAATTCACTGGTTCAATAAGCCTGCTTGAGAAAAAAGAAAACTTGAGCTGCAGTGTGCTCCCTGTGTGTGTCCAATGGGGTGGTCATTGGATCAGGCTCCTCCCTGAAATTAACACATGCAGGTATGATTACACATGGTTGTCACACCGCTTCAGTCACCCCCTGAACTGTTAAGCTAACATTTTGCTGAGCACAGGTACAAAGATTTAGATATGCTAGCCAAAAAGAGACTCAAGACCCTTCAGCCATCCTTAGGTCGCTGGTTCGAATCCGGCTCGAAGGATTTCTCTTTTAAATGCAACAGCTTCTACTTGGAGAATCTCAGTGGGTTCAAGATCCAAAATGGAGACTTCATCACTGTAGAGGCACTCCCAAGTTATTCTAAATAGCAGGTAAGTCATGGTTTGAGCCCATTTACATATAAAAATACCACAAGGGTTATAAATCCTGGTTGTTGCTAGTCCAGCAAATATAGACCAATAGCATCCTAAAAAATTCCCTGACCGGGAATCGAACCCGGGCCGCGGCGGTGAGAGCGCCGAATCCTAGCCACTAGACCACCAGGGAAACTGTCATCTAGCAACAGGAGTTGTGTGTACGTTTATCATTGTTAAGGAAGAGGCACACAGCATATTCCTTTCCTAGGTAGATGACACAATATGTTTTGAGAGGGGTGTAGACAGTAACATCTAGGGAAAGGAAGTGAATCCAGACTGCAAAGTTTGGAATTGTCCTAAAAAGTAGCACAGTGCTGCCCCGTGTGAGGCTCGAACTCACGACCTTCAGATTATGAGACTGACGCGCTGCCTAACTGCGCCAACGAGGCATGTCTGAGCCTGTGATGCATGCCACCGGATTTAGCATGCCTCCAGAAAAACTATTTTTTTGGCCAGAAATAATTACCTAATTCTATTTGGCTATTTAATGTGTGTCGTCAGGATGGCCGAGTGGTCTAAGGCGCTGCGTTCAAGCTGGGGAACAATCGTCCATTAAAGGTGGGGAAGAAGGGGGAAGAAGGGGGGAGAAAGAAAAAGGGAAGGGGAAGAAGAGAAAGGAAAACGAGAAAAAAGAAAGAGTGAAAATGAAAGTTATGACAAGGTTCTTTTCTGGTGTTTGACTGTTGATGCATTTGCAAGCTTTGTAAGTCATGAAATGCACACATCTGAATTGCGTTGTTTTCTATTGCAGGCACTCACCAGGTGGCGGTTCGAATCCAGCTAAAGACAAACTTTTCATTTTTTTACTTTAATCTTAATAACAAAGAAATTGTCGAAAGCATTTTGTTCCAAATAAACAATTGTACTTCTTTCTTAGTGCTTTCATTAAAAATGTACGATACATTTGCTCTGTGTTATTATTAATGCTATTTTATTACAAATGTTATTATCATTTTATGTTATTATCGGTAAGAATAAAGAGCACTTCTTTTTTTCTGCAAATAACAAAGCTGCAAACCATAGAAATTATGTGAAAACTGCTCATGTTGCAAGAACGACAAAATTCAGAAATAGTCTCTTAAATGTTTTTATTTCAATAATAGCTATGTAAACAGAAAAGTGATAAATATTCAATTAAAATGTTCAGTATGTCAAATAATTTTTTAATTACATGTTCAAAAGTTATGTATAAATAGAGATCTATAGAATATAAAACAACAAACAATAAATACAAATCAAACAAATACTTTTTAAATAATGTTTTAAAACAATTAAGTGTTAAGAGAAAATCAGCATAACAATTAACAAAGCAAACTATGTAAACAATACTTAAACATAACATATAGACAATCAATTTTAAATAAGTATTCATAAAAATTATAAATTAAATTAAAATAAACTCAATAAACTCTTAAATAAACAATAAATACAAAGTTAAATTATAAATAAATTAAAATAAATAAAAAAGAAAAAGAAGCCAAATAACAACCAAGTAGTGGAATAATTGTTAAAGGACACTATAAACATGAACACAGTATAGTGTAGTGTTTTATTTTGACTTGGTCCTCCTCATTTCCTCCAACCATTCCTCTTTTGAAAGAGTCTCAGTTTTTGGGCAGTACACCCTGCCCCTATACTGGCTATGACCAGTTTCTGTGGTTTTAAATTGGCCACACTTCTTGCATGTGTTAGCCTCCACAGTTCTTCTGTATGGTCTCTTTGCTACGGGACCTGGATTGGCAGCAGGTGCAGCAGGCTGTGAGGCGTTGACCTGGACAACTGTTGGTGGTAACTGCATCATTGGCATACCCTGCACCGTCAACATGCCCTGGACCATCGGCACATACTGGAACATGGGACAACTCTGGAAACCTGGTCCTGCTGGCACAAGTACATTCGGCACAATCTGCAGTGATGCTCCAGATTGTGTTACCAGCGGTTGGCTTTGAACTGCAGTTTTGGGTCTGAGAGGTGGATGCCTAACGGATGTCTGCCTCTGCTTTGCTTGGCCTGCTGTGCTCTCAGGTAGCTTGTACTGGTGCTGCTCAGCTGGCTGATGTGGCTCCGTCCGTAGCTGTTTAGCAGCCACAAGGGGTTCCTGAGCTTCTGGAAGGGGCTGAGGCAACTCAATGCCCTGAAGTAGAACAGACAGTTCCTGCTGTTTCTGTCTGTTGTTGTGCCACTGAATCAGGGTGTTTTGGTTTACCTCCACCAGCTGCATCGATGTTCCTTCCATTACCAAGCTGTTTCCAAGCACAAGCTGCCTTATCCTCCGGTAGTCTTGGAGAATAAGAGACCATCTTGACAGGCTTCCCTTTCCTTTTTTCTTGGGGCTAGGGTAAATTGTGCAAAGCCTGATAAATATGGTCTCCACCAGACGACAGCAGTCAGGCCACTGAGCAGGTACGCTGCCAGCACCCAGCAAACACCTGGTCGTGCTCTCTACTCCAGGTGTGTGGGAAGGCCTCTTTGGGGTCCTGAAGCGCCCGCTCAGCAGTCGCTCCTGGTGACGAGCTGAATACACCACCCTCTGCTTGTCTCTGTCATCCAGCTTCTGCCAAAGTCCAATTATGGTGTCTGCTTCCTGGTTGCTTAGGCAGAGGGCCGTGTGTCCCCGGAGCCCCACCAGATATTCTGCAAGCCTGTCCACATGTTGGAAACCAGGCACATTTTGGTAGTCAACAGCCTATTGAAAAAACAAAAACAATAATTGTTAGATTAAATTTGCGGAAACTTTGGCTTCACAGCACAGATGTTGGCCAACGACAGAATATCATAGAATTTTTATTTATTAAAATTACATATGTGGAACATACCATCTCTTCATCACCTTCCTCCCCAGCATCTTCAAACTCCAATTGGACAGACATATCAGAAGTCTCACAGGAAACAGGCAGCACTTCAGATCCAGAGGGTCCAGGTGATGTAGGCTGTGTGGGAACATTGGTGTCAGGCACCAAAGATGTTGTTGAGGCGCCCAGGATGGAGGTGACACTGCTCGTGACCGGGGTGAAAGAACCCGGTGTCAATGTGGAGAGGTGTGGTGATGCATCAACATCCAGATCTCTTATTGTGTGATCCTCGTTTATGTCACAGAAGCCCTCATCTTCCTCCCGCTCTTCCACATTGAGATCATTAATGAGCTCTGCTGTCTGCTCAGAGTCTGGGTTCATTTCTTGCAGTGCCTGACCAGTCTGACTGAACAAATACTGCAATCCAATGAGCTCACCTGGAATACAAACAATAAATAAACAGAAAACCAATACAAATGTGTTTTAAACGGAACATTTAATGCATGATATTTTACACAATTGCATGTTAATGCCCTTGACAAATGCTTTTACCGGTGTAACGTGCTGGTGGACAAAACTTGGGGACCACTTTCCTGCCAAACAGCTTTTCATAATTGCAGTTTACACAGTGAATGAGTTCTCCTGTGTAGCTGCGCAAAGCTGATGGTTCTGATGACAAAGAAGCAGCCTCCCTGTCCTGGTTCCACCTATTAAGCCCCTCCAACAGATAAATCTGAAAGTTCAGACTGTTGGCGCTGGTCCCTGTAAATAGACACAACAGTGTTTTGTCTAAACAAACATGATAAATGCTCAGTTCTAAATATGCATTCTTTGAGTGGCAGATAAATACCTGGGATAAAACGGTTCAGATGTAAATGAAAGGATTCCAGGGAAGTGGAGCCTCTGGCACATCTGTATGTCCTCAGAAGCACGCCTCCCTTGGTTAAGGTGCCAGTCTCTGTATAGAGTACCACACCAGGGGGATCTTGGATGCATTTCACATGCTTCTTCTGGACACTCCAGATTTTCTCCATCCTTTCTCTGTCTAGGAGAGGAACACCAAGGGAGTCGTTGCCTTTGCTGCTTAGGAGCTCCGTAAACAGCCTTTCAAGGAGGAGGATGGTAGGCTCCTCTCCGCGGGTCCTCCTCCGACAATGGAGCGCCATCTCTTCCCTGGTAAGGTGTTTGCTGACTTCCGCATCTGTCAGGGCGGGCCAACCCTGGGACATCATCAGCTCTCTCTTGGCTTTGCGGAGCAGTGAGACATCAGCCGCATCCCATTCAAAGATGCACGCTGATAGCCGTGACATAAAGACAGGGTAAAGCTGATGGGCGTCGGTCGTACATCCCAAGGCGATCCTGCGCATGAAATGCCAGATGTCCAGCCGTATCAGGAGATCCGGCCATCCACTGAATCTAGCTTTCAGCTTGGTCTCCCCCACCTCAGTGCAGCACCCACAGTCGACGTACAAGACAGCAGGCGGATCTACACCTGCCTGCTGGAACCGTTTCACAAGGCCGTCTACCATCTTGTCCAGCCCTGCTCCTTCCTGTGCTGTCAACACACTGATAAGCACCTGACCAAACTCGTTGCCAACAGAGGTGAGCCAAAGTCCTGTTCCTCTAGCCGTCCCAGCGAGCTTTTTGGTGATCTACAATAGACATAATTGGGAGAGTGCATTAGATGCAATAAAACATCATACAATGTAGAATTCAAATAGAATAACATGCTGGCATATAACAGACAACAGCAAACGTAAACACAAATCCACCACTAACCTTTTTCGTTGAATCCATTTTTAAAACTGTCCCGTAAGTGGATGTTATCCTTGCCTGGATTTCCTCCAGCCTTGTCAGGATGTCTTGGCTGTAAACGGTGAGGAGCCACTTCCAGCTTGGAACCACTGTATGCTTCGGGGGCTCCTGGAATTTAATTGGCAACACCCCAGGACGGTTGACAAAGTCCATACACTGTGTGGAGTACCGTGCCACACGCTGAAGCCACTCCTCGCTGTGGTTCTCATTCAGCTGTTTGACCACCCTTGTGGGACTATTGCCAATGCCGCGCTCACGCAGAAGTCTAATGACTCTTAGATCACAGGCATACCTTGTGAAAAGCGCACACAAAATAATGTAAAATACATATATCATTTGCAAAATGTTTGCAATGATGGGATGACAACTGTATGTGGAAGAAAAGTGTACTTACTTCTGCGTGAGGATAACCCGAAACTCAGTGCGATGGCCCAGATCCAGCTGTCGCAGGACAGTCTGACTCCAGGACACGTGAGAAGCTTTGCACTTGGTACAGATCAGTGTTTCTGTGACCATGTTGTACATCCTGTCGATGTCCAGAACCTGCCGTGTCCTCTTGTGCAGACCACCTCCTGTAAGCTGATGCTGTCCACAGGCCGCATTGGGACAGAGCACCTTGACCCCCCACAGCTTATATGGCATCCATAGCAAAAGAGCATGTGAAAAAAATCTGTCTGGAGCTGGAGCCTGATTGTAGGTAAGTGCTGGCTGTGGAGGGTAATACCAGAGCTGAAGGTTGTCACGGAGCTCTGGCTTTCCTTTGGAGCCAATTCTAAAAAGCCTGCTTGCAATCCACCTGTGATCCTCTGTTGGTAAGGTCTCAGACCACAACCGAGGAAGCAAAACTGAAGCAGGAGCTTGCAGTGAATCCCCAGATGGAGCAGCCTATTAAGGAGAAGAAATAAAACGTTTTGTTCAGCAAGTCAATTGTGTAATAGCCCTGAGTAACATATTAAACATCGACATCCGCGAATATATATTTTTGTAGTTTTACAAACATTTATATTTTTTTAAATATTGAAATATTTTAAATGATAAAATATAAGATAACTTACCGAGACAATACTACATGACTGTGCAGGACTGGTCACACCCTCAGTGATTTTTCGGACAGATGCTGGAACTCCAGGGACTTGTGTCTATAAAATCATGCAGTGAATAATACCACATTAAGCACAACTGTCCTATAATCATTAGAAGGAACAAAACACCATTGGTCGGAGGTGTGTGACCAAAGATGCTTTAGAATATTACATTCAACCAAAGTAGCAATTGTATGATAATAAAAATAAAATGAGTAATATTGAGAGATTTCAAAATCACTGTTGAAATTGTTGAGGAAAATAAAGTTAATAAACTGTTAATAAAGTGAGGAAAATGTGTTGTTTTTTTATCAATTCAGCGTGTAAAGTATATGAAATTTATTTAATGGAAGCATTATGTAGTACTGATCTTATTTCATTACAAGGTGGCCTCCTGGAGTAAAATATGTTCTCTACAAAGTGATGGTGAGTGTAAAGTGTTTTAATAGAATGCATTGTGGATTATGCCAATACTTACAGAGACATCGGTGCTTAGTAAAGGGGCACTGGACACTGCTCCACTTGATGGGTCATTAACCTGAGGTCTTCTAGGCACAGTTACATTTGGCTTTGCTGCAGCTAAGTGAGACCCGCTAAACCTTGGTTTGGTAAACTCAAAGAGTAATTTTTTGAAAAGTGAGAAAAATATAAAGTCAATTTTTTCATATGGGTTATCATTTCCCTGACAGCGGAACCAAACCAATGAGACGATCAGAACTTTCCCAACAAGGTGTTAGAACAGACACAAAGGTGTGAAAACACCTCACCCAAAAGCTGGGCTTACCTGAGACAGCCAAACTCACCAATGAGCTGACAAGCTGCCCCCTGCCCCCACAGGGTGGTACAGTTGACACGCATGTGTGAAATCCTTTACTATCCTTTGTAATTGGCAACAAAATTCTTTGACACTTTAAGACATACTGTGTACTAAAATTATAAAAATATATAAAATTATATATTGAATAGAGTATATAGGAAATAGTTATACCATTGACAAACTCGGTGCTATCCTTGATGTCGATGGATGGGGCTGGGCCTGAGGCTGGGGTTCACTCCGCTTCTGTACTGCTGGTGCTGTGGAAGCAGGCTGGTCCACGACCCGGGTGGTAGGTGCAGAAGAGGCAGTGGGCTGAATACAACAATAACAGAAATACAGTTCGAAAATTTTGGAAGAAGAACATTTTAGAAGGGGAAAATACCAGCAAAACATTAACAATAAAGTTACCTTCTGAGTGTGAAAACCACACAAGCACTTCTGAACAGTTCCATGCAAGGTCAGCTGACCACGAGACTGCATTGGACATTTTTCAATCTGGAACACAAATGTACACAATACATGCATTATTAACAAAACGCCAATAGTTACCCGGAGACTCCATTGAAATGAGGAAAATGAAAATATTTAATATTTTGTTACAAACCTACTATTCAATAAACATCCCTCAACCACCCTCTCTTTAACAATACAGACGCCGTCAAGAATTATATTGTTACTACATTAACATTATACATTATTTAACAAAAAAATCAAATCTAAATGAATGTGTGTAGCAGTGTCTTGTGTGCATGTTTGAATAACCTTTTTTCCATAATTAACAGGCTCATGTGGTGATCAATTAGGTACATACAGTACACTACTTTTAATAGTCAACCATGCCAAGTAAATAAACAATGTGCCATCGTGCAAAAATGAAATAAACAAACTTTTACCCTTTGAAAAATCTCGTGCCACTTCTTCTGCCTGGGTGCTGGTCTGTTGCCTTCATCTGATGGCCAAACTCCAGTGTTGGCAAACTTTCTCAGACGAGAAACCCATTCAGCATCAGACATGGCTTTGTGTGACCTTTTTGTCGACATTTTTCAGTCCTAAACTGTTTTGCAAAACGCACAGTAATTAAAAATGATTAAAAAATACACTGGTCTTGCACAAATTGTTATAATATATTTCTTACCGTTAATACTGCTGTCACAAATGTTCCTTTTGTTTGAATAAACCGGTGAGGTCCGTGGCAGTGATGTTCTTCGACGGTCTTAAACGTTCTACTGTACCTTCTTGACCTCTGACACTCACCTGACCTCTTTCATAGCTTTCGTCAAAACTCGTGAACCTTCGGATGACTTCGGCAATCTCAACCGCTTACGCCACCCACTGGCGACCAGCGTAAGCGTGTCCTCAACATTCTGGTACTCTGATTGGTGAAATGTTGAAAATGTTGAAGCTGCCGCTCTGTGATTGGATGCAAATGTTGAAGCGCTCAAACGTGATTGGTTGCAAATGTTGAAGCGACCCAACGCGATTGGCTGTACGTTCAACATTCTTCAACATTTGCCCGGACGATCCTTCGGCAGCTGGCGTTCAGGTCGCAGTCTCCACTGGAGGCGTGGGTTCGAATCCCACTTCTGACATTGCTTTGCTCATAGATTAGCCTGGTGTGAGTCTTATTTGAAACATAGAATGCAGGATGAAACATAGAATTATTTGCTGGTTTGGGTGCACAGGAATAAATCTGAAAGCTGAATTTGCGTATAATGTTCTTCTCTAGTCCTTTTTGCTGTACCCCTTCATATGATGGCTCTTTAAGAATAGCTCCTTTCAATATAGAATAGCCCAGGATTAGCCTGTGCCAAAGGTTTCTCCATTGGACTTTGCAGCACACTGTAACTCATGTTTGTCTTGCAGCTCAAGTAGGTTTAACGATCCAATAAATCACTGTTCTTTATTTGGGTGAAAAAAACTTGGGTTTGTATACAATGTTGTGCAGTGTTTCCTGATTCTCCTTTGTCTCTCTCTGAATGACCAGGCTAAATAACCACACGTTATTGTGTAGCTGAGAAGAAACAGAAAAGAGGAAGAAGGGTCTTGAGTCTCTTTTTGGCTAGCATATCTAAATCTTTGTACCTGTGCTCAGCAAAATGTAAGCTTAACAGTTCAGGGGGTGGCTGAAGCGGTGTGACAACGATGTGTAATCAGACCTTCATGTGTTAATTTCAGGGAGGAGCCTGATCCAATGACCACCCCATTGGACACACACAGGAAGCACACTGCAGCTCAAATGTTCTTGTTTCTCAAGCAGGCTTAGTGAACCAGTGAATTGCTTTTCTGGGATGTGCATGCTCAAAAGCTCTAACTTCTCTTTTAGCTCAAGAAGGTTTAAGGATCCAATAAATCACTGTTCCTTGTTTGGGTGAAAAAAACTTGGGTTTGTATACAATGTTGTGCAGTGTTTCCTGATTCTCCTTTGTCTCTCTCTGAATGACCAGGCTAAATAACCACACGTTATTGTGTAGCTGAGAAGAAACAGAAAAGAGGAAGAAGGGTCTTGAGTCTCTTTTTGGCTAGCATATCTAAATCTTTGTACCTGTGCTCAGCAAAATGTAAGCTTAACAGTTCAGGGGGTGGCTGAAGCGGTGTGACAACGATGTGTAATCAGACCTTCATGTGTTAATTTCAGGGAGGAGCCTGATCCAATGACCACCCCATTGGACACACACAGGAAGCACACTGCAGCTCAAATGTTCTTGTTTCTCAAGCAGGCTTAGTGAACCAGTGAATTGCTTTTCTGGGATGTGCATGCTCAAAAGCTCTAACTTCTCTTTTAGCTCAAGAAGGTTTAAGGATCCAATAAATCACTGTTCCTTGTTTGGGTGAAAAAAACTTGGGTTTGTATACAATGTTGTGCAGTGTTTCCTGATTCTCCTTTGTCTCTCTCTGAATGACCAGGCTAAATAACCACACGTTATTGTGTAGCTGAGAAGAAACAGAAAAGAGGAAGAAGGGTCTTGAGTCTCTTTTTGGCTAGCATATCTAAATCTTTGTACCTGTGCTCAGCAAAATGTAAGCTTAACAGTTCAGGGGGTGGCTGAAGCGGTGTGACAACGATGTGTAATCAGACCTTCATGTGTTAATTTCAGGGAGGAGCCTGATCCAATGACCACCCCATTGGACACACACAGGAAGCACACTGCAGCTCAAATGTTCTTGTTTCTCAAGCAGGCTTAGTGAACCAGTGAATTGCTTTTCTGGGATGTGCATGCTCAAAAGCTCTAACTTCTCTTTTAGCTCAAGAAGGTTTAAGGATCCAATAAATCACTGTTCCTTGTTTGGGTGAAAAAAACTTGGGTTTGTATACAATGTTGTGCAGTGTTTCCTGATTCTCCTTTGTCTCTCTCTGAATGACCAGGCTAAATAACCACACGTTATTGTGTAGCTGAGAAGAAACAGAAAAGAGGAAGAAGGGTCTTGAGTCTCTTTTTGGCTAGCATATCTAAATCTTTGTACCTGTGCTCAGCAAAATGTTAGCTTAACAGTTCAGGGGGTGACTGAAGCGGTGTGACAACCATGTGCAATCATACCTGCATGTGTTAATTTCAGGGAGGAGCCTGATCCAATGACCACCCCATTGGACACACACAGGGAGCACACTGCAGCTCAAGTTTTCTTTATTCTCAAGCAGGCTTAGTGAACCAGTGAATTTCTTTTCTGGGTTGTGGATGCACAAAAGCTGGGGCTAATTTACAAACATTGATCAAAGATTTCGGACCCTCTGTCAAGCAAACCCTGCACAATGTTGTAGATTGGCTGTTGGTTAGTCTGTTTATTTGACACAGTAACACTGAGTGCATGTCGGAGGGCCAGTGGCACAATGGATAACGCGTCTGACTACGGATCAGAAGACTCCTGGCTGGCTCGCTTCGGTCCTTTACAAAGGATATTCTGCCTTCAATGTCCTTTGTCAAGTTTGGAAGCCCAAGGATATGCGAAAGTGCCCCTTTGGTGAAATTATCCATGGTCCTTCGATAGCTCAGATGGTAGAGCGGAGGACTGTAGGTGTTCTATCAGCCATCCTTAGGTCGCTGGTTCGAATCTGGCTCGAAGGATTTCTCTTTTAAATGCAACAGCTTCTACTTGGAGAATCTCAGTGGGTTCAAGATCCAAAATGGAGACTTCATCACTGTAGAGGCACTCCCAAGTTATTCTAAATAGCAGGTAAGTCATGGTTTGAGCCCATTTACATATAAAAATACCACAAGGGTTATAAATCCTGGTTGTTGCTAGTCCAGCAAATATAGACCAATAGCATCCTAAAAAATTCCCTGACCGGGAATCGAACCCGGGCCGCGGCGGTGAGAGCGCCGAATCCTAGCCACTAGACCACCAGGGAAACTGTCATCTAGCAACAGGAGTTGTGTGTACGTTTATCATTGTTAAGGAAGAGGCACACAGCATATTCCTTTCCTAGGTAGATGACACAATATGTTTTGAGAGGGGTGTAGACAGTAACATCTAGGGAAAGGAAGTGAATCCAGACTGCAAAGTTTGGAATTGTCCTAAAAAGTAGCACAGTGCTGCCCCGTGTGAGGCTCGAACTCACGACCTTCAGATTATGAGACTGACGCGCTGCCTAACTGCGCCAACGAGGCATGTCTGAGCCTGTGATGCATGCCACCGGATTTAGCATGCCTCCAGAAAAACTATTTTTTTGGCCAGAAATAATTACCCGGCTTCTATTTGGCTATTTAATGTGTTCGCATCCCACTTCTGACATTGCTTTGCTCATAGATTAGCCTGGTGTGAGTCTTATTTGAAACATAGAATGCAGGATGAAACATAGAATTATTTGCTGGTTTGGGTGCACAGGAATAAATCTGAAAGCTGAATTTGCGTATTATGTTCTTCTCTAGTCCTTTTTGCTGTACCCCTTCATATGATGGCTCTTTAAGAATAGCTCCTTTCAATATAGAATAGCCCAGGATTAGCCTGTGCCAAAGGTTTCTCCATTGGACTTTGCAGCACACTGTAACTCATGTTTGTCTTGCAGCTCAAGTAGGTTTAACGATCCAATAAATCACTGTTCTTTATTTGGGTGAAAAAAACCTGGGTTTGTAAACAATGTTGTGCAGTGTTTCCTGATTCTCCTATGTCTCTCTGTCAATGACCAGGCAAAATAACCACACTTTAATGTGTAGCTGAAAAAAAAGGAAAGAGGAAGAAGGGTCTTGGGTCTCTTTTTGGCTAGCAGATCTAAATCTTTGTACCTGTGCTCAGCAAAATGTTAGCTTAACAGTTCACAGGGTGAATGAAGTGGTGTGACAACGATGTGTAATCAGACCTTCATGTGTTAATTTCAGGGAGGAGCCTGATCCAATGACCACCCCATTGGACACACACAGGGAGCACACTGCAGCTCAAGTTTTCTTGTTTCTCAAGCAGGCTTATTGAACCAGTGAATTGCTTTTATGGGTTGTGCATGCACAAAAGCTCTAGCTTCTCTTTTAGCTCAAGAAGGTTTAAGGATCCAATAAATCACTGTTCCTTGTTTGGGTGAAAAAAACTTGGGTTTGTATACAATGTTGTGCAGTGTTTCCTGATTCTCCTTTGTCTCTCTCTGAATGACCAGGCTAAATAACCACACGTTATTGTGTAGCTGAGAAGAAACAGAAAAGAGGAAGAAGGGTCTTGAGTCTCTTTTTGGCTAGCATATCTAAATCTTTGTACCTGTGCTCAGCAAAATGTAAGCTTAACAGTTCAGGGGGTGGCTGAAGCGGTGTGACAACGATGTGTAATCAGACCTTCATGTGTTAATTTCAGGGAGGAGCCTGATCCAATGACCACCCCATTGGACACACACAGGAAGCACACTGCAGCTCAAATGTTCTTGTTTCTCAAGCAGGCTTAGTGAACCAGTGAATTGCTTTTCTGGGATGTGCATGCTCAAAAGCTCTAACTTCTCTTTTAGCTCAAGAAGGTTTAAGGATCCAATAAATCACTGTTCCTTGTTTGGGTGAAAAAAACTTGGGTTTGTATACAATGTTGTGCAGTGTTTCCTGATTCTCCTTTGTCTCTCTCTGAATGACCAGGCTAAATAACCACACGTTATTGTGTAGCTGAGAAGAAACAGAAAAGAGGAAGAAGGGTCTTGAGTCTCTTTTTGGCTAGCATATCTAAATCTTTGTACCTGTGCTCAGCAAAATGTTAGCTTAACAGTTCAGGGGGTGACTGAAGCGGTGTGACAACCATGTGCAATCATACCTGCATGTGTTAATTTCAGGGAGGAGCCTGATCCAATGACCACCCCATTGGACACACACAGGGAGCACACTGCAGCTCAAGTTTTCTTTATTCTCAAGCAGGCTTAGTGAACCAGTGAATTTCTTTTCTGGGTTGTGGATGCACAAAAGCTGGGGCTAATTTACAAACATTGATCAAAGATTTCGGACCCTCTGTCAAGCAAACCCTGCACAATGTTGTAGATTGGCTGTTGGTTAGTCTGTTTATTTGACACAGTAACACTGAGTGCATGTCGGAGGGCCAGTGGCACAATGGATAACGCGTCTGACTACGGATCAGAAGATTCTAGGTTCGACTCCTGGCTGGCTCGCTTCGGTCCTTTACAAAGGATATTCTGCCTTCAATGTCCTTTGTCAAGTTTGGAAGCCCAAGGATATGCGAAAGTGCCCCTTTGGTGAAATTAACCATGGTCCTTCGATAGCTCAGATGGTAGAGCGGAGGACTGTAGGTGTTCTATCAGCCATCCAGCCATGGTTCGAATCCGTCTCGAAGGATTTCTCTTTTAAATGCAACAGCTTCTACTTGGAGAATCTCAGTGGGTTCAAGATCCAAAATGGAGACTTCATCACTGTAGAGGCACTCCCAAGTTATTCTAAATAGCAGGTAAGTCATGGTTTGAGCCCATTTACATATAAAAATACCACAAGGGTTATAAATCCTGGTTGTTGCTAGTCCAGCAAATATAGACCAATAGCATCCTAAAAAATTCCCTGACCGGGAATCGAACCCGGGCCGCGGCGGTGAGAGCGCCGAATCCTAGCCACTAGACCACCAGGGAAACTGTCATCTAACAACAGGAGTTGTGTGTACGTTTATCATTGTTAAGGAAGAGGCACACAGCATATTCCTTTCCTAGGTAGATGACACAATATGTTTTGAGAGGGGTGTAGACAGTAACATCTAGGGAAAGGAAGTGAATCCAGACTGCAAAGTTTGGAATTGTCCTAAAAAGTAGCACAGTGCTGCCCCGTGTGAGGCTCGAACTCACGACCTTCAGATTATGAGACTGACGCGCTGCCTAACTGCGCCAACGAGGCATGTCTGAGCCTGTGATGCATGCCACCGGATTTAGCATGCCTCCAGAAAAACTATTTTTTTGGCCAGAAATAATTACCCGGCTTCTATTTGGCTATTTAATGTGTGTCGTCAGGATGGCCGAGCGGTCTAAGGCGCTGCGTTCAGGTCGCAGTCTCCACTGGAGGCGTGGGTTCGAATCCCACTTCTGACATTGCTTTGCTCATAGATTAGCCTGGTGTGAGTCTTATTTGAAACATAGAATGCAGGATGAAACATAGAATTATTTGCTGGTTTGGGTGCACAGGAATAAATCTGAAAGCTGAATTTGCGTATAATGTTCTTCTCTAGTCCTTTTTGCTGTACCCCTTCATATGATGGCTCTTTAAGAATAGCTCCTTTCAATATAGAATAGCCCAGGATTAGCCTGTGCCAAAGGTTTCTCCATTGGACTTTGCAGCACACTGTAACTCATGTTTGTCTTGCAGCTCAAGTAGGTTTAACGATCCAATAAATCACTGTTCTTTATTTGGGTGAAAAAAACCTGGGTTTGTAAACAATGTTGTGCAGTGTTTCCTGATTCTCCTATGTCTCTCTGTCAATGACCAGGCAAAATAACCACACTTTAATGTGTAGCTGAAAAAAAAGGAAAGAGGAAGAAGGGTCTTGGGTCTCTTTTTGGCTAGCAGATCTAAATCTTTGTACCTGTGCTCAGCAAAATGTTAGCTTAACAGTTCACAGGGTGAATGAAGTGGTGTGACAACGATGTGTAATCAGACCTTCATGTGTTAATTTCAGGGAGGAGCCTGATCCAATGACCACCCCATTGGACACACACAGGGAGCACACTGCAGCTCAAGTTTTCTTGTTTCTCAAGCAGGCTTATTGAACCAGTGAATTGCTTTTATGGGTTGTGCATGCACAAAAGCTCTAGCTTCTCTTTTAGCTCAAGAAGGTTTAAGGATCCAATAAATCACTGTTCCTTGTTTGGGTGAAAAAAACTTGGGTTTGTATACAATGTTGTGCAGTGTTTCCTGATTCTCCTTTGTCTCTCTCTGAATGACCAGGCTAAATAACCACACGTTATTGTGTAGCTGAGAAGAAACAGAAAAGAGGAAGAAGGGTCTTGAGTCTCTTTTTGGCTAGCATATCTAAATCTTTGTACCTGTGCTCAGCAAAATGTAAGCTTAACAGTTCAGGGGGTGGCTGAAGCGGTGTGACAACGATGTGTAATCAGACCTTCATGTGTTAATTTCAGGGAGGAGCCTGATCCAATGACCACCCCATTGGACACACACAGGAAGCACACTGCAGCTCAAATGTTCTTGTTTCTCAAGCAGGCTTAGTGAACCAGTGAATTGCTTTTCTGGGATGTGCATGCTCAAAAGCTCTAACTTCTCTTTTAGCTCAAGAAGGTTTAAGGATCCAATAAATCACTGTTCCTTGTTTGGGTGAAAAAAACTTGGGTTTGTATACAATGTTGTGCAGTGTTTCCTGATTCTCCTTTGTCTCTCTCTGAATGACCAGGCTAAATAACCACACGTTATTGTGTAGCTGAGAAGAAACAGAAAAGAGGAAGAAGGGTCTTGAGTCTCTTTTTGGCTAGCATATCTAAATCTTTGTACCTGTGCTCAGCAAAATGTAAGCTTAACAGTTCAGGGGGTGGCTGAAGCGGTGTGACAACGATGTGTAATCAGACCTTCATGTGTTAATTTCAGGGAGGAGCCTGATCCAATGACCACCCCATTGGACACACACAGGAAGCACACTGCAGCTCAAATTTTCTTGTTTCTCAAGCAGGCTTAGTGAACCAGTGAATTGCTTTTCTGGGATGTGCATGCTCAAAAGCTCTAACTTCTCTTTTAGCTCAAGAAGGTTTAAGGATCCAATAAATCACTGTTCCTTGTTTGGGTGAAAAAAACTTGGGTTTGTATACAATGTTGTGCAGTGTTTCCTGATTCTCCTTTGTCTCTCTCTGAATGACCAGGCTAAATAATCACACGTTATTGTGTAGCTGAGAAGAAACAGAAAAGAGGAAGAAGGGTCTTGAGTCTCTTTTTGGCTAGCATATCTAAATCTTTGTACCTGTGCTCAGCAAAATGTTAGCTTAACAGTTCAGGGGGTGGCTGAAGCGGTGTGACAACGATGTGTAATCAGACCTTCATGTGTTAATTTCAGGGAGGAGCCTGATCCAATGACCACCCCATTGGACACACACAGGAAGCACACTGCAGCTCAAATTTTCTTGTTTCTTAAGCAGGCTTAGTGAATCAGTGAATTGCTTTTCTGGGATGTGCATGCTCAAAAGCTCTAACTTCTCTTTTAGCTCAAGAAGGTTTAAGGATCCAATAAATCACTGTTCCTTGTTTGGGTGAAAAAAACTTGGGTTTGTATACAATGTTGTGCAGTGTTTCCTGATTCTCCTTTGTCTCTCTCTGAATGACCAGGCTAAATAATCACACGTTATTGTGTAGCTGAGAAGAAACAGAAAAGAGGAAGAAGGGTCTTGAGTCTCTTTTTGGCTAGCATATCTAAATCTTTGTACCTGTGCTCAGCAAAATGTTAGCTTAACAGTTCAGGGGGTGACTGAAGCGGTGTGACAACCATGTGCAATCATACCTGCATGTGTTAATTTCAGGGAGGAGCCTGATCCAATGACCACCCCATTGGACACACACAGGGAGCACACTGCAGCTCAAGTTTTCTTTATTCTCAAGCAGGCTTAGTGAACCAGTGGGTTGTGGTTTACATATAAAAATACCACAAGGGTTATAAATCCTGGTTGTTGCTAGTCCAGCAAATATAGACCAATAGCATCCTAAAAAATTCCCTGACCGGGAATCGAACCCGGGCCGCGGCGGTGAGAGCGCCGAATCCTAGCCACTAGACCACCAGGGAAACTGTCATCTAGCAACAGGAGTTGTGTGTACGTTTATCATTGTTAAGGAAGAGGCACACAGCATATTCCTTTCCTAGGTAGATGACACAATATGTTTTGAGAGGGGTGTAGACAGTAACATCTAGGGAAAGGAAGTGAATCCAGACTGCAAAGTTTGGAATTGTCCTAAAAAGTAGCACAGTGCTGCCCCGTGTGAGGCTCGAACTCACGACCTTCAGATTATGAGACTGACGCGCTGCCTAACTGCGCCAACGAGGCATGTCTGAGCCTGTGATGCATGCCACCGGATTTAGCATGCCTCCAGAAAAACTATTTTTTTGGCCAGAAATAATTACCCGGCTTCTATTTGGCTATTTAATGTGTGTCGTCAGGATGGCCGAGCGGTCTAAGGCGCTGCGTTCAGGTCGCAGTCTCCACTGGAGGCGTGGGTTCGAATCCCACTTCTGACATTGCTTTGCTCATAGATTAGCCTGGTGTGAGTCTTATTTGAAACATAGAATGCAGGATGAAACATAGAATTATTTGCTGGTTTGGGTGCACAGGAATAAATCTGAAAGCTGAATTTGCGTATAATGTTCTTCTCTAGTCCTTTTTGCTGTACCCCTTCATATAATGGCTCTTTAAGAATAGCTCCTTTCAATATAGAATAGCCCAGGATTAGCCTGTGCCAAAGGTTTCTCCATTGGACTTTGCAGCACACTGTAACTCATGTTTGTCTTGCAGCTCAAGTAGGTTTAACGATCCAATAAATCACTGTTCTTTATTTGGGTGAAAAAAACCTGGGTTTGTAAACAATGTTGTGCAGTGTTTCCTGATTCTCCTATGTCTCTCTGTCAATGACCAGGCAAAATAACCACACTTTAATGTGTAGCTGAAAAAAAAGGAAAGAGGAAGAAGGGTCTTGGGTCTCTTTTTGGCTAGCAGATCTAAATCTTTGTACCTGGGCTCAGCAAAATGTTAGCTTAACAGTTCACAGGGTGAATGAAGTGGTGTGACAACGATGTGTAATCAGACCTTCATGTGTTAATTTCAGGGAGGAGCCTGATCCAATGACCACCCCATAGGACACACACAGGGAGCACACTGCAGCTCAAGTTTTCTTGTTTCTCAAGCAGGCTTAGTGAACCAGTGAATTTCTTTTCTGGGTTGTGGATGCACAAAAGCTGGGGCTAATTTACAAACATTGATCAAAGATTTCGGACCCTCTGTCAAGCAAACCCTGCACAATGTTGTAGATTGGCTGTTGGTTAGTCTGTTTATTTGACACAGTAACACTGAGTGCATGTCGGAGGGCCAGTGGCGCAATGGATAACGCGTCTGACTACGGATCAGAAGATTCTAGGTTCGACTCCTGGCTGGCTCGCTTCGGTCCTTTACAAAGGATATTCTGCCTTCAATGTCCTTTGTCAAGTTTGGAAGCCCAAGGATATGCGAAAGTGTAGGTGTTCTATCAGCCATCCTTAGGTCGCTGGTTCGAATCCGGCTCGAAGGATTTCTCTTTTAAATGCAACAGCTTCTACTTGGAGAATCTCAGTGGGTTCAAGATCCAAAATGGAGACTTCATCACTGTAGAGGCACTCCCAAGTTATTCTAAATAGCAGGTAAGTCATGGTTTGAGCCCATTTACATATAAAAATACCACAAGGGTTATAAATCCTGGTTGTTGCTAGTCCAGCAAATATAGACCAATAGCATCCTAAAAAATTCCCTGACCGGGAATCGAACCCGGGCCGCGACGGTGAGAGCGCCGAATCCTAGCCACTAGACCACCAGGGAAACTGTCATCTAGCAACAGGAGTTGTGTGTACGTTTATCATTGTTAAGGAAGAGGCACACAGCATATTCCTTTCCTAGGTAGATGACACAATATGTTTTGAGAGGGGTGTAGACAGTAACATCTAGGGAAAGGAAGTGAATCCAGACTGCAAAGTTTGGAATTGTCCTAAGAAGTAGCACAGTGCTGCCCCGTGTGAGGCTCGAACTCACGACCTTCAGATTATGAGACTGACGCGCTGCCTAACTGCGCCAACGAGGCATGTCTGAGCCTGTGATGCATGCCACCGGATTTAGCATGCCTCCAGAAAAACTATTTTTTTGGCCAGAAATAATTACCCGGCTTCTATTTGGCTATTTAATGTGTGTCGTCAGGATGGCCGAGCGGTCTAAGGCGCTGCGCTCAAGCTGGGGAACAATCGTCCATTAAAGGTGGGGAAGAAGGGGGAAGAAGGGGGGAGAAAGAAAAAGGGAAGGGGAAGAAGAGAAAGGAAAACGAGAAAAAAGAAAGAGTGAAAATGAAAGTTATGACAAGGTTCTTTTCTGGTGTTTGACTGTTGATGCATTTGCAAGCTTTGTAAGTCATGAAATGCACACATCTGAATTGCGTTGTTTTCTATTGCAGGCACTCACCAGGTGGCGGTTCGAATCCAGCTAAAGACAAACTTTTCATTTTTTTACTTTAATCTTAATAACAAAGAAATTGTCGAAAGCATTTTGTTCCAAATAAACAATTGTACTTCTTTCTTAGTGCTTTCATTAAAAATGTACGATACATTTGCTTTGTGTTATTATTAATGCTATTTTATTACAAATGTTATTATCATTTTATGTTATTATCGGTAATAATAAAGAGCACTTCTTTTTTTCTGCAAATAACAAAGCTGCAAACCATAGAAATTATGTGAAAACTGCTCATGTTGCAAGAACGACAAAATTCAGAAATAGTCTCTTAAATGTTTTTATTTCAATAATAGCTATGTAAACAGAAAAGTGATAAATATTCAATTAAAATGTTCAGTATGTCAAATAATTTTTTAATTACATGTTCAAAAGTTATGTATAAATAGAGATCTATAGAATATAAAACAACAAACAATAAATAAAAATCAAACAAATACTTTTTAAATAATGTTTTAAAACAATTAAGTGTTAAGAGAAAATCAGCATAACAATTAACAAAGCAAAACTATGTAAACAATACTTAAACATAACATATAGACAATCAATTTTAAATAAGTATTCATAAAAATTATAAATTAAATTAAAATAAAGTCAATAAACTCTTAAATAAACAATAAATACAAAGTTAAATTATAAATAAATTAAAATAAATAAAAAAGAAAAAGAAGCCAAATAACAACCAAGTAGTGGAATAATTGTTAAAGGACACTATAAACATGAACACAGTATAGTGTAGTGTTTTATTTTGACTTGGTCCTCCTCATTTCCTCCAACCATTCCTCTTTTGAAAGAGTCTCAGTTTTTGGGCAGTACACCCTGCCCCTATACTGGCTATGACCAGTTTCTGTGGTTTTAAATTGGCCACACTTCTTGCATGTGTTAGCCTCCACAGTTCTTCTGTATGGTCTCTTTGCTACGGGACCTGGATTGGCAGCAGGTGCAGCAGGCTGTGAGGCGTTGACCTGGACAACTGTTGGTGGTAACTGCATCATTGGCATACCCTGCACCGTCGACATGCCCTGGACCATCGGCACATACTGGAACATGGGACAACTCTGGAAACCTGGTCCTGCTGGCACAAGTACATTCGGCACAATCTGCAGTGATGCTCCAGATTGTGTTACCAGCGGTTGGCTTTGAACTGCAGTTTTGGGTCTGAGAGGTGGATGCCTAACGGATGTCTGCCTCTGCTTTGCTTGGCCTGCTGTGCTCTCAGGTAGCTTGTACTGGTGCTGCTCAGCTGGCTGATGTGGCTCCGTCCGTAGCTGTTTAGAAGCCACAAGGGGTTCCTGAGCTTCTGGAAGGGGCTGAGGCAACTCAATGCCCTGAAGTAGAACAGACAGTTCCTGCTGTTTCTGTCTGTTGTTGTGCCACTGAATCAGGGTGTTTTGGTTTACCTCCACCAGCTGCATCGATGTTCCTTCCATTACCAAGCTGTTTCCAAGCACAAGCTGCCTTATCCTCCGGTAGTCTTGGAGAATAAGAGACCATCTTGACAGGCTTCCCTTTCCTTTTTTCTTGGGGCTAGGGTAAATTGTGCAAAGCCTGATAAATATGGTCTCCACCAGACGACAGCAGTCAGGCCACTGAGCAGGTACGCTGCCAGCACCCAGCAAACACCTGGTCGTGCTCTCTACTCCAGGTGTGTGGGAAGGCCTCTTTGGGGTCCTGAAGCGCCCGCTCAGCAGTCGCTCCTGGTGACGAGCTGAATACACCACCCTCTGCTTGTCTCTGTCATCCAGCTTCTGCCAAAGTCCAATTAAGGTGTCTGCTTCCTGGTTGCTTAGGCAGAGGGCCGTGTGTCCCCGGAGCCCCACCAGATATTCTGCAAGCCTGTCCACATGTTGGAAACCAGGCACATTTTGGTAGTCAACAGCCTATTGAAAGAACAAAAACAATAATTGTTAGATTAAATTTGCGGAAACTTTGGCTTCACAGCACAGATGTTGGCCAACGACAGAATATCATAGAATTTTTATTTATTAAAATTACATATGTGGAACATACCATCTCTTCATCACCTTCCTCCCCAGCATCTTCAAACTCCAATTGGACAGACATATCAGAAGTCTCACAGGAAACAGGCAGCACTTCAGATCCAGAGGGTCCAGGTGATGTAGGCTGTGTGGGAACATTGGTGTCAGGCACCAAAGATGTTGTTGAGGCGCCCAGGATGGAGGTGACACTGCTCGTGACCGGGGTGAAAGAACCCGGTGTCAATGTGGAGAGGTGTGGTGATGCATCAACATCCAGATCTCTTATTGTGTGATCCTCGTTTATGTCACAGAAGCCCTCATCTTCCTCCCGCTCTTCCACATTGAGATCATTAATGAGCTCTGCTGTCTGCTCAGAGTCTGGGTTCATTTCCTGCAGTGCCTGACCAGTCTGACTGAACAAATACTGCAATCCAATGAGCTCACCTGGAATACAAACAATAAATAAACAGAAAACCAATACAAATGTGTTTTAAACGGAACATTTAATGCATGATATTTTACACAATTGCATGTTAATGCCCTTGACAAATGCTTTTACCGGTGTAACGTGCTGGTGGACAAAACTTGGGGACCACTTTCCTGCCAAACAGCTTTTCATAATTGCAGTTTACACAGTGAATGAGTTCTCCTGTGTAGCTGCGCAAAGCTGATGGTTCTGATGACAAAGAAGCAGCCTCCCTGTCCTGGTTCCACCTATTAAGCCCCTCCAACAGATAAATCTGAAAGTTCAGACTGTTGGCGCTGGTCCCTGTAAATAGACACAAGAGTGTTTTGTCTAAACAAACATGATAAATGCTCAGTTCTAAATATGCATTCTTTGAGTGGCAGATAAATACCTGGGATAAAACGGTTCAGATGTAAATGAAAGGATTCCAGGGAAGTGGAGCCTCTGGCACATCTGTATGTCCTCAGAAGCACGCCTCCCTTGGTTAAGGTGCCAGTCTCTGTATAGAGTACCACACCAGGGGGATCTTGGATGCATTTCACATGCTTCTTCTGGACACTCCAGATTTTCTCCATCCTTTCTCTGTCTAGGAGAGGAACACCAAGGGAGTCGTTGCCTTTGCTGCTTAGGAGCTCCGTAAACAGCCTTTCAAGGAGGAGGATGGTAGGCTCCTCTCCGCGGGTCCTCCTCCGACAATGGAGCGCCATCTCTTCCCTGGTAAGGTGTTTGCTGACTTCCGCATCTGTCAGGGCGGGCCAACCCTGGGACATCATCAGCTCTCTCTTGGCTTTGCGGAGCAGTGAGACATCAGCCGCATCCCATTCAAAGATGCACGCTGATAGCCGTGACATAAAGACAGGGTAAAGCTGATGGGCGTCGGTCGTACATCCCAAGGCGATCCTGCGCATGAAATGCCAGATGTCCAGCCGTATCAGGAGATCCGGCCATCCACTGAATCTAGCTTTCAGCTTGGTCTCCCCCACCTCAGTGCAGCACCCACAGTCGACGTACAAGACAGCAGGCGGATCTACACCTGCCTGCTGGAACCGTTTCACAAGGCCGTCTACCATCTTGTCCAGCCCTGCTCCTTCCTGTGCTGTCAACACACTGATAAGCACCTGACCAAACTCGTTGCCAACAGAGGTGAGCCAAAGTCCTGTTCCTCTAGCCGTCCCAGCGAGCTTTTTGGTGATCTACAATAGACATAATTGGGAGAGTGCATTAGATGCAATAAAACATCATACAATGTAGAATTCAAATAGAATAACATGCTGGCATATAACAGACAACAGCAAACGTAAACACAAATCCACCACTAACCTTTTTCGTTGAATCCATTTTTAAAACTGTCCCGTAAGTGGATGTTATCCTTGCCTGGATTTCATCCAGCCTTGTCAGGATGTCTTGGCTGTAAACGGTGAGGAGCCACTTCCAGCTTGGAACCACTGTATGCTTCGGGGGCTCCTGGAATTTAATTGGCAACACCCCAGGACGGTTGACAAAGTCCATACACTGTGTGGAGTACCGTGCCACACGCTGAAGCCACTCCTCGCTGTGGTTCTCATTCAGCTGTTTGACCACCCTTGTGGGACTATTGCCAATGCCGCGCTCACGCAGAAGTCTAATGACTCTTAGATCACAGGCATACCTTGTGAAAAGCGCACACAAAATAATGTAAAATACATATATCATTTGCAAAATGTTTGCAATGATGGGATGACAACTGTATGTGGAAGAAAAGTGTACTTACTTCTGCGTGAGGATAACCCGAAACTCAGTGCGATGGCCCAGATCCAGCTGTCGCAGGACAGTCTGACTCCAGGACACGTGAGAAGCTTTGCACTTGGTACAGATCAGTGTTTCTGTGACCATGTTGTACATCCTGTCGATGTCCAGAACCTGCCGTGTCCTCTTGTGCAGACCACCTCCTGTAAGCTGATGCTGTCCACAGGCCGCATTGGGACAGAGCACCTTGACCCCCCACAGCTTATATGGCATCCATAGCAAAAGAGCATGTGAAAAAAATCTGTCTGGAGCTGGAGCCTGATTGTAGGTAAGTGCTGGCTGTGGAGGGTAATACCAGAGCTGAAGGTTGTCACGGAGCTCTGGCTTTCCTTTGGAGCCAATTCTAAAAAGCCTGCTTGCAATCCACCTGTGATCCTCTGTTGGTAAGGTCTCAGACCACAACCGAGGAAGCAAAACTGAAGCAGGAGCTTGCAGTGAATCCCCAGATGGAGCAGCCTATTAAGGAGAAGAAATAAAACGTTTTGTTCAGCAAGTCAATTGTGTAATAGCCCTGAGTAACATATTAAACATCGACATCCGCGAATATATATTTTTGTAGTTTTACAAACATTTATATTTTTTTAAATATTGAAATATTTTAAATGATAAAATATAAGATAACTTACCGAGACAATACTACATGACTGTGCAGGACTGGTCACACCCTCAGTGATTTTTCGGACAGATGCTGGAACTCCAGGGACTTGTGTCTATAAAATCATGCAGTGAATAATACCACATTAAGCACAACTGTCCTATAATCATTAGAAGGAACAAAACACCATTGGTCGGAGGTGTGTGACCAAAGATGCTTTAGAATATTACATTCAACCAAAGTAGCAATTGTATGATAATAAAAATAAAATGAGTAATATTGAGAGATTTCAAAATCACTGTTGAAAATGTTGAGGAAAATAAAGTTAATAAACTGTTAATAAAGTGAGGAAAATGTGTTGTTTTTTTATCAATTCAGCGTGTAAAGTATATGAAATTTATTTAATGGAAGCATTATGTAGTACTGATCTTATTTCATTACAAGGTGGCCTCCTGGAGTAAAATATGTTCTCTACAAAGTGATGGTGAGTGTAAAGTGTTTTAATAGAATGCATTGTGGATTATGCCAATACTTACAGAGACATCGGTGCTTAGTAAAGGGGCACTGGACACTGCTCCACTTGATGGGTCATTAACCTGAGGTCTTCTAGGCACAGTTACATTTGGCTTTGCTGCAGCTAAGTGAGACCCGCTAAACCTTGGTTTGGTAAACTCAAAGAGTAATTTTTTGAAAAGTGAGAAAAATATAAAGTCAATTTTTTCATATGGGTTATCATTTCCCTGACAGCGGAACCAAACCAATGAGACGATCAGAACTTTCCCAACAAGGTGTTAGAACAGACACAAAGGTGTGAAAACACCTCACCCAAAAGCTGGGCTTACCTGAGACAGCCAAACTCACCAATGAGCTGACAAGCTGCCCCCTGCCCCCACAGGGTGGTACAGTTGACACGCATGTGTGAAATCCTTTACTATCCTTTGTAATTGGCAACAAAATTCTTTGACACTTTAAGACATACTGTGTACTAAAATTATAAAAATATATAAAATTATATATTGAATAGAGTATATAGGAAATAGTTATACCATTGACAAACTCGGTGCTATCCTTGATGTCGATGGATGGGGCTGGGCCTGAGGCTGGGGTTCACTCCGCTTCTGTACTGCTGGTGCTGTGGAAGCAGGCTGGTCCACGACCCGGGTGGTAGGTGCAGAAGAGGCAGTGGGCTGAATACAACAATAACAGAAATACAGTTCGAAAATTTTGGAAGAAGAACATTTTAGAAGGGGAAAATACCAGCAAAACATTAACAATAAAGTTACCTTCTGAGTGTGAAAACCACACAAGCACTTCTGAACAGTTCCATGCAAGGTCAGCTGACCACGAGACTGCATTGGACATTTTTCAATCTGGAACACAAATGTACACAATACATGCATTATTAACAAAACGCCAATAGTTACCCGGAGACTCCATTGAAATGAGGAAAATGAAAATATTTAATATTTTGTTACAAACCTACTATTCAATAAACATCCCTCAACCACCCTCTCTTTAACAATACAGACGCCGTCAAGAATTATATTGTTACTACATTAACATTATACATTATTTAACAAAAAAATCAAATCTAAATGAATGTGTGTAGCAGTGTCTTGTGTGCATGTTTGAATAACCTTTTTTCCATAATTAACAGGCTCATGTGGTGATCAATTAGGTACATACAGTACACTACTTTTAATAGTCAACCATGCCAAGTAAATAAACAATGTGCCATCGTGCAAAAATGAAATAAACAAACTTTTACCCTTTGAAAAATCTCGTGCCACTTCTTCTGCCTGGGTGCTGGTCTGTTGCCTTCATCTGATGGCCAAACTCCAGTGTTGGCAAACTTTCTCAGACGAGAAACCCATTCAGCATCAAACATGGCTTTGTGTGACCTTTTTGTCGACATTTTTCAGTCCTAAACTGTTTTGCAAAACGCACAGTAATTTAAAATGATTAAAAAATACACTGGTCTTGCACAAATTGTTATAATATATTTCTTACCGTTAATACTGCTGTCACAAATGTTCCTTTTGTTTGTATAAACCGGTGAGGTCCGTGGCAGTGATGTTCTTCGACGGTCTTAAACGTTCTACTGTACCTTCTTGACCTCTGACACTCACCTGACCTCTTTCATAGCTTTCGTCAAAACTCGTGAACCTTCGGATGACTTCGGCAATCTCAACCGCTTACGCCACCCACTGGCGACCAGCGTAAGCGTGTCTTCAACATTCTGGTACTCTGATTGGTGAAATGTTGAAAATGTTGAAGCTGCCGCTCTGTGATTGGATGCAAATGTTGAAGCGCTCAAACGTGATTGGTGGCGAATGTTGAAGCGACCCAACGCGATTGGCTGCGAATGTTGAAGCGACCCAACGCGATTGGCTGCGAATGTTGAAGCGACCCAACGCGATTGGCTGTACGTTCAACATTCTTCAACATTTGCCCGGACGATCCTTCGGCAGCGGATTAAGGCTCCAGTCTCTTCGGAGGCGTGGGTTCAAATCCCACAGCTGCCAGCAGAGACTTTAAAGGCAGGAGTGTCTGCGAAGTGTTTTCAATTTGAATGTTACTTTCACTTAACTGCCAACCCTCAGAATTCAAGCTTGCTTGGCGAGGAAAGTATCTAAAAGTAATTTTACCCTCAGTGCCAGGACGGAAAAACTTTTCCATATAACACCAATTTAAGGGATTATGGATGAATGACCAAAGATGAGCTAAGAGAGCATATTAAAGCACATCCGACTTATCAACTCTTTAGTAATCCACCAAGCTGCATTAACTACTTTGGATGTACTTGAATAGGGATCTACAGTAACTGCATGAGGGTTAACAGAAAAATACAGTTACATTTATCTCCAGGTATAGGATTGAACAACTCTGCAAAAAATATTTACACAGCTCTCTTACCTCACATGCTAGTAACTGATGGAAAACTTTTCCGTATAACACCAATTTAAGGGATTATGGATGAATGACCAAAGATGAGCTAAGAGAGCATATTAAAGCACATCCGACTTATCAACTCTTTAGTAATCCACCAAGCTGCATTAACTACTTTGGATGTACTTGAATAGGGATCTACAGTAACTGCATGAGGGTTAACAGAAAAATACAGTTACATTTATCTCCAGGTATAGGATTGAACAACTCTGCAAAAAATATTTACGCTCTTAAATTAGCTGCGCTGAGATGTCGAAGGGGGTCGATATAGGTTCAGTCTCTTCCGACGCATGGGTTTTAAATAGAGATTTAGGTCGAATTCCTGTTATCTGAGATAAGGTGCGTTGAAGGTGAATTCCTTCTGTGCTTCTTCTCTTTGTTGGATTTAGGTCGAATTCCTGTTATCTGAGATAAGGTGCATTGAAGGTGAATTCCTTCTGTGCTCCTTCCCTTTGTTGGGCATCAAAAAAAACTAATAAAGCCGGGGGAGAGTCCTTTAGATGATGCAACTGGGTAGCGTGGCCGAGCGGTCTAAGGCGCTGGATTAAGGCTCTAGTCTCTTCGGAGGCGTGGGTTCAAATCCCACCGCTGCCAGCAGAGACTTTAAAGGCAGGAGTGTCTGCGAAGTGTTTTCAATTTGAATGTTACTTTCACTTAACTGCCAACCCTCAGAATTCAAGCTTGCTTGGCGTGGAAAGTATCTAAAAGTAATTTTACCCTCAGTGCCAGGACGGAAAAACTTTTCCGTATAACACCAATTTAAGGGATTATGGATGAATGACCAAAGATGAGCTAAGAGAGCATATTAAAGCACATCCGACTTATCAACTCTTTAGTAATCCACCAAGCTGCATTAACTACTTTGGATGTACTTGAATAGGGATCTACAGTAACTGCATGAGGGTTAACAGAAAAATACAGTTACATTTATCTCCAGGTATAGGATTGAACAACATTGCAAAAAATATTTACACAGCTCTCTTACCTCACATGCTAGTAACTGATGGAAAACTTTTCCGTATAATTTTACCCTCAGTGCCAGGACGGAAAAACTTTTCCGTATAACACCAATTTAAGGGATTATGGATGAATGACCAAAGATGAGCTAAGAGAGCATATTAAAGCACATCCGACTTATCAACTCTTTAGTAATCCACCAAGCTGCATTAACTACTTTGGATGTACTTGAATAGGGATCTACAGTAACTGCATGAGGGTTAACAGAAAAATACAGTTACATTTATCTCCAGGTATAGGATTGAACAACTCTGCAAAAAATATTTACGCTCTTAAATTAGCTGCGCTGAGATGTCGAAGGGGGTCGATATAGGTTCAGTCTCTTCCGACGCATGGGTTTTAAATAGAGATTTAGGTCGAATTCCTGTTATCTGAGATAAGGTGCGTTGAAGGTGAATTCCTTCTGTGCTTCTTCTCTTTGTTGGATTTAGGTCGAATTCCTGTTATCTGAGATAAGGTGCATTGAAGGTGAATTCCTTCTGTGCTCCTTCCCTTTGTTGGGCATCAAAAAAAACTAATAAAGTCGGGGGAGAGTCCTTTAGATGATGCAACTGGGTAGCGTGGCCGAGCGGTCTAAGGCGCTGGATTAAGGCTCCAGTCTCTTCGGAGGCGTGGGTTCAAATCCCACCGCTGCCAGCAGAGACTTTAAAGGCAGGAGTGTCTGCGAAGTGTTTTCAATTTGAATGTTACTTTCACTTAACTGCCAACCCTCAGAATTCAAGCTTGCTTGGCGTGGAAAGTATCTAAAAGTAATTTTACCCTCAGTGCCAGGACGGAAAAACTTTTCCGTATAACACCAATTTAAGGGATTATGGATGAATGACCAAAGATGAGCTAAGAGAGCATATTAAAGCACATCCGACTTATCAACTCTTTAGTAATCCACCAAGCTGCATTAACTACTTTGGATGTACTTGAATAGGGATCTACAGTAACTGCATGAGGGTTAACAGAAAAATACAGTTACATTTATCTCCAGGTATAGGATTGAACAACATTGCAAAAAATATTTACACAGCTCTCTTACCTCACATGCTAGTAACTGATGGAAAACTTTTCCGTATAATTTTACCCTCAGTGCCAGGACGGAAAAACTTTTCCGTATAACACCAATTTAAGGGATTATGGATGAATGACCAAAGATGAGCTAAGAGAGGTATCTCCAGGTATAGGATTGAACAACTCTGCAAAAAATATTTACGCTCTTAAATTAGCTGCGCTGAGATGTCGAAGGGGGTCGATATAGGTTCAGTCTCTTCCGACGCATGGGTTTTAAATAGAGATTTAGGTCGAATTCCTGTTATCTGAGATAAGGTGCGTTGAAGGTGAATTCCTTCTGTGCTTCTTCTCTTTGTTGGATTTAGGTCGAATTCCTGTTATCTGAGATAAGGTGCATTGAAGGTGAATTCCTTCTGTGCTCCTTCCCTTTGTTGGGCATCAAAAAAAACTAATAAAGCCGGGGGAGAGTCCTTTAGATGATGCAACTGGGTAGCGTGGCCGAGCGGTCTAAGGCGCTGGATTAAGGCTCCAGTCTCTTCGGAGGCGTGGGTTCAAATCCCACCGCTGCCAGCAGAGACTTTAAAGGCAGGAGTGTCTGCGAAGTGTTTTCAATTTGAATGTTACTTTCACTTAACTGCCAACCCTCAGAATTCAAGCTTGAATAGGGATCTACAGTAACTGCATGAGGGTTAACAGAAAAATACAGTTACATTTATCTCCAGGTATAGGATTGAACAACTCTGCAAAAAATATTTACGCTCTTAAATTAGCTGCGCTGAGATGTCGAAGGGGGTCGATATAGGTTCAGTCTCTTCCGACGCATGGGTTCACATCCCACCATGTCTTATAGAGTATTTAAACAGAGATTTAGGTCAAGTTCCTGTTATCTGAGATAAGGTGTATTGAAGGTTTATTCCAGCTGTGCTTCTTCTCTTTGTTGGGCCTGAAAAAAAATATATAATCCGGGGAAGTGTCATTGGGAACAATATGGTTGTCATTTTCGTTGAGTTCCGTTTTGTGCTGGGGCTTTGGCTCAGCAAAGACACCAGAGCTTAGAAAATCTGCCTATATCCTTTATTTTTATGTATCAAAGCGTGCATTGTCACGTAGTCGTGGCCGAGTAGTTAAGGCGATGGACTTTAAATCCATTGGGGTTTTCCCACGCAGGTTCAAACCCTGCAGACTACGAAGTGCTTCCAGAAGTTGAACCTTTAGTAAAAATTTCTGCATGTGCTTGAATAGGGAACTACAGTAACTGCTTGCGGGTTAACAGAAAAATACAGTTACATTTATCTCCAGGTATAGGATTGAACAACATTGCAAAAAATATTTACACAGCTCTCTTACCTCACATGCTAGTAACTGATGGAAAACTTTTCCGTATAACACCAATTTAAGGGATTATGGATGAATGACCAAAGATGAGCTAAGAGAGCATATTAAAGCACATCCGACTTATCAACTCTTTAGTAATCCACCAAGCTGCATTAACTACTTTGGATGTACTTGAATAGGGATCTACAGTAACTGCATGAGGGTTAACAGAAAAATACAGTTACATTTATCTCCAGGTATAGGATTGAACAACTCTGCAAAAAATATTTACGCTCTTAAATTAGCTGCGCTGAGATGTCGAAGGGGTCGATATAGGTTCAGTCTCTTCCGACGCATGGGTTTTAAATAGAGATTTAGGTCGAATTCCTGTTATCTGAGATAAGGTGCGTTGAAGGTGAATTCCTTCTGTGCTTCTTCTCTTTGTTGGATTTAGGTCGAATTCCTGTTATCTGAGATAAGGTGCATTGAAGGTGAATTCCTTCTGTGCTCCTTCCCTTTGTTGGGCATCAAAAAAAACTAATAAAGCCGGGGGAGAGTCCTTTCGATGATGCAACTGGGTAGCGTGGCCGAGCGGTCTAAGGCGCTGGATTAAGGCTCCAGTCTCTTCGGAGGCGTGGGTTCAAATCCCACCGCTGCCAGCAGAGACTTTAAAGGCAGGAGTGTCTGCGAAGTGTTTTCAATTTGAATGTTACTTTCACTTAACTGCCAACCCTCAGAATTCAAGCTTGCTTGGCGTGGAAAGTATCTAAAAGTAATTTTACCCTCAGTGCCAGGACGGAAAAACTTTTCCGTATAACACCAATTTAAGGGATTATGGATGAATGACCAAAGATGAGCTAAGAGAGCATATTAAAGCACATCCGACTTATCAACTCTTTAGTAATCCACCAAGCTGCATTAACTACTTTGGATGTACTTGAATAGGGATCTACAGTAACTGCATGAGGGTTAACAGAAAAATACAGTTACATTTATCTCCAGGTATAGGATTGAACAACTCTGCAAAAAATATTTACGCTCTTAAATTAGCTGCGCTGAGATGTCGAAGGGGTCGATATAGGTTCAGTCTCTTCCGACGCATGGGTTTTAAATAGAGATTTAGGTCAAATTCCTGTTATCTGAGATAAGGTGCGTTGAAGGTGAATTCCTTCTGTGCTTCTTCTCTTTGTTGGATTTAGGTCGAATTCCTGTTATCTGAGATAAGGTGCATTGAAGGTGAATTCCTTCTGTGCTCCTTCCCTTTGTTGGGCATCAAAAAAAACTAATAAAGCCGGGGGAGAGTCCTTTCGATGATGCAACTGGGTAGCGTGGCCGAGCGGTCTAAGGCGCTGGATTAAGGCTCCAGTCTCTTCGGAGGCGTGGGTTCAAATCCCACCGCTGCCAGCAGAGACTTTAAAGGCAGGAGTGTCTGCGAAGTGTTTTCAATTTGAATGTTACTTTCACTTAACTGCCAACCCTCAGAATTCAAGCTTGCTTGGCGAGGAAAGTATCTAAAAGTAATTTTACCCTCAGTGCCAGGACGGAAAAACTTTTCCGTATAACACCAATTTAAGGGATTATGGATGAATGACCAAAGATGAGCTAAGAGAGCATATTAAAGCACATCCGACTTATCAACTCTTTAGTAATCCACCAAGCTGCATTAACTACTTTGGATGTACTTGAATAGGGATCTACAGTAACTGCATGAGGGTTAACAGAAAAATACAGTTACATTTATCTCCAGGTATAGGATTGAACAACATTGCAAAAAAATTTACACAGCTCTCTTACCTCACATGCTAGTAACTGATGGAAAACTTTTCCGTATAATTTTACCCTCAGTGCCAGGACGGAAAAACTTTTCCGTATAACACCAATTTAAGGGATTATGGATGAATGACCAAAGATGAGCTAAGAGAGGTATCTCCAGGTATAGGATTGAACAACTCTGCAAAAAATATTTACGCTCTTAAATTAGCTGCGCTGAGATGTCGAAGGGGGTCGATATAGGTTCAGTCTCTTCCGACGCATGGGTTTTAAATAGAGATTTAGGTCGAATTCCTGTTATCTGAGATAAGGTGCGTTGAAGGTGAATTCCTTCTGTGCTTCTTCTCTTTGTTGGATTTAGGTCGAATTCCTGTTATCTGAGATAAGGTGCATTGAAGGTGAATTCCTTCTGTGCTCCTTCCCTTCGTTGGGCATCAAAAAAAACTAATAAAGCCGGGGGAGAGTCCTTTAGATGATGCAACTGGGTAGCGTGGCCGAGCGGTCTAAGGCGCTGGATTAAGGCTCCAGTCTCTTCGGAGGCGTGGGTTCAAATCCCACCGCTGCCAGCAGAGACTTTAAAGGCAGGAGTGTCTGCAAAGTGTTTTCAATTTGAATGTTACTTTCACTTAACTGCCAACCCTCAGAATTCAAGCTTGCTTGGCGTGGAAAGTATCTAAAAGTAATTTTACCCTCAGTGCCAGGACGGAAAAACTTTTCCGTATAACACCAATTTAAGGGATTATGGATGAATGACCAAAGATGAGCTAAGAGAGCATATTAAAGCACATCCGACTTATCAACTCTTTAGTAATCCACCAAGCTGCATTAACTACTTTGGATGTACTTGAATAGGGATCTACAGTAACTGCATGAGGGTTAACAGAAAAATACAGTTACATTTATCTCCAGGTATAGGATTGAACAACATTGCAAAAAATATTTACACAGCTCTCTTACCTCACATGCTAGTAACTGATGGAAAACTTTTCCGTATAATTTTACCCTCAGTGCCAGGACGGAAAAACTTTTCCGTATAACACCAATTTAAGGGATTATGGATGAATGACCAAAGATGAGCTAAGAGAGGTATCTCCAGGTATAGGATTGAACAACTCTGCAAAAAATATTTACGCTCTTAAATTAGCTGCGCTGAGATGTCGAAGGGGGTCGATATAGGTTCAGTCTCTTCCGACGCATGGGTTCACATCCCACCATGTCTTATAGAGTATTTAAACAGAGATTTAGGTCAAGTTCCTGTTATCTGAGATAAGGTGTATTGAAGGTTTATTCCAGCTGTGCTTCTTCTCTTTGTTGGGCCTGAAAAAAAATATATAATCCGGGGAAGTGTCATTGGGAACAATATGGTTGTCATTTTCGTTGAGTTCCGTTTTGTGCTGGGGCTTTGGCTCAGCAAAGACACCAGAGCTTAGAAAATCTGCCTATATCCTTTATTTTTATGTATCAAAGCGTGCATTGTCACGTAGTCGTGGCCGAGTAGTTAAGGCGATGGACTTGAAATCCATTGGGGTTTTCCCGCGCAGGTTCAAACCCTGCAGACTACGAAGTGCTTCCAGAAGTTGAACCTTTAGTAAAAATTTCTGCATGTGCTTGAATAGGGAACTACAGTAACTGCTTGCAGGTTAACAGAAAAATACAGTTACATTTATCTCCAGGTATAGGATTGAACAACATTGCAAAAAATATTTACACAGCTCTCTTACCTCACATGCTAGTAACTGATGGAAAACTTTTCCGTATAACACCAATTTAAGGGATTATGGATGAATGACCAAAGATGAGCTAAGAGAGCATATTAAAGCACATCCGACTTATCAACTCTTTAGTAATCCACCAAGCTGCATTAACTACTTTGGATGTACTTGAATAGGGATCTACAGTAACTGCATGAGGGTTAACAGAAAAATACAGTTACATTTATCTCCAGGTATAGGATTGAACAACTCTGCAAAAAATATTTACGCTCTTAAATTAGCTGCGCTGAGATGTCGAAGGGGGTCGATATAGGTTCAGTCTCTTCCGATTTTTTTTTTAAATAGAGATTTAGGTCGAATTCCTGTTATCTGAGATAAGGTGCGTTGAAGGTGAATTCCTTCTGTGCTTCTTCTCTTTGTTGGATTTAGGTCGAATTCCTGTTATCTGAGATAAGGTGCATTGAAGGTGAATTCCTTCTGTGCTCCTTCCCTTTGTTGGGCATCAAAAAAAACTAATAAAGCCGGGGGAGAGTCCTTTAGATGATGCAACTGGGTAGCGTGGCCGAGTGGTCTATGGCGCTGGATTAAGGCTCCAGTCTCTTCGGAGGCGTGGGTTCAAATCCCACCGCTGCCAGCAGAGACTTTAAAGGCAGGAGTGTCTGCGAAGTGTTTTCAATTTGAATGTTACTTTCACTTAACTGCCAACCCTCAGAATTCAAGCTTGAATAGGGATCTACAGTAACTGCATGAGGGTTAACAGAAAAATACAGTTACATTTATCTCCAGGTATAGGATTGAACAACTCTGCAAAAAATATTTACGCTCTTAAATTAGCTTGGCTGAGATGTCGAAGGGGGTCGATATAGGTTCAGTCTCTTCCGACGCATGGGTTCACATCCCACCATGTCTTATAGAGTATTTAAACAGAGATTTAGGTCAAGTTCCTGTTATCTGAGATAAGGTGTATTGAAGGTTTATTCCAGCTGTGCTTCTTCTCTTTGTTGGGCCTGAAAAAAAATATATAATCCGGGGAAGTGTCATTGGGAACAATATGGTTGTCATTTTCGTTGAGTTCCGTTTTGTGCTGGGGCTTTGGCTCAGCAAAGACACCAGAGCTTAGAAAATCTGCCTATATCCTTTATTTTTATGTATCAAAGCGTGCATTGTCACGTAGTCGTGGCCGAGTAGTTAAGGCGATGGACTTGAAATCCATTGGGGTTTTCCCGCGCAGGTTCAAACCCTGCAGACTACGAAGTGCTTCCAGAAGTTGAACCTTTAGTAAAAATTTCTGCATGTGCTTGAATAGGGAACTACAGTAACTGCTTGCGGGTTAACAGAAAAATACAGTTACATTTATCTCCAGGTATAGGATTGAACAACATTGCAAAAAATATTTACACAGCTCTCTTACCTCACATGCTAGTAACTGATGGAAAACTTTTCCGTATAACACCAATTTAAGGGATTATGGATGAATGACCAAAGATGAGCTAAGAGAGCATATTAAAGCACATCCGACTTATCAACTCTTTAGTAATCCACCAAGCTGCATTAACTACTTTGGATGTACTTGAATAGGGATCTACAGTAACTGCATGAGGGTTAACAGAAAAATACAGTTACATTTATCTCCAGGTATAGGATTGAACAACTCTGCAAAAAATATTTATGCTCTTAAATTAGCTGCGCTGAGATGTCGAAGGGGGTCGATATAGGTTCAGTCTCTTCCGACGCATGGGTTTTAGATAGAGATTTAGGTCGAATTCCTGTTATCTGAGATAAGGTGCGTTGAAGGTGAATTCCTTCTGTGCTTCTTCTCTTTGTTGGATTTAGGTCGAATTCCTGTTATCTGAGATAAGGTGCATTGAAGGTGAATTCCTTCTGTGCTCCTTCCCTTTGTTGGGCATCAAAAAAAACTAATAAAGCCGGGGGAGAGTCCTTTAGATGATGCAACTGGGTAGCGTGGCCGAGCGGTCTAAGGCGCTGGATTAAGGCTCCAGTCTCTTCGGAGGCGTGGGTTCAAATCCCACCGCTGCCAGCAGAGACTTTAAAGGCAGGAGTGTCTGCGAAGTGTTTTCAATTTGAATGTTACTTTCACTTAACTGCCAACCCTCAGAATTCAAGCTTGCTTGGTGTGGAAAGTATCTAAAAGTAATTTTACCCTCAGTGCCAGGAAGGAAAAACTTTTCCGTATAACACCAATTTAAGGGATTATGGATGAATGACCAAAGATGAGCTAAGAGAGCATATTAAAGCACATCCGACTTATCAACTCTTTAGTAATCCACCAAGCTGCATTAACTACTTTGGATGTACTTGAATAGGGATCTACAGTAACTGCATGAGGGTTAACAGAAAAATACAGTTACATTTATCTCCAGGTATAGGATTGAACAACATTGCAAAAAATATTTACACAGCTCTCTTACTTCACATGCTAGTAACTGATGGAAAACTTTTCCATATAATTTTACCCTCAGTGCCAGGACGGAAAAACTTTTCCGTATAACACCAATTTAAGGGATTATGGATGAATGACCAAACATGAGCTAAGAGAGCATATTAAAGCACATCCGACTTATCAACTCTTTAGTAATCCACCAAGCTGCATTAACTACTTTGGATGTACTTGAATAGGGATCTACAGTAACTGCATGAGGGTTAACAGAAAAATACAGTTACATTTATCTCCAGGTATAGGATTGAACAACTCTGCAAAAAATATTTACGCTCTTAAATTAGCTGCGCTGAGATGTCGAAGGGGGTCGATATAGGTTCAGTCTCTTCCGACGCATGGGTTTTAAATAGAGATTTAGGTCGAATTCCTGTTATCTGAGATAAGGTGCGTTGAAGGTGAATTCCTTCTGTGCTTCTTCTCTTTGTTGGATTTAGGTCGAATTCCTGTTATCTGAGATAAGGTGCATTGAAGGTGAATTCCTTCTGTGCTCCTTCCCTTTGTTGGGCATCAAAAAAAACTAATAAAGCCGGGGGAGAGTCCTTTAGATGATGCAACTGGGTAGCGTGGCCGAGCGGTCTAAGGCGCTGGATTAAGGCTCCAGTCTCTTCGGAGGCGTGGGTTCAAATCCCACCGCTGCCAGCAGAGACTTTAAAGGCAGGAGTGTCTGCGAAGTGTTTTCAATTTGAATGTTACTTTCACTTAACTGCCAACCCTCAGAATTCAAGCTTGCTTGGCGTGGAAAGTATCTAAAAGTAATTTTACCCTCAGTGCCAGGACGGAAAAACTTTTCCGTATAACACCAATTTAAGGGATTATGGATGAATGACCAAAGATGAGCTAAGAGAGCATATTAAAGCACATCCGACTTATCAACTCTTTAGTAATCCACCAAGCTGCATTAACTACTTTGGATGTACTTGAATAGGGATCTACAGTAACTGCATGAGGGTTAACAGAAAAATACAGTTACATTTATCTCCAGGTATAGGATTGAACAACTCTGCAAAAAATATTTACGCTCTTAAATTAGCTGCGCTGAGATGTCGAAGGGGTCGATATAGGTTCAGTCTCTTCCGACGCATGGGTTTTAAATAGAGATTTAGGTCGAATTCCTGTTATCTGAGATAAGGTGCGTTGAAGGTGAATTCCTTCTGTGCTTCTTCTCTTTGTTGGATTTAGGTCGAATTCCTGTTATCTGAGATAAGGTGCATTGAAGGTGAATTCCTTCTGTGCTCCTTTCCTTTGTTGGGCATCAAAAAAAACTAATAAAGCCGGGGGAGAGTCCTTTCGATGATGCAACTGGGTAGCGTGGCCGAGCGGTCTAAGGCGCTGGATTAAGGCTCCAGTCTCTTCGGAGGCGTGGGTCCAAATCCCACCGCTGCCAGCAGAGACTTTAAAGGCAGGAGTGTCTGCGAAGTGTTTTCAATTTGAATGTTACTTTCACTTAACTGCCAACCCTCAGAATTCAAGCTTGCTTGGCGAGGAAAGTATCTAAAAGTAATTTTACCCTCAGTGCCAGGACGGAAAAACTTTTCCGTATAACACCAATTTAAGGGATTATGGATGAATGACCAAAGATGAGCTAAGAGAGCATATTAAAGCACATCCGACTTATCAACTCTTTAGTAATCCACCAAGCTGCATTAACTACTTTGGATGTACTTGAATAGGGATCTACAGTAACTGCATGAGGGTTAACAGAAAAATACAGTTACATTTATCTCCAGGTATAGGATTGAACAACATTGCAAAAAATATTTACACAGCTCTCTTACCTCACATGCTAGTAACTGATGGAAAACTTTTCCGTATAATTTTACCCTCAGTGCCAGGACGGAAAAACTTTTCCGTATAACACCAATTTAAGGGATTATGGATGAATGACCAAACATGAGCTAAGAGAGCATATTAAAGCACATCCGACTTATCAACTCTTTAGTAATCCACCAAGCTGCATTAACTACTTTGGATGTACTTGAATAGGGATCTACAGTAACTGCATGAGGGTTAACAGAAAAATACAGTTACATTTATCTCCAGGTATAGGATTGAACAACTCTGCAAAAAATATTTATGCTCTTAAATTAGCTGCGCTGAGATGTCGAAGGGGGTCGATATAGGTTCAGTCTCTTCCGACGCATGGGTTTTAAATAGAGATTTAGGTCGAATTCCTGTTATCTGAGATAAGGTGCGTTGAAGGTGAATTCCTTCTGTGCTTCTTCTCTTTGTTGGATTTAGGTCGAATTCCTGTTATCTGAGATAAGGTGCATTGAAGGTGAATTCCTTCTGTGCTCCTTCCCTTTGTTGGGCATCAAAAAAAACTAATAAAGCCGGGGGAGAGTCCTTTAGATGATGCAACTGGGTAGCGTGGCCGAGCGGTCTAAGGCGCTGGATTAAGGCTCCAGTCTCTTCGGAGGCGTGGGTTCAAATCCCACCGCTGCCAGCAGAGACTTTAAAGGCAGGAGTGTCTGCGAAGTGTTTTCAATTTGAATGTTACTTTCACTTAACTGCCAACCCTCAGAATTCAAGCTTGCTTGGCGTGGAAAGTATCTAAAAGTAATTTTACCCTCAGTGCCAGGAAGGAAAAACTTTTCCGTATAACACCAATTTAAGGGATTATGGATGAATGACCAAAGATGAGCTAAGAGAGCATATTAAAGCACATCCGACTTATCAACTCTTTAGTAATCCACCAAGCTGCATTAACTACTTTGGATGTACTTGAATAGGGATCTACAGTAACTGCATGAGGGTTAACAGAAAAATACAGTTACATTTATCTCCAGGTATAGGATTGAACAACTCTGCAAAAAATATTTACGCTCTTAAATTAGCTGCGCTGAGATGTCGAAGGGGTCGATATAGGTTCAGTCTCTTCCGACGCATGGGTTTTAAATAGAGATTTAGGTTGAATTCCTGTTATCTGAGATAAGGTGCGTTGAAGGTGAATTCCTTCTGTGCTTCTTCTCTTTGTTGGATTTAGGTCGAATTCCTGTTATCTGAGATAAGGTGCATTGAAGGTGAATTCCTTCTGTGCTCCTTTCCTTTGTTGGGCATCAAAAAAAACTAATAAAGCCGGGGGAGAGTCCTTTCGATGATGCAACTGGGTAGCGTGGCCGAGCGGTCTAAGGCGCTGGATTAAGGCTCCAGTCTCTTCGGAGGCGTGGGTTCAAATCCCACCGCTGCCAGCAGAGACTTTAAAGGCAGGAGTGTCTGCGAAGTGTTTTCAATTTGAATGTTACTTTCACTTAACTGCCAACCCTCAGAATTCAACCTTTCTTGGCGAGGAAAGTATCTAAAAGTAATTTTACCCTCAGTGCCAGGACGGAAAAACTTTTCCGTATAACACCAATTTAAGGGATTATGGATGAATGACCAAAGATGAGCTAAGAGAGCATATTAAAGCACATCCGACTTATCAACTCTTTAGTAATCCACCAAGCTGCATTAACTACTTTGGATGTACTTGAATAGGGATCTACAGTAACTGCATGAGGGTTAACAGAAAAATACAGTTACATTTATCTCCAGGTATAGGATTGAACAACTCTGCAAAAAATATTTACGCTCTTAAATTAGCTTGGCTGAGATGTCGAAGGGTGTCGATATAGGTTCAGTCTCTTCCGACGCATGGGTTCACATCCCACCATGTCTTATAGAGTATTTAAACAGAGATTTAGGTCAAGTTCCTGTTATCTGAGATAAGGTGTATTGAAGGTTTATTCCAGCTGTGCTTCTTCTCTTTGTTGGGCCTGAAAAAAAATATATAATCCGGGGAAGTGTCATTGGGAACAATATGGTTGTCATTTTCGTTGAGTTCCGTTTTGTGCTGGGGCTTTGGCTCAGCAAAGACACCAGAGCTTAGAAAATCTGCCTATATCCTTTATTTTTATGTATCAAAGCGTGCATTGTCACGTAGTCGTGGCCGAGTAGTTAAGGCGATGGACTTGAAATCCATTGGGGTTTTCCCGCGCAGGTTCAAACCCTGCAGACTACGAAGTGCTTCCAGAAGTTGAACCTTTAGTAAAAATTTCTGCATGTGCTTGAATAGGGAACTACAGTAACTGCTTGCGGGTTAACAGAAAAATACAGTTACATTAATCTCCAGGTATAGGATTGAACAACATTGCAAAAAATATTTACACAGCTCTCTTACCTCACATGCTAGTAACTGATGGAAAACTTTTCCGTATAACACCAATTTAAGGGATTATGGATGAATGACCAAAGATGAGCTAAGAGAGCATATTAAAGCACATCCGACTTATCAACTCTTTAGTAATCCACCAAGCTGCATTAACTACTTTGGATGTACTTGAATAGGGATCTACAGTAACTGCATGAGGGTTAACAGAAAAATACAGTTACATTTATCTCCAGGTATAGGATTGAACAACTCTGCAAAAAATATTTATGCTCTTAAATTAGCTGCGCTGAGATGTCGAAGGGGGTCGATATAGGTTCAGTCTCTTCCGACGCATGGGTTTTAGATAGAGATTTAGGTCGAATTCCTGTTATCTGAGATAAGGTGCGTTGAAGGTGAATTCCTTCTGTGCTTCTTCTCTTTGTTGGATTTAGGTCGAATTCCTGTTATCTGAGATAAGGTGCATTGAAGGTGAATTCCTTCTGTGCTCCTTCCCTTTGTTGGGCATCAAAAAAAACTAATAAAGCCGGGGGAGAGTCCTTTAGATGATGCAACTGGGTAGCGTGGCCGAGCGGTCTAAGGCGCTGGATTAAGGCTCCAGTCTCTTCGGAGGCGTGGGTTCAAATCCCACCGCTGCCAGCAGAGACTTTAAAGGCAGGAGTGTCTGCGAAGTGTTTTCAATTTGAATGTTACTTTCACTTAACTGCCAACCCTCAGAATTCAAGCTTGCTTGGCGTGGAAAGTATCTAAAAGTAATTTTACCCTCAGTGCCAGGACGGAAAAACTTTTCCGTATAACACCAATTTAAGGGATTATGGATGAATGACCAAAGATGAGCTAAGAGAGCATATTAAAGCACATCCGACTTATCAACTCTTTAGTAATCCACCAAGCTGCATTAACTACTTTGGATGTACTTGAATAGGGATCTACAGTAACTGCATGAGGGTTAACAGAAAAATACAGTTACATTTATCTCCAGGTATAGGATTGAACAACTCTGCAATAAATATTTACGCTCTTAAATTAGCTGCGCTGAGATGTCGAAGGGGGTCGATATAGGTTCAGTCTCTTCCGACGCACGGGTTCACATCCCACCATGTCTTATAGAGTATTTAAACAGAGATTTAGGTCAAGTTCCTGTTATCTGAGATAAGTTGTATTGAAGGTTTATTCCAGCTGTGCTTCTTCTCTTTGTTGGGTCTGAAAAAAAATATATAATCCGTGGAAGTGTCATTGGGAACAATATGGTTGTCATTTTCGTTGAGTTCCGTTTTGTGCTGGGGCTTTGGCTCAGCAAAGACACCAGAGCTTAGAAAATCTGCCTATATCCTTTATTTTTATGTATCAAAGCGTGCATTGTCACGTAGTCGTGGCCGAGTGGTTAAGGCAATGGACATGAAATCCATTGGGGTTTTCCCGCGCAGGTTCAAACCCTGCCGACTACGAAGTGCTTCCAGAAGTTGAACCTTTAGTAAAAATTTCTGCATGTACTTGAATAGGGAACTACAGTAACTGCTTGCGAGTTAACAGAAAAATACAGTTACATTTATCTCCAGGTATAGGATTGAACAACATTGCAAAAAATATTTACACAGCTCTCTTACCTCACATGCTAGTAACTGATGGAAAACTGGCCTAAAATGGCCTGTAAAAGTCAACGCTCTTAAATTAGCTTGGCTGAGCTGTCAAAGGGGGTGGATATAGGCTTCAGTCTTTTCCAACGCATGGGTTCACATTCCACCATTTCTAATAGAGTATTTAAATAGAGATTTAGGTCGAATTCCTGTTATCTGAGATAAGGTGCTTTGAAGGTGAATTCCTAAACAGAGATTTAGGTCAAGTTCCTGTTATCTGAGATAAGGTGTATTGAAGGTTTATTCCAGCTGTGCTTCTTCCCTTTGTTGGGCCTGAAAAAAAACAAATAAAGCCGGGGGAGAGTCCTTTCAATGATGCAACTGGGTAGCGTGGCAGAGCGGTCTAAGGTTTGGATTAAGGCTCCAGTCTGGATTAAGGCTCCAGTCTCTTCGGAGGCGTGGGTTCAAATCCCACTGCTGCCAGCAAAGTCTTTAAAGGCAGGAGTGTCTGCGAAGTGTTTTCAATTTGAATGTTACTTTCACTTAACTGCCAACCCTCAGAATTCAAGCTTGCTTGGCGAGGAAAGTATCTAAAAGTAATTTTACCCTCAGTGCCAGGACGGAAAAACTTTTCAATATAACACCAATTTAAGGGATTATGGATGAATGACCAAAGATGAGCTAAGAGAGCATATTAAAGCACATCCGACTTATCAACTCTTTAGTAATCCACCAAGCTGCATTAACTACTTTGGATGTACTTGAATAGGGATCTACAGTAACTGCATGAGGGTTAACAGAAAAATACAGTTACATTTATCTCCAGGTATAGGATTGAACAACTCTGCAAAAAATATTTACGCTCTTAAATTAGCTGCGCTGAGATGTCGAAGGGGGTCGATATAGGTTCAGTCTCTTCCGACGCATGGGTTCACATCCCACCATGTCTTATAGAGTATTTAAACAGAGATTTAGGTCAAGTTCCTGTTATCTGAGATAAGGTGTATTGAAGGTTTATTCCAGCTGTGCTTCTTCTCTTTGTTGGGCCTGAAAAAAAATATATAATCCGGGGAAGTGTCATTGGGAACAATATGGTTGTCATTTTCGTTGAGTTCCGTTTTGTGCTGGGGCTTTGGCTCAGCAAAGACACCAGAGCTTAGAAAATCTGCCTATATCCTTTATTTTTATGTATCAAAGCGTGCATTGTCACGTAGTCGTGGCCGAGTAGTTAAGGCGATGGACTTGAAATCCATTGGGGTTTTCCCGCGCAGGTTCAAACCCTGCAGACTACGAAGTGCTTCCAGAAGTTGAACCTTTAGTAAAAATTTCTGCATGTGCTTGAATAGGGAACTACAGTAACTGCTTGCGGGTTAACAGAAAAATACAGTTACATTTATCTCCAGGTATAGGATTGAACAACATTGCAAAAAATATTTACACAGCTCTCTTACCTCACATGCTAGTAACTGATGGAAAACTTTTCCGTATAACACCAATTTAAGGGATTATGGATGAATGACCAAAGATGAGCTAAAAGAGCATATTAAAGCACATCCGACTTATCAACTCTTTAGTAATCCACCAAGCTGCATTAACTACTTTGGATGTACTTGAATAGGGATCTACAGTAACTGCATGAGGGTTAACAGAAAAATACAGTTACATTTATCTCCAGGTATAGGATTGAACAACATTGCAAAAAATATTTACACAGCTCTCTTACCTCACATGCTAGTAACTGATGGAAAACTTTTCCGTATAATTTTACCCTCAGTGCCAGGACGGAAAAACTTTTCCGTATAACACCAATTTAAGGGATTATGGATGAATGACCAAAGATGAGCTAAGAGAGGTATCTCCAGGTATAGGATTGAACAACTCTGCAAAAAATATTTACGCTCTTAAATTAGCTGCGCTGAGATGTCGAAGGGGGTCGATATAGGTTCAGTCTCTTCCGACGCATGGGTTTTAAATAGAGATTTAGGTCGAATTCCTGTTATCTGAGATAAGGTGCGTTGAAGGTGAATTCCTTCTGTGCTTCTTCTCTTTGTTGGATTTAGGTCGAATTCCTGTTATCTGAGATAAGGTGCATTGAAGGTGAATTCCTTCTGTGCTCCTTCCCTTTGTTGGGCATCAAAAAAAACTAATAAAGCCGGGGGAGAGTCCTTTAGATGATGCAACTGGGTAGCGTGGCCGAGCGGTCTAAGGCGCTGGATTAAGGCTCCAGTCTCTTCGGAGGCGTGGGTTCAAATCCCACCGCTGCCAGCAGAGACTTTAAAGGCAGGAGTGTCTGCGAAGTGTTTTCAATTTGAATGTTACTTTCACTTAACTGCCAACCCTCAGAATTCAAGCTTGCTTGGCGTGGGAAGTATCTAAAAGTAATTTTACCCTCAGTGCCAGGACGGAAAAACTTTTCCGTATAACACCAATTTAAGGGATTATGGATGAATGACCAAAGATGAGCTAAGAGAGCATATTAAAGCACATCCGACTTATCAACTCTTTAGTAATCCACCAAGCTGCATTAACTACTTTGGATGTACTTGAATAGGGATCTACAGTAACTGCATGAGGGTTAACAGAAAAATACAGTTACATTTATCTCCAGGTATAGGATTGAACAACATTGCAAAAAATATTTACACAGCTCTCTTACCTCACATGCTAGTAACTGATGGAAAACTTTTCCGTATAATTTTACCCTCAGTGCCAGGACGGAAAAACTTTTCCGTATAACACCAATTTAAGGGATTATGGATGAATGACCAAAGATGAGCTAAGAGAGGTATCTCCAGGTATAGGATTGAACAACTCTGCAAAAAATATTTACGCTCTTAAATTAGCTGCGCTGAGATGTCGAAGGGGGTCGATATAGGTTCAGTCTCTTCCGACGCATGGGTTTTAAATAGAGATTTAGGTCGAATTCCTGTTATCTGAGATAAGGTGCGTTGAAGGTGAATTCCTTCTGTGCTTCTTCTCTTTGTTGGATTTAGGTCGAATTCCTGTTATCTGAGATAAGGTGCATTGAAGGTGAATTCCTTCTGTGCTCCTTCCCTTCGTTGGGCATCAAAAAAAACTAATAAAGCCGGGGGAGAGTCCTTTAGATGATGCAACTGGGTAGCGTGGCCGAGCGGTCTAAGGCGCTGGATTAAGGCTCCAGTCTCTTCGGAGGCGTGGGTTCAAATCCCACCGCTGCCAGCAGAGACTTTAAAGGCAGGAGTGTCTGCAAAGTGTTTTCAATTTGAATGTTACTTTCACTTAACTGCCAACCCTCAGAATTCAAGCTTGCTTGGCGTGGAAAGTATCTAAAAGTAATTTTACCCTCAGTGCCAGGACGGAAAAACTTTTCCGTATAACACCAATTTAAGGGATTATGGATGAATGACCAAAGATGAGCTAAGAGAGCAAATTAAAGCACATCCGACTTATCAACTCTTTAGTAATCCACCAAGCTGCATTAACTACTTTGGATGTACTTGAATAGGGATCTACAGTAACTGCATGAGGGTTAACAGAAAAATACAGTTACATTTATCTCCAGGTATAGGATTGAACAACTCTGCAAAAAATATTTACGCTCTTAAATTAGCTGCGCTGAGATGTCGAAGGGGGTCGATATAGGTTCAGTCTCTTCCGACGCATGGGTTTTAAATAGAGATTTAGGTCGAATTCCTGTTATCTGAGATAAGGTGCGTTGAAGGTGAATTCCTTCTGTGCTTCTTCTCTTTGTTGGATTTAGGTCGAATTCCTGTTATCTGAGATAAGGTGCATTGAAGGTGAATTCCTTCTGTGCTCCTTCCCTTTGTTGGGCATCAAAAAAAACTAATAAAGCCGGGGGAGAGTCCTTTAGATGATGCAACTGGGTAGCGTGGCCGAGCGGTCTAAGGCGCTGGATTAAGGCTCCAGTCTCTTCGGAGGCGTGGGTTCAAATCCCACCGCTGCCAGCAGAGACTTTAAAGGCAGGAGTGTCTGCGAAGTGTTTTCAATTTGAATGTTACTTTCACTTAACTGCCAACCCTCAGAATTCAAGCTTGCTTGGCGTGGGAAGTATCTAAAAGTAATTTTACCCTCAGTGCCAGGACGGAAAAACTTTTCCGTATAACACCAATTTAAGGGATTATGGATGAATGACCAAAGATGAGCTAAGAGAGCATATTAAAGCACAGGTATAGGATTGAACAACATTGCAAAAAATATTTACACAGCTCTCTTACCTCACATGCTAGTAACTGATGGAAAACTTTTCCGTATAATTTTACCCTCAGTGCCAGGACGGAAAAACTTTTCCGTATAACACCAATTTAAGGGATTATGGATGAATGACCAAAGATGAGCTAAGAGAGGTATCTCCAGGTATAGGATTGAACAACTCTGCAAAAAATATTTACGCTCTTAAATTAGCTGCGCTGAGATGTCGAAGGGGGTCGATATAGGTTCAGTCTCTTCCGACGCATGGGTTCACATCCCACCATGTCTTATAGAGTATTTAAACAGAGATTTAGGTCAAGTTCCTGTTATCTGAGATAAGGTGTATTGAAGGTTTATTCCAGCTGTGCTTCTTCTCTTTGTTGGGCCTGAAAAAAAATATATAATCCGGGGAAGTGTCATTGGGAACAATATGGTTGTCATTTTCGTTGAGTTCCGTTTTGTGCTGGGGCTTTGGCTCAGCAAAGACACCAGAGCTTAGAAAATCTGCCTATATCCTTTATTTTTATGTATCAAAGCGTGCATTGTCACGTAGTCGTGGCCGAGTAGTTAAGGCGATGGACTTGAAATCCATTGGGGTTTTCCCGCGCAGGTTCAAACCCTGCAGACTACGAAGTGCTTCCAGAAGTTGAACCTTTAGTAAAAATTTCTGCATGTGCTTGAATAGGGAACTACAGTAACTGCTTGCGGGTTAACAGAAAAATACAGTTACATTTATCTCCAGGTATAGGATTGAACAACATTGCAAAAAATATTTACACAGCTCTCTTACCTCACATGCTAGTAACTGATGGAAAACTTTTCCGTATAACACCAATTTAAGGGATTATGGATGAATGACCAAAGATGAGCTAAGAGAGCATATTAAAGCACATCCGACTTATCAACTCTTTAGTAATCCACCAAGCTGCATTAACTACTTTGGATGTACTTGAATAGGGATCTACAGTAACTGCATGAGGGTTAACAGAAAAATACAGTTACATTTATCTCCAGGTATAGGATTGAACAACTCTGCAAAAAATATTTACGCTCTTAAATTAGCTGCGCTGAGATGTCGAAGGGGGTCGATATAGGTTCAGTCTCTTCCGATTTTTTTTTTAAATAGAGATTTAGGTCGAATTCCTGTTATCTGAGATAAGGTGCGTTGAAGGTGAATTCCTTCTGTGCTTCTTCTCTTTGTTGGATTTAGGTCGAATTCCTGTTATCTGAGATAAGGTGCATTGAAGGTGAATTCCTTCTGTGCTCCTTCCCTTTGTTGGGCATCAAAAAAAACTAATAAAGCCGGGGGAGAGTCCTTTAGATGATGCAACTGGGTAGCGTGGCCGAGCGGTCTAAGGCGCTGGATTAAGGCTCCAGTCTCTTCGGAGGCGTGGGTTCAAATCCCACCGCTGCCAGCAGAGACTTTAAAGGCAGGAGTGTCTGCGAAGTGTTTTCAATTTGAATGTTACTTTCACTTAACTGCCAACCCTCAGAATTCAAGCTTGAATAGGGATCTACAGTAACTGCATGAGGGTTAACAGAAAAATACAGTTACATTTATCTCCAGGTATAGGATTGAACAACTCTGCAAAAAATATTTACGCTCTTAAATTAGCTGCGCTGAGATGTCGAAGGGGGTCGATATAGGTTCAGTCTCTTCCGACGCATGGGTTCACATCCCACCATGTCTTATAGAGTATTTAAACAGAGATTTAGGTCAAGTTCCTGTTATCTGAGATAAGGTGTATTGAAGGTTTATTCCAGCTGTGCTTCTTCTCTTTGTTGGGCCTGAAAAAAAATATATAATCCGGGGAAGTGTCATTGGGAACAATATGGTTGTCATTTTCGTTGAGTTCCGTTTTGTGCTGGGGCTTTGGCTCAGCAAAGACACCAGAGCTTAGAAAATCTGCCTATATCCTTTATTTTTATGTATCAAAGCGTGCATTGTCACGTAGTCGTGGCCGAGTAGTTAAGGCGATGGACTTGAAATCCATTGGGGTTTTCCCGCGCAGGTTCAAACCCTGCAGACTACGAAGTGCTTCCAGAAGTTGAACCTTTAGTAAAAATTTCTGCATGTGCTTGAATAGGGAACTACAGTAACTGCTTGCGGGTTAACAGAAAAATACAGTTACATTTATCTCCAGGTATAGGATTGAACAACATTGCAAAAAATATTTACACAGCTCTCTTACCTCACATGCTAGTAACTGATGGAAAACTTTTCCGTATAACACCAATTTAAGGGATTATGGATGAATGACCAAAGATGAGCTAAGAGAGCATATTAAAGCACATCCGACTTATCAACTCTTTAGTAATCCACCAAGCTGCATTAACTACTTTGGATGTACTTGAATAGGGATCTACAGTAACTGCATGAGGGTTAACAGAAAAATACAGTTACATTTATCTCCAGGTATAGGATTGAACAACTCTGCAAAAAATATTTACGCTCTTAAATTAGCTGCGCTGAGATGTCGAAGGGGGTCGATATAGGTTCAGTCTCTTCCGATTTTTTTTTTAAATAGAGATTTAGGTCGAATTCCTGTTATCTGAGATAAGGTGCGTTGAAGGTGAATTCCTTCTGTGCTTCTTCTCTTTGTTGGATTTAGGTCGAATTCCTGTTATCTGAGATAAGGTGCATTGAAGGTGAATTCCTTCTGTGCTCCTTCCCTTTGTTGGGCATCAAAAAAAACTAATAAAGCCGGGGGAGAGTCCTTTAGATGATGCAACTGGGTAGCGTGGCCGAGTGGTCTATGGCGCTGGATTAAGGCTCCAGTCTCTTCGGAGGCGTGGGTTCAAATCCCACCGCTGCCAGCAGAGACTTTAAAGGCAGGAGTGTCTGCGAAGTGTTTTCAATTTGAATGTTACTTTCACTTAACTGCCAACCCTCAGAATTCAAGCTTGAATAGGGATCTACAGTAACTGCATGAGGGTTAACAGAAAAATACAGTTACATTTATCTCCAGGTATAGGATTGAACAACTCTGCAAAAAATATTTACGCTCTTAAATTAGCTTGGCTGAGATGTCGAAGGGGGTCGATATAGGTTCAGTCTCTTCCGACGCATGGGTTCACATCCCACCATGTCTTATAGAGTATTTAAACAGAGATTTAGGTCAAGTTCCTGTTATCTGAGATAAGGTGTATTGAAGGTTTATTCCAGCTGTGCTTCTTCTCTTTGTTGGGCCTGAAAAAAAATATATAATCCGGGGAAGTGTCATTGGGAACAATATGGTTGTCATTTTCGTTGAGTTCCGTTTTGTGCTGGGGCTTTGGCTCAGCAAAGACACCAGAGCTTAGAAAATCTGCCTATATCCTTTATTTTTATGTATCAAAGCGTGCATTGTCACGTAGTCGTGGCCGAGTAGTTAAGGCGATGGACTTGAAATCCATTGGGGTTTTCCCGCGCAGGTTCAAACCCTGCAGACTACGAAGTGCTTCCAGAAGTTGAACCTTTAGTAAAAATTTCTGCATGTGCTTGAATAGGGAACTACAGTAACTGCTTGCGGGTTAACAGAAAAATACAGTTACATTTATCTCCAGGTATAGGATTGAACAACATTGCAAAAAATATTTACACAGCTCTCTTACCTCACATGCTAGTAACTGATGGAAAACTTTTCCGTATAACACCAATTTAAGGGATTATGGATGAATGACCAAAGATGAGCTAAGAGAGCATATTAAAGCACATCCGACTTATCAACTCTTTAGTAATCCACCAAGCTGCATTAACTACTTTGGATGTACTTGAATAGGGATCTACAGTAACTGCATGAGGGTTAACAGAAAAATACAGTTACATTTATCTCCAGGTATAGGATTGAACAACTCTGCAAAAAATATTTATGCTCTTAAATTAGCTGCGCTGAGATGTCGAAGGGGGTCGATATAGGTTCAGTCTCTTCCGACGCATGGGTTTTAGATAGAGATTTAGGTCGAATTCCTGTTATCTGAGATAAGGTGCGTTGAAGGTGAATTCCTTCTGTGCTTCTTCTCTTTGTTGGATTTAGGTCGAATTCCTGTTATCTGAGATAAGGTGCATTGAAGGTGAATTCCTTCTGTGCTCCTTCCCTTTGTTGGGCATCAAAAAAAACTAATAAAGCCGGGGGAGAGTCCTTTAGATGATGCAACTGGGTAGCGTGGCCGAGCGGTCTAAGGCGCTGGATTAAGGCTCCAGTCTCTTCGGAGGCGTGGGTTCAAATCCCACCGCTGCCAGCAGAGACTTTAAAGGCAGGAGTGTCTGCGAAGTGTTTTCAATTTGAATGTTACTTTCACTTAACTGCCAACCCTCAGAATTCAAGCTTGCTTGGCGTGGAAAGTATCTAAAAGTAATTTTACCCTCAGTGCCAGGACGGAAAAACTTTTCCGTATAACACCAATTTAAGGGATTATGGATGAATGACCAAAGATGAGCTAAGAGAGCATATTAAAGCACATCCGACTTATCAACTCTTTAGTAATCCACCAAGCTGCATTAACTACTTTGGATGTACTCGAATAGGGATCTACAGTAACTGCATGAGGGTTAACAGAAAAATACAGTTACATTTATCTCCAGGTATAGGATTGAACAACATTGCAAAAAATATTTACACAGCTCTCTTACCTCACATGCTAGTAACTGATGGAAAACTTTTCCGTATAATTTTACCCTCAGTGCCAGGACGGAAAAACTTTTCCGTATAACACCAATTTAAGGGATTATGGATGAATGACCAAACATGAGCTAAGAGAGCATATTAAAGCACATCCGACTTATCAACTCTTTAGTAATCCACCAAGCTGCATTAACTACTTTGGATGTACTTGAATAGGGATCTACAGTAACTGCATGAGGGTTAACAGAAAAATACAGTTACATTTATCTCCAGGTATAGGATTGAACAACTCTGCAAAAAATATTTACGCTCTTAAATTAGCTGCGCTGAGATGTCGAAGGGGGTCGATATAGGTTCAGTCTCTTCCGACGCATGGGTTTTAAATAGAGATTTAGGTCGAATTCCTGTTATCTGAGATAAGGTGCGTTGAAGGTGAATTCCTTCTGTGCTTCTTCTCTTTGTTGGATTTAGGTCGAATTCCTGTTATCTGAGATAAGGTGCATTGAAGGTGAATTCCTTCTGTGCTCCTTCCCTTTGTTGGGCATCAAAAAAAACTAATAAAGCCGGGGGAGAGTCCTTTAGATGATGCAACTGGGTAGCGTGGCCGAGCGGTCTAAGGCGCTGGATTAAGGCTCCAGTCTCTTTGGAGGCGTGGGTTCAAATCCCACCGCTGCCAGCAGAGAAGTGTTTTCAATTTGAATGTTACTTTCACTTAACTGCCAACCCTCAGAATTCAAGCTTGCTTGGCGTGGAAAGTATCTAAAAGTAATTTTACCCTCAGTGCCAGGACGGAAAAACTTTTCCGTATAACACCAATTTAAGGGATTATGGATGAATGACCAAAGATGAGCTAAGAGAGCATATTAAAGCACATCCGATTTATCAACTCTTTAGTAATCCACCAAGCTGCATTAACTACTTTGGATGTACTTGAATAGGGATCTACAGTAACTGCATGAGGGTTAACAGAAAAATACAGTTACATTTATCTCCAGGTATAGGATTGAACAACTCTGCAAAAAATATTTATGCTCTTAAATTAGCTGCGCTGAGATGTCGAAGGGGGTCGATATAGGTTCAGTCTCTTCCGACGCATGGGTTTTAGATAGAGATTTAGGTCGAATTCCTGTTATCTGAGATAAGGTGCGTTGAAGGTGAATTCCTTCTGTGCTTCTTCTCTTTGTTGGATTTAGGTCGAATTCCTGTTATCTGAGATAAGGTGCATTGAAGGTGAATTCCTTCTGTGCTCCTTCCCTTTGTTGGGCATCAAAAAAAACTAATAAAGCCGGGGGAGAGTCCTTTAGATGATGCAACTGGGTAGCGTGGCCGAGCGGTCTAAGGCGCTGGATTAAGGCTCCAGTCTCTTCGGAGGCGTGGGTTCAAATCCCACCGCTGCCAGCAGAGACTTTAAAGGCAGGAGTGTCTGCGAAGTGTTTTCTATTTGAATGTTACTTTCACTTAACTGCCAACCCTCAGAATTCAAGCTTGCTTGGCGTGGAAAGTATCTAAAAGTAATTTTACCCTCAGTGCCAGGACGGAAAAACTTTTCCGTATAACACCAATTTAAGGGATTATGGATGAATGACCAAAGATGAGCTAAGAGAGCATATTAAAGCACATCCGACTTATCAACTCTTTAGTAATCCACCAAGCTGCATTAACTACTTTGGATGTACTTGAATAGGGATCTACAGTAACTGCATGAGGGTTAACAGAAAAATACAGTTACATTTATCTCCAGGTATAGGATTGAACAACATTGCAAAAAATATTTACACAGCTCTCTTACCTCACATGCTAGTAACTGATGGAAAACTTTTCCGTATAATTTTACCCTCAGTGCCAGGACGGAAAAACTTTTCCGTATAACACCAATTTAAGGGATTATGGATGAATGACCAAACATGAGCTAAGAGAGCATATTAAAGCACATCCGACTTATCAACTCTTTAGTAATCCACCAAGCTGCATTAACTACTTTGGATGTACTTGAATAGGGATCTACAGTAACTGCATGAGGGTTAACAGAAAAATACAGTTACATTTATCTCCAGGTATAGGATTGAACAACTCTGCAAAAAATATTTACGCTCTTAAATTAGCTGCGCTGAGATGTCGAAGGGGGTCGATATAGGTTCAGTCTCTTCCGACGCATGGGTTTTAAATAGAGATTTAGGTCGAATTCCTGTTATCTGAGATAAGGTGCGTTGAAGGTGAATTCCTTCTGTGCTTCTTCTCTTTGTTGGATTTAGGTCGAATTCCTGTTATCTGAGATAAGGTGCATTGAAGGTGAATTCCTTCTGTGCTCCTTCCCTTTGTTGGGCATCAAAAAAAACTAATAAAGCCGGGGGAGAGTCCTTTAGATGATGCAACTGGGTAGCGTGGCCGAGCGGTCTAAGGCGCTGGATTAAGGCTCCAGTCTCTTTGGAGGCGTGGGTTCAAATCCCACTGCTGCCAGCAGAGACTTTAAAGGCAGGAGTGTCTGCGAAGTGTTTTCAATTTGAATGTTACTTTCACTTAACTGCCAACCCTCAGAATTCAAGCTTGCTTGGCGTGGAAAGTATCTAAAAGTAATTTTACCCTCAGTGCCAGGACGGAAAAACTTTTCCGTATAACACCAATTTAAGGGATTATGGATGAATGACCAAAGATGAGCTAAGAGAGCATATTAAAGCACATCCGATTTATCAACTCTTTAGTAATCCACCAAGCTGCATTAACTACTTTGGATGTACTTGAATAGGGATCTACAGTAACTGCATGAGGGTTAACAGAAAAATACAGTTACATTTATCTCCAGGTATAGGATTGAACAACTCTGCAAAAAATATTTATGCTCTTAAATTAGCTGCGCTGAGATGTCGAAGGGGGTCGATATAGGTTCAGTCTCTTCCGACGCATGGGTTTTAGATAGAGATTTAGGTCGAATTCCTGTTATCTGAGATAAGGTGCGTTGAAGGTGAATTCCTTCTGTGCTTCTTCTCTTTGTTGGATTTAGGTCGAATTCCTGTTATCTGAGATAAGGTGCATTGAAGGTGAATTCCTTCTGTGCTCCTTCCCTTTGTTGGGCATCAAAAAAAACTAATAAAGCCGGGGGAGAGTCCTTTAGATGATGCAACTGGGTAGCGTGGCCGAGCGGTCTAAGGCGCTGGATTAAGGCTCCAGTCTCTTCGGAGGCGTGGGTTCAAATCCCACCGCTGCCAGCAGAGACTTTAAAGGCAGGAGTGTCTGCGAAGTGTTTTCAATTTGAATGTTACTTTCACTTAACTGCCAACCCTCAGAATTCAAGCTTGCTTGGCGTGGAAAGTATCTAAAAGTAATTTTACCCTCAGTGCCAGGAAGGAAAAACTTTTCCGTATAACACCAATTTAAGGGATTATGGATGAATGACCAAAGATGAGCTAAGAGAGCATATTAAAGCACATCCGACTTATCAACTCTTTAGTAATCCACCAAGCTGCATTAACTACTTTGGATGTACTTGAATAGGGATCTACAGTAACTGCATGAGGGTTAACAGAAAAATACAGTTACATTTATCTCCAGGTATAGGATTGAACAACTCTGCAAAAAATATTTACGCTCTTAAATTAGCTGCGCTGAGATGTCGAAGGGGTCGATATAGGTTCAGTCTCTTCCGACGCATGGGTTTTAAATAGAGATTTAGGTTGAATTCCTGTTATCTGAGATAAGGTGCGTTGAAGGTGAATTCCTTCTGTGCTTCTTCTCTTTGTTGGATTTAGGTCGAATTCCTGTTATCTGAGATAAGGTGCATTGAAGGTGAATTCCTTCTGTGCTCCTTTCCTTTGTTGGGCATCAAAAAAAACTAATAAAGCCGGGGGAGAGTCCTTTCGATGATGCAACTGGGTAGCGTGGCCGAGCGGTCTAAGGCGCTGGATTAAGGCTCCAGTCTCTTCGGAGGCGTGGGTTCAAATCCCACCGCTGCCAGCAGAGACTTTAAAGGCAGGAGTGTCTGCGAAGTGTTTTCAATTTGAATGTTACTTTCACTTAACTGCCAACCCTCAGAATTCAACCTTTCTTGGCGAGGAAAGTATCTAAAAGTAATTTTACCCTCAGTGCCAGGACGGAAAAACTTTTCCGTATAACACCAATTTAAGGGATTATGGATGAATGACCAAAGATGAGCTAAGAGAGCATATTAAAGCACATCCGACTTATCAACTCTTTAGTAATCCACCAAGCTGCATTAACTACTTTGGATGTACTTGAATAGGGATCTACAGTAACTGCATGAGGGTTAACAGAAAAATACAGTTACATTTATCTCCAGGTATAGGATTGAACAACTCTGCAAAAAATATTTACGCTCTTAAATTAGCTTGGCTGAGATGTCGAAGGGTGTCGATATAGGTTCAGTCTCTTCCGACGCATGGGTTCACATCCCACCATGTCTTATAGAGTATTTAAACAGAGATTTAGGTCAAGTTCCTGTTATCTGAGATAAGGTGTATTGAAGGTTTATTCCAGCTGTGCTTCTTCTCTTTGTTGGGCCTGAAAAAAAATATATAATCCGGGGAAGTGTCATTGGGAACAATATGGTTGTCATTTTCGTTGAGTTCCGTTTTGTGCTGGGGCTTTGGCTCAGCAAAGACACCAGAGCTTAGAAAATCTGCCTATATCCTTTATTTTTATGTATCAAAGCGTGCATTGTCACGTAGTCGTGGCCGAGTAGTTAAGGCGATGGACTTGAAATCCATTGGGGTTTTCCCGCGCAGGTTCAAACCCTGCAGACTACGAAGTGCTTCCAGAAGTTGAACCTTTAGTAAAAATTTCTGCATGTGCTTGAATAGGGAACTACAGTAACTGCTTGCGGGTTAACAGAAAAATACAGTTACATTTATCTCCAGGTATAGGATTGAACAACATTGCAAAAAATATTTACACAGCTCTCTTACCTCACATGCTAGTAACTGATGGAAAACTGGCCTAAAATGGCCTGTAAAAGTCAACGCTCTTAAATTAGCTTGGCTGAGCTGTCAAAGGGGGTGGATATAGGCTTCAGTCTTTTCCAACGCATGGGTTCACATTCCACCATTTCTAATAGAGTATTTAAATAGAGATTTAGGTCGAATTCCTGTTATCTGAGATAAGGTGCTTTGAAGGTGAATTCCTAAACAGAGATTTAGGTCAAGTTCCTGTTATCTGAGATAAGGTGTATTGAAGGTTTATTCCAGCTGTGCTTCTTCCCTTTGTTGGGCCTGAAAAAAAACAAATAAAGCCGGGGGAGAGTCCTTTCAATGATGCAACTGGGTAGCGTGGCAGAGCGGTCTAAGGTTTGGATTAAGGCTCCAGTCTGGATTAAGGCTCCAGTCTCTTCGGAGGCGTGGGTTCAAATCCCACTGCTGCCAGCAAAGTCTTTAAAGGCAGGAGTGTCTGCGAAGTGTTTTCAATTTGAATGTTACTTTCACTTAACTGCCAACCCTCAGAATTCAAGCTTGCTTGGCGAGGAAAGTATCTAAAAGTAATTTTACCCTCAGTGCCAGGACGGAAAAACTTTTCAATATAACACCAATTTAAGGGATTATGGATGAATGACCAAAGATGAGCTAAGAGAGCATATTAAAGCACATCCGACTTATCAACTCTTTAGTAATCCACCAAGCTGCATTAACTACTTTGGATGTACTTGAATAGGGATCTACAGTAACTGCATGAGGGTTAACAGAAAAATACAGTTACATTTATCTCCAGGTATAGGATTGAACAACTCTGCAAAAAATATTTACGCTCTTAAATTAGCTGCGCTGAGATGTCGAAGGGGGTCGATATAGGTTCAGTCTCTTCCGACGCATGGGTTCACATCCCACCATGTCTTATAGAGTATTTAAACAGAGATTTAGGTCAAGTTCCTGTTATCTGAGATAAGGTGTATTGAAGGTTTATTCCAGCTGTGCTTCTTCTCTTTGTTGGGCCTGAAAAAAAATATATAATCCGGGGAAGTGTCATTGGGAACAATATGGTTGTCATTTTCGTTGAGTTCCGTTTTGTGCTGGGGCTTTGGCTCAGCAAAGACACCAGAGCTTAGAAAATCTGCCTATATCCTTTATTTTTATGTATCAAAGCGTGCATTGTCACGTAGTCGTGGCCGAGTAGTTAAGGCGATGGACTTGAAATCCATTGGGGTTTTCCCGCGCAGGTTCAAACCCTGCAGACTACGAAGTGCTTCCAGAAGTTGAACCTTTAGTAAAAATTTCTGCATGTGCTTGAATAGGGAACTACAGTAACTGCTTGCGGGTTAACAGAAAAATACAGTTACATTTATCTCCAGGTATAGGATTGAACAACATTGCAAAAAATATTTACACAGCTCTCTTACCTCACATGCTAGTAACTGATGGAAAACTTTTCCGTATAACACCAATTTAAGGGATTATGGATGAATGACCAAAGATGAGCTAAAAGAGCATATTAAAGCACATCCGACTTATCAACTCTTTAGTAATCCACCAAGCTGCATTAACTACTTTGGATGTACTTGAATAGGGATCTACAGTAACTGCATGAGGGTTAACAGAAAAATACAGTTACATTTATCTCCAGGTATAGGATTGAACAACATTGCAAAAAATATTTACACAGCTCTCTTACCTCACATGCTAGTAACTGATGGAAAACTTTTCCGTATAATTTTACCCTCAGTGCCAGGACGGAAAAACTTTTCCGTATAACACCAATTTAAGGGATTATGGATGAATGACCAAAGATGAGCTAAGAGAGGTATCTCCAGGTATAGGATTGAACAACTCTGCAAAAAATATTTACGCTCTTAAATTAGCTGCGCTGAGATGTCGAAGGGGGTCGATATAGGTTCAGTCTCTTCCGACGCATGGGTTTTAAATAGAGATTTAGGTCGAATTCCTGTTATCTGAGATAAGGTGCGTTGAAGGTGAATTCCTTCTGTGCTTCTTCTCTTTGTTGGATTTAGGTCGAATTCCTGTTATCTGAGATAAGGTGCATTGAAGGTGAATTCCTTCTGTGCTCCTTCCCTTTGTTGGGCATCAAAAAAAACTAATAAAGCCGGGGGAGAGTCCTTTAGATGATGCAACTGGGTAGCGTGGCCGAGCGGTCTAAGGCGCTGGATTAAGGCTCCAGTCTCTTCGGAGGCGTGGGTTCAAATCCCACCGCTGCCAGCAGAGACTTTAAAGGCAGGAGTGTCTGCGAAGTGTTTTCAATTTGAATGTTACTTTCACTTAACTGCCAACCCTCAGAATTCAAGCTTGCTTGGCGTGGGAAGTATCTAAAAGTAATTTTACCCTCAGTGCCAGGACGGAAAAACTTTTCCGTATAACACCAATTTAAGGGATTATGGATGAATGACCAAAGATGAGCTAAGAGAGCATATTAAAGCACATCCGACTTATCAACTCTTTAGTAATCCACCAAGCTGCATTAACTACTTTGGATGTACTTGAATAGGGATCTACAGTAACTGCATGAGGGTTAACAGAAAAATACAGTTACATTTATCTCCAGGTATAGGATTGAACAACATTGCAAAAAATATTTACACAGCTCTCTTACCTCACATGCTAGTAACTGATGGAAAACTTTTCCGTATAATTTTACCCTCAGTGCCAGGACGGAAAAACTTTTCCGTATAACACCAATTTAAGGGATTATGGATGAATGACCAAAGATGAGCTAAGAGAGGTATCTCCAGGTATAGGATTGAACAACTCTGCAAAAAATATTTACGCTCTTAAATTAGCTGCGCTGAGATGTCGAAGGGGGTCGATATAGGTTCAGTCTCTTCCGACGCATGGGTTTTAAATAGAGATTTAGGTCGAATTCCTGTTATCTGAGATAAGGTGCGTTGAAGGTGAATTCCTTCTGTGCTTCTTCTCTTTGTTGGATTTAGGTCGAATTCCTGTTATCTGAGATAAGGTGCATTGAAGGTGAATTCCTTCTGTGCTCCTTCCCTTCGTTGGGCATCAAAAAAAACTAATAAAGCCGGGGGAGAGTCCTTTAGATGATGCAACTGGGTAGCGTGGCCGAGCGGTCTAAGGCGCTGGATTAAGGCTCCAGTCTCTTCGGAGGCGTGGGTTCAAATCCCACCGCTGCCAGCAGAGACTTTAAAGGCAGGAGTGTCTGCAAAGTGTTTTCAATTTGAATGTTACTTTCACTTAACTGCCAACCCTCAGAATTCAAGCTTGCTTGGCGTGGAAAGTATCTAAAAGTAATTTTACCCTCAGTGCCAGGACGGAAAAACTTTTCCGTATAACACCAATTTAAGGGATTATGGATGAATGACCAAAGATGAGCTAAGAGAGCATATTAAAGCACATCCGACTTATCAACTCTTTAGTAATCCACCAAGCTGCATTAACTACTTTGGATGTACTTGAATAGGGATCTACAGTAACTGCATGAGGGTTAACAGAAAAATACAGTTACATTTATCTCCAGGTATAGGATTGAACAACATTGCAAAAAATATTTACACAGCTCTCTTACCTCACATGCTAGTAACTGATGGAAAACTTTTCCGTATAATTTTACCCTCAGTGCCAGGACGGAAAAACTTTTCCGTATAACACCAATTTAAGGGATTATGGATGAATGACCAAAGATGAGCTAAGAGAGGTATCTCCAGGTATAGGATTGAACAACTCTGCAAAAAATATTTACGCTCTTAAATTAGCTGCGCTGAGATGTCGAAGGGGGTCGATATAGGTTCAGTCTCTTCCGACGCATGGGTTTTAAATAGAGATTTAGGTCGAATTCCTGTTATCTGAGATAAGGTGCGTTGAAGGTGAATTCCTTCTGTGCTTCTTCTCTTTGTTGGATTTAGGTCGAATTCCTGTTATCTGAGATAAGGTGCATTGAAGGTGAATTCCTTCTGTGCTCCTTCCCTTCGTTGGGCATCAAAAAAAACTAATAAAGCCGGGGGAGAGTCCTTTAGATGATGCAACTGGGTAGCGTGGCCGAGCGGTCTAAGGCGCTGGATTAAGGCTCCAGTCTCTTCGGAGGCGTGGGTTCAAATCCCACCGCTGCCAGCAGAGACTTTAAAGGCAGGAGTGTCTGCAAAGTGTTTTCAATTTGAATGTTACTTTCACTTAACTGCCAACCCTCAGAATTCAAGCTTGCTTGGCGTGGAAAGTATCTAAAAGTAATTTTACCCTCAGTGCCAGGACGGAAAAACTTTTCCGTATAACACCAATTTAAGGGATTATGGATGAATGACCAAAGATGAGCTAAGAGAGCAAATTAAAGCACATCCGACTTATCAACTCTTTAGTAATCCACCAAGCTGCATTAACTACTTTGGATGTACTTGAATAGGGATCTACAGTAACTGCATGAGGGTTAACAGAAAAATACAGTTACATTTATCTCCAGGTATAGGATTGAACAACTCTGCAAAAAATATTTACGCTCTTAAATTAGCTGCGCTGAGATGTCGAAGGGGGTCGATATAGGTTCAGTCTCTTCCGACGCATGGGTTTTAAATAGAGATTTAGGTCGAATTCCTGTTATCTGAGATAAGGTGCGTTGAAGGTGAATTCCTTCTGTGCTTCTTCTCTTTGTTGGATTTAGGTCGAATTCCTGTTATCTGAGATAAGGTGCATTGAAGGTGAATTCCTTCTGTGCTCCTTCCCTTTGTTGGGCATCAAAAAAAACTAATAAAGCCGGGGGAGAGTCCTTTAGATGATGCAACTGGGTAGCGTGGCCGAGCGGTCTAAGGCGCTGGATTAAGGCTCCAGTCTCTTCGGAGGCGTGGGTTCAAATCCCACCGCTGCCAGCAGAGACTTTAAAGGCAGGAGTGTCTGCGAAGTGTTTTCAATTTGAATGTTACTTTCACTTAACTGCCAACCCTCAGAATTCAAGCTTGCTTGGCGTGGGAAGTATCTAAAAGTAATTTTACCCTCAGTGCCAGGACGGAAAAACTTTTCCGTATAACACCAATTTAAGGGATTATGGATGAATGACCAAAGATGAGCTAAGAGAGCATATTAAAGCACAGGTATAGGATTGAACAACATTGCAAAAAATATTTACACAGCTCTCTTACCTCACATGCTAGTAACTGATGGAAAACTTTTCCGTATAATTTTACCCTCAGTGCCAGGACGGAAAAACTTTTCCGTATAACACCAATTTAAGGGATTATGGATGAATGACCAAAGATGAGCTAAGAGAGGTATCTCCAGGTATAGGATTGAACAACTCTGCAAAAAATATTTACGCTCTTAAATTAGCTGCGCTGAGATGTCGAAGGGGGTCGATATAGGTTCAGTCTCTTCCGACGCATGGGTTCACATCCCACCATGTCTTATAGAGTATTTAAACAGAGATTTAGGTCAAGTTCCTGTTATCTGAGATAAGGTGTATTGAAGGTTTATTCCAGCTGTGCTTCTTCTCTTTGTTGGGCCTGAAAAAAAATATATAATCCGGGGAAGTGTCATTGGGAACAATATGGTTGTCATTTTCGTTGAGTTCCGTTTTGTGCTGGGGCTTTGGCTCAGCAAAGACACCAGAGCTTAGAAAATCTGCCTATATCCTTTATTTTTATGTATCAAAGCGTGCATTGTCACGTAGTCGTGGCCGAGTAGTTAAGGCGATGGACTTGAAATCCATTGGGGTTTTCCCGCGCAGGTTCAAACCCTGCAGACTACGAAGTGCTTCCAGAAGTTGAACCTTTAGTAAAAATTTCTGCATGTGCTTGAATAGGGAACTACAGTAACTGCTTGCGGGTTAACAGAAAAATACAGTTACATTTATCTCCAGGTATAGGATTGAACAACATTGCAAAAAATATTTACACAGCTCTCTTACCTCACATGCTAGTAACTGATGGAAAACTTTTCCGTATAACACCAATTTAAGGGATTATGGATGAATGACCAAAGATGAGCTAAGAGAGCATATTAAAGCACATCCGACTTATCAACTCTTTAGTAATCCACCAAGCTGCATTAACTACTTTGGATGTACTTGAATAGGGATCTACAGTAACTGCATGAGGGTTAACAGAAAAATACAGTTACATTTATCTCCAGGTATAGGATTGAACAACTCTGCAAAAAATATTTACGCTCTTAAATTAGCTGCGCTGAGATGTCGAAGGGGGTCGATATAGGTTCAGTCTCTTCCGATTTTTTTTTTAAATAGAGATTTAGGTCGAATTCCTGTTATCTGAGATAAGGTGCGTTGAAGGTGAATTCCTTCTGTGCTTCTTCTCTTTGTTGGATTTAGGTCGAATTCCTGTTATCTGAGATAAGGTGCATTGAAGGTGAATTCCTTCTGTGCTCCTTCCCTTTGTTGGGCATCAAAAAAAACTAATAAAGCCGGGGGAGAGTCCTTTAGATGATGCAACTGGGTAGCGTGGCCGAGCGGTCTAAGGCGCTGGATTAAGGCTCCAGTCTCTTCGGAGGCGTGGGTTCAAATCCCACCGCTGCCAGCAGAGACTTTAAAGGCAGGAGTGTCTGCGAAGTGTTTTCAATTTGAATGTTACTTTCACTTAACTGCCAACCCTCAGAATTCAAGCTTGAATAGGGATCTACAGTAACTGCATGAGGGTTAACAGAAAAATACAGTTACATTTATCTCCAGGTATAGGATTGAACAACTCTGCAAAAAATATTTACGCTCTTAAATTAGCTGCGCTGAGATGTCGAAGGGGGTCGATATAGGTTCAGTCTCTTCCGACGCATGGGTTCACATCCCACCATGTCTTATAGAGTATTTAAACAGAGATTTAGGTCAAGTTCCTGTTATCTGAGATAAGGTGTATTGAAGGTTTATTCCAGCTGTGCTTCTTCTCTTTGTTGGGCCTGAAAAAAAATATATAATCCGGGGAAGTGTCATTGGGAACAATATGGTTGTCATTTTCGTTGAGTTCCGTTTTGTGCTGGGGCTTTGGCTCAGCAAAGACACCAGAGCTTAGAAAATCTGCCTATATCCTTTATTTTTATGTATCAAAGCGTGCATTGTCACGTAGTCGTGGCCGAGTAGTTAAGGCGATGGACTTGAAATCCATTGGGGTTTTCCCGCGCAGGTTCAAACCCTGCAGACTACGAAGTGCTTCCAGAAGTTGAACCTTTAGTAAAAATTTCTGCATGTGCTTGAATAGGGAACTACAGTAACTGCTTGCGGGTTAACAGAAAAATACAGTTACATTTATCTCCAGGTATAGGATTGAACAACATTGCAAAAAATATTTACACAGCTCTCTTACCTCACATGCTAGTAACTGATGGAAAACTTTTCCGTATAACACCAATTTAAGGGATTATGGATGAATGACCAAAGATGAGCTAAGAGAGCATATTAAAGCACATCCGACTTATCAACTCTTTAGTAATCCACCAAGCTGCATTAACTACTTTGGATGTACTTGAATAGGGATCTACAGTAACTGCATGAGGGTTAACAGAAAAATACAGTTACATTTATCTCCAGGTATAGGATTGAACAACTCTGCAAAAAATATTTACGCTCTTAAATTAGCTGCGCTGAGATGTCGAAGGGGGTCGATATAGGTTCAGTCTCTTCCGATTTTTTTTTTAAATAGAGATTTAGGTCGAATTCCTGTTATCTGAGATAAGGTGCGTTGAAGGTGAATTCCTTCTGTGCTTCTTCTCTTTGTTGGATTTAGGTCGAATTCCTGTTATCTGAGATAAGGTGCATTGAAGGTGAATTCCTTCTGTGCTCCTTCCCTTTGTTGGGCATCAAAAAAAACTAATAAAGCCGGGGGAGAGTCCTTTAGATGATGCAACTGGGTAGCGTGGCCGAGTGGTCTATGGCGCTGGATTAAGGCTCCAGTCTCTTCGGAGGCGTGGGTTCAAATCCCACCGCTGCCAGCAGAGACTTTAAAGGCAGGAGTGTCTGCGAAGTGTTTTCAATTTGAATGTTACTTTCACTTAACTGCCAACCCTCAGAATTCAAGCTTGAATAGGGATCTACAGTAACTGCATGAGGGTTAACAGAAAAATACAGTTACATTTATCTCCAGGTATAGGATTGAACAACTCTGCAAAAAATATTTACGCTCTTAAATTAGCTTGGCTGAGATGTCGAAGGGGGTCGATATAGGTTCAGTCTCTTCCGACGCATGGGTTCACATCCCACCATGTCTTATAGAGTATTTAAACAGAGATTTAGGTCAAGTTCCTGTTATCTGAGATAAGGTGTATTGAAGGTTTATTCCAGCTGTGCTTCTTCTCTTTGTTGGGCCTGAAAAAAAATATATAATCCGGGGAAGTGTCATTGGGAACAATATGGTTGTCATTTTCGTTGAGTTCCGTTTTGTGCTGGGGCTTTGGCTCAGCAAAGACACCAGAGCTTAGAAAATCTGCCTATATCCTTTATTTTTATGTATCAAAGCGTGCATTGTCACGTAGTCGTGGCCGAGTAGTTAAGGCGATGGACTTGAAATCCATTGGGGTTTTCCCGCGCAGGTTCAAACCCTGCAGACTACGAAGTGCTTCCAGAAGTTGAACCTTTAGTAAAAATTTCTGCATGTGCTTGAATAGGGAACTACAGTAACTGCTTGCGGGTTAACAGAAAAATACAGTTACATTTATCTCCAGGTATAGGATTGAACAACATTGCAAAAAATATTTACACAGCTCTCTTACCTCACATGCTAGTAACTGATGGAAAACTTTTCCGTATAACACCAATTTAAGGGATTATGGATGAATGACCAAAGATGAGCTAAGAGAGCATATTAAAGCACATCCGACTTATCAACTCTTTAGTAATCCACCAAGCTGCATTAACTACTTTGGATGTACTTGAATAGGGATCTACAGTAACTGCATGAGGGTTAACAGAAAAATACAGTTACATTTATCTCCAGGTATAGGATTGAACAACTCTGCAAAAAATATTTATGCTCTTAAATTAGCTGCGCTGAGATGTCGAAGGGGGTCGATATAGGTTCAGTCTCTTCCGACGCATGGGTTTTAGATAGAGATTTAGGTCGAATTCCTGTTATCTGAGATAAGGTGCGTTGAAGGTGAATTCCTTCTGTGCTTCTTCTCTTTGTTGGATTTAGGTCGAATTCCTGTTATCTGAGATAAGGTGCATTGAAGGTGAATTCCTTCTGTGCTCCTTCCCTTTGTTGGGCATCAAAAAAAACTAATAAAGCCGGGGGAGAGTCCTTTAGATGATGCAACTGGGTAGCGTGGCCGAGCGGTCTAAGGCGCTGGATTAAGGCTCCAGTCTCTTCGGAGGCGTGGGTTCAAATCCCACCGCTGCCAGCAGAGACTTTAAAGGCAGGAGTGTCTGCGAAGTGTTTTCAATTTGAATGTTACTTTCACTTAACTGCCAACCCTCAGAATTCAAGCTTGCTTGGCGTGGAAAGTATCTAAAAGTAATTTTACCCTCAGTGCCAGGACGGAAAAACTTTTCCGTATAACACCAATTTAAGGGATTATGGATGAATGACCAAAGATGAGCTAAGAGAGCATATTAAAGCACATCCGACTTATCAACTCTTTAGTAATCCACCAAGCTGCATTAACTACTTTGGATGTACTCGAATAGGGATCTACAGTAACTGCATGAGGGTTAACAGAAAAATACAGTTACATTTATCTCCAGGTATAGGATTGAACAACATTGCAAAAAATATTTACACAGCTCTCTTACCTCACATGCTAGTAACTGATGGAAAACTTTTCCGTATAATTTTACCCTCAGTGCCAGGACGGAAAAACTTTTCCGTATAACACCAATTTAAGGGATTATGGATGAATGACCAAACATGAGCTAAGAGAGCATATTAAAGCACATCCGACTTATCAACTCTTTAGTAATCCACCAAGCTGCATTAACTACTTTGGATGTACTTGAATAGGGATCTACAGTAACTGCATGAGGGTTAACAGAAAAATACAGTTACATTTATCTCCAGGTATAGGATTGAACAACTCTGCAAAAAATATTTACGCTCTTAAATTAGCTGCGCTGAGATGTCGAAGGGGGTCGATATAGGTTCAGTCTCTTCCGACGCATGGGTTTTAAATAGAGATTTAGGTCGAATTCCTGTTATCTGAGATAAGGTGCGTTGAAGGTGAATTCCTTCTGTGCTTCTTCTCTTTGTTGGATTTAGGTCGAATTCCTGTTATCTGAGATAAGGTGCATTGAAGGTGAATTCCTTCTGTGCTCCTTCCCTTTGTTGGGCATCAAAAAAAACTAATAAAGCCGGGGGAGAGTCCTTTAGATGATGCAACTGGGTAGCGTGGCCGAGCGGTCTAAGGCGCTGGATTAAGGCTCCAGTCTCTTTGGAGGCGTGGGTTCAAATCCCACCGCTGCCAGCAGAGAAGTGTTTTCAATTTGAATGTTACTTTCACTTAACTGCCAACCCTCAGAATTCAAGCTTGCTTGGCGTGGAAAGTATCTAAAAGTAATTTTACCCTCAGTGCCAGGACGGAAAAACTTTTCCGTATAACACCAATTTAAGGGATTATGGATGAATGACCAAAGATGAGCTAAGAGAGCATATTAAAGCACATCCGATTTATCAACTCTTTAGTAATCCACCAAGCTGCATTAACTACTTTGGATGTACTTGAATAGGGATCTACAGTAACTGCATGAGGGTTAACAGAAAAATACAGTTACATTTATCTCCAGGTATAGGATTGAACAACTCTGCAAAAAATATTTATGCTCTTAAATTAGCTGCGCTGAGATGTCGAAGGGGGTCGATATAGGTTCAGTCTCTTCCGACGCATGGGTTTTAGATAGAGATTTAGGTCGAATTCCTGTTATCTGAGATAAGGTGCGTTGAAGGTGAATTCCTTCTGTGCTTCTTCTCTTTGTTGGATTTAGGTCGAATTCCTGTTATCTGAGATAAGGTGCATTGAAGGTGAATTCCTTCTGTGCTCCTTCCCTTTGTTGGGCATCAAAAAAAACTAATAAAGCCGGGGGAGAGTCCTTTAGATGATGCAACTGGGTAGCGTGGCCGAGCGGTCTAAGGCGCTGGATTAAGGCTCCAGTCTCTTCGGAGGCGTGGGTTCAAATCCCACCGCTGCCAGCAGAGACTTTAAAGGCAGGAGTGTCTGCGAAGTGTTTTCAATTTGAATGTTACTTTCACTTAACTGCCAACCCTCAGAATTCAAGCTTGCTTGGCGTGGAAAGTATCTAAAAGTAATTTTACCCTCAGTGCCAGGAAGGAAAAACTTTTCCGTATAACACCAATTTAAGGGATTATGGATGAATGACCAAAGATGAGCTAAGAGAGCATATTAAAGCACATCCGACTTATCAACTCTTTAGTAATCCACCAAGCTGCATTAACTACTTTGGATGTACTTGAATAGGGATCTACAGTAACTGCATGAGGGTTAACAGAAAAATACAGTTACATTTATCTCCAGGTATAGGATTGAACAACTCTGCAAAAAATATTTACGCTCTTAAATTAGCTGCGCTGAGATGTCGAAGGGGTCGATATAGGTTCAGTCTCTTCCGACGCATGGGTTTTAAATAGAGATTTAGGTTGAATTCCTGTTATCTGAGATAAGGTGCGTTGAAGGTGAATTCCTTCTGTGCTTCTTCTCTTTGTTGGATTTAGGTCGAATTCCTGTTATCTGAGATAAGGTGCATTGAAGGTGAATTCCTTCTGTGCTCCTTTCCTTTGTTGGGCATCAAAAAAAACTAATAAAGCCGGGGGAGAGTCCTTTCGATGATGCAACTGGGTAGCGTGGCCGAGCGGTCTAAGGCGCTGGATTAAGGCTCCAGTCTCTTCGGAGGCGTGGGTTCAAATCCCACCGCTGCCAGCAGAGACTTTAAAGGCAGGAGTGTCTGCGAAGTGTTTTCAATTTGAATGTTACTTTCACTTAACTGCCAACCCTCAGAATTCAACCTTTCTTGGCGAGGAAAGTATCTAAAAGTAATTTTACCCTCAGTGCCAGGACGGAAAAACTTTTCCGTATAACACCAATTTAAGGGATTATGGATGAATGACCAAAGATGAGCTAAGAGAGCATATTAAAGCACATCCGACTTATCAACTCTTTAGTAATCCACCAAGCTGCATTAACTACTTTGGATGTACTTGAATAGGGATCTACAGTAACTGCATGAGGGTTAACAGAAAAATACAGTTACATTTATCTCCAGGTATAGGATTGAACAACTCTGCAAAAAATATTTACGCTCTTAAATTAGCTGCGCTGAGATGTCGAAGGGGGTCGATATAGGTTCAGTCTCTTCCGACGCATGGGTTCACATCCCACCATGTCTTATAGAGTATTTAAACAGAGATTTAGGTCAAGTTCCTGTTATCTGAGATAAGGTGTATTGAAGGTTTATTCCAGCTGTGCTTCTTCTCTTTGTTGGGCCTGAAAAAAAATATATAATCCGGGGAAGTGTCATTGGGAACAATATGGTTGTCATTTTCGTTGAGTTCCGTTTTGTGCTGGGGCTTTGGCTCAGCAAAGACACCAGAGCTTAGAAAATCTGCCTATATCCTTTATTTTTATGTATCAAAGCGTGCATTGTCACGTAGTCGTGGCCGAGTAGTTAAGGCGATGGACTTGAAATCCATTGGGGTTTTCCCGCGCAGGTTCAAACCCTGCAGACTACGAAGTGCTTCCAGAAGTTGAACCTTTAGTAAAAATTTCTGCATGTGCTTGAATAGGGAACTACAGTAACTGCTTGCGGGTTAACAGAAAAATACAGTTACATTTATCTCCAGGTATAGGATTGAACAACATTGCAAAAAATATTTACACAGCTCTCTTACCTCACATGCTAGTAACTGATGGAAAACTTTTCCGTATAACACCAATTTAAGGGATTATGGATGAATGACCAAAGATGAGCTAAGAGAGCATATTAAAGCACATCCGACTTATCAACTCTTTAGTAATCCACCAAGCTGCATTAACTACTTTGGATGTACTTGAATAGGGATCTACAGTAACTGCATGAGGGTTAACAGAAAAATACAGTTACATTTATCTCCAGGTATAGGATTGAACAACTCTGCAAAAAATATTTATGCTCTTAAATTAGCTGCGCTGAGATGTCGAAGGGGGTCGATATAGGTTCAGTCTCTTCCGACGCATGGGTTTTAGATAGAGATTTAGGTCGAATTCCTGTTATCTGAGATAAGGTGCGTTGAAGGTGAATTCCTTCTGTGCTTCTTCTCTTTGTTGGATTTAGGTCGAATTCCTGTTATCTGAGATAAGGTGCATTGAAGGTGAATTCCTTCTGTGCTCCTTCCCTTTGTTGGGCATCAAAAAAAACTAATAAAGCCGGGGGAGAGTCCTTTAGATGATGCAACTGGGTAGCGTGGCCGAGCGGTCTAAGGCGCTGGATTAAGGCTCCAGTCTCTTCGGAGGCGTGGGTTCAAATCCCACCGCTGCCAGCAGAGACTTTAAAGGCAGGAGTGTCTGCGAAGTGTTTTCAATTTGAATGTTACTTTCACTTAACTGCCAACCCTCAGAATTCAAGCTTGCTTGGCGTGGAAAGTATCTAAAAGTAATTTTACCCTCAGTGCCAGGACGGAAAAACTTTTCCGTATAACACCAATTTAAGGGATTATGGATGAATGACCAAAGATGAGCTAAGAGAGCATATTAAAGCACATCCGACTTATCAACTCTTTAGTAATCCACCAAGCTGCATTAACTACTTTGGATGTACTTGAATAGGGATCTACAGTAACTGCATGAGGGTTAACAGAAAAATACAGTTACATTTATCTCCAGGTATAGGATTGAACAACTCTGCAAAAAATATTTACGCTCTTAAATTAGCTGCGCTGAGATGTCGAAGGGGGTCGATATAGGTTCAGTCTCTTCCGACGCACGGGTTCACATCCCACCATGTCTTATAGAGTATTTAAACAGAGATTTAGGTCAAGTTCCTGTTATCTGAGATAAGTTGTATTGAAGGTTTATTCCAGCTGTGCTTCTTCTCTTTGTTGGGTCTGAAAAAAAATATATAATCCGTGGAAGTGTCATTGGGAACAATATGGTTGTCATTTTCGTTGAGTTCCGTTTTGTGCTGGGGCTTTGGCTCAGCAAAGACACCAGAGCTTAGAAAATCTGCCTATATCCTTTATTTTTATGTATCAAAGCGTGCATTGTCACGTAGTCGTGGCCGAGTGGTTAAGGCAATGGACATGAAATCCATTGGGGTTTTCCCGCGCAGGTTCAAACCCTGCCGACTACGAAGTGCTTCCAGAAGTTGAACCTTTAGTAAAAATTTCTGCATGTACTTGAATAGGGAACTACAGTAACTGCTTGCGAGTTAACAGAAAAATACAGTTACATTTATCTCCAGGTATAGGATTGAACAACATTGCAAAAAATATTTACACAGCTCTCTTACCTCACATGCTAGTAACTGATGGAAAACTGGCCTAAAATGGCCTGTAAAAGTCAACGCTCTTAAATTAGCTTGGCTGAGCTGTCAAAGGGGGTGGATATAGGCTTCAGTCTTTTCCAACGCATGGGTTCACATTCCACCATTTCTAATAGAGTATTTAAATAGAGATTTAGGTCGAATTCCTGTTATCTGAGATAAGGTGCTTTGAAGGTGAATTCCTAAACAGAGATTTAGGTCAAGTTCCTGTTATCTGAGATAAGGTGTATTGAAGGTTTATTCCAGCTGTGCTTCTTCCCTTTGTTGGGCCTGAAAAAAAACAAATAAAGCCGGGGGAGAGTCCTTTCAATGATGCAACTGGGTAGCGTGGCAGAGCGGTCTAAGGTTTGGATTAAGGCTCCAGTCTGGATTAAGGCTCCAGTCTCTTCGGAGGCGTGGGTTCAAATCCCACTGCTGCCAGCAAAGTCTTTAAAGGCAGGAGTGTCTGCGAAGTGTTTTCAATTTGAATGTTACTTTCACTTAACTGCCAACCCTCAGAATTCAAGCTTGCTTGGCGAGGAAAGTATCTAAAAGTAATTTTACCCTCAGTGCCAGGACGGAAAAACTTTTCAATATAACACCAATTTAAGGGATTATGGATGAATGACCAAAGATGAGCTAAGAGAGCATATTAAAGCACATCCGACTTATCAACTCTTTAGTAATCCACCAAGCTGCATTAACTACTTTGGATGTACTTGAATAGGGATCTACAGTAACTGCATGAGGGTTAACAGAAAAATACAGTTACATTTATCTCCAGGTATAGGATTGAACAACTCTGCAAAAAATATTTACGCTCTTAAATTAGCTGCGCTGAGATGTCGAAGGGGGTCGATATAGGTTCAGTCTCTTCCGACGCATGGGTTCACATCCCACCATGTCTTATAGAGTATTTAAACAGAGATTTAGGTCAAGTTCCTGTTATCTGAGATAAGGTGTATTGAAGGTTTATTCCAGCTGTGCTTCTTCTCTTTGTTGGGCCTGAAAAAAAATATATAATCCGGGGAAGTGTCATTGGGAACAATATGGTTGTCATTTTCGTTGAGTTCCGTTTTGTGCTGGGGCTTTGGCTCAGCAAAGACACCAGAGCTTAGAAAATCTGCCTATATCCTTTATTTTTATGTATCAAAGCGTGCATTGTCACGTAGTCGTGGCCGAGTAGTTAAGGCGATGGACTTGAAATCCATTGGGGTTTTCCCGCGCAGGTTCAAACCCTGCAGACTACGAAGTGCTTCCAGAAGTTGAACCTTTAGTAAAAATTTCTGCATGTGCTTGAATAGGGAACTACAGTAACTGCTTGCGGGTTAACAGAAAAATACAGTTACATTTATCTCCAGGTATAGGATTGAACAACATTGCAAAAAATATTTACACAGCTCTCTTACCTCACATGCTAGTAACTGATGGAAAACTTTTCCGTATAACACCAATTTAAGGGATTATGGATGAATGACCAAAGATGAGCTAAGAGAGCATATTAAAGCACATCCGACTTATCAACTCTTTAGTAATCCACCAAGCTGCATTAACTACTTTGGATGTACTTGAATAGGGATCTACAGTAACTGCATGAGGGTTAACAGAAAAATACAGTTACATTTATCTCCAGGTATAGGATTGAACAACTCTGCAAAAAATATTTACGCTCTTAAATTAGCTGCGCTGAGATGTCGAAGGGGGTCGATATAGGTTCAGTCTCTTCCGATTTTTTTTTTAAATAGAGATTTAGGTCGAATTCCTGTTATCTGAGATAAGGTGCGTTGAAGGTGAATTCCTTCTGTGCTTCTTCTCTTTGTTGGATTTAGGTCGAATTCCTGTTATCTGAGATAAGGTGCATTGAAGGTGAATTCCTTCTGTGCTCCTTCCCTTTGTTGGGCATCAAAAAAAACTAATAAAGCCGGGGGAGAGTCCTTTAGATGATGCAACTGGGTAGCGTGGCCGAGCGGTCTAAGGCGCTGGATTAAGGCTCCAGTCTCTTCGGAGGCGTGGGTTCAAATCCCACCGCTGCCAGCAGAGACTTTAAAGGCAGGAGTGTCTGCGAAGTGTTTTCAATTTGAATGTTACTTTCACTTAACTGCCAACCCTCAGAATTCAAGCTTGAATAGGGATCTACAGTAACTGCATGAGGGTTAACAGAAAAATACAGTTACATTTATCTCCAGGTATAGGATTGAACAACTCTGCAAAAAATATTTACGCTCTTAAATTAGCTGCGCTGAGATGTCGAAGGGGGTCGATATAGGTTCAGTCTCTTCCGACGCATGGGTTCACATCCCACCATGTCTTATAGAGTATTTAAACAGAGATTTAGGTCAAGTTCCTGTTATCTGAGATAAGGTGTATTGAAGGTTTATTCCAGCTGTGCTTCTTCTCTTTGTTGGGCCTGAAAAAAAATATATAATCCGGGGAAGTGTCATTGGGAACAATATGGTTGTCATTTTCGTTGAGTTCCGTTTTGTGCTGGGGCTTTGGCTCAGCAAAGACACCAGAGCTTAGAAAATCTGCCTATATCCTTTATTTTTATGTATCAAAGCGTGCATTGTCACGTAGTCGTGGCCGAGTAGTTAAGGCGATGGACTTGAAATCCATTGGGGTTTTCCCGCGCAGGTTCAAACCCTGCAGACTACGAAGTGCTTCCAGAAGTTGAACCTTTAGTAAAAATTTCTGCATGTGCTTGAATAGGGAACTACAGTAACTGCTTGCGGGTTAACAGAAAAATACAGTTACATTTATCTCCAGGTATAGGATTGAACAACATTGCAAAAAATATTTACACAGCTCTCTTACCTCACATGCTAGTAACTGATGGAAAACTTTTCCGTATAACACCAATTTAAGGGATTATGGATGAATGACCAAAGATGAGCTAAGAGAGCATATTAAAGCACATCCGACTTATCAACTCTTTAGTAATCCACCAAGCTGCATTAACTACTTTGGATGTACTTGAATAGGGATCTACAGTAACTGCATGAGGGTTAACAGAAAAATACAGTTACATTTATCTCCAGGTATAGGATTGAACAACTCTGCAAAAAATATTTACGCTCTTAAATTAGCTGCGCTGAGATGTCGAAGGGGGTCGATATAGGTTCAGTCTCTTCCGATTTTTTTTTTAAATAGAGATTTAGGTCGAATTCCTGTTATCTGAGATAAGGTGCGTTGAAGGTGAATTCCTTCTGTGCTTCTTCTCTTTGTTGGATTTAGGTCGAATTCCTGTTATCTGAGATAAGGTGCATTGAAGGTGAATTCCTTCTGTGCTCCTTCCCTTTGTTGGGCATCAAAAAAAACTAATAAAGCCGGGGGAGAGTCCTTTAGATGATGCAACTGGGTAGCGTGGCCGAGTGGTCTATGGCGCTGGATTAAGGCTCCAGTCTCTTCGGAGGCGTGGGTTCAAATCCCACCGCTGCCAGCAGAGACTTTAAAGGCAGGAGTGTCTGCGAAGTGTTTTCAATTTGAATGTTACTTTCACTTAACTGCCAACCCTCAGAATTCAAGCTTGAATAGGGATCTACAGTAACTGCATGAGGGTTAACAGAAAAATACAGTTACATTTATCTCCAGGTATAGGATTGAACAACTCTGCAAAAAATATTTACGCTCTTAAATTAGCTTGGCTGAGATGTCGAAGGGGGTCGATATAGGTTCAGTCTCTTCCGACGCATGGGTTCACATCCCACCATGTCTTATAGAGTATTTAAACAGAGATTTAGGTCAAGTTCCTGTTATCTGAGATAAGGTGTATTGAAGGTTTATTCCAGCTGTGCTTCTTCTCTTTGTTGGGCCTGAAAAAAAATATATAATCCGGGGAAGTGTCATTGGGAACAATATGGTTGTCATTTTCGTTGAGTTCCGTTTTGTGCTGGGGCTTTGGCTCAGCAAAGACACCAGAGCTTAGAAAATCTGCCTATATCCTTTATTTTTATGTATCAAAGCGTGCATTGTCACGTAGTCGTGGCCGAGTAGTTAAGGCGATGGACTTGAAATCCATTGGGGTTTTCCCGCGCAGGTTCAAACCCTGCAGACTACGAAGTGCTTCCAGAAGTTGAACCTTTAGTAAAAATTTCTGCATGTGCTTGAATAGGGAACTACAGTAACTGCTTGCGGGTTAACAGAAAAATACAGTTACATTTATCTCCAGGTATAGGATTGAACAACATTGCAAAAAATATTTACACAGCTCTCTTACCTCACATGCTAGTAACTGATGGAAAACTTTTCCGTATAACACCAATTTAAGGGATTATGGATGAATGACCAAAGATGAGCTAAGAGAGCATATTAAAGCACATCCGACTTATCAACTCTTTAGTAATCCACCAAGCTGCATTAACTACTTTGGATGTACTTGAATAGGGATCTACAGTAACTGCATGAGGGTTAACAGAAAAATACAGTTACATTTATCTCCAGGTATAGGATTGAACAACTCTGCAAAAAATATTTATGCTCTTAAATTAGCTGCGCTGAGATGTCGAAGGGGGTCGATATAGGTTCAGTCTCTTCCGACGCATGGGTTTTAGATAGAGATTTAGGTCGAATTCCTGTTATCTGAGATAAGGTGCGTTGAAGGTGAATTCCTTCTGTGCTTCTTCTCTTTGTTGGATTTAGGTCGAATTCCTGTTATCTGAGATAAGGTGCATTGAAGGTGAATTCCTTCTGTGCTCCTTCCCTTTGTTGGGCATCAAAAAAAACTAATAAAGCCGGGGGAGAGTCCTTTAGATGATGCAACTGGGTAGCGTGGCCGAGCGGTCTAAGGCGCTGGATTAAGGCTCCAGTCTCTTCGGAGGCGTGGGTTCAAATCCCACCGCTGCCAGCAGAGACTTTAAAGGCAGGAGTGTCTGCGAAGTGTTTTCAATTTGAATGTTACTTTCACTTAACTGCCAACCCTCAGAATTCAAGCTTGCTTGGCGTGGAAAGTATCTAAAAGTAATTTTACCCTCAGTGCCAGGACGGAAAAACTTTTCCGTATAACACCAATTTAAGGGATTATGGATGAATGACCAAAGATGAGCTAAGAGAGCATATTAAAGCACATCCGACTTATCAACTCTTTAGTAATCCACCAAGCTGCATTAACTACTTTGGATGTACTCGAATAGGGATCTACAGTAACTGCATGAGGGTTAACAGAAAAATACAGTTACATTTATCTCCAGGTATAGGATTGAACAACATTGCAAAAAATATTTACACAGCTCTCTTACCTCACATGCTAGTAACTGATGGAAAACTTTTCCGTATAATTTTACCCTCAGTGCCAGGACGGAAAAACTTTTCCGTATAACACCAATTTAAGGGATTATGGATGAATGACCAAACATGAGCTAAGAGAGCATATTAAAGCACATCCGACTTATCAACTCTTTAGTAATCCACCAAGCTGCATTAACTACTTTGGATGTACTTGAATAGGGATCTACAGTAACTGCATGAGGGTTAACAGAAAAATACAGTTACATTTATCTCCAGGTATAGGATTGAACAACTCTGCAAAAAATATTTACGCTCTTAAATTAGCTGCGCTGAGATGTCGAAGGGGGTCGATATAGGTTCAGTCTCTTCCGACGCATGGGTTTTAAATAGAGATTTAGGTCGAATTCCTGTTATCTGAGATAAGGTGCGTTGAAGGTGAATTCCTTCTGTGCTTCTTCTCTTTGTTGGATTTAGGTCGAATTCCTGTTATCTGAGATAAGGTGCATTGAAGGTGAATTCCTTCTGTGCTCCTTCCCTTTGTTGGGCATCAAAAAAAACTAATAAAGCCGGGGGAGAGTCCTTTAGATGATGCAACTGGGTAGCGTGGCCGAGCGGTCTAAGGCGCTGGATTAAGGCTCCAGTCTCTTTGGAGGCGTGGGTTCAAATCCCACCGCTGCCAGCAGAGAAGTGTTTTCAATTTGAATGTTACTTTCACTTAACTGCCAACCCTCAGAATTCAAGCTTGCTTGGCGTGGAAAGTATCTAAAAGTAATTTTACCCTCAGTGCCAGGACGGAAAAACTTTTCCGTATAACACCAATTTAAGGGATTATGGATGAATGACCAAAGATGAGCTAAGAGAGCATATTAAAGCACATCCGATTTATCAACTCTTTAGTAATCCACCAAGCTGCATTAACTACTTTGGATGTACTTGAATAGGGATCTACAGTAACTGCATGAGGGTTAACAGAAAAATACAGTTACATTTATCTCCAGGTATAGGATTGAACAACTCTGCAAAAAATATTTATGCTCTTAAATTAGCTGCGCTGAGATGTCGAAGGGGGTCGATATAGGTTCAGTCTCTTCCGACGCATGGGTTTTAGATAGAGATTTAGGTCGAATTCCTGTTATCTGAGATAAGGTGCGTTGAAGGTGAATTCCTTCTGTGCTTCTTCTCTTTGTTGGATTTAGGTCGAATTCCTGTTATCTGAGATAAGGTGCATTGAAGGTGAATTCCTTCTGTGCTCCTTCCCTTTGTTGGGCATCAAAAAAAACTAATAAAGCCGGGGGAGAGTCCTTTAGATGATGCAACTGGGTAGCGTGGCCGAGCGGTCTAAGGCGCTGGATTAAGGCTCCAGTCTCTTCGGAGGCGTGGGTTCAAATCCCACCGCTGCCAGCAGAGACTTTAAAGGCAGGAGTGTCTGCGAAGTGTTTTCAATTTGAATGTTACTTTCACTTAACTGCCAACCCTCAGAATTCAAGCTTGCTTGGCGTGGAAAGTATCTAAAAGTAATTTTACCCTCAGTGCCAGGAAGGAAAAACTTTTCCGTATAACACCAATTTAAGGGATTATGGATGAATGACCAAAGATGAGCTAAGAGAGCATATTAAAGCACATCCGACTTATCAACTCTTTAGTAATCCACCAAGCTGCATTAACTACTTTGGATGTACTTGAATAGGGATCTACAGTAACTGCATGAGGGTTAACAGAAAAATACAGTTACATTTATCTCCAGGTATAGGATTGAACAACTCTGCAAAAAATATTTACGCTCTTAAATTAGCTGCGCTGAGATGTCGAAGGGGTCGATATAGGTTCAGTCTCTTCCGACGCATGGGTTTTAAATAGAGATTTAGGTTGAATTCCTGTTATCTGAGATAAGGTGCGTTGAAGGTGAATTCCTTCTGTGCTTCTTCTCTTTGTTGGATTTAGGTCGAATTCCTGTTATCTGAGATAAGGTGCATTGAAGGTGAATTCCTTCTGTGCTCCTTTCCTTTGTTGGGCATCAAAAAAAACTAATAAAGCCGGGGGAGAGTCCTTTCGATGATGCAACTGGGTAGCGTGGCCGAGCGGTCTAAGGCGCTGGATTAAGGCTCCAGTCTCTTCGGAGGCGTGGGTTCAAATCCCACCGCTGCCAGCAGAGACTTTAAAGGCAGGAGTGTCTGCGAAGTGTTTTCAATTTGAATGTTACTTTCACTTAACTGCCAACCCTCAGAATTCAACCTTTCTTGGCGAGGAAAGTATCTAAAAGTAATTTTACCCTCAGTGCCAGGACGGAAAAACTTTTCCGTATAACACCAATTTAAGGGATTATGGATGAATGACCAAAGATGAGCTAAGAGAGCATATTAAAGCACATCCGACTTATCAACTCTTTAGTAATCCACCAAGCTGCATTAACTACTTTGGATGTACTTGAATAGGGATCTACAGTAACTGCATGAGGGTTAACAGAAAAATACAGTTACATTTATCTCCAGGTATAGGATTGAACAACTCTGCAAAAAATATTTACGCTCTTAAATTAGCTGCGCTGAGATGTCGAAGGGGGTCGATATAGGTTCAGTCTCTTCCGACGCATGGGTTCACATCCCACCATGTCTTATAGAGTATTTAAACAGAGATTTAGGTCAAGTTCCTGTTATCTGAGATAAGGTGTATTGAAGGTTTATTCCAGCTGTGCTTCTTCTCTTTGTTGGGCCTGAAAAAAAATATATAATCCGGGGAAGTGTCATTGGGAACAATATGGTTGTCATTTTCGTTGAGTTCCGTTTTGTGCTGGGGCTTTGGCTCAGCAAAGACACCAGAGCTTAGAAAATCTGCCTATATCCTTTATTTTTATGTATCAAAGCGTGCATTGTCACGTAGTCGTGGCCGAGTAGTTAAGGCGATGGACTTGAAATCCATTGGGGTTTTCCCGCGCAGGTTCAAACCCTGCAGACTACGAAGTGCTTCCAGAAGTTGAACCTTTAGTAAAAATTTCTGCATGTGCTTGAATAGGGAACTACAGTAACTGCTTGCGGGTTAACAGAAAAATACAGTTACATTTATCTCCAGGTATAGGATTGAACAACATTGCAAAAAATATTTACACAGCTCTCTTACCTCACATGCTAGTAACTGATGGAAAACTTTTCCGTATAACACCAATTTAAGGGATTATGGATGAATGACCAAAGATGAGCTAAGAGAGCATATTAAAGCACATCCGACTTATCAACTCTTTAGTAATCCACCAAGCTGCATTAACTACTTTGGATGTACTTGAATAGGGATCTACAGTAACTGCATGAGGGTTAACAGAAAAATACAGTTACATTTATCTCCAGGTATAGGATTGAACAACTCTGCAAAAAATATTTATGCTCTTAAATTAGCTGCGCTGAGATGTCGAAGGGGGTCGATATAGGTTCAGTCTCTTCCGACGCATGGGTTTTAGATAGAGATTTAGGTCGAATTCCTGTTATCTGAGATAAGGTGCGTTGAAGGTGAATTCCTTCTGTGCTTCTTCTCTTTGTTGGATTTAGGTCGAATTCCTGTTATCTGAGATAAGGTGCATTGAAGGTGAATTCCTTCTGTGCTCCTTCCCTTTGTTGGGCATCAAAAAAAACTAATAAAGCCGGGGGAGAGTCCTTTAGATGATGCAACTGGGTAGCGTGGCCGAGCGGTCTAAGGCGCTGGATTAAGGCTCCAGTCTCTTCGGAGGCGTGGGTTCAAATCCCACCGCTGCCAGCAGAGACTTTAAAGGCAGGAGTGTCTGCGAAGTGTTTTCAATTTGAATGTTACTTTCACTTAACTGCCAACCCTCAGAATTCAAGCTTGCTTGGCGTGGAAAGTATCTAAAAGTAATTTTACCCTCAGTGCCAGGACGGAAAAACTTTTCCGTATAACACCAATTTAAGGGATTATGGATGAATGACCAAAGATGAGCTAAGAGAGCATATTAAAGCACATCCGACTTATCAACTCTTTAGTAATCCACCAAGCTGCATTAACTACTTTGGATGTACTTGAATAGGGATCTACAGTAACTGCATGAGGGTTAACAGAAAAATACAGTTACATTTATCTCCAGGTATAGGATTGAACAACTCTGCAAAAAATATTTACGCTCTTAAATTAGCTGCGCTGAGATGTCGAAGGGGGTCGATATAGGTTCAGTCTCTTCCGACGCACGGGTTCACATCCCACCATGTCTTATAGAGTATTTAAACAGAGATTTAGGTCAAGTTCCTGTTATCTGAGATAAGTTGTATTGAAGGTTTATTCCAGCTGTGCTTCTTCTCTTTGTTGGGTCTGAAAAAAAATATATAATCCGTGGAAGTGTCATTGGGAACAATATGGTTGTCATTTTCGTTGAGTTCCGTTTTGTGCTGGGGCTTTGGCTCAGCAAAGACACCAGAGCTTAGAAAATCTGCCTATATCCTTTATTTTTATGTATCAAAGCGTGCATTGTCACGTAGTCGTGGCCGAGTGGTTAAGGCAATGGACATGAAATCCATTGGGGTTTTCCCGCGCAGGTTCAAACCCTGCCGACTACGAAGTGCTTCCAGAAGTTGAACCTTTAGTAAAAATTTCTGCATGTACTTGAATAGGGAACTACAGTAACTGCTTGCGAGTTAACAGAAAAATACAGTTACATTTATCTCCAGGTATAGGATTGAACAACATTGCAAAAAATATTTACACAGCTCTCTTACCTCACATGCTAGTAACTGATGGAAAACTGGCCTAAAATGGCCTGTAAAAGTCAACGCTCTTAAATTAGCTTGGCTGAGCTGTCAAAGGGGGTGGATATAGGCTTCAGTCTTTTCCAACGCATGGGTTCACATTCCACCATTTCTAATAGAGTATTTAAATAGAGATTTAGGTCGAATTCCTGTTATCTGAGATAAGGTGCTTTGAAGGTGAATTCCTAAACAGAGATTTAGGTCAAGTTCCTGTTATCTGAGATAAGGTGTATTGAAGGTTTATTCCAGCTGTGCTTCTTCCCTTTGTTGGGCCTGAAAAAAAACAAATAAAGCCGGGGGAGAGTCCTTTCAATGATGCAACTGGGTAGCGTGGCAGAGCGGTCTAAGGTTTGGATTAAGGCTCCAGTCTGGATTAAGGCTCCAGTCTCTTCGGAGGCGTGGGTTCAAATCCCACTGCTGCCAGCAAAGTCTTTAAAGGCAGGAGTGTCTGCGAAGTGTTTTCAATTTGAATGTTACTTTCACTTAACTGCCAACCCTCAGAATTCAAGCTTGCTTGGCGAGGAAAGTATCTAAAAGTAATTTTACCCTCAGTGCCAGGACGGAAAAACTTTTCAATATAACACCAATTTAAGGGATTATGGATGAATGACCAAAGATGAGCTAAGAGAGCATATTAAAGCACATCCGACTTATCAACTCTTTAGTAATCCACCAAGCTGCATTAACTACTTTGGATGTACTTGAATAGGGATCTACAGTAACTGCATGAGGGTTAACAGAAAAATACAGTTACATTTATCTCCAGGTATAGGATTGAACAACTCTGCAAAAAATATTTACGCTCTTAAATTAGCTGCGCTGAGATGTCGAAGGGGGTCGATATAGGTTCAGTCTCTTCCGACGCATGGGTTCACATCCCACCATGTCTTATAGAGTATTTAAACAGAGATTTAGGTCAAGTTCCTGTTATCTGAGATAAGGTGTATTGAAGGTTTATTCCAGCTGTGCTTCTTCTCTTTGTTGGGCCTGAAAAAAAATATATAATCCGGGGAAGTGTCATTGGGAACAATATGGTTGTCATTTTCGTTGAGTTCCGTTTTGTGCTGGGGCTTTGGCTCAGCAAAGACACCAGAGCTTAGAAAATCTGCCTATATCCTTTATTTTTATGTATCAAAGCGTGCATTGTCACGTAGTCGTGGCCGAGTAGTTAAGGCGATGGACTTGAAATCCATTGGGGTTTTCCCGCGCAGGTTCAAACCCTGCAGACTACGAAGTGCTTCCAGAAGTTGAACCTTTAGTAAAAATTTCTGCATGTGCTTGAATAGGGAACTACAGTAACTGCTTGCGGGTTAACAGAAAAATACAGTTACATTTATCTCCAGGTATAGGATTGAACAACATTGCAAAAAATATTTACACAGCTCTCTTACCTCACATGCTAGTAACTGATGGAAAACTTTTCCGTATAACACCAATTTAAGGGATTATGGATGAATGACCAAAGATGAGCTAAGAGAGCATATTAAAGCACATCCGACTTATCAACTCTTTAGTAATCCACCAAGCTGCATTAACTACTTTGGATGTACTTGAATAGGGATCTACAGTAACTGCATGAGGGTTAACAGAAAAATACAGTTACATTTATCTCCAGGTATAGGATTGAACAACTCTGCAAAAAATATTTACGCTCTTAAATTAGCTGCGCTGAGATGTCGAAGGGGGTCGATATAGGTTCAGTCTCTTCCGATTTTTTTTTTAAATAGAGATTTAGGTCGAATTCCTGTTATCTGAGATAAGGTGCGTTGAAGGTGAATTCCTTCTGTGCTTCTTCTCTTTGTTGGATTTAGGTCGAATTCCTGTTATCTGAGATAAGGTGCATTGAAGGTGAATTCCTTCTGTGCTCCTTCCCTTTGTTGGGCATCAAAAAAAACTAATAAAGCCGGGGGAGAGTCCTTTAGATGATGCAACTGGGTAGCGTGGCCGAGCGGTCTAAGGCGCTGGATTAAGGCTCCAGTCTCTTCGGAGGCGTGGGTTCAAATCCCACCGCTGCCAGCAGAGACTTTAAAGGCAGGAGTGTCTGCGAAGTGTTTTCAATTTGAATGTTACTTTCACTTAACTGCCAACCCTCAGAATTCAACCTTTCTTGGCGAGGAAAGTATCTAAAAGTAATTTTACCCTCAGTGCCAGGACGGAAAAACTTTTCCGTATAACACCAATTTAAGGGATTATGGATGAATGACCAAAGATGAGCTAAGAGAGCATATTAAAGCACATCCGACTTATCAACTCTTTAGTAATCCACCAAGCTGCATTAACTACTTTGGATGTACTTGAATAGGGATCTACAGTAACTGCATGAGGGTTAACAGAAAAATACAGTTACATTTATCTCCAGGTATAGGATTGAACAACTCTGCAAAAAATATTTACGCTCTTAAATTAGCTGCGCTGAGATGTCGAAGGGGGTCGATATAGGTTCAGTCTCTTCCGACGCATGGGTTCACATCCCACCATGTCTTATAGAGTATTTAAACAGAGATTTAGGTCAAGTTCCTGTTATCTGAGATAAGGTGTATTGAAGGTTTATTCCAGCTGTGCTTCTTCTCTTTGTTGGGCCTGAAAAAAAATATATAATCCGGGGAAGTGTCATTGGGAACAATATGGTTGTCATTTTCGTTGAGTTCCGTTTTGTGCTGGGGCTTTGGCTCAGCAAAGACACCAGAGCTTAGAAAATCTGCCTATATCCTTTATTTTTATGTATCAAAGCGTGCATTGTCACGTAGTCGTGGCCGAGTAGTTAAGGCGATGGACTTGAAATCCATTGGGGTTTTCCCGCGCAGGTTCAAACCCTGCAGACTACGAAGTGCTTCCAGAAGTTGAACCTTTAGTAAAAATTTCTGCATGTGCTTGAATAGGGAACTACAGTAACTGCTTGCGGGTTAACAGAAAAATACAGTTACATTTATCTCCAGGTATAGGATTGAACAACATTGCAAAAAATATTTACACAGCTCTCTTACCTCACATGCTAGTAACTGATGGAAAACTTTTCCGTATAACACCAATTTAAGGGATTATGGATGAATGACCAAAGATGAGCTAAGAGAGCATATTAAAGCACATCCGACTTATCAACTCTTTAGTAATCCACCAAGCTGCATTAACTACTTTGGATGTACTTGAATAGGGATCTACAGTAACTGCATGAGGGTTAACAGAAAAATACAGTTACATTTATCTCCAGGTATAGGATTGAACAACTCTGCAAAAAATATTTATGCTCTTAAATTAGCTGCGCTGAGATGTCGAAGGGGGTCGATATAGGTTCAGTCTCTTCCGACGCATGGGTTTTAGATAGAGATTTAGGTCGAATTCCTGTTATCTGAGATAAGGTGCGTTGAAGGTGAATTCCTTCTGTGCTTCTTCTCTTTGTTGGATTTAGGTCGAATTCCTGTTATCTGAGATAAGGTGCATTGAAGGTGAATTCCTTCTGTGCTCCTTCCCTTTGTTGGGCATCAAAAAAAACTAATAAAGCCGGGGGAGAGTCCTTTAGATGATGCAACTGGGTAGCGTGGCCGAGCGGTCTAAGGCGCTGGATTAAGGCTCCAGTCTCTTCGGAGGCGTGGGTTCAAATCCCACCGCTGCCAGCAGAGACTTTAAAGGCAGGAGTGTCTGCGAAGTGTTTTCAATTTGAATGTTACTTTCACTTAACTGCCAACCCTCAGAAATCAAGCTTGCTTGGCGTGGAAAGTATCTAAAAGTAATTTTACCCTCAGTGCCAGGACGGAAAAACTTTTCCGTATAACACCAATTTAAGGGATTATGGATGAATGACCAAAGATGAGCTAAGAGAGCATATTAAAGCACATCCGACTTATCAACTCTTTAGTAATCCACCAAGCTGCATTAACTACTTTGGATGTACTTGAATAGGGATCTACAGTAACTGCATGAGGGTTAACAGAAAAATACAGTTACATTTATCTCCAGGTATAGGATTGAACAACTCTGCAAAAAATATTTACGCTCTTAAATTAGCTGCGCTGAGATGTCGAAGGGGGTCGATATAGGTTCAGTCTCTTCCGACGCACGGGTTCACATCCCACCATGTCTTATAGAGTATTTAAACAGAGATTTAGGTCAAGTTCCTGTTATCTGAGATAAGTTGTATTGAAGGTTTATTCCAGCTGTGCTTCTTCTCTTTGTTGGGTCTGAAAAAAAATATATAATCCGTGGAAGTGTCATTGGGAACAATATGGTTGTCATTTTCGTTGAGTTCCGTTTTGTGCTGGGGCTTTGGCTCAGCAAAGACACCAGAGCTTAGAAAATCTGCCTATATCCTTTATTTTTATGTATCAAAGCGTGCATTGTCACGTAGTCGTGGCCGAGTGGTTAAGGCAATGGACATGAAATCCATTGGGGTTTTCCCGCGCAGGTTCAAACCCTGCCGACTACGAAGTGCTTCCAGAAGTTGAACCTTTAGTAAAAATTTCTGCATGTACTTGAATAGGGAACTACAGTAACTGCTTGCGAGTTAACAGAAAAATACAGTTACATTTATCTCCAGGTATAGGATTGAACAACATTGCAAAAAATATTTACACAGCTCTCTTACCTCACATGCTAGTAACTGATGGAAAACTGGCCTAAAATGGCCTGTAAAAGTCAACGCTCTTAAATTAGCTTGGCTGAGCTGTCAAAGGGGGTGGATATAGGCTTCAGTCTTTTCCAACGCATGGGTTCACATTCCACCATTTCTAATAGAGTATTTAAATAGAGATTTAGGTCGAATTCCTGTTATCTGAGATAAGGTGCTTTGAAGGTGAATTCCTAAACAGAGATTTAGGTCAAGTTCCTGTTATCTGAGATAAGGTGTATTGAAGGTTTATTCCAGCTGTGCTTCTTCCCTTTGTTGGGCCTGAAAAAAAACAAATAAAGCCGGGGGAGAGTCCTTTCAATGATGCAACTGGGTAGCGTGGCAGAGCGGTCTAAGGTTTGGATTAAGGCTCCAGTCTGGATTAAGGCTCCAGTCTCTTCGGAGGCGTGGGTTCAAATCCCACTGCTGCCAGCAAAGTCTTTAAAGGCAGGAGTGTCTGCGAAGTGTTTTCAATTTGAATGTTACTTTCACTTAACTGCCAACCCTCAGAATTCAAGCTTGCTTGGCGAGGAAAGTATCTAAAAGTAATTTTACCCTCAGTGCCAGGACGGAAAAACTTTTCAATATAACACCAATTTAAGGGATTATGGATGAATGACCAAAGATGAGCTAAGAGAGCATATTAAAGCACATCCGACTTATCAACTCTTTAGTAATCCACCAAGCTGCATTAACTACTTTGGATGTACTTGAATAGGGATCTACAGTAACTGCATGAGGGTTAACAGAAAAATACAGTTACATTTATCTCCAGGTATAGGATTGAACAACTCTGCAAAAAATATTTACGCTCTTAAATTAGCTGCGCTGAGATGTCGAAGGGGGTCGATATAGGTTCAGTCTCTTCCGACGCATGGGTTCACATCCCACCATGTCTTATAGAGTATTTAAACAGAGATTTAGGTCAAGTTCCTGTTATCTGAGATAAGGTGTATTGAAGGTTTATTCCAGCTGTGCTTCTTCTCTTTGTTGGGCCTGAAAAAAAATATATAATCCGGGGAAGTGTCATTGGGAACAATATGGTTGTCATTTTCGTTGAGTTCCGTTTTGTGCTGGGGCTTTGGCTCAGCAAAGACACCAGAGCTTAGAAAATCTGCCTATATCCTTTATTTTTATGTATCAAAGCGTGCATTGTCACGTAGTCGTGGCCGAGTAGTTAAGGCGATGGACTTGAAATCCATTGGGGTTTTCCCGCGCAGGTTCAAACCCTGCAGACTACGAAGTGCTTCCAGAAGTTGAACCTTTAGTAAAAATTTCTGCATGTGCTTGAATAGGGAACTACAGTAACTGCTTGCGGGTTAACAGAAAAATACAGTTACATTTATCTCCAGGTATAGGATTGAACAACATTGCAAAAAATATTTACACAGCTCTCTTACCTCACATGCTAGTAACTGATGGAAAACTTTTCCGTATAACACCAATTTAAGGGATTATGGATGAATGACCAAAGATGAGCTAAAAGAGCATATTAAAGCACATCCGACTTATCAACTCTTTAGTAATCCACCAAGCTGCATTAACTACTTTGGATGTACTTGAATAGGGATCTACAGTAACTGCATGAGGGTTAACAGAAAAATACAGTTACATTTATCTCCAGGTATAGGATTGAACAAATCTGCAAAAAATATTTACGCTCTTAAATTAGCTGCGCTGAGATGTCGAAGGGGGTCGATATAGGTTCAGTCTCTTCCGACGCATGGGTTTTAAATAGAGATTTAGGTCGAATTCCTGTTATCTAAGATAAGGTGCATTGAAGGTGAATTCCTTCTGTGCTTCTTCTCGTTGTTGGGCATCAAAAAAAACTAATAAAGCCGGGGGAGAGTCCTTTCTATGATGCAACTGGGTAGCGTGGCCGAGCGGTCTAAGGCGCTGGATTAAGGCTCCAGTCTCTTCGGAGGCGTGGGTTCAAATCCCACTGCTGCCAGCAGAGACTTTAAAGGCAGGAGTGTCTGCGAAGTGTTTTCAATTTGAATGTTACTTTCACTTAACTGCCAACCCTCAGAATTCAAGCTTGCTTGGCGAGGAAAGTATCTAAAAGTAATTTTACCCTCAGTGCCAGGACGGAAAAACTTTTCCGTATAACACCAATTTAAGGGATTATGGATGAATGACCAAAGATGAGCTAAGAGAGCATATTAAAGCACATCCGACTTATCAACTCTTTAGTAATCCACCAAGCTGCATTAACTACTTTGGATGTACTTGAATAGGGATCTACAGTAACTGCATGAGGGTTAACAGAAAAATACAGTTACATTTATCTCCAGGTATAGGATTGAACAACTCTGCAAAAAATATTTACGCTCTTAAATTAGCTGCGCTGAGATGTCGAAGGGGGTCGATATAGGTTCAGTCTCTTCCGACGCACGGGTTCACATCCCACCATGTCTTATAGAGTATTTAAACAGAGATTTAGGTCAAGTTCCTGTTATCTGAGATAAGTTGTATTGAAGGTTTATTCCAGCTGTGCTTCTTCTCTTTGTTGGGTCTGAAAAAAAAAATATAATCCGTGGAAGTGTCATTGGGAACAATATGGTTGTCATTTTCGTTGAGTTCCGTTTTGTGCTGGGGCTTTGGCTCAGCAAAGACACCAGAGCTTAGAAAATCTGCCTATATCATTTATTTTTATGTATCAAAGCGTGCATTGTCACGTAGTCGTGGCCGAGTGGTTAAGGCGATGGACTTGAAATCCATTGGGGTTTTCCCGCGCAGGTTCAAACCCTGCCGACTACGAAGTGCTTCCAGAACTTGAACCTTTAGTAAAAATTTCTGCATGTCCTTGAATAGGGAACTACAGTAACTGCTTGCGAGTTAACAGAAAAATACAGTTACATTTATCTCCAGGTATAGGATTGAACAACATTGCAAAAAATATTTACACAGCTCTCTTACCTCACATGCTAGTAACTGATGGAAAACTTTTCCGTATAACACCAATTTAAGGGATTATGGATGAATGACCAAAGATGAGCTAAGAGAGCATATTAAAGCACATCCGACTTATCAACTCTTTAGTAATCCACCAAGCTGCATTAACTACTTTGGATGTCCTTGAATAGGGATCTACAGTAACTGCATGAGGGTTAACAGAAAAATACAGTTACATTTATCTCCAGGTATAGGATTGAACAACTCTGCAAAAAATATTTACGCTCTTAAATTAGCTGCGCTGAGATGTCGAAGGGGGTCGATATAGGTTCAGTCTCTTCCGACGCATGGGTTTTAAATAGAGATTTAGGTCGAATTCCTGTTATCTGAGATAAGGTGCGTTGAAGGTGAATTCCTTCTGTGCTTCTTCTCTTTGTTGGATTTAGGTCGAATTCCTGTTATCTGAGATAAGGTGCATTGAAGGTGAATTCCTTCTGTGCTCCTTCCCTTTGTTGGGCATCAAAACAAACTAATAAAGCCGGGGGAGAGTCCTTTCGATGATGCAACTGGGTAGCGTGGCCGAGATGTCGAAGGGGGTCGATATAGGTTCAGTCTCTTCCGACGCATGGGTTTTAAATAGAGATTTAGGTCGAATTCCTGTTATCTGAGATAAGGTGCATTGAAGGTGAATTCCTTCTGTGCTTCTTCTCTTTGTTGGATTTAGGTCGAATTCCTGTTATCTGAGATAAGGTGCATTGAAGGTGAATTCCTTCTGTGCTCCTTCCCTTTGTTGGGCATCAAAAAAAACTAATAAAGCCGGGGGAGAGTCCTTTCGATGATGCAACTGGGTAGCGTGGCCGAGATGTCGAAGGGGGTCGATATAGGTTCAGTCTCTTCCGACGCATGGGTTTTAAATAGAGATTTAGGTCGAATTCCTGTTATCTGAGATAAGGTGCATTGAAGGTGAATTCCTTCTGTGCTTCTTCTCTTTGTTGGATTTAGGTCGAATTCCTGTTATCTGAGATAAGGTGCATTGAAGGTGAATTCCTTCTGTGCTCCTTCCCTTTGTTGGGCATCAAAAAAACTAATAAAGCCGGGGGAGAGTCCTTTCGATGATGCAACTGGGTAGCGTGGCCGAGATGTCGAAGGGGGTCGATATAGGTTCAGTCTCTTCTGACGCAAGGGTTTTAAATAGAGATTTAGGTCGAATTCCTGTTATCTGAGATAAGGTGCATTGAAGGTGAAGTCCTTCTGTGCTTCTTCTCTTTGTTGGATTTAGGTCGAATTCCTGTTATCTGAGATAAGTTGTATTGAAGGTTTATTCCAGCTGTGCTTCTTCTCTTTGTTGGGTCTGAAAAAAAATATATAATCCGTGGAAGTGTCATTGGGAACAATATGGTTGTCATTTTCGTTGAGTTCCGTTTTGTGCTGGGGCTTTGGCTCAGCAAAGACACCAGAGCTTAGAAAATCTGCCTATATCCTTTATTTTTATGTATCAAAGCGTGCATTGTCACGTAGTCGTGGCCGAGTGGTTAAGGCGATGGACTTGAAAACCATTGGGGTTTTCCCGCGCAGGTTCAAACCCTGCCGACTACGAAGTGCTTCCAGAAGTTGAACCTTTAGTAAAAATTTCTGCATGTACTTGAATAGGGAACTACAGTAACTGCTTGCGAGTTAACAGAAAAATACAGTTACATTTATCTCCAGGTATAGGATTGAACAACATTGCAAAAAATATTTACACAGCTCTCTTACCTCACATGCTAGTAACTGATGGAAAACTTTTCCGTATAACACCAATTTAAGGGATTATGGATGAATGACCAAAGATGAGCTAAGAGAGCATATTAAAGCACATCCGACTTATCAACTCTTTAGTAATCCACCAAGCTGCATTAACTACTTTGGATGTCCTTGAATAGGGATCTACAGTAACTGCATGAGGGTTAACAGAAAAATACAGTTACATTTATCTCCAGGTATAGGATTGAACAACTCTGCAAAAAATATTTACGCTCTTAAATTAGCTGCGCTGAGATGTCGAAGGGGGTCGATATAGGTTCAGTCTCTTCCGACGCATGGGTTTTAAATAGAGATTTAGGTCGAATTCCTGTTATCTGAGATAAGGTGCGTTGAAGGTGAATTCCTTCTGTGCTTCTTCTCTTTGTTGGATTTAGGTCGAATTCCTGTTATCTGAGATAAGGTGCATTGAAGGTGAATTCCTTCTGTGCTCCTTCCCTTTGTTGGGCATCAAAAAAAACTAATAAAGCCGGGGGAGAGTCCTTTAGATGATGCAACTGGGTAGCGTGGCCGAGCGGTCTAAGGCGCTGGATTAAGGCTCCAGTCTCTTCGGAGGCGTGGGTTCAAATCCCACCGCTGCCAGCAGAGACTTTAAAGGCAGGAGTGTCTGCGAAGTGTTTTCAATTTGAATGTTACTTTCACTTAACTGCCAACCCTCAGAATTCAAGCTTGCTTGGCGTGGAAAGTATCTAAAAGTAATTTTACCCTCAGTGCCAGGACGGAAAAACTTTTCCGTATAACACCAATTTAAGGGATTATGGATGAATGACCAAAGATGAGCTAAGAGAGCATATTAAAGCACATCCGACTTATCAACTCTTTAGTAATCCACCAAGCTGCATTAACTACTTTGGATGTACTTGAATAGGGATCTACAGTAACTGCATGAGGGTTAACAGAAAAATACAGTTACATTTATCTCCAGGTATAGGATTGAACAACATTGCAAAAAATATTTACACAGCTCTCTTACCTCACATGCTAGTAACTGATGGAAAACTTTTCCGTATAATTTTACCCTCAGTGCCAGGACGGAAAAACTTTTCCGTATAACACCAATTTAAGGGATTATGGATGAATGACCAAAGATGAGCTAAGAGAGCATATTAAAGCACATCCGACTTATCAACTCTTTAGTAATCCACCAAGCTGCATTAACTACTTTGGATGTACTTGAATAGGGATCTACAGTAACTGCATGAGGGTTAACAGAAAAATACAGTTACATTTATCTCCAGGTATAGGATTGAACAACATTGCAAAAAATATTTACACAGCTCTCTTACCTCACATGCTAGTAACTGATGGAAAACTTTTCCGTATAATTTTACCCTCAGTGCCAGGACGGAAAAACTTTTCCGTATAACACCAATTTAAGGGATTATGGATGAATGACCAAAGATGAGCTAAGAGAGCATATTAAAGCACATCCGACTTATCAACTCTTTAGTAATCCACCAAGCTGCATTAACTACTTTGGATGTACTTGAATAGGGATCTACAGTAACTGCATGAGGGTTAACAGAAAAATACAGTTACATTTATCTCCAGGTATAGGATTGAACAACATTGCAAAAAATATTTACACAGCTCTCTTACCTCACATGCTAGTAACTGATGGAAAACTTTTCCGTATAATTTTACCCTCAGTGCCAGGACGGAAAAACTTTTCCGTATAACACCAATTTAAGGGATTATGGATGAATGACCAAAGATGAGCTAAGAGAGCATATTAAAGCACATCCGACTTATCAACTCTTTAGTAATCCACCAAGCTGCATTAACTACTTTGGATGTACTTGAATAGGGATCTACAGTAACTGCATGAGGGTTAACAGAAAAATACAGTTACATTTATCTCCAGGTATAGGATTGAACAACTCTGCAAAAAATATTTACGCTCTTAAATTAGCTGCGCTGAGATGTCGAAGGGGGTCGATATAGGTTCAGTCTCTTCCGACGCATGGGTTCACATCCCACCATGTCTTATAGAGTATTTAAACAGAGATTTAGGTCAAGTTCCTGTTATCTGAGATAAGGTGTATTGAAGGTTTATTCCAGCTGTGCTTCTTCTCTTTGTTGGGCCTGAAAAAATATATATAATCCGGGGAAGTGTCATTGGGAACAATATGGTTGTCATTTTCGTTGAGTTCCGTTTTGTGCTGGGGCTTTGGCTCAGCAAAGACACCAGAGCTTAGAAAATCTGCCTATATCCTTTATTTTTATGTATCAAAGCGTGCATTTTCACGTAGTCGTGGCCGAGTAGTTAAGGCGATGGACTTGAAATCCATTGGGGTTTTCCCGCGCAGGTTCAAACCCTGCAGACTACGAAGTGCTTCCAGAAGTTGAACCTTTAGTAAAAATTTCTGCATGTGCTTGAATAGGGAACTACAGTAACTGCTTGCGGGTTAACAGAAAAATACAGTTACATTTATCTCCAGGTATAGGATTGAACAACATTGCAAAAAATATTTACACAGCTCTCTTACCTCACATGCTAGTAACTGATGGAAAACTTTTCCGTATAACACCAATTTAAGGGATTTTGGATGAATGACCAAAGATGAGCTAAGAGAGCATATTAAAGCACATCCGACTTATCAACTCTTTAGTAATCCACCAAGCTGCATTAACTACTTTGGATGTACTTGAATAGGGATCTACAGTAACTGCATGAGGGTTAACAGAAAAATACAGTTACATTTATCTCCAGGTATAGGATTGAACAACTCTGCAAAAAATATTTACGCTCTTAAATTAGCTGCGCTGAGATGTCGAAGGGGGTCGATATAGGTTCAGTCTCTTCCGACGCATGGGTTTTAAATAGAGATTTAGGTCGAATTCCTGTTATCTGAGATAAGGTGCGTTGAAGGTGAATTCCTTCTGTGCTTCTTCTCTTTGTTGGATTTAGGTCGAATTCCTGTTATCTGAGATAAGGTGCATTGAAGGTGAATTCCTTCTGTGCTCCTTCCCTTTGTTGGGCATCAAAAAAAACTAATAAAGCCGGGGGAGAGTCCTTTAGATGATGCAACTGGGTAGCGTGGCCGAGCGGTCTAAGGCGCTGGATTAAGGCTCCAGTCTCTTCGGAGGCGTGGGTTCAAATCCCACCGCTGCCAGCAGAGACTTTAAAGGCAGGAGTGTCTGCGAAGTGTTTTCAATTTGAATGTTACTTTCACTTAACTGCCAACCCTCAGAATTCAAGCTTGCTTGGCGTGGAAAGTATCTAAAAGTAATTTTACCCTCAGTGCCAGGACGGAAAAACTTTTCCGTATAACACCAATTTAAGGGATTATGGATGAATGACCAAAGATGAGCTAAGAGAGCATATTAAAGCACATCCGACTTATCAACTCTTTAGTAATCCACCAAGCTGCATTAACTACTTTGGATGTACTTGAATAGGGATCTACAGTAACTGCATGAGGGTTAACAGAAAAATACAGTTACATTTATCTCCAGGTATAGGATTGAACAACATTGCAAAAAATATTTACACAGCTCTCTTACTTCACATGCTAGTAACTGATGGAAAACTTTTCCATATAATTTTACCCTCAGTGCCAGGACGGAAAAACTTTTCCGTATAACACCAATTTAAGGGATTATGGATGAATGACCAAACATGAGCTAAGAGAGCATATTAAAGCACATCCGACTTATCAACTCTTTAGTAATCCACCAAGCTGCATTAACTACTTTGGATGTACTTGAATAGGGATCTACAGTAACTGCATGAGGGTTAACAGAAAAATACAGTTACATTTATCTCCAGGTATAGGATTGAACAACTCTGCAAAAAATATTTACGCTCTTAAATTAGCTGCGCTGAGATGTCGAAGGGGGTCGATATAGGTTCAGTCTCTTCCGACGCATGGGTTTTAAATAGAGATTTAGGTCGAATTCCTGTTATCTGAGATAAGGTGCGTTGAAGGTGAATTCCTTCTGTGCTTCTTCTCTTTGTTGGATTTAGGTCGAATTCCTGTTATCTGAGATAAGGTGCATTGAAGGTGAATTCCTTCTGTGCTCCTTCCCTTTGTTGGGCATCAAAAAAAACTAATAAAGCCGGGGGCATCATCCTTTAGATGATGCAACTGGGTAGCGTGGCCGAGCGGTCTAAGGCGCTGGATTAAGCTCCAGTCTCTTCGGAGGCGTGGGTTCAAATCCCACCGCTGCCAGCAGAGACTTTAAAGGCAGGAGTGTCTGTGAAGTGTTTTCAATTTGAATGTTACTTTCACTTAACTGCCAACCCTCAGAATTCAAGCTTGCTTGGCGTGGAAAGTATCTAAAAGTAATTTTACCCTCAGTGCCAGGACGGAAAAACTTTTCCGTATAACACCAATTTAAGGGATTATGGATGAATGACCAAAGATGAGCTAAGAGAGCATATTAAAGCACATCCGACTTATCAACTCTTTAGTAATCCACCAAGCTGCATTAACTACTTTGGATGTACTTGAATAGGGATCTACAGTAACTGCATGAGGGTTAACAGAAAAATACAGTTACATTTATCTCCAGGTATAGGATTGAACAACATTGCAAAAAATATTTACACAGCTCTCTTACTTCACATGCTAGTAACTGATGGAAAACTTTTCCATATAATTTTACCCTCAGTGCCAGGACGGAAAAACTTTTCCGTATAACACCAATTTAAGGGATTATGGATGAATGACCAAAGATGAGCTAAGAGAGCATATTAAAGCACATCCGACTTATCAACTCTTTAGTAATCCACCAAGCTGCATTAACTACTTTGGATGTACTTGAATAGGGATCTACAGTAACTGCATGAGGGTTAACAGAAAAATACAGTTACATTTATCTCCAGGTAAAGGATTGAACAAGTCTGCAAAAAATATTTATGCTCTTAAATTAGCTGCGCTGAGATGTCGAAGGGGGTCGATATAGGTTCAGTCTCTTCCGACGCATGGGTTTTAAATAGAGATTTAGGTCGAATTCCTGTTATCTGAGATAAGGTGCGTTGAAGGTGAATTCCTTCTGTGCTTCTTCTCTTTGTTGGATTTAGGTCGAATTCCTGTTATCTGAGATAAGGTGCATTGAAGGTGAATTCCTTCTGTGCTCCTTCCCTTTGTTGGGCATCAAAAAAAACTAATAAAGCCGGGGGAGAGTCCTTTAGATGATGCAACTGGGTAGCGTGGCCGAGCGGTCTAAGGCGCTGGATTAAGGCTCCAGTCTCTTCGGAGGCTTGGGTTCAAATCCCACCGCTGCCAGCAGAGACTTTAAAGGCAGGAGTGTCTGCGAAGTGCTTTCAATTTGAATGTTACTTTCACTTAACTGCCAACCCTCAGAATTCAAGCTTGCTTGGCGTGGAAAGTGTCTAAAAGTAATTTTACCCTCAGTGCCAGGACGGAAAAACTTTTCCGTATAACACCAATTTAAGGGATTATGGATGAATGACCAAAGATGAGCTAAGAGAGCATATTAAAGCACATCCGACTTATCAACTCTTTAGTAATCCACCAAGCTGCATTAACTACTTTGGATGTACTTGAATAGGGATCTACAGTAACTGCATGAGGGTTAACAGAAAAATACAGTTACATTTATCTCCAGGTATAGGATTGAACAACATTGCAAAAAATATTTACACAGCTCTCTTACCTCACATGCTAGTAACTGATGGAAAACTTTTCCGTATAATTTTACCCTCAGTGCCAGGACGGAAAAACTTTTCCGTATAACACCAATTTAAGGGATTATGGATGAATGACCAAAGATGAGCTAAGAGAGCATATTAAAGCACATCCGACTTATCAACTCTTTAGTAATCCACCAAGCTGCATTAACTACTTTGGATGTACTTGAATAGGGATCTACAGTAACTGCATGAGGGTTAACAGAAAAATACAGTTACATTTATCTCCAGGTATAGGATTGAACAACTCTGCAAAAAAATATTTACGCTCTTAAATTAGCTGCGCTGAGATGTCGAAGGGGGTCGATATAGGTTCAGTCTCTTCCGACGCATGGGTTCACATCCCACCATGTCTTATAGAGTATTTAAACAGAGATTTAGGTCAAGTTCCTGTTATCTGAGATAAGGTGTATTGAAGGTTTATTCCAGCTGTGCTTCTTCTCTTTGTTGGGCCTGAAAAAAAATATATAATCCGGGGAAGTGTCATTGGGAACAATATGGTTGTCATTTTCGTTGAGTTCCGTTTTGTGCTGGGGCTTTGGCTCAGCAAAGACACCAGAGCTTAGAAAATCTGCCTATATCCTTTATTTTTATGTATCAAAGCGTGCATTTTCACGTAGTCGTGGCCGAGTAGTTAAGGCGATGGACTTGAAATCCATTGGGGTTTTCCCGCGCAGGTTCAAACCCTGCAGACTACGAAGTGCTTCCAGAAGTTGAACCTTTAGTAAAAATTTCTGCATGTGCTTGAATAGGGAACTACAGTAACTCCTTGCGGGTTAACAGAAAAATACAGTTACATTTATCTCCAGGTATAGGATTGAACAACATTGCAAAAAATATTTACACAGCTCTCTTACCTCACATGCTAGTAACTGATGGAAAACTTTTCCGTATAACACCAATTTAAGGGATTATGGATGAATGACCAAAGATGAGCTAAGAGAGCATATTAAAGCACATCCGACTTATCAACTCTTTAGTAATCCACCAAGCTGCATTAACTACTTTGGATGTACTTGAATAGGGATCTACAGTAACTGCATGAGGGTTAACAGAAAAATACAGTTACATTTATCTCCAGGTATAGGATTGAACAACATTGCAAAAAATATTTACACAGCTCTCTTAATTCACATGCTAGTAACTGATGGAAAACTTTTCCGTATAATTTTACCCTCAGTGCCAGGACGGAAAAACTTTTCCGTATAACACCAATTTAAGGGATTATGGATGAATGACCACACATGAGCTAAGAGAGCATATTAAAGCACATCCGACTTATCAACTCTTTAGTAATCCACCAAGCTGCATTAACTACTTTGGATGTACTTGAATAGGGATCTACAGTAACTGCATGAGGGTTAACAGAAAAATACAGTTACATTTATCTCCAGGTATAGGATTGAACAACTCTGCAAAAAATATTTACGCTCTTAAATTAGCTGCGCTGAGATGTCGAAGGGGGTCGATATAGGTTCAGTCTCTTCCGACGCATGGGTTTTAAATAGAGATTTAGGTCGAATTCCTGTTATCTGAGATAAGGTGCTTGAATAGGGAACTACAGTAACTCCTTGCGGGTTAACAGAAAAATACAGTTACATTTATCTCCAGGTATAGGATTGAACAACATTGCAAAAAATATTTACACAGCTCTCTTACCTCACATGCTAGTAACTGATGGAAAACTTTTCCGTATAACACCAATTTAAGGGATTATGGATGAATGACCAAAGATGAGCTAAGAGAGCATATTAAAGCACATCCGACTTATCAACTCTTTAGTAATCCACCAAGCTGCATTAACTACTTTGGATGTACTTGAATAGGGATCTACAGTAACTGCATGAGGGTTAACAGAAAAATACAGTTACATTTATCTCCAGGTATAGGATTGAACAACATTGCAAAAAATATTTACACAGCTCTCTTACTTCACTTGCTAGTAACTGATGGAAAACTTTTCCGTATAATTTTACCCTCAGTGCCAGGACGGAAAAACTTTTCCGTATAACACCAATTTAAGGGATTATGGATGAATGACCACACATGAGCTAAGAGAGCATATTAAAGCACATCCGACTTATCAACTCTTTAGTAATCCACCAAGCTGCATTAACTACTTTGGATGTACTTGAATAGGGATCTACAGTAACTGCATGAGGGTTAACAGAAAAATACAGTTACATTTATCTCCAGGTATAGGATTGAACAACTCTGCAAAAAATATTTACGCTCTTAAATTAGCTGCGCTGAGATGTCGAAGGGGGTCGATATAGGTTCAGTCTCTTCCGACGCATGGGTTTTAAATAGAGATTTAGGTCGAATTCCTGTTATCTGAGATAAGGTGCGTTGAAGGTGAATTCCTTCTGTGCTTCTTCTCTTTGTTGGATTTAGGTCGAATTCCTGTTATCTGAGATAAGGTGCATTGAAGGTGAATTCCTTCTGTGCTCCTTCCCTTTGTTGGGCATCAAAAAAAACTAATAAAGCCGGGGGAGAGTCCTTTAGATGATGCAACTGGGTAGTGTGGCCGAGCGGTCTAAGGCGCTGGATTAAGGCTCCAGTCTCTTCGGAGGCGTGGGTTCAAATCCCACCGCTGCCAGCAGAGACTTTAAAGGCAGGAGTGTCTGCGAAGTGTTTTCAATTTGAATGTTACTTTCACTTAACTGCCAACCCTCAGAATTCAAGCTTGCTTGGCGTGGAAAGTATCTAAAAGTAATTTTACCCTCAGTGCCAGGACGGAAAAACTTTTCCGTATAACACCAATTTAAGGGATTATGGATGAATGACCAAAGATGAGCTAAGAGAGCATATTAAAGCACATCCGACTTATCAACTCTTTAGTAATCCACCAAGCTGCATTAACTACTTTGGATGTACTTGAATAGGGATCTACAGTAACTGCATGAGGGTTAACAGAAAAATACAGTTACATTTATCTCCAGGTATAGGATTGAACAACATTGCAAAAAATATTTACACAGCTCTCTTACTTCACATGCTAGTAACTGATGGAAAACTTTTCCATATAATTTTACCCTCAGTGCCAGGACGGAAAAACTTTTCCGTATAACACCAATTTAAGGGATTATGGATGAATGACCAAAGATGAGCTAAGAGAGCATATTAAAGCACATCCGACTTATCAACTCTTTAGTAATCCACCAAGCTGCATTAACTACTTTGGATGTACTTGAATAGGGATCTACAGTAACTGCATGAGGGTTAACAGAAAAATACAGTTACATTTATCTCCAGGTATAGGATTGAACAACTCTGCAAAAAATATTTACGCTCTTAAATTAGCTGCGCTGAGATGTCGAAGGGGGTCGATATAGGTTCAGTCTCTTCCGACGCATGGGTTCACATCCCACCATGTCTTATAGAGTATTTAAACAGAGATTTAGGTCAAGTTCCTGTTATCTGAGATAAGGTGTATTGAAGGTTTATTCCAGCTGTGCTTCTTCTCTTTGTTGGGCCTGAAAAAATATATATAATCCGGGGAAGTGTCATTGGGAACAATATGGTTGTCATTTTCGTTGAGTTCCGTTTTGTGCTGGGGCTTTGGCTCAGCAAAGACACCAGAGCTTAGAAAATCTGCCTATATCCTTTATTTTTATGTATCAAAGCGTGCATTTTCACGTAGTCGTGGCCGAGTAGTTAAGGCGATGGACTTGAAATCCATTGGGGTTTTCCCGCGCAGGTTCAAACCCTGCAGACTACGAAGTGCTTCCAGAAGTTGAACCTTTAGTAAAAATTTCTGCATGTGCTTGAATAGGGAACTACAGTAACTGCTTGCGGGTTAACAGAAAAATACAGTTACATTTATCTCCAGGTATAGGATTGAACAACATTGCAAAAAATATTTACACAGCTCTCTTACCTCACATGCTAGTAACTGATGGAAAACTTTTCCGTATAACACCAATTTAAGGGATTATGGATGAATGACCAAAGATGAGCTAAGAGAGCATATTAAAGCACATCCGACTTATCAACTCTTTAGTAATCCACCAAGCTGCATTAACTACTTTGGATGTACTTGAATAGGGATCTACAGTAACTGCATGAGGGTTAACAGAAAAATACAGTTACATTTATCTCCAGGTATAGGATTGAACAACTCTGCAAAAAATATTTACGCTCTTAAATTAGCTGCGCTGAGATGTCGAAGGGGGTCGATATAGGTTCAGTCTCTTCCGACGCATGGGTTTTAAATAGAGATTTAGGTCGAATTCCTGTTATCTGAGATAAGGTGCGTTGAAGGTGAATTCCTTCTGTGCTTCTTCTCTTTGTTGGATTTAGGTCGAATTCCTGTTATCTGAGATAAGGTGCATTGAAGGTGAATTCCTTCTGTGCTCCTTCCCTTTGTTGGGCATCAAAAAAAACTAATAAAGCCGGGGGAGAGTCCTTTAGATGATGCAACTGGGTAGCGTGGCCGAGCGGTCTAAGGCGCTGGATTAAGGCTCCAGTCTCTTCGGAGGCGTGGGTTCAAATCCCACCGCTGCCAGCAGAGACTGTAAAGGCAGGAGTGTCTGCGAAGTGTTTTCAATTTGAATGTTACTTTCACTTAACTGCCAACCCTCAGAATTCAAGCTTGCTTGGCGTGGAAAGTATCTAAAAGTAATTTTACCCTCAGTGCCAGGACGGAAAAACTTTTCCGTATAACACCAATTTAAGGGATTATGGATGAATGACCAAAGATGAGCTAAGAGAGCATATTAAAGCACATCCGACTTATCAACTCTTTAGTAATCCACCAAGCTGCATTAACTACTTTGGATGTACTTGAATAGGGATCTACAGTAACTGCATGAGGGTTAACAGAAAAATACAGTTACATTTATCTCCAGGTATAGGATTGAACAACATTGCAAAAAATATTTACACAGCTCTCTTACTTCACATGCTAGTAACTGATGGAAAACTTTTCCATATAATTTTACCCTCAGTGCCAGGACGGAAAAACTTTTCCGTATAACACCAATTTAAGGGATTATGGATGAATGACCAAACATGAGCTAAGAGAGCATATTAAAGCACATCCGACTTATCAACTCTTTGGTAATCCACCAAGCTGCATTAACTACTTTGGATGTACTTGAATAGGGATCTACAGTAACTGCATGAGGGTTAACAGAAAAATACAGTTACATTTATCTCCAGGTATAGGATTGAACAACTCTGCAAAAAATATTTACGCTCTTAAATTAGCTGCGCTGAGATGTCGAAGGGGGTCGATATAGGTTCAGTCTCTTCCGACGCATGGGTTTTAAATAGAGATTTAGGTCGAATTCCTGTTATCTGAGATAAGGTGCGTTGAAGGTGAATTCCTTCTGTGCTTCTTCTCTTTGTTGGATTTAGGTCGAATTCCTGTTATCTGAGATAAGGTGCATTGAAGGTGAATTCCTTCTGTGCTCCTTCCCTTTGTTGGGCATCAAAAAAAACTAATAAAGCCGGGGGAGAGTCCTTTAGATGATGCAACTGGGTAGCGTGGCCGAGCGGTCTAAGGCGCTGGATTAAGGCTCCAGTCTCTTCGGAGGCGTGGGTTCAAATCCCACCGCTGCCAGCAGAGACTTTAAAGGCAGGAGTGTCTGTGAAGTGTTTTCAATTTGAATGTTACTTTCACTTAACTGCCAACCCTCAGAATTCAAGCTTGCTTGGCGTGGAAAGTATCTAAAAGTAATTTTACCCTCAGTGCCAGGACGGAAAAACTTTTCCGTATAACACCAATTTAAGGGATTATGGATGAATGACCAAAGATGAGCTAAGAGAGCATATTAAAGCACATCCGACTTATCAACTCTTTAGTAATCCACCAAGCTGCATTAACTACTTTGGATGTACTTGAATAGGGATCTACAGTAACTGCATGAGGGTTAACAGAAAAATACAGTTACATTTATCTCCAGGTATAGGATTGAACAACATTGCAAAAAATATTTACACAGCTCTCTTACTTCACATGCTAGTAACTGATGGAAAACTTTTCCATATAATTTTACCCTCAGTGCCAGGACGGAAAAACTTTTCCGTATAACACCAATTTAAGGGATTATGGATGAATGACCAAAGATGAGCTAAGAGAGCATATTAAAGCACATCCGACTTATCAACTCTTTAGTAATCCACCAAGCTGCATTAACTACTTTGGATGTACTTGAATAGGGATCTACAGTAACTGCATGAGGGTTAACAGAAAAATACAGTTACATTTATCTCCAGGTAAAGGATTGAACAAGTCTGCAAAAAATATTTATGCTCTTAAATTAGCTGCGCTGAGATGTCGAAGGGGGTCGATATAGGTTCAGTCTCTTCCGACGCATGGGTTTTAAATAGAGATTTAGGTCGAATTCCTGTTATCTGAGATAAGGTGCGTTGAAGGTGAATTCCTTCTGTGCTTCTTCTCTTTGTTGGATTTAGGTCGAATTCCTGTTATCTGAGATAAGGTGCATTGAAGGTGAATTCCTTCTGTGCTCCTTCCCTTTGTTGGGCATCAAAAAAAACTAATAAAGCCGGGGGAGAGTCCTTTAGATGATGCAACTGGGTAGCGTGGCCGAGCGGTCTAAGGCGCTGGATTAAGGCTCCAGTCTCTTCGGAGGCTTGGGTTCAAATCCCACCGCTGCCAGCAGAGACTTTAAAGGCAGGAGTGTCTGCGAAGTGCTTTCAATTTGAATGTTACTTTCACTTAACTGCCAACCCTCAGAATTCAAGCTTGCTTGGCGTGGAAAGTGTCTAAAAGTAATTTTACCCTCAGTGCCAGGACGGAAAAACTTTTCCGTATAACACCAATTTAAGGGATTATGGATGAATGACCAAAGATGAGCTAAGAGAGCATATTAAAGCACATCCGACTTATCAACTCTTTAGTAATCCACCAAGCTGCATTAACTACTTTGGATGTACTTGAATAGGGATCTACAGTAACTGCATGAGGGTTAACAGAAAAATACAGTTACATTTATCTCCAGGTATAGGATTGAACAACATTGCAAAAAATATTTACACAGCTCTCTTACCTCACATGCTAGTAACTGATGGAAAACTTTTCCGTATAATTTTACCCTCAGTGCCAGGACGGAAAAACTTTTCCGTATAACACCAATTTAAGGGATTATGGATGAATGACCAAAGATGAGCTAAGAGAGCATATTAAAGCACATCCGACTTATCAACTCTTTAGTAATCCACCAAGCTGCATTAACTACTTTGGATGTACTTGAATAGGGATCTACAGTAACTGCATGAGGGTTAACAGAAAAATACAGTTACATTTATCTCCAGGTATAGGATTGAACAACTCTGCAAAAAAATATTTACGCTCTTAAATTAGCTGCGCTGAGATGTCGAAGGGGGTCGATATAGGTTCAGTCTCTTCCGACGCATGGGTTCACATCCCACCATGTCTTATAGAGTATTTAAACAGAGATTTAGGTCAAGTTCCTGTTATCTGAGATAAGGTGTATTGAAGGTTTATTCCAGCTGTGCTTCTTCTCTTTGTTGGGCCTGAAAAAAAATATATAATCCGGGGAAGTGTCATTGGGAACAATATGGTTGTCATTTTCGTTGAGTTCCGTTTTGTGCTGGGGCTTTGGCTCAGCAAAGACACCAGAGCTTAGAAAATCTGCCTATATCCTTTATTTTTATGTATCAAAGCGTGCATTTTCACGTAGTCGTGGCCGAGTAGTTAAGGCGATGGACTTGAAATCCATTGGGGTTTTCCCGCGCAGGTTCAAACCCTGCAGACTACGAAGTGCTTCCAGAAGTTGAACCTTTAGTAAAAATTTCTGCATGTGCTTGAATAGGGAACTACAGTAACTCCTTGCGGGTTAACAGAAAAATACAGTTACATTTATCTCCAGGTATAGGATTGAACAACATTGCAAAAAATATTTACACAGCTCTCTTACCTCACATGCTAGTAACTGATGGAAAACTTTTCCGTATAACACCAATTTAAGGGATTATGGATGAATGACCAAAGATGAGCTAAGAGAGCATATTAAAGCACATCCGACTTATCAACTCTTTAGTAATCCACCAAGCTGCATTAACTACTTTGGATGTACTTGAATAGGGATCTACAGTAACTGCATGAGGGTTAACAGAAAAATACAGTTACATTTATCTCCAGGTATAGGATTGAACAACATTGCAAAAAATATTTACACAGCTCTCTTAATTCACATGCTAGTAACTGATGGAAAACTTTTCCGTATAATTTTACCCTCAGTGCCAGGACGGAAAAACTTTTCCGTATAACACCAATTTAAGGGATTATGGATGAATGACCACACATGAGCTAAGAGAGCATATTAAAGCACATCCGACTTATCAACTCTTTAGTAATCCACCAAGCTGCATTAACTACTTTGGATGTACTTGAATAGGGATCTACAGTAACTGCATGAGGGTTAACAGAAAAATACAGTTACATTTATCTCCAGGTATAGGATTGAACAACTCTGCAAAAAATATTTACGCTCTTAAATTAGCTGCGCTGAGATGTCGAAGGGGGTCGATATAGGTTCAGTCTCTTCCGACGCATGGGTTTTAAATAGAGATTTAGGTCGAATTCCTGTTATCTGAGATAAGGTGCTTGAATAGGGAACTACAGTAACTCCTTGCGGGTTAACAGAAAAATACAGTTACATTTATCTCCAGGTATAGGATTGAACAACATTGCAAAAAATATTTACACAGCTCTCTTACCTCACATGCTAGTAACTGATGGAAAACTTTTCCGTATAACACCAATTTAAGGGATTATGGATGAATGACCAAAGATGAGCTAAGAGAGCATATTAAAGCACATCCGACTTATCAACTCTTTAGTAATCCACCAAGCTGCATTAACTACTTTGGATGTACTTGAATAGGGATCTACAGTAACTGCATGAGGGTTAACAGAAAAATACAGTTACATTTATCTCCAGGTATAGGATTGAACAACATTGCAAAAAATATTTACACAGCTCTCTTACTTCACATGCTAGTAACTGATGGAAAACTTTTCCGTATAATTTTACCCTCAGTGCCAGGACGGAAAAACTTTTCCGTATAACACCAATTTAAGGGATTATGGATGAATGACCACACATGAGCTAAGAGAGCATATTAAAGCACATCCGACTTATCAACTCTTTAGTAATCCACCAAGCTGCATTAACTACTTTGGATGTACTTGAATAGGGATCTACAGTAACTGCATGAGGGTTAACAGAAAAATACAGTTACATTTATCTCCAGGTATAGGATTGAACAACTCTGCAAAAAATATTTACGCTCTTAAATTAGCTGCGCTGAGATGTCGAAGGGGGTCGATATAGGTTCAGTCTCTTCCGACGCATGGGTTTTAAATAGAGATTTAGGTCGAATTCCTGTTATCTGAGATAAGGTGCGTTGAAGGTGAATTCCTTCTGTGCTTCTTCTCTTTGTTGGATTTAGGTCGAATTCCTGTTATCTGAGATAAGGTGCATTGAAGGTGAATTCCTTCTGTGCTCCTTCCCTTTGTTGGGCATCAAAAAAACTAATAAAGCCGGGGGAGAGTCCTTTAGATGATGCAACTGGGTAGTGTGGCCGAGCGGTCTAAGGCGCTGGATTAAGGCTCCAGTCTCTTCGGAGGCGTGGGTTCAAATCCCACCGCTGCCAGCAGAGACTTTAAAGGCAGGAGTGTCTGCGAAGTGTTTTCAATTTGAATGTTACTTTCACTTAACTGCCAACCCTCAGAATTCAAGCTTGCTTGGCGTGGAAAGTATCTAAAAGTAATTTTACCCTCAGTGCCAGGACGGAAAAACTTTTCCGTATAACACCAATTTAAGGGATTATGGATGAATGACCAAAGATGAGCTAAGAGAGCATATTAAAGCACATCCGACTTATCAACTCTTTAGTAATCCACCAAGCTGCATTAACTACTTTGGATGTACTTGAATAGGGATCTACAGTAACTGCATGAGGGTTAACAGAAAAATACAGTTACATTTATCTCCAGGTATAGGATTGAACAACTCTGCAATAAATATTTACGCTCTTAAATTAGCTGCGCTGAGATGTCGAAGGGGGTCGATATAGGTTCAGTCTCTTCCGACGCACGGGTTCACATCCCACCATGTCTTATAGAGTATTTAAACAGAGATTTAGGTCAAGTTCCTGTTATCTGAGATAAGTTGTATTGAAGGTTTATTCCAGCTGTGCTTCTTCTCTTTGTTGGGTCTGAAAAAAAATATATAATCCGTGGAAGTGTCATTGGGAACAATATGGTTGTCATTTTCGTTGAGTTCCGTTTTGTGCTGGGGCTTTGGCTCAGCAAAGACACCAGAGCTTAGAAAATCTGCCTATATCCTTTATTTTTATGTATCAAAGCGTGCATTGTCACGTAGTCGTGGCCGAGTGGTTAAGGCGATGGACTTGAAATCCATTGGGGTTTTCCCGCGCAGGTTCAAACCCTGCCGACTACGAAGTGCTTCCAGAAGTTGAACCTTTAGTAAAAATTTCTGTATGTACTTGAATAGGGAACTACAGTAACTGCTTGCGAGTTAACAGAAAAATACAGTTACATTTATCTCCAGGTATAGGATTGAACAACATTGCAAAAAATATTTACACAGCTCTCTTACCTCACATGCTAGTAACTGATGGAAAACTGGCCTAAAATGGCCTGTAAAAGTCAACGCTCTTAAATTAGCTTGGCTGAGCTGTCAAAGGGGGTGGATATAGGCTTCAGTCTTTTCCAACGCATGGGTTCACATTCCACCATTTCTAATAGAGTATTTAAATAGAGATTTAGGTCGAATTCCTGTTATCTGAGATAAGGTGCTTTGAAGGTGAATTCCTAAACAGAGATTTAGGTCAAGCTCCTGTTATCTGAGATAAGGTGTATTGAAGGTTTATTCCAGCTGTGCTTCTTCCCTTTGTTGGGCCTGAAAAAAAACAAATAAAGCCGGGGGAGAGTCCTTTCAATGATGCAACTGGGTAGCGTGGCAGAGCGGTCTAAGGTTTGGATTAAGGCTCCAGTCTGGATTAAGGCTCCAGTCTCTTCGGAGGCGTGGGTTCAAATCCCACTGCTGCCAGCAAAGTCTTTAAAGGCAGGAGTGTCTGCGAAGTGTTTTCAATTTGAATGTTACTTTCACTTAACTGCCAACCCTCAGAATTCAAGCTTGCTTGGCGTGGAAAGTATCTAAAAGTAATTTTACCCTCAGTGCCAGGACGGAAAAACTTTTCCGTATAACACATATTTAAGGGATTATGGATGAATGACCAAAGATGAGCTAAGAGAGCATATTAAAGCACATCCGACTTATCAACTCTTTAGTAATCCACCAAGCTGCATTAACTACTTTGGATGTACTTGAATAGGGATCTACAGTAACTGCATGAGGGTTAACAGAAAAATACAGTTACATTTATCTCCAGGTATAGGATTGAACAACTCTGCAAAAAATATTTACGCTCTTAAATTAGCTGCGCTGAGATGTCGAAGGGGTCGATATAGGTTCAGTCTCTTCCGACGCATGGGTTTTAAATAGAGATTTAGGTCGAATTCCTGTTATCTGAGATAAGGTGCGTTGAAGGTGAATTCCTTCTGTGCTTCTTCTCTTTGTTGGATTTAGGTCGAATTCCTGTTATCTGAGATAAGGTGCATTGAAGGTGAATTCCTTCTGTGCTCCTTCCCTTTGTTGGGCATCAAAAAAAACTAATAAAGCCGGGGGAGAGTCCTTTCGATGATGCAACTGGGTAGCGTGGCCGAGATGTCGAAGGGGGTCGATATAGGTTCAGTCTCTTCCGACGCATGGGTTTTAAATAGAGATTTAGGTCGAATTCCTGTTATCTGAGATAAGGTGCATTGAAGGTGAATTCCTTCTGTGCTTCTTCTCTTTGTTGGATTTAGGTCGAATTCCTGTTATCTGAGATAAGGTGCATTGAAGGTGAATTCCTTCTGTGCTCCTTCCCTTTGTTGGGCATCAAAAAAAACTAATAAAGCCGGGGGAGAGTCCTTTCGATGATGCAACTGGGTAGCGTGGCCGAGATGTCGAAGGGGGTCGATATAGGTTCAGTCTCTTCTGACGCAAGGGTTTTAAATAGAGATTTAGGTCGAATTCCTGTTATCTGAGATAAGGTGCATTGAAGGTGAATTCCTTCTGTGCTTCTTCTCTTTGTTGGATTTAGGTCGAATTCCTGTTATCTGAGATAAGTTGTATTGAAGGTTTATTCCAGCTGTGCTTCTTCTCTTTGTTGGGTCTGAAAAAAAATATATAATCCGTGGAAGTGTCATTGGGAACAATATGGTTGTCATTTTCGTTGAGTTCCGTTTTGTGCTGGGGCTTTGGCTCAGCAAAGACACCAGAGCTTAGAAAATCTGCCTATATCCTTTATTTTTATGTATCAAAGCGTGCATTGTCACGTAGTCGTGGCCGAGTGGTTAAGGCGATGGACTTGAAATCCATTGGGGTTTTCCCGCGCAGGTTCAAACCCTGCCGACTACGAAGTGCTTCCAGAAGTTGAACCTTTAGTAAAAATTTCTGCATGTACTTGAATAGGGAACTACAGTAACTGCTTGCGAGTTAACAGAAAAATACAGTTACATTTATCTCCAGGTATAGGATTGAACAACATTGCAAAAAATATTTACACAGCTCTCTTACCTCACATGCTAGTAACTGATGGAAAACTTTTCCGTATAACACCAATTTAAGGGATTATGGATGAATGACCAAAGATGAGCTAAGAGAGCATATTAAAGCACATCCGACTTATCAACTCTTTAGTAATCCACCAAGCTGCATTAACTACTTTGGATGTCCTTGAATAGGGATCTACAGTAACTGCATGAGGGTTAACAGAAAAATACAGTTACATTTATCTCCAGGTATAGGATTGAACAACTCTGCAAAAAATATTTACGCTCTTAAATTAGCTGCGCTGAGATGTCGAAGGGGGTCGATATAGGTTCAGTCTCTTCCGACGCATGGGTTTTAAATAGAGATTTAGGTCGAATTCCTGTTATCTGAGATAAGGTGCGTTGAAGGTGAATTCCTTCTGTGCTTCTTCTCTTTGTTGGATTTAGGTCGAATTCCTGTTATCTGAGATAAGGTGCATTGAAGGTGAATTCCTTCTGTGCTCCTTCCCTTTGTTGGGCATCAAAAAAAACTAATAAAGCCGGGGGAGAGTCCTTTCGATGATGAAACTGGGTAGCGTGGCCGAGATGTCGAAGGGGGTCGATATAGGTTCAGTCTCTTCCGACGCATGGGTTTTAAATAGAGATTTAGGTCGAATTCCTGTTATCTGAGATAAGGTGCATTGAAGGTGAATTCCTTCTGTGCTTCTTCTCTTTGTTGGATTTAGGTCGAATTCCTGTTATCTGAGATAAGGTGCATTGAAGGTGAATTCCTTCTGTGCTCCTTCCCTTTGTTGGGCATCAAAAAAAACTAATAAAGCCGGGGGAGAGTCCTTTCGATGATGCAACTGGGTAGCGTGGCCGAGATGTCGAAGGGGGTCGATATAGGTTCAGTCTCTTCTGACGCATGGGTTTTAAATAGAGATTTAGGTCGAATTCCTGTTATCTGAGATAAGGTGCATTGAAGGTGAATTCCTTCTGTGCTTCTTCTCTTTGTTGGATTTAGGTCGAATTCCTGTTATCTGAGGTAAGGTGCATTGAAGGTGAATTCCTTCTGTGCTCCTTCCCTTTGTTGGGCATCAAAAAAAACTAATAAAGCCGGGGGAGAGTCCTTTCGATGATGCAACTGGGTAGCGTGGCCGAGCGGTCTAAGGCGCTGGATTAAGGCTCCAGTCTCTTCGGAGGCGTGGGTTCAAATCCCACCGCTGCCAGCAGAGACTTTAAAGGCAGGAGTGTCTGCGAAGTGTTTTCAATTTGAATGTTACTTTCACTTAACTGCCAACCCTCAGAATTCAAGCTTGCTTGGCGAGGAAAGTATCTAAAAGTAATTTTACCCTCAGTGCCAGGACGGAAAAACTTTTCCGTATAACACCAATTTAAGGGATTATGGATGAATGACCAAAGATGAGCTAAGAGAGCATATTAAAGCACATCCGACTTATCAACTCTTTAGTAATCCACCAAGCTGCATTAACTACTTTGGATGTACTTGAATAGGGATCTACAGTAACTGCATGAGGGTTAACAGAAAAATACAGTTACATTTATCTCCAGGTATAGGATTGAACAACTCTGCAATAAATATTTACGCTCTTAAATTAGCTGCGCTGAGATGTCGAAGGGGGTCGATATAGGTTCAGTCTCTTCCGACGCACGGGTTCACATCCCACCATGTCTTATAGAGTATTTAAACAGAGATTTAGGTCAAGTTCCTGTTATCTGAGATAAGTTGTATTGAAGGTTTATTCCAGCTGTGCTTCTTCTCTTTGTTGGGTCTGAAAAAAAATATATAATCCGTGGAAGTGTCATTGGGAACAATATGGTTGTCATTTTCGTTGAGTTCCGTTTTGTGCTGGGGCTTTGGCTCAGCAAAGACACCAGAGCTTAGAAAATCTGCCTATATCATTTATTTTTATGTATCAAAGCGTGCATTGTCACGTAGTCGTGGCCGAGTGGTTAAGGCGATGGACTTGAAATCCATTGGGGTTTTCCCGCGCAGGTTCAAACCCTGCCGACTACGAAGTGCTTCCAGAAGTTGAACCTTTAGTAAAAATTTCTGCATGTACTTGAATAGGGAACTACAGTAACTGCTTGCGAGTTAACAGAAAAATACAGTTACATTTATCTCCAGGTATAGGATTGAACAACATTGCAAAAAATATTTACACAGCTCTCTTACCTCACATGCTAGTAACTGATGGAAAACTGGCCTAAAATGGCCTGTAAAAGTCAACGCTCTTAAATTAGCTTGGCTGAGCTGTCAAAGGGGGTGGATATAGGCTTCAGTCTTTTCCAACGCATGGGTTCACATTCCACCATTTCTAATAGAGTATTTAAATAGAGATTTAGGTCGAATTCCTGTTATCTGAGAAAAGGTGCTTTGAAGGTGAATTCCTAAACAGAGATTTAGGTCAAGTTCCTGTTATCTGAGATAAGGTGTATTGAAGGTTTATTCCAGCTGTGCTTCTTCCCTTTGTTGGGCCTGAAAAAAAAACAAATAAAGCCAATGATGCAACTGGGTAGCGTGGCAGAGCGGTCTAAGGTGCTGGATTAAGGCTCCAGTCTCTTCGGAGGCGTGGGTTCAAATCCCACTGCTGCCAGCAGAGTCTTTAAAGGCAGGAGTGTCTGCGAAGTGTTTTCAATTTGAATGTTACTTTAACTTAACTGCCAACCCTCAGAATTCAAGCTTGCTTGGCGAGGAAAGTATCTAAAAGTAATTTTACCCTCAGTGCCAGGACGGAAAAACTTTTCAATATAACACCAATTTAAGGGATTATGGATGAATGACCAAAGATGAGCTAAGAGAGCATATTAAAGCACATCCGACTTATCAACTCTTTAGTAATCCACCAAGCTGCATTAACTACTTTGGATGTACTTGAATAGGGATCTACAGTAACTGCATGAGGGTTAACAGAAAAATACAGTTACATTTATCTCCAGGTATAGGATTGAACAACTCTGCAAAAAATATTTACGCTCTTAAATTAGCTTGGCTGAGATGTCGAAGGGGGTCGATATAGGTTCAGTCTCTTCCGACGCATGGGTTTTAAATAGGGATTTAGGTCGAATTCCTGTTATCTGAGATAAGGTGCATTGAAGGTGAATTCCTTCTGTGCTTCTTCTCTTTGTTGGATTTAGGTCGAATTCCTGTTATCTGAGATAAGGTGCATTGAAGGTGAATTCCTTCTGTGCTCCTTCCCTTTGTTGGGCATCAAAAAAAACTAATAAAGCCGGGGGAGAGTCCTTTCGATGATGCAACTGGGTAGCGTGGCCGAGATGTCGAAGGGGGTCGATATAGGTTCAGTCTCTTCCGACGCATGGGTTTTAAATAGAGATTTAGGTCGAATTCCTACTATCTGAGATAAGGTGCATTGAAGGTGAATTCCTTCTGTGCTTCTTCTCTTTGTTGGATTTAGGTCGAATTCCTGTTATCTGAGATAAGGTGCATTGAAGGTGAATTCCTTCTGTGCTCCTTCCCTTTGTTGGGCATAAAAAAAAACTAATAAAGCCGGGGGAGAGTCCTTTCGATGATGCAACTGGGTAGCGTGGCCGAGCGGTCTAAGGCGCTGGATTAAGGCTCCAGTCTCTTCGGAGGCGTGGGTTCAAATCCCACCGCTGCCAGCAGAGACTTTAAAGGCAGGAGTGTCTGCGAAGTGTTTTCAATTTGAATGTTACTTTCACTTAACTGCCAACCCTCAGAATTCAAGCTTGCTTGGCGAGGAAAGTATCTAAAAGTAATTTTACCCTCAGTGCCAGGACGGAAAAACTTTTCCGTATAACACCAATTTAAGGGATTATGGATGAATGACCAAAGATGAGCTAAGAGAGCATATTAAAGCACATCCGACTTATCAACTCTTTAGTAATCCACCAAGCTGCATTAACTACTTTGGATGTACTTGAATAGGGATCTACAGTAACTGCATGAGGGTTAACAGAAAAATACAGTTACATTTATCTCCAGGTATAGGATTGAACAACTCTGCAAAAAATATTTACGCTCTTAAATTAGCTGCGCTGAGATGTCGAAGGGGGTCGATATAGGTTCAGTCTCTTCCGACGCACGGGTTCACATCCCACCATGTCTTATAGAGTATTTAAACAGAGATTTAGGTCAAGTTCCTGTTATCTGAGATAAGTTGTATTGAAGGTTTATTCCAGCTGTGCTTCTTCTCTTTTTTGGGTCTGAAAAAAAATATATAATCCGTGGAAGTGTCATTGGGAACAATATGGTTGTCATTTTCGTTGAGTTCCGTTTTGTGCTGGGGCTTTGGCTCAGCAAAGACACCAGAGCTTAGAAAATCTGCCTATATCCTTTATTTTTATGTATCAAAGCGTGCATTGTCACGTAGTCGTGGCCGAGTGGTTAAGGCGATGGACTTGAAATCCATTGGGGTTTTCCCGCGCAGGTTCAAACCCTGCTGACTACGAAGTGCATCCAGAAGTTGAACCTTTAGTAAAAATTTCTGCATGTACTTGAACAGGGAACTACAGTAACTGCTTGCGAGTTAACAGAAAAATACAGTTACATTTATCTCCAGGTATAGGATTGAACAACATTGCAAAAAATATTTACACAGCTCTCTTACCTCACATGCTAGTAACTGATGGAAAACTTTTCCGTATAACACCAATTTAAGGGATTATGGATGAATGACCAAAGATGAGCTAAGAGAGCATATTAAAGCACATCCGACTTATCAACTCTTTAGTAATCCACCAAGCTGCATTAACTACTTTGGATGTACTTGAATAGGGAACTACAGTAACTGCTTGCGAGTTAACAGAAAAATACAGTTACATTTATCTCCAGGTATAGGATTGAACAACATTGCAAAAAATATTTACGCTCTTAAATTAGCTTGGCTGAGATGTCGAAGGGGGTCGATATAGGTTCAGTCTCTTCCGACGCATGGGTTTTAAATAGAGATTTAGGTCGAATTCCTGTTATCTGAGATAAGGTGCATTGAAGGTGAATTCCTTCTGTGCTTCTTCTCTTTGTTGGATTTAGGTCGAATTCCTGTTATCTGAGATAAGGTGCATTGAAGGTGAATTCCTTCTGTGCTCCTTCCCTTTGTTGGGCATCAAAAAAAACTAATAAAGCCGGGGGAGAGTCCTTTCGATGATGCAACTGGGTAGCGTGGCCGAGATGTCGAAGGGGGTCGATATAGGTTCAGTCTCTTCCGACGCATGGGTTTTAAATAGAGATTTAGGTCGAATTCCTGTTATCTGAGATAAGGTGCATTGAAGGTGAATTCCTTCTGTGCTTCTTCTCTTTGTTGGATTTAGGTCGAATTCCTGTTATCTGAGATAAGGTGCATTGAAGGTGAATTCCTTCTGTGCTCCTTCCCTTTGTTGGGCATCAAAAAAAACTAATAAAGCCGGGGGAGAGTCCTTTCGATGATGCAACTGGGTAGCGTGGCCGAGATGTCGAAGGGGGTCGATATAGGTTCAGTCTCTTCCGACGCATGGGTTTTAAATAGAGATTTAGGTCGAATTCCTGTTATCTGAGATAAGGTGCATTGAAGGTGAATTCCTTCTGTGCTTCTTCTCTTTGTTGGATTTAGGTCGAATTCCTGTTATCTGAGATAAGGTGCATTGAAGGTGAATTCCTTCTGTGCTCCTTCCCTTTGTTGGGCATCAAAAAAAACTAATAAAGCCGGGGGAGAGTCCTTTCGATGATGCAACTGGGTAGCGTGGCCGAGATTTCGAAGGGGGTCGATATAGGTTCAGTCTCTTCTGACGCATGGGTTTTAAATAGAGATTTAGGTCGAATTCCTGTTATCTGAGATAAGGTGCATTGAAGGTGAATTCCTTCTGTGCTTCTTCTCTTTGTTGGATTTAGGTCGAATTCCTGTTATCTGAGGTAAGGTGCATTGAAGGTGAATTCCTTCTGTGCTTCTTCTCTTTGTTGGATTTAGGTCGAATTCCTGTTATCTGAGGTAAGGTGCATTGAAGGTGAATTCCTTCTGTGCTCCTTCCCTTTGTTGGGCATCAAAAAAAACTAATAAAGCCGGGGGAGAGTCCTTTCGATGATGCAACTGGGTAGCGTGGCCGAGCGGTCTAAGGCGCTGAATTAAGGCTCCAGTCTCTTCGGAGGCGTGGGTTCAAATCCCACCGCTGCCAGCAGAGACTTTAAAGGCAGGAGTGTCTGCGAAGTGTTTTCAATTTGAATGTTACTTTCACTTAACTGCCAACCCTCAGAATTCAAGCTTGCTTGGCGAGGAAAGTATCTAAAAGTAATTTTACCCTCAGTGCCAGGACGGAAAAACTTTTCCGTATAACACCAATTTAAGGGATTATGGATGAATGACCAAAGATGAGCTAAGAGAGCATATTAAAGCACATCCGACTTATCAACTCTTTAGTAATCCACCAAGCTGCATTAACTACTTTGGATGTACTTGAATAGGGATCTACAGTAACTGCATGAGGGTTAACAGAAAAATACAGTTACATTTATCTCCAGGTATAGGATTGAACAACTCTGCAATAAATATTTACGCTCTTAAATTAGCTGCGCTGAGATGTCGAAGGGGGTCGATATAGGTTCAGTCTCTTCCGACGCACGGGTTCACATCCCACCATGTCTTATAGAGTATTTAAACAGAGATTTAGGTCAAGTTCCTGTTATCTGAGATAAGTTGTATTGAAGGTTTATTCCAGCTGTGCTTCTTCTCTTTGTTGGGTCTGAAAAAAAATATATAATCCGTGGAAGTGTCATTGGGAACAATATGGTTGTCATTTTCGTTGAGTTCCGTTTTGTGCTGGGGCTTTGGCTCAGCAAAGACACCAGAGCTTAGAAAATCTGCCTATATCCTTTATTTTTATGTATCAAAGCGTGCATTGTCACGTAGTCGTGGCCGAGTGGTTAAGGCGATGGACTTGAAATCCATTGGGGTTTTCCCGCGCAGGTTCAAACCCTGCCGACTACGAAATGCTTCCAGAAGTTGAACCTTTAGTAAAAATTTCTGCATGTACTTCAATAGGGAACTACAGTAACTGCTTGCGAGTTAACAGAAAAATACAGTTACATTTATCTCCAGGTATAGGATTGAACAACATTGCAAAAAATATTTACACAGCTCTCTTACCTCACATGCTAGTAACTGATGGAAAACTGGCCTAAACTGGCCTGTAAAAGTCAACGCTCTTAAATTAGCTTGGCTGAGCTGTCAAAGGGGGTGGATATAGGCTTCAGTCTTTTCCAACGCATGGGTTCACATTCCACCATTTCTAATAGAGTATTTAAATAGAGATTTAGGTCGAATTCCTGTTATCTGAGATAAGGTGCTTTGAAGGTGAATTCCTAAACAGAGATTTAGGTCAAGTTCCTGTTATCTAAGATAAGGTGTATTGAAGGTTTATTCCAGCTGTGCTTCTTCCCTTTGTTGGGCCTGAAAAAAAACAAATAAAGCCGGGGGAGATGCAACTGTGCTTCCAGAAGTGCTTCCAGAAGTTGAACCTTTAGTAAAAATTTCTGCATGTACTTGAATAGGGAACTACAGTAACTGCTTGCGAGTTAACAGAAAAATACAGTTACATTTATCTCCAGGTATAGGATTGAACAACATTGCAAAAAATATTTACACAGCTCTCTTACCTCACATGCTAGTAACTGATGGAAAACTGGCCTAAAATGGCCTGTAAAAGTCAACGCTCTTAAATTAGCTTGGCTGAGCTGTCAAAGGGGGTGGATATAGGCTTCAGTCTTTTCCAACGCATGGGTTCACATTCCACCATTTCTAATAGAGTATTTAAATAGAGATTTAGGTCGAATTCCTGTTATCTGAGATAAGGTGCTTTGAAGGTGAATTCCTAAACAGAGATTTAGGTCAAGTTCCTGTTATCTGAGATAAGGTGTATTGAAGGTTTATTCCAGCTGTGCTTCTTCCCTTTGTTGGGCCCCAAAAAAAACAAATAAAGCCAATGATGCAACTGGGTAGCGTGGCAGAGCGGTCTAAGGTGCTGGATTAAGGCTCCAGTCTCTTCGGAGGCGTGGGTTCAAATCCCACTGCTGCCAGCAGAGTCTTTAAAGGCAGGAGTGTCTGCGAAGTGTTTTCAATTTGAATGTTACTTTCACTTAACTGCCAACCCTCAGAATTCAAGCTTGCTTGGCGAGGAAAGTATCTAAAAGTAATTTTACCCTCAGTGCCAGGACGGAAAAACTTTTCAATATAACACCAATTTAAGGGATTATGGATGAATGACCAAAGATGAGCTAAGAGAGCATATTAAAGCACATCCGACTTATCAACTCTTTAGTAATCCACCAAGCTGCATTAACTACTTTGGATGTACTTGAATAGGGATCTACAGTAACTGCATGAGGGTTAACAGAAAAATACAGTTACATTTATCTCCAGGTATAGGATTGAACAACTCTGCAAAAAATATTTACGCTCTTAAATTAGCTTGGCTGAGATGTCGAAGGGGGTCGATATAGGTTCAGTCTCTTCCGACGCATGGGTTTTAAATAGGGATTTAGGTCGAATTCCTGTTATCTGAGATAAGGTGCATTGAAGGTGAATTCCTTCTGTGCTTCTTCTCTTTGTTGGATTTAGGTCGAATTCCTGTTATCTGAGATAAGGTGCATTGAAGGTGAATTCCTTCTGTGCTCCTTCCCTTTGTTGGGCATCAAAAAAAACTAATAAAGCCGGGGGAGAGTCCTTTCGATGATGCAACTGGGTAGCGTGGCCGAGATGTCGAAGGGGGTCGATATAGGTTCAGTCTCTTCCGACGCATGGGTTTTAAATAGAGATTTAGGTCGAATTCCTGTTATCTGAGATAAGGTGCATTGAAGGTGAATTCCTTCTGTGCTTCTTCTCTTTGTTGGATTTAGGTCGAATTCCTGTTATCTGAGATAAGGTGCATTGAAGGTGAATTCCTTCTGTGCTCCTTCCCTTTGTTGGGCATAAAAAAAAACTAATAAAGCCGGGGGAGAGTCCTTTCGATGATGCAACTGGGTAGCGTGGCCGAGCGGTCTAAGGCGCTGGATTAAGGCTCCAGTCTCTTCGGAGGCGTGGGTTCAAATCCCACCGCTGCCAGCAGAGACTTTAAAGGCAGGAGTGTCTGCGAAGTGTTTTCAATTTGAATGTTACTTTCACTTAACTGCCAACCCTCAGAATTCAAGCTTGCTTGGCGAGGAAAGTATCTAAAAGTAATTTTACCCTCAGTGCCAGGACGGAAAAACTTTTCCGTATAACACCAATTTAAGGGATTATGGATGAATGACCAAAGATGAGCTAAGAGAGCATATTAAAGCACATCCGACTTATCAACTCTTTAGTAATCCACCAAGCTGCATTAACTACTTTGGATGTACTTGAATAGGGATCTACAGTAACTGCATGAGGGTTAACAGAAAAATACAGTTACATTTATCTCCAGGTATAGGATTGAACAACTCTGCAAAAAATATTTACGCTCTTAAATTAGCTGCGCTGAGATGTCGAAGGGGGTCGATATAGGTTCAGTCTCTTCCGACGCACGGGTTCACATCCCACCATGTCTTATAGAGTATTTAAACAGAGATTTAGGTCAAGTTCCTGTTATCTGAGATAAGTTGTATTGAAGGTTTATTCCAGCTGTGTTTCTTCTCTTTTTTGGGTCTGAAAAAAAATATATAATCCGTGGAAGTGTCATTGGGAACAATATGGTTGTCATTTTCGTTGAGTTCCGTTTTGTGCTGGGGCTTTGGCTCAGCAAAGACACCAGAGCTTAGAAAATCTGCCTATATCCTTTATTTTTATGTATCAAAGCTTGCATTGTCACGTAGTCGTGGCCGAGTGGTTAAGGCGATGGACTTGAAATCCATTGGGGTTTTCCCGCGCAGGTTCAAACCCTGCTGACTACGAAGTGCATCCAGAAGTTGAACCTTTAGTAAAAATTTCTGCATGTACTTGAACAGGGAACTACAGTAACTGCTTGCGAGTTAACAGAAAAATACAGTTACATTTATCTCCAGGTATAGGATTGAACAACATTGCAAAAAATATTTACACAGCTCTCTTACCTCACATGCTAGTAACTGATGGAAAACTTTTCCGTATAACACCAATTTAAGGGATTATGGATGAATGACCAAAGATGAGCTAAGAGAGCATATTAAAGCACATCCGACTTATCAACTCTTTAGTAATCCACCAAGCTGCATTAACTACTTTGGATGTACTTGAATAGGGAACTACAGTAACTGCTTGCGAGTTAACAGAAAAATACAGTTACATTTATCTCCAGGTATAGGATTGAACAACATTGCAAAAAATATTTACGCTCTTAAATTAGCTTGGCTGAGATGTCAAAGGGGGTCGATATAGGTTCAGTCTCTTCCGACGCATGGGTTTTAAATAGAGATTTAGGTCGAATTCCTGTTATCTGAGATAAGGTGCATTGAAGGTGAATTCCTTCTGTGCTTCTTCTCTTTGTTGGATTTAGGTCGAATTCCTGTTATCTGAGATAAGGTGCATTGAAGGTGAATTCCTTCTGTGCTCCTTCCCTTTGTTGGGCATCAAAAAAAACTAATAAAGCCGGGGGAGAGTCCTTTCGATGATGCAACTGGGTAGCGTGGCCGAGATGTCGAAGGGGGTCGATATAGGTTCAGTCTCTTCCGACGCATGGGTTTTAAATAGAGATTTAGGTCGAATTCCTGTTATCTGAGATAAGGTGCATTGAAGGTGAATTCCTTCTGTGCTTCTTCTCTTTGTTGGATTTAGGTCGAATTCCTGTTATCTGAGATAAGGTGCATTGAAGGTGAATTCCTTCTGTGCTCCTTCCCTTTGTTTGGCATCAAAAAAAACTAATAAAGCCGGGGGAGAGTCCTTTCGATGATGCAACTGGGTAGCGTGGCCGAGATTTCGAAGGGGGTCGATATAGGTTCAGTCTCTTCTGACGCATGGGTTTTAAATAGAGATTTAGGTCGAATTCCTGTTATCTGAGATAAGGTGCATTGAAGGTGAATTCCTTCTGTGCTTCTTCTCTTTGTTGGATTTAGGTCGAATTCCTGTTATCTGAGGTAAGGTGCATTGAAGGTGAATTCCTTCTGTGCTCCTTCCCTTTGTTGGGCATCAAAAAAAACTAATAAAGCCGGGGGAGAGTCCTTTAGATGATGCAACTGGGTAGCGTGGCCGAGCGGTCTAAGGCGCTGGATTAAGGCTCCAGTCTCTTCGGAGGCGTGGGTTCAAATCCCACCGCTGCCAGCAGAGACTTTAAAGGCAGGAGTGTCTGCGAAGTGTTTTCAATTTGAATGTTACTTTCACTTAACTGCCAACCCTCAGAATTCAAGCTTGCTTGGCGAGGAAAGTATCTAAAAGTAATTTTACCCTCAGTGCCAGGACGGAAAAACTTTTCCGTATAACACCAATTTAAGGGATTATGGATGAATGACCAAAGATGAGCTAAGAGAGCATATTAAAGCACATCCGACTTATCAACTCTTTAGTAATCCACCAAGCTGCATTAACTACTTTGGATGTACTTGAATAGGGATCTACAGTAACTGCATGAGGGTTAACAGAAAAATACAGTTACATTTATCTCCAGGTATAGGATTGAACAACTCTGCAATAAATATTTACGCTCTTAAATTAGCTGCGCTGAGATGTCGAAGGGGGTCGATATAGGTTCAGTCTCTTCCGACGCACGGGTTCACATCCCACCATGTCTTATAGAGTATTTAAACAGAGATTTAGGTCAAGTTCCTGTTATCTGAGATAAGTTGTATTGAAGGTTTATTCCAGCTGTGCTTCTTCTCTTTGTTGGGTCTGAAAAAAAATATATAATCCGTGGAAGTGTCATTGGGAACAATATGGTTGTCATTTTCGTTGAGTTCCGTTTTGTGCTGGGGCTTTGGCTCAGCAAAGACACCAGAGCTTAGAAAATCTGCCTATATCCTTTATTTTTATGTATCAAAGCGTGCATTGTCACGTAGTCGTGGCCGAGTGGTTAAGGCGATGGACTTGAAATCCATTGGGGTTTTCCCGCGCAGGTTCAAACCCTGCCGACTACGAAATGCTTCCAGAAGTTGAACCTTTAGTAAAAATTTCTGCATGTACTTCAATAGGGAACTACAGTAACTGCTTGCGAGTTAACAGAAAAATACAGTTACATTTATCTCCAGGTATAGGATTGAACAACATTGCAAAAAATATTTACACAGCTCTCTTACCTCACATGCTAGTAACTGATGGAAAACTTTTCCGTATAACACCAATTTAAGGGATTATGGATGAATGACCAAAGATGAGCTAAGAGAGCATATTAAAGCACATCCGACTTATCAACTCTTTAGTAATCCACCAAGCTGCATTAACTACTTTGGATGTACTTGAATAGGGAACTACAGTAACTGCTTGCGAGTTAACAGAAAAATACAGTTACATTTATCTCCAGGTATAGGATTGAACAACATTGCAAAAAATATTTACGCTCTTAAATTAGCTTGGCTGAGATGTCAAAGGGGGTTGATATAGGTTCAGTCTCTTCCGACGCATGGGTTTTAAATAGAGATTTAGGTCGAATTCCTGTTATCTGAGATAAGGTGCATTGAAGGTGAATTCCTTCTGTGCTTCTTCTCTTTGTTGGATTTAGGTCGAATTCCTGTTATCTGAGATAAGGTGCATTGAAGGTGAATTCCTTCTGTGCTCCTTCCCTTTGTTGGGCATCAAAAAAAACTAATAAAGCCGGGGGAGAGTCCTTTCGATGATGCAACTGGGTAGCGTGGCCGAGATGTCGAAGGGGGTCGATATAGGTTCAGTCTCTTCCGACGCATGGGTTTTAAATAGAGATTTAGGTCGAATTCCTGTTATCTGAGATAAGGTGCATTGAAGGTGAATTCCTTCTGTGCTTCTTCTCTTTGTTGGATTTAGGTCGAATTCCTGTTATCTGAGATAAGGTGCATTGAAGGTGAATTCCTTCTGTGCTCCTTCCCTTTGTTGGGCATCAAAAAAAACTAATAAAGCCGGGGGAGAGTCCTTTCGATGATGCAACTGGGTAGCGTGGCCGAGATTTCGAAGGGGGTCGATATAGGTTCAGTCTCTTCTGACGCATGGGTTTTAAATAGAGATTTAGGTCGAATTCCTGTTATCTGAGATAAGGTGCATTGAAGGTGAATTCCTTCTGTGCTTCTTCTCTTTGTTGGATTTAGGTCGAATTCCTGTTATCTGAGGTAAGGTGCATTGAAGGTGAATTCCTTCTGTGCTCCTTCCCTTTGTTGGGCATCAAAAAAAACTAATAAAGCCGGGGGAGAGTCCTTTCGATGATGCAACTGGGTAGCGTGGCCGAGCGGTCTAAGGCGCTGGATTAAGGCTCCAGTCTCTTCGGAGGCGTGGGTTCAAATCCCACCGCTGCCAGCAGAGACTTTAAAGGCAGGAGTGTCTGCGAAGTGTTTTCAATTTGAATGTTACTTTCACTTAACTGCCAACCCTCAGAATTCAAGCTTGCTTGGCGAGGAAAGTATCTAAAAGTAATTTTACCCTCAGTGCCAGGACGGAAAAACTTTTCCGTATAACACCAATTTAAGGGATTATGGATGAATGACCAAAGATGAGCTAAGAGAGCATATTAAAGCACATCCGACTTATCAACTCTTTAGTAATCCACCAAGCTGCATTAACTACTTTGGATGTACTTGAATAGGGATCTACAGTAACTGCATGAGGGTTAACAGAAAAATACAGTTACATTTATCTCCAGGTATAGGATTGAACAACTCTGCAATAAATATTTACGCTCTTAAATTAGCTGCGCTGAGATGTCGAAGGGGGTCGATATAGGTTCAGTCTCTTCCGACGCACGGGTTCACATCCCACCATGTCTTATAGAGTATTTAAACAGAGATTTAGGTCAAGTTCCTGTTATCTGAGATAAGTTGTATTGAAGGTTTATTCCAGCTGTGCTTCTTCTCTTTGTTGGGTCTGAAAAAAAATATATAATCCGTGGAAGTGTCATTGGGAACAATATGGTTGTCATTTTCGTTGAGTTCCGTTTTGTGCTGGGGCTTTGGCTCAGCAAAGACACCAGAGCTTAGAAAATCTGCCTATATCCTTTATTTTTATGTATCAAAGCGTGCATTGTCACGTAGTCGTGGCCGAGTGGTTAAGGCGATGGACTTGAAATCCATTGGGGTTTTCCCGCGCAGGTTCAAACCCTGCCGACTACGAAATGCTTCCAGAAGTTGAACCTTTAGTAAAAATTTCTGCATGTACTTCAATAGGGAACTACAGTAACTGCTTGCGAGTTAACAGAAAAATACAGTTACATTTATCTCCAGGTATAGGATTGAACAACATTGCAAAAAATATTTACACAGCTCTCTTACCTCACATGCTAGTAACTGATGGAAAACTGGCCTAAACTGGCCTGTAAAAGTCAACGCTCTTAAATTAGCTTGGCTGAGCTGTCAAAGGGGGTGGATATAGGCTTCAGTCTTTTCCAACGCATGGGTTCACATTCCACCATTTCTAATAGAGTATTTAAATAGAGATTTAGGTCGAATTCCTGTTATCTGAGATAAGGTGCTTTGAAGGTGAATTCCTAAACAGAGATTTAGGTCAAGTTCCTGTTATCTAAGATAAGGTGTATTGAAGGTTTATTCCAGCTGTGCTTCTTCCCTTTGTTGGGCCTGAAAAAAAACAAATAAAGCCGGGGGAGATGCAACTGTGCTTCCAGAAGTGCTTCCAGAAGTTGAACCTTTAGTAAAAATTTCTGCATGTACTTGAATAGGGAACTACAGTAACTGCTTGCGAGTTAACAGAAAAATACAGTTACATTTATCTCCAGGTATAGGATTGAACAACATTGCAAAAAATATTTACACAGCTCTCTTACCTCACATGCTAGTAACTGATGGAAAACTGGCCTAAAATGGCCTGTAAAAGTCAACGCTCTTAAATTAGCTTGGCTGAGCTGTCAAAGGGGGTGGATATAGGCTTCAGTCTTTTCCAACGCATGGGTTCACATTCCACCATTTCTAATAGAGTATTTAAATAGAGATTTAGGTCGAATTCCTGTTATCTGAGATAAGGTGCTTTGAAGGTGAATTCCTAAACAGAGATTTAGGTCAAGTTCCTGTTATCTGAGATAAGGCGTATTGAAGGTTTATTCCAGCTGTGCTTCTTCCCTTTGTTGGGCCCCAAAAAAAACAAATAAAGCCAATGATGCAACTGGGTAGCGTGGCAGAGCGGTCTAAGGTGCTGGATTAAGGCTCCAGTCTCTTCGGAGGCGTGGGTTCAAATCCCACTGCTGCCAGCAGAGTCTTTAAAGGCAGGAGTGTCTGCGAAGTGTTTTCAATTTGAATGTTACTTTCACTTAACTGCCAACCCTCAGAATTCAAGCTTGCTTGGCGAGGAAAGTATCTAAAAGTAATTTTACCCTCAGTGCCAGGACGGAAAAACTTTTCAATATAACACCAATTTAAGGGATTATGGATGAATGACCAAAGATGAGCTAAGAGAGCATATTAAAGCACATCCGACTTATCAACTCTTTAGTAATCCACCAAGCTGCATTAACTACTTTGGATGTACTTGAATAGGGATCTACAGTAACTGCATGAGGGTTAACAGAAAAATACAGTTACATTTATCTCCAGGTATAGGATTGAACAACTCTGCAAAAAATATTTACGCTCTTAAATTAGCTTGGCTGAGATGTCGAAGGGGGTCGATATAGGTTCAGTCTCTTCCGACGCATGGGTTTTAAATAGGGATTTAGGTCGAATTCCTGTTATCTGAGATAAGGTGCATTGAAGGTGAATTCCTTCTGTGCTTCTTCTCTTTGTTGGATTTAGGTCGAATTCCTGTTATCTGAGATAAGGTGCATTGAAGGTGAATTCCTTCTGTGCTCCTTCCCTTTGTTGGGCATCAAAAAAAACTAATAAAGCCGGGGGAGAGTCCTTTCGATGATGCAACTGGGTAGCGTGGCCGAGATGTCGAAGGGGGTCGATATAGGTTCAGTCTCTTCCGACGCATGGGTTTTAAATAGAGATTTAGGTCGAATTCCTGTTATCTGAGATAAGGTGCATTGAAGGTGAATTCCTTCTGTGCTTCTTCTCTTTGTTGGATTTAGGTCGAATTCCTGTTATCTGAGATAAGGTGCATTGAAGGTGAATTCCTTCTGTGCTCCTTCCCTTTGTTGGGCATAAAAAAAAACTAATAAAGCCGGGGGAGAGTCCTTTCGATGATGCAACTGGGTAGCGTGGCCGAGCGGTCTAAGGCGCTGGATTAAGGCTCCAGTCTCTTCGGAGGCGTGGGTTCAAATCCCACCGCTGCCAGCAGAGACTTTAAAGGCAGGAGTGTCTGCGAAGTGTTTTCAATTTGAATGTTACTTTCACTTAACTGCCAACCCTCAGAATTCAAGCTTGCTTGGCGAGGAAAGTATCTAAAAGTAATTTTACCCTCAGTGCCAGGACGGAAAAACTTTTCCGTATAACACCAATTTAAGGGATTATGGATGAATGACCAAAGATGAGCTAAGAGAGCATATTAAAGCACATCCGACTTATCAACTCTTTAGTAATCCACCAAGCTGCATTAACTACTTTGGATGTACTTGAATAGGGATCTACAGTAACTGCATGAGGGTTAACAGAAAAATACAGTTACATTTATCTCCAGGTATAGGATTGAACAACTCTGCAAAAAATATTTACGCTCTTAAATTAGCTGCGCTGAGATGTCGAAGGGGGTCGATATAGGTTCAGTCTCTTCCGACGCACGGGTTCACATCCCACCATGTCTTATAGAGTATTTAAACAGAGATTTAGGTCAAGTTCCTGTTATCTGAGATAAGTTGTATTGAAGGTTTATTCCAGCTGTGCTTCTTCTCTTTTTTGGGTCTGAAAAAAAATATATAATCCGTGGAAGTGTCATTGGGAACAATATGGTTGTCATTTTCGTTGAGTTCCGTTTTGTGCTGGGGCTTTGGCTCAGCAAAGACACCAGAGCTTAGAAAATCTGCCTATATCCTTTATTTTTATGTATTAAAGCGTGCATTGTCACGTAGTCGTGGCCGAGTGGTTAAGGCGATGGACTTGAAATCCATTGGGGTTTTCCCGCGCAGGTTCAAACCCTGCTGACTACGAAGTGCATCCAGAAGTTGAACCTTTAGTAAAAATTTCTGCATGTACTTGAACAGGGAACTACAGTAACTGCTTGCGAGTTAACAGAAAAATACAGTTACATTTATCTCCAGGTATAGGATTGAACAACATTGCAAAAAATATTTACACAGCTCTCTTACCTCACATGCTAGTAACTGATGGAAAACTTTTCCGTATAACACCAATTTAAGGGATTATGGATGAATGACCAAAGATGAGCTAAGAGAGCATATTAAAGCACATCCGACTTATCAACTCTTTAGTAATCCACCAAGCTGCATTAACTACTTTGGATGTACTTGAATAGGGAACTACAGTAACTGCTTGCGAGTTAACAGAAAAATACAGTTACATTTATCTCCAGGTATAGGATTGAACAACATTGCAAAAAATATTTACGCTCTTAAATTAGCTTGGCTGAGATGTCGAAGGGGGTCGATATAGGTTCAGTCTCTTCCGACGCATGGGTTTTAAATAGAGATTTAGGTCGAATTCCTGTTATCTGAGATAAGGTGCATTGAAGGTGAATTCCTTCTGTGCTTCTTCTCTTTGTTGGATTTAGGTCGAATTCCTGTTATCTGAGATAAGGTGCATTGAAGGTGAATTCCTTCTGTGCTCCTTCCCTTTGTTGGGCATCAAAAAAAACTAATAAAGCCGGGGGAGAGTCCTTTCGATGATGCAACTGGGTAGCGTGGCCGAGATGTCGAAGGGGGTCGATATAGGTTCAGTCTCTTCCGACGCATGGGTTTTAAATAGAGATTTAGGTCGAATTCCTGTTATCTGAGATAAGGTGCAATGAAGGTGAATTCCTTCTGTGCTTCTTCTCTTTGTTGGATTTAGGTCGAATTCCTGTTATCTGAGATAAGGTGCATTGAAGGTGAATTCCTTCTGTGCTCCTTCCCTTTGTTGGGCATCAAAAAAAACTAATAAAGCCGGGGGAGAGTCCTTTCGATGATGCAACTGGGTAGCGTGGCCGAGATGTCGAAGGGGGTCGATATAGGTTCAGTCTCTTCCGACGCATGGGTTTTAAATAGAGATTTAGGTCGAATTCCTGTTATCTGAGATAAGGTGCATTGAAGGTGAATTCCTTCTGTGCTTCTTCTCTTTGTTGGATTTAGGTCGAATTCCTGTTATCTGAGGTAAGGTGCATTGAAGGTGAATTCCTTCTGTGCTCCTTCCCTTTGTTGGGCATCAAAAAAAACTAATAAAGCCGGGGGAGAGTCCTTTCGATGATGCAACTGGGTAGCGTGGCCGAGATGTCGAAGGGGGTCGATATAGGTTCAGTCTCTTCCGACGCATGGGTTTTAAATAGAGATTTAGGTCGAATTCCTGTTATCTGAGATAAGGTGCATTGAAGGTGAATTCCTTCTGTGCTTCTTCTCTTTGTTGGATTTAGGTCGAATTCCTGTTATCTGAGATAAGGTGCATTGAAGGTGAATTCCTTCTGTGCTCCTTCCCTTTGTTGGGCATCAAAAAAAACTAATAAAGCCGGGGGAGAGTCCTTTCGATGATGCAACTGGGTAGCGTGGCCGAGATGTCGAAGGGGGTCGATATAGGTTCAGTCTCTTCCGACGCATGGGTTTTAAATAGAGATTTAGGTCGAATTCCTGTTATCTGAGATAAGGTGCATTGAAGGTGAATTCCTTCTGTGCTTCTTCTCTTTGTTGGATTTAGGTCGAATTCCTGTTATCTGAGATAAGGTGCATTGAAGGTGAATTCCTTCTGTGCTCCTTCCCTTTGTTGGGCATCAAAAAAAACTAATAAAGCCGGGGGAGAGTCCTTTCGATGATGCAACTGGGTAGCGTGGCCGAGATGTCGAAGGGGGTCGATATAGGTTCAGTCTCTTCCGACGCATGGGTTTTAAATAGAGATTTAGGTCGAATTCCTGTTATCTGAGATAAGGTGCAATGAAGGTGAATTCCTTCTGTGCTTCTTCTCTTTGTTGGATTTAGGTCGAATTCCTGTTATCTGAGATAAGGTGCATTGAAGGTGAATTCCTTCTGTGCTCCTTCCCTTTGTTGGGCATCAAAAAAAACTAATAAAGCCGGGGGAGAGTCCTTTCGATGATGCAACTGGGTAGCGTGGCCGAGATGTCGAAGGGGGTCGATATAGGTTCAGTCTCTTCCGACGCATGGGTTTTAAATAGAGATTTAGGTCGAATTCCTGTTATCTGAGATAAGGTGCATTGAAGGTGAATTCCTTCTGTGCTTCTTCTCTTTGTTGGATTTAGGTCGAATTCCTGTTTTCTGAGGTAAGGTGCATTGAAGGTGAATTCCTTCTGTGCTCCTTCCCTTTGTTGGGCATCAAAAAAAACTAATAAAGCCGGGGGAGAGTCCTTTCGATGATGCAACTGGGTAGCGTGGCCGAGATGTCGAAGGGGGTCGATATAGGTTCAGTCTCTTCCGACGCATGGGTTTTAAATAGAGATTTAGGTCGAATTCCTGTTATCTGAGATAAGGTGCATTGAAGGTGAATTCCTTCTGTGCTTCTTCTCTTTGTTGGATTTAGGTCGAATTCCTGTTATCTGAGATAAGGTGCATTGAAGGTGAATTCCTTCTGTGCTCCTTCCCTTTGTTGGGCATCAAAAAAAACTAATAAAGCCGGGGGAGAGTCCTTTCGATGATGCAACTGGGTAGCGTGGCCGAGATGTCGAAGGGGGTCGATATAGGTTCAGTCTCTTCCGACGCATGGGTTTTAAATAGAGATTTAGGTCGAATTCCTGTTATCTGAGATAAGGTGCAATGAAGGTGAATTCCTTCTGTGCTTCTTCTCTTTGTTGGATTTAGGTCGAATTCCTGTTATCTGAGATAAGGTGCATTGAAGGTGAATTCCTTCTGTGCTCCTTCCCTTTGTTGGGCATCAAAAAAAACTAATAAAGCCGGGGGAGAGTCCTTTCGATGATGCAACTGGGTAGCGTGGCCGAGATGTCGAAGGGGGTCGATATAGGTTCAGTCTCTTCTGACGCATGGGTTTTAAATAGAGATTTAGGTCGAATTCCTGTTATCTGAGATAAGGTGCATTGAAGGTGAATTCCTTCTGTGCTTCTTCTCTTTGTTGGATTTAGGTCGAATTCCTGTTATCTGAGGTAAGGTGCATTGAAGGTGAATTCCTTCTGTGCTCCTTCCCTTTGTTGGGCATCAAAAAAAACTAATAAAGCCGGGGGAGAGTCCTTTCGATGATGCAACTGGGTAGCGTGGCCGAGCGGTCTAAGGCGCTGGATTAAGGCTCCAGTCTCTTCGGAGGCGTGGGTTCAAATCCCACCGCTGCTAGCAGAGACTTTAAAGGCAGGAGTGTCTGCGAAGTGTTTTCAATTTGAATGTTACTTTCACTTAACTGCCAACCCTCAGAATTCAAGCTTGCTTGGCGAGGAAAGTATCTAAAAGTAATTTTACCCTCAGTGCCAGGACGGAAAAACTTTTCCGTATAACACCAATTTAAGGGATTATGGATGAATGACCAAAGATGAGCTAAGAGAGCATATTAAATCACATCCGACTTATCAACTCTTTAGTAATCCACCAAGCTGCATTAACTACTTTGGATGTACTTGAATAGGGATCTACAGTAACTGCATGAGGGTTAACAGAAAAATACAGTTACATTTATCTCCAGGTATAGGATTGAACAACTCTGCAAAAAATATTTACGCTCTTAAATTAGCTGCGCTGAGATGTCGAAGGGGGTCGATATAGGTTCAGTCTCTTCCGACGCACGGGTTCACATCCCACCATGTCTTATAGAGTATTTAAACAGAGATTTAGGTCAAGTTCCTGTTATCTGAGATAAGTTGTATTGAAGGTTTATTCCAGCTGTGCTTCTTCTCTTTGTTGGGTCTGAAAAAAAATATATAATCCGTGGAAGTGTCATTGGGAACAATATGGTTGTCATTTTCGTTGAGTTCCGTTTTGTGCTGGGGCTTTGGATCAGCAAAGACACCAGAGCTTAGAAAATCTGCCTATATCCTTTATTTTTATGTATCAAAGCGTGCATTGTCACGTAGTCGTGGCCGAGTGGTTAAGGCGATGGACTTGAAATCCATTGGGGTTTTCCCGCGCAGGTTCAAACCCTGCCGACTACGAAGTGCTTCCAGAAGTTGAACCTTTAGTAAAAATTTCTGCATGTACTTCAATAGGGAACTACAGTAACTGCTTGCGAGTTAACAGAAAAATACAGTTACATTTATCTCCAGGTATAGGATTGAACAACATTGCAAAAAATATTTACACAGCTCTCTTACCTCACATGCTAGTAACTGATGGAAAACTGGCCTAAAATGGCCTGTAAAAGTCAACGCTCTTAAATTAGCTTGGCTGAGCTGTCAAAGGGGGTGGATATAGGCTTCAGTCTTTTCCAACGCATGGGTTCACATTCCACCATTTCTAATAGAGTATTTAAATAGAGATTTAGGTCGAATTCCTGTTATCTGAGATAAGGTGCTTTGAAGGTGAATTCCTAAACAGAGATTTAGGTCAAGTTCCTGTTATCTGAGATAAGGTGTATTGAAGGTTTATTCCAGCTGTGCTTCTTCCCTTTGTTGGGCCTGAAAAAAAACAAATAAAGCCGGGGGAGATGCAACTGTGCTTCCAGAAGTGCTTCCAGAAGTTGAACCTTTAGTAAAAATTTCTGCATGTACTTGAATAGGGAACTACAGTAACTGCTTGCGAGTTAACAGAAAAATACAGTTACATTTATCTCCAGGTATAGGATTGAACAACATTGCAAAAAATATTTACACAGCTCTCTTACCTCACATGCTAGTAACTGATGGAAAACTGGCCTAAAATGGCCTGTAAAAGTCAACGCTCTTAAATTAGCTTGGCTGAGCTGTCAAAGGGGGTGGATATAGGCTTCAGTCTTTTCCAACGCATGGGTTCACATTCCACCATTTCTAATAGAGTATTTAAATAGAGATTTAGGTCGAATTCCTGTTATCTGAGATAAGGTGCTTTGAAGGTGAATTCCTAAACAGAGATTTAGGTCAAGTTCCTGTTATCTGAGATAAGGTGTATTGAAGGTTTATTCCAGCTGTGCTTCTTCCCTTTGTTGGGCCTGAAAAAAAACAAATAAAGCCAATGATGCAACTGGGTAGCGTGGCAGAGCGGTCTAAGGTGCTGGATTAAGGCTCCAGTCTCTTCGGAGGCGTGGGTTCAAATCCCACTGCTGCCAACAGAGTCTTTAAAGGCAGGAGTGTCTGCGAAGTGTTTTCAATTTGAATGTTACTTTAACTTAACTGCCAACCCTCAGAATTCAAGCTTGCTTGGCGAGGAAAGTATCTAAAAGTAATTTTACCCTCAGTGCCAGGACGGAAAAACTTTTCAATATAACACCAATTTAAGGGATTATGGATGAATGACCAAAGATGAGCTAAGAGAGCATATTAAAGCACATCCGACTTATCAACTCTTTAGTAATCCACCAAGCTGCATTAACTACTTTGGATGTACTTGAATAGGGATCTACAGTAACTGCATGAGGGTTAACAGAAAAATACAGTTACATTTATCTCCAGGTATAGGATTGAACAACTCTGCAAAAAATATTTACGCTCTTAAATTAGCTTGGCTGAGATGTCGAAGGGGGTCGATATAGGTTCAGTCTCTTCCGACGCATGGGTTTTAAATAGAGATTTAGGTCGAATTCCTGTTATCTGAGATAAGGTGCATTGAAGGTGAATTCCTTCTGTGCTTCTTCTCTTTGTTGGATTTAGGTCGAATTCCTGTTATCTGAGATAAGGTGCATTGAAGGTGAATTCCTTCTGTGCTCCTTCCCTTTGTTGGGCATCAAAAAAAACTAATAAAGCCGGGGGAGAGTCCTTTCGATGATGCAACTGGGTAGCGTGGCCGAGATGTCGAAGGGGGTCGATATAGGTTCAGTCTCTTCCGACGCATGGGTTTTAAATAGAGATTTAGGTCGAATTCCTGTTATCTGAGATAAGGTGCATTGAAGGTGAATTCCTTCTGTGCTTCTTCTCTTTGTTGGATTTAGGTCGAATTCCTGTTATCTGAGATAAGGTGCATTGAAGGTGAATTCCTTCTGTGCTCCTTCCCTTTGTTGGGCATCAAAAAAAACTAATAAAGCCGGGGGAGAGTCCTTTCGATGATGCAACTGGGTAGCGTGGCCGAGCGGTCTAAGGCGCTGGATTAAGGCTCCAGTCTCTTCGGAGGCGTGGGTTCAAATCCCACCGCTGCCATCAGAGACTTTAAAGGCAGGAGTGTCTGCGAAGTGTTTTCAATTTGAATGTTACTTTCACTTAACTGCCAACCCTCAGAATTCAAGCTTGCTTGGCGAGGAAAGTATCTAAAAGTAATTTTACCCTCAGTGCCAGGACGGAAAAACTTTTCCGTATAACACCAATTTAAGGGATTATGGATGAATGACCAAAGATGAGCTAAGAGAGCATATTAAAGCACATCCGACTTATCAACTCTTTAGTAATCCACCAAGCTGCATTAACTACTTTGGATGTACTTGAATAGGGATCTACAGTAACTGCATGAGGGTTAACAGAAAAATACAGTTACATTTATCTCCAGGTATAGGATTGAACAACTCTGCAAAAAATATTTACGCTCTTAAATTAGCTGCGCTGAGATGTCGAAGGGGGTCGATATAGGTTCAGTCTCTTCCGACGCACGGGTTCACATCCCACCATGTCTTATAGAGTATTTAAACAGAGATTTAGGTCAAGTTCCTGTTATCTGAGATAAGTTGTATTGAAGGTTTATTCCAGCTGTGCTTCTTCTCTTTTTTGGGTCTGAAAAAAAATATATAATCCGTGGAAGTGTCATTGGGAACAATATGGTTGTCATTTTCGTTGAGTTCCGTTTTGTGCTGGGGCTTTGGCTCAGCAAAGACACCAGAGCTTAGAAAATCTGCCTATATCCTTTATTTTTATGTATCAAAGCGTGCATTGTCACGTAGTCGTGGCCGAGTGGTTAAGGCGATGGACTTGAAATCCATTGGGGTTTTCCCGCGCAGGTTCAAACCCTGCTGACTACGAAGTGCTTCCAGAAGTTGAACCTTTAGTAAAAATTTCTGCATGTACTTGAATAGGGAACTACAGTAACTGCTTGCGAGTTAACAGAAAAATACAGTTACATTTATCTCCAGGTATAGGATTGAACAACATTGCAAAAAATATTTACACAGCTCTCTTACCTCACATGCTAGTAACTGATGGAAAACTTTTCCGTATAACACCAATTTAAGGGATTATGGATGAATGACCAAAGATGAGCTAAGAGAGCATATTAAAGCACATCCGACTTATCAACTCTTTAGTAATCCACCAAGCTGCATTAACTACTTTGGATGTACTTGAATAGGGAACTACAGTAACTGCTTGCGAGTTAACAGAAAAATACAGTTACATTTATCTCCAGGTATAGGATTGAACAACATTGCAAAAAATATTTACGCTCTTAAATTAGCTTGGCTGAGATGTCGAAGGGGGTCGATATAGGTTCAGTCTCTTCCGACGCATGGGTTTTAAATAGAGATTTAGGTCGAATTCCTGTTATCTGAGATAAGGTGCATTGAAGGTGAATTCCTTCTGTGCTTCTTCTCTTTGTTGGATTTAGGTCGAATTCCTGTTATCTGAGATAAGGTGCATTGAAGGTGAATTCCTTCTGTGCTCCTTCCCTTTGTTGGGCATCAAAAAAAACTAATAAAGCCGGGGGAGAGTCCTTTCGATGATGCAACTGGGTAGCGTGGCCGAGATGTCGAAGGGGGTCGATATAGGTTCAGTCTCTTCCGACGCATGGGTTTTAAATAGAGATTTAGGTCGAATTCCTGTTATCTGAGATAAGGTGCATTGAAGGTGAATTCCTTCTGTGCTTCTTCTCTTTGTTGGATTTAGGTCGAATTCCTGTTATCTGAGATAAGGTGCATTGAAGGTGAATTCCTTCTGTGCTCCTTCCCTTTGTTGGGCATCAAAAAAAACTAATAAAGCCGGGGGAGAGTCCTTTCGATGATGCAACTGGGTAGCGTGGCCGAGATGTCGAAGGGGGTCGATATAGGTTCAGTCTCTTCCGACGCATGGGTTTTAAATAGAGATTTAGGTCGAATTCCTGTTATCTGAGATAAGGTGCATTGAAGGTGAATTCCTTCTGTGCTTCTTCTCTTTGTTGGATTTAGGTCGAATTCCTGTTATCTGAGATAAGGTGCATTGAAGGTGAATTCCTTCTGTGCTCCTTCCCTTTGTTGGGCATCAAAAAAAACTAATAAAGCCGGGGGAGAGTCCTTTCGATGATGCAACTGGGTAGCGTGGCCGAGCGGTCTAAGGCGCTGGATTAAGGCTCCAGTCTCTTCGGAGGCGTGGGTTCAAATCCCACCGCTGCCATCAGAGACTTTAAAGGCAGGAGTGTCTGCGAAGTGTTTTCAATTTGAATGTTACTTTCACTTAACTGCCAACCCTCAGAATTCAAGCTTGCTTGGCGAGGAAAGTATCTAAAAGTAATTTTACCCTCAGTGCCAGGACGGAAAAACTTTTCCGTATAACACCAATTTAAGGGATTATGGATGAATGACCAAAGATGAGCTAAGAGAGCATATTAAAGCACATCCGACTTATCAACTCTTTAGTAATCCACCAAGCTGCATTAACTACTTTGGATGTACTTGAATAGGGATCTACAGTAACTGCATGAGGGTTAACAGAAAAATACAGTTACATTTATCTCCAGGTATAGGATTGAACAACTCTGCAAAAAATATTTACGCTCTTAAATTAGCTGCGCTGAGATGTCGAAGGGGGTCGATATAGGTTCAGTCTCTTCCGACGCACGGGTTCACATCCCACCATGTCTTATAGAGTATTTAAACAGAGATTTAGGTCAAGTTCCTGTTATCTGAGATAAGTTGTATTGAAGGTTTATTCCAGCTGTGCTTCTTCTCTTTTTTGGGTCTGAAAAAAAATATATAATCCGTGGAAGTGTCATTGGGAACAATATGGTTGTCATTTTCGTTGAGTTCCGTTTTGTGCTGGGGCTTTGGCTCAGCAAAGACACCAGAGCTTAGAAAATCTGCCTATATCCTTTATTTTTATGTATCAAAGCGTGCATTGTCACGTAGTCGTGGCCGAGTGGTTAAGGCGATGGACTTGAAATCCATTGGGGTTTTCCCGCGCAGGTTCAAACCCTGCTGACTACGAAGTGCTTCCAGAAGTTGAACCTTTAGTAAAAATTTCTGCATGTACTTGAATAGGGAACTACAGTAACTGCTTGCGAGTTAACAGAAAAATACAGTTACATTTATCTCCAGGTATAGGATTGAACAACATTGCAAAAAATATTTACACAGCTCTCTTACCTCACATGCTAGTAACTGATGGAAAACTTTTCCGTATAACACCAATTTAAGGGATTATGGATGAATGACCAAAGATGAGCTAAGAGAGCATATTAAAGCACATCCGACTTATCAACTCTTTAGTAATCCACCAAGCTGCATTAACTACTTTGGATGTACTTGAATAGGGAACTACAGTAACTGCTTGCGAGTTAACAGAAAAATACAGTTACATTTATCTCCAGGTATAGGATTGAACAACATTGCAAAAAATATTTACGCTCTTAAATTAGCTTGGCTGAGATGTCGAAGGGGGTCGATATAGGTTCAGTCTCTTCCGACGCATGGGTTTTAAATAGAGATTTAGGTCGAATTCCTGTTATCTGAGATAAGGTGCATTGAAGGTGAATTCCTTCTGTGCTTCTTCTCTTTGTTGGATTTAGGTCGAATTCCTGTTATCTGAGATAAGGTGCATTGAAGGTGAATTCCTTCTGTGCTCCTTCCCTTTGTTGGGCATCAAAAAAAACTAATAAAGCCGGGGGAGAGTCCTTTCGATGATGCAACTGGGTAGCGTGGCCGAGATGTCGAAGGGGGTCGATATAGGTTCAGTCTCTTCCGACGCATGGGTTTTAAATAGAGATTTAGGTCGAATTCCTGTTATCTGAGATAAGGTGCATTGAAGGTGAATTCCTTCTGTGCTTCTTCTCTTTGTTGGATTTAGGTCGAATTCCTGTTATCTGAGATAAGGTGCATTGAAGGTGAATTCCTTCTGTGCTCCTTCCCTTTGTTGGGCATCAAAAAAAACTAATAAAGCCGGGGGAGAGTCCTTTCGATGATGCAACTGGGTAGCGTGGCCGAGATGTCGAAGGGGGTCGATATAGGTTCAGTCTCTTCCGACGCATGGGTTTTAAATAGAGATTTAGGTCGAATTCCTGTTATCTGAGATAAGGTGCATTGAAGGTGAATTCCTTCTGTGCTTCTTCTCTTTGTTGGATTTAGGTCGAATTCCTGTTATCTGAGATAAGGTGCATTGAAGGTGAATTCCTTCTGTGCTCCTTCCCTTTGTTGGGCATCAAAAAAAACTAATAAAGCCGGGGGAGAGTCCTTTCGATGATGCAACTGGGTAGCGTGGCCGAGATGTCGAAGGGGGTCGATATAGGTTCAGTCTCTTCCGACGCATGGGTTTTAAATAGAGATTTAGGTCGAATTCCTGTTATCTGAGATAAGGTGCATTGAAGGTGAATTCCTTCTGTGCTTCTTCTCTTTGTTGGATTTAGGTCGAATTCCTGTTATCTGAGATAAGGTGCATTGAAGGTGAATTCCTTCTGTGCTCCTTCCCTTTGTTGGGCATCAAAAAAAACTAATAAAGCCGGGGGAGAGTCCTTTCGATGATGCAACTGGGTAGCGTGGCCGAGATGTCGAAGGGGGTCGATATAGGTTCAGTCTCTTCCGACGCATGGGTTTTAAATAGAGATTTAGGTCGAATTCCTGTTATCTGAGATAAGGTGCATTGAAGGTGAATTCCTTCTGTGCTTCTTCTCTTTGTTGGATTTAGGTCGAATTCCTGTTATCTGAGATAAGGTGCATTGAAGGTGAATTCCTTCTGTGCTCCTTCCCTTTGTTGGGCATCAAAAAAAACTAATAAAGCCGGGGGAGAGTCCTTTCGATGATGCAACTGGGTAGCGTGGCCGAGATGTCGAAGGGGGTCGATATAGGTTCAGTCTCTTCTGACGCATGGGTTTTAAATAGAGATTTAGGTCGAATTCCTGTTATCTGAGATAAGGTGCATTGAAGGTGAATTCCTTCTGTGCTTCTTCTCTTTGTTGGATTTAGGTCGAATTCCTGTTATCTGAGGTAAGGTGCATTGAAGGTGAATTCCTTCTGTGCTCCTTCCCTTTGTTGGGCATCAAAAAAAACTAATAAAGCCGGGGGAGAGTCCTTTCGATGATGCAACTGGGTAGCGTGGCCGAGCGGTCTAAGGCGCTGGATTAAGGCTCCAGTCTCTTCGGAGACGTGGGTTCAAATCCCACCGCTGCCAGCAGAGACTTTAAAGGCAGGAGTGTCTGCGAAGTGTTTTCAATTTGAATGTTACTTTCACTTAACTGCCAACCCTCAGAATTCAAGCTTGCTTGGCGAGGAAAGTATCTAAAAGTAATTTTACCCTCAGTGCCAGGACGGAAAAACTTTTCCGTATAACACCAATTTAAGGGATTATGGATGAATGACCAAAGATGAGCTAAGAGAGCATATTAAAGCACATCCGACTTATCAACTCTTTAGTAATCCACCAAGCTGCATTAACTACTTTGGATGTACTTGAATAGGGATCTACAGTAACTGCATGAGGGTTAACAGAAAAATACAGTTACATTTATCTCCAGGTATAGGATTGAACAACTCTGCAAAAAATATTTACGCTCTTAAATTAGCTGCGCTGAGATGTCGAAGGGGGTCGATATAGGTTCAGTCTCTTCCGACGCACGGGTTCACATCCCACCATGTCTTATAGAGTATTTAAACAGAGATTTAGGTCAAGTTCCTGTTATCTGAGATAAGTTGTATTGAAGGTTTATTCCAGCTGTGCTTCTTCTCTTTTTTGGGTCTGAAAAAATATATATAATCCGTGGAAGTGTCATTGGGAACAATATGGTTGTCATTTTCGTTGAGTTCCGTTTTGTGCTGGGGCTTTGGCTCAGCAAAGACACCAGAGCTTAGAAAATCTGCCTATATCCTTTATTATTATGTATCAAAGCGTGCATTGTCACGTAGTCGTGGCCGAGTGGTTAAGGCGATGGACTTGAAATCCATTGGGGTTTTCCCGCGCAGGTTCAAACCCTGCTGACTATGAAGTGCTTCCAGAAGTTGAACCTTTAGTAAAAATTTCTGCATGTACTTGAATAGGGAACTACAGTAACTGCTTGCGAGTTAACAGAAAAATACAGTTACATTTATCTCCAGGTATAGGATTGAACAACATTGCAAAAAATATTTACACAGCTCTCTTACCTCACATGCTAGTAACTGATGGAAAACTTTTCCGTATAACACCAATTTAAGGGATTATGGATGAATGACCAAAGATGAGCTAAGAGAGCATATTAAAGCACATCCGACTTATCAACTCTTTAGTAATCCACCAAGCTGCATTAACTACTTTGGATGTACTTGAATAGGGAACTACAGTAACTGCTTGCGAGTTAACAGAAAAATACAGTTACATTTATCTCCAGGTATAGGATTGAACAACATTGCAAAAAATATTTACGCTCTTAAATTAGCTTGGCTGAGATGTCGAAGGGGGTCGATATAGGTTCAGTCTCTTCCGACGCATGGGTTTTAAATAGAGATTTAGGTCGAATTCCTGTTATCTGAGATAAGGTGCATTGAAGGTGAATTCCTTCTGTGCTTCTTCTCTTTGTTGGATTTAGGTCGAATTCCTGTTATCTGAGATAAGGTGCATTGAAGGTGAATTCCTTCTGTGCTCCTTCCCTTTGTTGGGCATAAAAAAAAACTAATAAAGCCGGGGGAGAGTCCTTTCGATGATGCAACTGGGTAGCGTGGCCGAGATGTCGAAGGGGGTCGATATAGGTTCAGTCTCTTCCGACGCATGGGTTTTAAATAGAGATTTAGGTCGAATTCCTGTTATCTGAGATAAGGTGCATTGAAGGTGAATTCCTTCTGTGCTTCTTCTCTTTGTTGGATTTAGGTCGAATTCCTGTTATCTGAGGTAAGGTGCATTGAAGGTGAATTCCTTCTGTGCTCCTTCCCTTTGTTGGGCATCAAAAAAAACTAATAAAGCCGGGGGAGAGTCCTTTCGATGATGCAACTGGGTAGCGTGGCCGAGCGGTCTAAGGCGCTGGATTAAGGCTCCAGTCTCTTCGGAGGCGTGGGTTCAAATCCCACCGCTGCCAGCAGAGACTTTAAAGGCAGGAGTGTCTGCGAAGTGTTTTCAATTTGAATGTTACTTTCACTTAACTGCCAACCCTCAGAATTCAAGCTTGCTTGGCGAGGAAAGTATCTAAAAGTAATTTTACCCTCAGTGCCAGGACGGAAAAACTTTTCCGTATAACACCAATTTAAGGGATTATGGATGAATGACCAAAGATGAGCTAAGAGAGCATATTAAAGCACATCCGACTTATCAACTCTTTAGTAATCCACCAAGCTGCATTAACTACTTTGGATGTACTTGAATAGGGATCTACAGTAACTGCATGAGGGTTAACAGAAAAATACAGTTACATTTATCTCCAGGTATAGGATTGAACAACTCTGCAAAAAATATTTACGCTCTTAAATTAGCTGCGCTGAGATGTCGAAGGGGGTCGATATAGGTTCAGTCTCTTCCGACGCATGGGTTTTAAATAGAGATTTAGGTCGAATTCCTGTTATGTGAGATAAGGTGCGTTGAAGGTTAATTCCTTCTGTGCTTCTTCTCTTTGTTGGATTTAGGTCGAATTCCTGTTATCTGAGATAAGGTGCATTGAAGGTGAATTCCTTCTGTGCTCCTTCCCTTTGTTGGGCATCAAAAAAAACTAATAAAGCCGGGGGAGAGTCCTTTCGATGATGCAACTGGGTAGCGTGGCCGAGATGTCGAAGGGGGTCGATATAGGTTCAGTCTCTTCCGACGCATGGGTTTTAAATAGAGATTTAGGTCGAATTCCTGTTATCTGAGATAAGGTGCATTGAAGGTGAATTCCTTCTGTGCTTCTTCTCTTTGTTGGATTTAGGTCGAATTCCTGTTATCTGAGATAAGGTGCATTGAAGATGAATTCCTTCTGTGCTCCTTCCCTTTGTTGGGCATCAAAACAAACTAATAAAGCCGGGGGAGAGTCCTTTCGATGATGCAACTGGGTAGCGTGGCCGAGATGTCGAAGGGGGTCGATATAGGTTCAGTCTCTTCTGACGCATGGGTTTTAAATAGAGATTTAGGTCGAATTCCTGTTATCTGAGATAAGGTGCATTGAAGGTGAATTCCTTCTGTGCTTCTTCTCTTTGTTGGATTTAGGTCGAATTCCTGTTATCTGAGGTAAGGTGCATTGAAGGTGAATTCCTTCTGTGCTCCTTCCCTTTGTTGGGCATCAAAAAAAGCTAATAAAGCCGGGGGAGAGTCCTTTCGATGATGCAACTGGGTAGCGTGGCCGAGCGGTCTAAGGCGCTGCGCTCAAGCTGGGGAACAATCGTCCATTAAAGGTGGGGAAGAAGGGGGAAGAAGGGGGGAGAAAGAAAAAGGGAAAGGGAAGAAGAGAAAGGAAAACGAGAAAAAAGAAAGAGTGAAAATTAAAGTTATGACAAGGTTCTTTTCTGGTGTTTGAGTGTTGATGCATTTGCAAGCTTTGTAAGTCATGAAATGCACACATCTGAATTGCGTTGTTTTCTATTGCAGGCACTCACCAGGTGGCGGTTCGAATCCAGCTAAAGACAAACTTTTCATTTTTTTACTTTAATCTTAATAACAAAGAAATTGTCGAAAGCATTTTGTTCCAAATAAACAATTGTACTTCTTTCTTAGTGCTTTCATTAAAAATGTACGATACATTTGCTCTGTGTTATTATTTATGCTATTTTATTACAAATGTTATTATCATTTTATGTTATTATCGGTAATAATAAAGAGCACTTCTTTTTTTCTGCAAATAACAAAGCTGCAAACCATAGAAATTATGTGAAAACTGCTCATTTTGCAAGAACGACAAAATTCAGAAATAGTCTCTTAAATGTTTTTATTTCAATAATACTTATGTAAACAGAAAAGTGATAAATATTCAATTAAAATGTTCAGTATGTCAAATAATTTTTTAATTACATGTTCAAAAGTTATGTATAAATAGAGATCTATAGAATATAAAACAACAAACAATAAATACAAATCAAACAAATACTTTTTAAATAATGTTTTAAAACAATTAAGTGTTAAGAGAAAATCAGCATAACAATTAACAAAGCAAACTATGTAAACAATACTTAAACATAACATATAGACAATCAATTTTAAATAAGTATTCATAAAAATTATAAATTAAATTAAAATAAACTCAATAAACTCTTAAATAAACAATAAATACAAAGTTAAATTATAAATAAATTAAAATAAATAAAAAAGAAAAAGAAAAAGAAGCCAAATAACAACCAAGTAGTGGAATAATTGTTAAAGGACACTATAAACATGAACACAGTATAGTGTAGTGTTTTATTTTGACTTGGTCCTCCTCATTTCCTCCAACCATTCCTCTTTTGAAAGAGTCTCAGTTTTTGGGCAGTACACCCTGCCCCTATACTGGCTATGACCAGTTTCTGTGGTTTTAAATTGGCCACACTTCTTGCAAGTGTTAGCCTCCACAGTTCTTCTGTATGGTCTCTTTGCTATGGGACCTGGATTGGCAGCAGGTGCAGCAGGCTGTGAGGCGTTGACCTGGACAACTGTTGGTGGTAACTGCATCATTGGCATACCCTGCACCGTCGACATGCCCTGGACCATCGGCACATACTGGAACATGGGACAACTCTGGAAACCTGGTCCTGCTGGCACAAGTACATTCGGCACAATCTGCAGTGATGCTCCAGATTGTGTTACCAGCGGTTGGCTTTGAACTGCAGTTTTGGGTCTGAGAGGTGGATGCCTAACGGATGTCTGCCTCTGCTTTGCTTGGCCTGCTGTGCTCTCAGGTAGCTTGTACTGGTGCTGCTCAGCTGGCTGATGTGGCTCCGTCCGTAGCTGTTTAGCAGCCACAAGGGGTTCCTGAGCTTCTGGAAGGGGCTGAGGCAACTCAATGCCCTGAAGTAGAACAGACAGTTCCTGCTGTTTCTGTCTGTTGTTGTGCCACTGAATCAGGGTGTTTTGGTTTACCTCCACCAGCTGCATCGATGTTCCTTCCATTACCAAGCTGTTTCCAAGCACAAGCTGCCTTATCCTCCGGTACTCTTGGAGAATAAGAGACCATCTTGACAGGCTTCCCTTTCCTTTTTTCTTGGGGCTAGGGTAAATTGTGCAAAGCCTGATAAATATGGTCTCCACCAGACGACAGCAGTCAGGCCACTGAGCAGGTACGCTGCCAGCACCCAGCAAACACCTGGTCGTGCTCTCTACTCCAGGTGTGTGGGAAGGCCTCTTTGGGGTCCTGAAGCGCCCCCTCAGCAGTCGCTCCTGGTGAGGAGCTGAATACACCACCCTCTGCTTGTCTCTGTCATCCAGCTTCTGCCAAAGTCCAATTATGGTGTCTGCTTCCTGGTTGCTTAGGCAGAGGGCTTTGTGTCCCCGGAGCCCCACCAGATATTCTGCAAGCCTGTCCACATGTTGGAAACCAGGCACATTTTGGTAGTCAACAGCCTATTGAAAAAACAAAAACAATAATTGTTACATTAAATTTGCGGAAACTTTGGCTTCACAGCACAGATGTTGGCCAACGACAGAATATCATAGAATTTTTATTTATTAAAATTATATATGTGGAACATACCATCTCTTCATCACCTTCCTCCCCAGCATCTTCAAACTCCAATTGGACAGACAAATCAGAAGTCTCACAGGAAACAGGCAGCACTTCAGATCCAGAGGGTCCAGGTGATGTAGGCTGTGGGGGAACATTGGTGTCAGGCACCAAAGATGTTGTTGAGGCGCCCAGGATGGAGGTGACACTGCTCGTGACCGGGGTGAAAGAACCCAGTGTCAATGTGGAGAGGTGTGGTGATGCATAAACACCCAGATCTCTTATTGTGTGATCCTCGTTTATGTCACAGAAGCCCTCATCTTCCTCCCGCTCTTCCACATTGAGATCATTAATGAGCTCTGCTGTCTGCTCAGAGTCTGGGTTCATTTCCTGCAGTGCCTGACCAGTCTGACTGAAAAAATACTGCAATCCAATGAGCTCACCTGGAATACAAACAATAAATAAACAGAAAATCAATACAAATGTGTTTTAAACGGAACATTTAATGCATGATATTTTACACAATTGCATGTTAATGCCCTTGGCAAATGCTTTTACCGGTGTAACGTGCTGGTGGACAAAACTTGGGGACCACTTTCCTGCCAAACAGCTTTTCATAATTGCAGTTTACACAGTGAATGAGTTCTCCTGTGTAGCTGCGCAAAGCTGATGGTTCTGATGACAAAGAAGCAGCCTCCCTGTCCTGGTTCCACCTATTAAGCCCCTCCAACAGATAAATCTGAAAGTTCAGACTGTTGGCGCTGGTCCCTGTAAATAGACACAACAGTGTTTTGTCTAAACAAACATGATAAATGCTCAGTTCTAAATATGCATTCTTTGTGTGGCAGATAAATACCTGGGATAAAACGGTTCAGATGTAAATGAAAGGATTCCAGGGAAGTGGAGCCTCTGGCACATCTGTATGTCCTCAGCACGCCTCCCTTGGTTAAGGTGCCAGTCTCTGTATAGAGTACTACACCAGGGGGATCTTGGATGCATTTCACATGCTTCTTCTGGACACTCCAGATTTTCTCCATCCTTTCTCTGTCTAGGAGAGGAACACCAAGGGAGTCGTTGCCTTTGCTGCTTAGGAGCTCCGTAAACAGCCTTTCAAGGAGGAGGATGGTAGGCTCCTCTCCGCGGGTCCTCCTCCGACAATGGAGCGCCATCTCTTCCCTGGTAAGGTGTTTGCTGACTTCCGCATCTGTCAGGGCGGGCCAACCCTGGGACATCATCAGCTCTCTCTTGGCTTTGCGGAGCAGTGAGACATCAGCCGCATCCCATTCAAAGATGCACGCTGATAGCCGTGACATAAAGACAGGGTAAAGCTGATGGGCGTCGGTCGTACATCCCAAGGCGATCCTGCGCATGAAATGCCAGATGTCCAGCCGTATCAGGAGATCCGGCCATCCACTGAATCTAGCCTTCAGCTTGGTCTCCCCCACCTCAGTGCAGCACCCACAGTCGACGTACAAGACAGCAGGCGGATCTACACCTGCCTGCTGGAACCGTTTCACAAGGCCGTCTACCATCTTGTCCAGCCCTGCTCCTTCTTGTGCTGTCAACACACTGATAAGCACCTGACCAAACTCGTTGCCAACAGAGGTGAGCCAAAGTCCTGTTCCTCTAGCTGTCCCAGCGAGCTTTTTGGTGATCTACAATAGACATAATTGTAAAAGAGTGCATTAAATGCAATAAAACATCGTACAATGTAGAATTCAAATAGAATAACATGCTGGCATATAACAGACAACAGCAAACGTAAACACAAATCCACCACTAACCTTTTTCGTTGAATCCATTTTTAAAACTGTCCCGTAAGTGGATGTTATCCTTGCCTGGATTTCATCCAGCCTTGTCAGGATGTCTTGGCTGTAAACGGTGAGGAGCCACTTCCAGCTTGGAACCACTGTATGCTTCGGGGGCTCCTGGAATTTAATTGGCAACACCCCAGGACGGTTGACAAAGTCCATACACTGTGTGGAGTACCGTGCCACACGCTGAAGCCACTCCTCGCTGTGGTTCTCATTCAGCTGTTTGACCACCCTTGTGGGACTATTGCCAATGCCGTGCTCACGCAGGAGTCTAATGACTCTTAGATCACAGGCATACCTTGTGAAAAGCGCACACAAAATAATGTAAAATACATATATCATTTGCAAAATGTGTGCAATGATGGGATGACAACTGTATGTGGAAGAAAAGTGTACTTACTTCTGCGTGAGGATAACCCGAAACTCAGTGCGATGGCCCAGATCCAGCTGTCGCAGGACAGTCTGACTCCAGGACACGTGAGAAGCTTTGCACTTGGTACAGATCAGTGTTTCTGTGACCATGTTGTACATCCTGTCGATGTCCAGAACCTGCCGTGTCCTCTTGTGCAGACCACCTCCTGTAAGCTGATGCTGTCCACAGGCCGCATTGGGACAGAGCACCTTGACCCCCCACAGCTTATATGGCATCCATATGGCATACAGCCAATCGCGTTGGGTCGCTTCAACATTCGCAACCAATCACGTTTGAGCGCTTCAACATTTGCATCCAATCACAGAGCGGCAGCTTCAACATTTTCAACATTTCACCAATCAGAGTACCAGAATGTTGAGGACACGCTTACGCTGGTCGCCAGTGGGTGGCGTATGCGGTTGAGATTCCCGAAGTCATCCGAAGGTTCACGAGTTTTGACGAAAGCTATGAATGAGAGGTCAGGTGAGTGTCAGAGGTCAAGAAGGTACAGTAGAACGTTTAAGACCTTCGAAGAACATCACTGCCACGGACCTCACAGGTTTGCACAAACAAAAGGAACATTTGTGACAGCAGTATTAACAGTAAGAAATATATTATAACAATTTGTGCAAAACCAGTGTATTTTTTAATCATTTTTAATTACTGTGCGTTTTGCAAAACAGTTTAGGACTGAAAAATGTCGACAAAAAGGTCACACAAAGCCATGTCTGATGCTGAATGGGTTTCTCGTCTGAGAAAGTTTGCCAACACTGGAGTTTGACCATCAGATGAAGGCAACAGACCAGCACCTAGGCAGAAGAAGTGGCACGAGATTTTTCAAAGGGTAAGAGTTTGTTTATTTCATTTTTGCACATTGTTTATTTACTTGGCATGGTTGACTATTAAAAGTAGTGTACTGTATGTACCTAATAGATCACCACATGAGCCTGTTAATTATGGAAAAAAGGTTATTCAAACATGCACACAAGACACTGCTATACACATTCATGTAGATTTGATTTTTTGTTAAATAATGTTAATGTAGTAACAATATAATTATTGACGGCGTCTGTATTGTTAAAGAGAGGGTGGTTGAGGGATGTTTATTGAAAAGGAGGTTTGTAACAAAATATTAAATATTTTCATCTTCCTCATTTCAATGGAGTCTCCGGGTAACTATTAGCGTTCTGTTAATAATGCATGTATTGTGTACATTTGTGTTCCAGATTGAAAAATGTCCAATGCAGTCTCGTGGTCAGCTGACCTTGCATGGAACTGTTCAGAAGTGCTTGTGTGGTTTTCACACTCAGAAGGTAACTTTATTGTTAATGTTTTGCTGGTATTTTCCCCTTCTAAAATGTTCTTCTTCCAAAATTTTCGAACTGTATTTCTGTTATTGTTGTATTCAGCCCACTGCCTCTTCTGCACCGACCACCCGGGTCGTGGACCAGCCTGCTTCCACAGCACCAGCAGTACAGAAGCGGAGTGAACCCCAGCCTCAGGCCCAGCCCCATCCATCGACATCAAGGATAGCACCGAGTTTGTCAATGGTATAACTATTTCCTATATACTCTATTCAATATATAATTTTATATATTTTTATAATTTTAGTACACAGTATGTCTTAAAGTGTCAAAGAATTTTGTTGCCAATTACAAAGGATAGTAAAGGATTTCACACATGCGTGTCAACTGTACCACCCTGTGGGGGCAGGGGGCAGCTTGTCAGCTCATTGGTGAGTTTGGCTGTCTCAGGTAAGCCCAGCTTTTGGGTGAGGTGTTTTCACACCTTTGTGTCTGTTCTAACACCTTGTTGGGAAAGTTCTGATCGTCTCATTGGTTTGGTTCCGCTGTCAGGGAAATGATAACCCATATGAAAAAATTGACTTTATATTTTTCTCACTTTTCAAAAAATTACTCTTTGAGTTTACCAAACCAAGGTTTAGCGGGTCTCACTTAGCTGCAGCAAAGCCAAATGTAACTGTGCCTAGAAGACCTCAGGTTAATGACCCATCAAGTGCAGCAGTGTCCAGTGCCCCTTTACTAAGCACCGATGTCTCTGTAAGTATTGGCATAATCCACAATGCATTCTATTAAAACACTTTACACTCACCATCACTTTGTAGAGAACATATTTTACTCCAGGAGGCCACCTTGTAATGAAATAAGATCAGTACTACATAATGCTTCCATTAAATAAATTTCATATACTTTACACGCTGAATTGCTAAAAAAACAACACATTTTCCTCACTTTATTAACAGTTTATTAACTTTATTTGCCTCAACAATTTCAACAGTGATTTTGAAATCTCTCAATATTACTCATTTTATTTTTATTATCATACAATTGCTACTTTGGTTGAATGTAATATTCTAAAGCATCTTTGGTCACACACCTCCGACCAATGGTGTTTTGTTCCTTCTAATGATTATAGGACAGTTGTGCTTAATGTGGTATTATTCACTGCATGATTTTATAGACACAAGTCCCTGGAGTTCCAGCATCTGTCCGAAAAATCACTGAGGGTGTGACCAGTCCTGCACAGTCATGTAGTATTGTCTCGGTAAGTTATCTTATATTTTATCATTTAAAATATTTCAATATTTAAAAAAATATAAATGTTTGTAAAACTACAAAAATATATATTCGCGGATGTCGATGTTTAATATGTTACTCTGGGCTATTACACAATTGACTTGCTGAACAAAACGTTTTGTTTCTTCTCCTTAATAGGCTGCTCCATCTGGGGATTCACTGCAAGCTCCTGCTTCAGTTTTGCTTCCTCGGTTGTGGTCTGAGACCTTACCAACAGAGGATCACAGGTGGATTGCAAGCAGGCTTTTTAGAATTGGCTCCAAAGGAAAGCCAGAGCTCCGTGACAACCTTCAGCTCTGGTATTACCCTCCACAGCCAGCACTTACCTACAATCAGGCTCCAGCTCCAGACAGATTTTTTTCACATGCTCTTTTGCTATGGATGCCATATAAGCTGTGGGGGGTCAAGGTGCTCTGTCCCAATGCGGCCTGTGGACAGCATCAGCTTACAGGAGGTGGTCTGCACAAGAGGACACGGCAGGTTCTGGACATCGACAGGATGTACAACATGGTCACAGAAACACTGATCTGTACCAAGTGCAAAGCTTCTCACGTGTCCTGGAGTCAGACTGTCCTGCGACAGCTGGATCTGGGCCATCGCACTGAGTTTCGGGTTATCCTCACGCAGAAGTAAGTACACTTTTCTTCCACATACAGTTGTCATCCCATCATTGCACACATTTTGCAAATGATATATGTATTTTACATTATTTTGTGTGCGCTTTTCACAAGGTATGCCTGTGATCTAAGAGTCATTAGACTCCTGCGTGAGCGCGGCATTGGCAATAGTCCCACAAGGGTGGTCAAACAGCTGAATGAGAACCACAGCGAGGAGTGGCTTCAGCGTGTGGCACGGTACTCCACACAGTGTATGGACTTTGTCAACCGTCCTGTGGTGTTGCCAATTAAATTCCAGGAGCCCCCGAAGCATACAGTGGTTCCAAGCTGGAAGTGGCTCCTCACCGTTTACAGCCAAGACATCCTGACAAGGCTGGATGAAATCCAGGCAAGGATAACATCCACTTACGGGACAGTTTTAAAAATGGATTCAACGAAAAAGGTTAGTGGTGGATTTGTGTTTACGTTTGCTGTTGTCTGTTATATGCCAGCATGTTATTCTATTTGAATTCTACATTGTACGATGTTTTATTGCATTTAATGCACTCTTTTACAATTATGTCTATTGTAGATCACCAAAAAGCTCGCTGGGACAGCTAGAGGAACAGGACTTTGGCTCACCTCTGTTGGCAACGAGTTTGGTCAGGTGCTTATCAGTGTGTTGACAGCACAAGAAGGAGCAGGGCTGGACAAGATGGTAGACGGCCTTGTGAAACGGTTCCAGCAGGCAGGTGTAGATCCGCCTGCTGTCTTGTACGTCGACTGTGGGTGCTGCACTGAGGTGGGGGAGACCAAGCTGAAAGCTAGATTCAGTGGATGGCCGGATCTCCTGATACGGCTGGACATCTGGCATTTCATGCGCAGGATCGCCTTGGGATGTACGACCGACGCCCATCAGCTTTACCCTGTCTTTATGTCACGGCTATCAGCGTGCATCTTTGAATGGGATGCGGCTGATGTCTCACAGATGTGCCAGAGGCTCCACTTCCCTGGAATCCTTTCATTTACATCTGAACCGTTTTATCCCAGGTATTTATCTGCCACACAAAGAATGCATATTTAGAACTGAGCATTTATCATGTTTGTTCAGACAAAACACTGTTGTGTCTATTTACAGGGACCAGCGCCAACAGTCTGAACTTTCAGATTTATCTGTTGGAGGGGCTTAATAGGTGGAACCAGGACAGGGAGGCTGCTTCTTTGTCATCAGAACCATCAGCTTTGCGCAGCTACACAGGAGAACTCATTCACTGTGTAAACTGCAATTATGAAAAGCTGTTTGGCAGGAAAGTGGTCCCCAAGTTTTGTCCACCAGCACGTTACACCGGTAAAAGCATTTGTCAAGGGCATTAACATGCAATTGTGTAAAATATCATGCATTAAATGTTCAGTTTAAAACACATTTGTATTGATTTTCTGTTTATTTATTGTTTGTATTCCAGGTGAGCTCATTGGATTGCAGTATTTGTTCAGTCAGACTGGTCAGGCACTGCAGGAAATGAACCCAGACTCTGAGCAGACAGCAGAGCTCATTAATGATCTCAATGTGGAAGAGCGGGAGGAAGATGAGGGCTTCTGTGACATAAACGAGGATCACACAATAAGAGATCTGGGTGTTGATGCATCACCACACCTCTCCACATTGACACCGGGTTCTTTCATCACGGTCACGAGCAGTGTCACCTCCATCCTGGGCGCCTCAACAACATCTTTGGTGCCTGACACCAATGTTCCCCCACAGCCTACATCACCTGGACCCTCTGGATCTGAAGTGCTGCCTGTTTCCTGTGAGACTTCTGATTTGTCTGTCCAATTGGAGTTTGAAGATGCTGGGGAGGAAGGTGATGAAGAGATGGTATGTTCCACATATGTAATTTTAATAAATAAAAATTCTATGATATTCTGTCGTTGGCCAACATCTGTGCTGTGAAGCCAAAGTTTCCGCAAATTTAATCTAACAATTATTGTTTTTGTTTTTTCAATAGGCTGTTGACTACCAAAATGTGCCTGGTTTCCAACATGTGGACAGGCTTGCAGAATATCTGGTGGGGCTCCGGGGACACACGGCCCTCTGCCTAAGCAACCAGGAAGCAGACACCATAATTGGACTTTGGCAGAAGCTGGATGACAGAGACAAGCAGAGGGTGGTGTATTCAGCTCGTCACCAGGAGCGACTGCTGAGCGGGCGCTTCAGGACCCCAAAGAGGCCTTCCCACACACCTGGAGTAGAGAGCACGACCAGGTGTTTGCTGGGTGCTGGCAGCGTACCTGCTCAGTGGCCTGACTGCTGTCGTCTGGTGGAGACCATATTTATCAGGCTTTGCACAATTTACCCTAGCCCCAAGAAAAAAGGAAAGGGAAGCCTGTCAAGATGGTCTCTTATTCTCCAAGACTACCGGAGGATAAGGCAGCTTGTGCTTGGAAACAGCTTGGTAATGGAAGGAACATCGATGCAGCTGGTGGAGGTAAACCAAAACACCCTGATTCAGTGGCACAACAACAGACAGAAACAGCAGGAACTGTCCGTTCTACTTCAGGGCATTGAGTTGCCTCAGCCCCTTCCAGAAGCTCAGGAACCCCTTGTGGCTGCTAAACAGCTACGGACGGAGCCACATCAGCCAGCTGAGCAGCACCAGTACAAGCTACCTGAGAGCACAGCAGGCCAAGCAAAGCAGAGGCAGACATCCGTTAGGCATCCACCTCTCAGACCCAAAACTGCAGTTCAAAGCCAACCGCTGGTAACACAATCTGGAGCATCACTGCAGATTGTGCCGAATGTACTTGTGCCAGCAGGACCAGGTTTCCAGAGTTGTCCCATGTTCCAGTATGTGCCGATGGTCCAGGGCATGTCGACGGTGCAGGGTATGCCAATGATGCAGTTACCACCAACAGTTGTCCAGGTCAACGCCTCACAGCCTGCTGCACCTGCTGCCAATCCAGGTCCCATAGCAAAGAGACCATACAGAAGAACTGTGGAGGCTAACACATGCAAGAAGTGTGGCCAATTTAAAACCACAGAAACTGGTCATAGCCAGTATAGGGGCAGGGTGTACTGCCCAAAAACTGAGACTCTTTCAAAAGAGGAATGGTTGGAGGAAATGAGGAGGACCAAGTCAAAATAAAACACTACACTATACTGTGTTCATGTTTATAGTGTCCTTTAACAATTATTCCACTACTTGGTTGTTATTTGGCTTCTTTTTCTTTTTTATTTATTTTAATTTATTTATAATTTAACTTTGTATTTATTGTTTATTTAAGAGTTTATTGAATTTATTTTAATTTAATTTATAATTTTTATGAATACTTATTTAAAATTGATTGTCTATATGTTATGTTTAAGTATTGTTTACATAGTTTGCTTTGTTAATTGTTATGCTGATTTTCTCTTAACACTTAATTGTTTTAAAACATTATTTAAAAAGTATTTGTTTGATTTTTATTTATTGTTTGTTGTTTTATATTCTATAGATCTCTATTTATACATAACTTTTGAACATGTAATTAAAAAATTATTTGACAAACTGAACATTTTAATTGAATATTTATCACTTTTCTGTTTACATAGCTATTATTGAAATAAAAACATTTAAGAGACTATTTCTGAATTTTGTCGTTCTTGCAACATGAGCAGTTTTCACATAATTTCTATGGTTTGCAGCTTTGTTATTTGCAGAAAAAAAGAAGTGCTCTTTATTATTACCGATAATAACATAAAATGATAATAACATTTGTAATAAAATAGCATTAGTAATAACACAGAGCAAATGTATCGTACATTTTTAATGAAAGCACTAAGAAAGAAGTACAATTGTTTATTTGGAACAAAATGCTTTCGACAATTTCTTTGTTATTAAGATTAAAGTAAAAAAATGAAAAGTTTGTCTTTAGCTGGATTCGAACCGCCACCTGGTGAGTGCCTGCAATAGAAAACAACGCAATTCAGATGTGTGCATTTCATGACTTACAAAGCTTGCAAATGCATCAACACTCAAACACCAGAAAAGAACCTTGTCATAACTTCAATTTTCACTCTTTCTTTTTTCTCGTTTTCCTTTCTCTTCTTCCCCTTCCCTTTTTCTTTCTCCCCCCTTCTTCCCCACCTTTAATGGACGATTGTTCCCCAGCTTGAGCGCAGCACCTTAGACCGCTCGGCCACGCTACCCAGTTGCATCATCGAAAGGACTCTCCCCCGGCTTTATTAGTTTTTTTTGATGCCCAACAAAGGGAAGGAGCACAGAAGGAATTCACCTTCAATGCACCTTATCTCAGATAACAGGAATTCGACCTAAATCCAACAAAGAGAAGAAGCACAGAAGGAATTCACCTTCAATGCACCTTATCTCAGATAACAGGAATTCGACCTAAATCTCTATTTAAAACCCATGCGTCGGAAGAGACTGAACCTATATCGACCCCCTTCGACATCTCAGCCAAGCTAATTTAAGAGCGTAAATATTTTTTGCAGAGTTGTTCAATCCTATACCTGGAGATAAATGTAACTGTATTTTTCTGTTAACCCTCATGCAGTTACTGTAGATCCCTATTCAAGTACATCCAAAGTAGTTAATGCAGCTTGGTGGATTACTAAAGAGTTGATAAGTCGGATGTGCTTTAATATGCTCTCTTAGCTCATCTTTGGTCATTCATCCATAATCCCTTAAATTGGTGTTATACGGAAAAGTTTTCCATCAGTTACTAGCATGTGAGGTAAGAGAGCTGTGTAAATATTTTTTGCAATGTTGTTCAATCCTATACCTGGAGATAAATGTAACTGTATTTTTCTGTTAACCCGCAAGCAGTTACTGTAGTTCCCTATTCAAGCACATGCAGAAATTTTTACTAAAGGTTTAACTTCTTGAAGCACTTCGTAGTCGGCAGGGTTTGAACCTGCGCGGGAAAACCCCAATGGATTTCAAGTCCATCGCCTTAACTACTCGGCCACGACTACGTGACAATGCACGCTTTGATACATAAAAATAAAGGATATAGGCAGATTTTCTAAGCTCTGGTGCCTTTGCTGAGCCAAAGCCCCAGCACAAAACGGAACTCAACGAAAATGACAACCATATTGTTCCCAATGACACTTCCCCGGATTATATATTTTTTTTCAGGCCCAACAAAGAGAAGAAGCACAGCTGGAATAAACCTTCAATACACCTGATCTCAGATAACAGGAACTTGACCTAAATCTCTGTTTAAATACTCTATAAGACATGGTGGGATGTGAACCCATGCGTCGGAAGAGACTGAACCTATATCGACCCCCTTCGACATCTCAGCCAAGCTAATTTAAGAGCGTGAATATTTTTTGCAGAGTTGTTCAATCCTATACCTGGAGATAAATGTAACTGTATTTTTCTGTTAACCCTCATGCAGTTACTGTAGATCCCTATTCAAGTACATCCAAAGCAATTAATGCTAAATTACTAAAGAGTTGATAAGTCGGATGTGCTTTAACATGCTCTCTTAGCTCATCTTTGGTCATTCATCCATAATCCCTTAAATTGGTGTTATACGGAAAAGTTTTTCCGTCCTGGCACTGAGGGTAAAATTACTTTTAGATACTTTCCTCGCCAAGCAAGCTTGAATTCTGAGGGTTGGCAGTTAAGTGAAAGTAACATTCAAATTGAAAACACTTTGCAGACACTCCTGCCTTTAAAGTCTCTGCTGGCAGCGGTGGGATTTGAACCCACGCCTCCGAAGAGACTGGAGCCTTAATCCTGCGAGCTGCCGAAGGATCGTCCGGGCAAATGTTGAAGAATGTTGAACGTACAGCCAATCGCGTTGGGTCGCTTCAACATTCGCAACCAATCACGTTTGAGCGCTTCAACATTTGCATCCAATCACAGAGCGGCAGCTTCAACATTTTCAACATTTCACCAATCAGAGTACCAGAATGTTGAGGACACGCTTACGCTGGTCGCCAGTGGGTGGCGTAAGCGGTTGAGATTGCCGAAGTCATCCGAAGGTTCACGAGTTTTGACGAAAGCTATGAAAGAGGTCAGGTGAGTGTCAGAGGTCAAGAAGGTACAGTAGAACGTTTAAGACCGTCGAAGAACATCACTGCCACGGACCTCACCGGTTTATACAAACAAAAGGAACATTTGTGACAGCAGTATTAACGGTAAGAAATATATTATAACAATTTGTGCAAGACCAGTGTATTTTTTAATCATTTTAAATTACTGTGCGTTTTGCAAAACAGTTTAGGACTGAAAAATGTCGACAAAAAGGTCACACAAAGCCATGTCTGATGCTGAATGGGTTTCTCGTCTGAGAAAGTTTGCCAACACTGGAGTTTGGCCATCAGATGAAGGCAACAGACCAGCACCCAGGCAGAAGAAGTGGCACGAGATTTTTCAAAGGGTAAGAGTTTGTTTATTTCATTTTTGCACGATGGCACGTTGTTTATTTACTTGGCATGGTTGACTATTAAAAGTAGTGTACTGTATGTACCTAATAGATCACCACATGAGCCTGTTAATTATGGAAAAAAGGTTATTCAAACATGCACACAAGACACTGCTACACACATTCATTTAGATTTGATTTTTTTGTTTAATAATGTTAATGTAGTAACAATATAATTATTGACGGCGTCTGTATTGTTAAAGAGAGGGTGGTTGAGGGATGTTTATTGAATAGTAGGTTTGTAACAAAATATTAAATATTTTCATTTTCCTCATTTCAATGGAGTCTCCGGGTAACTATTGGCGTTTTGTTAATAATGCATGTATTGTGTACATTTGTGTTCCAGATTGAAAAATGTCCAATGCAGTCTCGTGGTCAGCTGACCTTGCATGGAACTGTTCAGAAGTGCTTGTGTGGTTTTCACACTCAGAAGGTAACTTTATTGTTAATGTTTTGCTGGTATTTTCCCCTTCTAAAATGTTCTTCTTCCAAAATTTTCGAACTGTATTTCTGTTATTGTTGTATTCAGCCCACTGCCTCTTCTGCACCTACCACCCGGGTCGTGGACCAGCCTGCTTCCACAGCACCAGCAGTACAGAAGCGGAGTGAACCCCAGCCTCAGGCCCAGCCCCATCCATCGACATCAAGGATAGCACCGAGTTTGTCAATGGTATAACTATTTCCTATATACTCTATTCAATATATAATTTTATATATTTTTATAATTTTAGTACACAGTATGTCTTAAAGTGTCAAAGAATTTTGTTGCCAATTACAAAGGATAGTAAAGGATTTCACACATGCGTGTCAACTGTACCACCCTGTGGGGGCAGGGGGCAGCTTGTCAGCTCATTGGTGAGTTTGGCTGTCTCAGGTAAGCCCAGCTTTTGGGTGAGGTGTTTTCACACCTTTGTGTCTGTTCTAACACCTTGTTGGGAAAGTTCTGATCGTCTCATTGGTTTGGTTCCGCTGTCAGGGAAATGATAACCCATATGAAAAAATTGACTTTATATTTTTCTCACTTTTCAAAAAATTACTCTTTGAGTTTACCAAACCAAGGTTTAGCGGGTCTCACTTAGCTGCAGCAAAGCCAAATGTAACTGTGCCTAGAAGACCTCAGGTTAATGACCCATCAAGTGCAGCAGTGTCCAGTGCCCCTTTACTAAGCACCAATGTCTCTGTAAATATTGGCATAATCCACAATGCATTCTATTAAAACACTTTACACTCACCATCACTTTGTAGAGAACATATTTTACTCCAGGAGGCCACCTTGTAATGAAATAAGATCAGTACTACATAATGCTTCCATTAAATAAATTTCATATACTTTACACGCTGAATTGCTAAAAAAACAACACATTTTCCTCACTTTATTAACAGTTTATTAACTTTATTTGCCTCAACAATTTCAACAGTGATTTTGAAATCTCTCAATATTACTCATTTTATTTTTATTATCATACAATTGCTACTTTGGTTGAATGTAATATTCTAAAGCATCTTTGGTCACACACCTCCGACCAATGGTGTTTTGTTCCTTCTAATGATTATAGGACAGTTGTGCTTAATGTGGTATTATTCACTGCATGATTTTATAGACACAAGTCCCTGGAGTTCCAGCATCTGTCCGAAAAATCACTGAGGGTGTGACCAGTCCTGCACAGTCATGTAGTATTGTCTCGGTAAGTTATCTTATATTTTATCATTTAAAATATTTCAATATTTAAAAAAATATAAATGTTTGTAAAACTACAAAAATATATATTCGCGGATGTCGATGTTTAATATGTTACTCTGGGCTATTACACAATTGACTTGCTGAACAAAACGTTTTATTTCTTCTCCTTAATAGGCTGCTCCATCTGGGGATTCACTGCAAGCTCCTGCTTCAGTTTTGCTTCCTCGGTTGTGGTCTGAGACCTTACCAACAGAGGATCACAGGTGGATTGCAAGCAGGCTTTTTAGAATTGGCTCCAAAGGAAAGCCAGAGCTCCGTGACAACCTTCAGCTCTGGTATTACCCTCCACAGCCAGCACTTACCTACAATCAGGCTCCAGCTCCAGACAGATTTTTTTCACATGCTCTTTTGCTATGGATGCCATATAAGCTGTGGGGGGTCAAGGTGCTCTGTCCCAATGCGGCCTGTGGACAGCATCAGCTTACAGGAGGTGGTCTGCACAAGAGGACACGGCAGGTTCTGGACATCGACAGGATGTACAACATGGTCACAGAAACACTGATCTGTACCAAGTGCAAAGCTTCTCACGTGTCCTGGAGTCAGACTGTCCTGCGACAGCTGGATCTGGGCCATCGCACTGAGTTTCGGGTTATCCTCACGCAGAAGTAAGTACACTTTTCTTCCACATACAGTTGTCATCCCATCATTGCACACATTTTGCAAATGATATATGTATTTTACATTATTTTGTGTGCGCTTTTCACAAGGTATGCCTGTGATCTAAGAGTCATTAGACTCCTGCGTGAGCGCGGCATTGGCAATAGTCCCACAAGGGTGGTCAAACAGCTGAATGAGAACCACAGCGAGGAGTGGCTTCAGCGTGTGGCACGGTACTCCACACAGTGTATGGACTTTGTCAACCGTCCTGGGGTGTTGCCAATTAAATTCCAGGAGCCCCCGAAGCATACAGTGGTTCCAAGCTGGAACAGCCAAGACATCCTGACAAGGCTGGATGAAATCCAGGCAAGGATAACATCCACTTACGGGACAGTTTTAAAAATGGATTCAACGAAAAAGGTTAGTGGTGGATTTGTGTTTACGTTTGCTGTTGTCTGTTATATGCCAGCATGTTATTCTATTTGAATTCTACATTGTATGATGTTTTATTGCATCTAATGCACTCTCCCAATTATGTCTATTGTAGATCACCAAAAAGCTCGCTGGGACGGCTAGAGGAACAGGACTTTGGCTCACCTCTGTTGGCAACGAGTTTGGTCAGGTGCTTATCAGTGTGTTGACAGCACAGGAAGGAGCAGGGCTGGACAAGATGGTAGACGGCCTTGTGAAACGGTTCCAGCAGGCAGGTGTAGATCCGCCTGCTGTCTTGTACGTCGACTGTGGGTGCTGCACTGAGGTGGGGGAGACCAAGCTGAAAGCTAGATTCAGTGGATGGCCGGATCTCCTGATACGGCTGGACATCTGGCATTTCATGCGCAGGATCGCCTTGGGATGTACGACCGACGCCCATCAGCTTTACCCTGTCTTTATGTCACGGCTATCAGCGTGCATCTTTGAATGGGATGCGGCTGATGTCTCACTGCTCCGCAAAGCCAAGAGAGAGCTGATGATGTCCCAGGGTTGGCCCGCCCTGACAGATGCGGAAGTCAGCAAACACCTTACCAGGGAAGAGATGGCGCTCCATTGTCGGAGGAGGACCCGCGGAGAGGAGCCTACCATCCTCCTCCTTGAAAGGCTGTTTACGGAGCTCCTAAGCAGCAAAGGCAACGACTCCCTTGGTGTTCCTCTCCTAGACAGAGAAAGGATGGAGAAAATCTGGAGTGTCCAGAAGAAGCATGTGAAATGCATCCAAGATCCCCCTGGTGTGGTACTCTATACAGAGACTGGCACCTTAACCAAGGGAGGCGTGCTTCTGAGGACATACAGATGTGCCAGAGGCTCCACTTCCCTGGAATCCTTTCATTTACATCTGAACCGTTTTATCCCAGGTATTTATCTGCCACACAAAGAATGCATATTTAGAACTGAGCATTTATCATGTTTGTTTAGACAAAACACTGTTGTGTCTATTTACAGGGACCAGCGCCAACAGTCTGAACTTTCAGATTTATCTGTTGGAGGGGCTTAATAGGTGGAACCAGGACAGGGAGGCTGCTTCTTTGTCATCAGAACCATCAGCTTTGCGCAGCTACACAGGAGAACTCATTCACTGTGTAAACTGCAATTATGAAAAGCTGTTTGGCAGGAAAGTGGTCCCCAAGTTTTGTCCACCAGCACGTTACACCGGTAAAAGCATTTGTCAAGGGCATTAACATGCAATTGTGTAAAATATCATGCATTAAATGTTCCGTTTAAAACACATTTGTATTGGTTTTCTGTTTATTTATTGTTTGTATTCCAGGTGAGCTCATTGGATTGCAGTATTTGTTCAGTCAGACTGGTCAGGCACTGCAGGAAATGAACCCAGACTCTGAGCAGACAGCAGAGCTCATTAATGATCTCAATGTGGAAGAGCGGGAGGAAGATGAGGGCTTCTGTGACATAAACGAGGATCACACAATAAGAGATCTGGGTGTTGATGCATCACCACACCTCTCCACATTGACAACGGGTTCTTTCACCACGGTCACGAGCAGTGTCACCTCCATCCTGGGTGCCTCAACAACATCTTTGGTGCCTGACACCAATGTTCCCACACAGCCTACATCACCTGGACCCTCTGGATCTGAAGTGCTGCCTGTTTCCTGTGAGACTTCTGATATGTCTGTCCAATTGGAGTTTGAAGATGCTGGGGAGGAAGGTGATGAAGAGATGGTATGTTCCACATATGTAATTTTAATAAATAAAAATTCTATGATATTCTGTCGTTGGCCAACATCTGTGCTGTGAAGCCAAAGTTTCCGCAAATTTAATCTAACAATTATTGTTTTTGTTTTTTCAATAGGCTGTTGACTACCAAAATGTGCCTGGTTTCCAACATGTGGACAGGCTTGCAGAATATCTGGTGGGGCTCCGGGGACACACGGCCCTCTGCCTAAGCAACCAGGAAGCAGACACCATAATTGGACTTTGGCAGAAGCTGGATGACAGAGACAAGCAGAGGGTGGTGTATTCAGCTCGTCACCAGGAGCGACTGCTGAGCGGGCGCTTCAGGACCCCAAAGAGGCCTTCCCACACACCTGGAGTAGAGAGCACGACCAGGTGTTTGCTGGGTGCTGGCAGCGTACCTGCTCAGTGGCCTGACTGCTGTCGTCTGGTGGAGACCATATTTATCAGGCTTTGCACAATTTACCCTAGCCCCAAGAAAAAAGGAAAGGGAAGCCTGTCAAGATGGTCTCTTATTCTCCAAGACTACCGGAGGATAAGGCAGCTTGTGCTTGGAAACAGCTTGGTAATGGAAGGAACATCGATGCAGCTGGTGGAGGTAAACCAAAACACCCTGATTCAGTGGCACAACAACAGACAGAAACAGCAGGAACTGTCTGTTCTACTTCAGGGCATTGAGTTGCCTCAGCCCCTTCCAGAAGCTCAGGAACCCCTTGTGGCTGCTAAACAGCTACGGACGGAGCCACATCAGCCAGCTGAGCAGCACCAGTACAAGCTACCTGAGAGCACAGCAGGCCAAGCAAAGCAGAGGCAGACATCCGTTAGGCATCCACCTCTCAGACCCAAAACTGCAGTTCAAAGCCAACCGCTGGTAACACAATCTGGAGCATCACTGCAGATTGTGCCGAATGTACTTGTGCCAGCAGGACCAGGTTTCCAGAGTTGTCCCATGTTCCAGTATGTGCCGATGGTCCAGGGCATGTCGACGGTGCAGGGTATGCCAATGATGCAGTTACCACCAACAGTTGTCCAGGTCAACGCCTCACAGCCTGCTGCACCTGCTGCCAATCCAGGTCCCGTAGCAAAGAGACCATACAGAAGAACTGTGGAGGCTAACACATGCAAGAAGTGTGGCCAATTTAAAACCACAGAAACTGGTCATAGCCAGTATAGGGGCAGGGTGTACTGCCCAAAAACTGAGACTCTTTCAAAAGAGGAATGGTTGGAGGAAATGAGGAGGACCAAGTCAAAATAAAACACTACACTATACTGTGTTCATGTTTATAGTGTCCTTTAACAATTATTCCACTACTTGGTTGTTATTTGGCTTCTTTTTCTTTTTTATTTATTTTAATTTATTTATAATTTAACTTTGTATTTATTGTTTATTTAAGAGTTTATTGAATTTATTTTAATTTAATTTATAATTTTTATGAATACTTATTTAAAATTGATTGTCTATATGTTATGTTTAAGTATTGTTTACATAGTTTGCTTTGTTAATTGTTATGCTGATTTTCTCTTAACACTTAATTGTTTTAAAACATTATTTAAAAAGTATTTGTTTGATTTTTATTTATTGTTTGTTGTTTTATATTCTATAGATCTCTATTTATACATAACTTTTGAACATGTAATTAAAAAATTATTTGACAAACTGAACATTTTAATTGAATATTTATCACTTTTCTGTTTACATAGCTATTATTGAAATAAAAACATTTAAGAGACTATTTCTGAATTTTGTCGTTCTTGCAACATGAGCAGTTTTCACATAATTTCTATGGTTTGCAGCTTTGTTATTTGCAGAAAAAAAGAAGTGCTCTTTATTATTACCGATAATAACATAAAATGATAATAACATTTGTAATAAAATAGCATTAGTAATAACACAGAGCAAATGTATCGTACATTTTTAATGAAAGCACTAAGAAAGAAGTACAATTGTTTATTTGGAACAAAATGCTTTCGACAATTTCTTTGTTATTAAGATTAAAGTAAAAAAATGAAAAGTTTGTCTTTAGCTGGATTCGAACCGCCACCTGGTGAGTGCCTGCAATAGAAAACAACGCAATTCAGATGTGTGCATTTCATGACTTACAAAGCTTGCAAATGCATCAACACTCAAACACCAGAAAAGAACCTTGTCATAACTTCAATTTTCACTCTTTCTTTTTTCTCGTTTTCCTTTCTCTTCTTCCCCTTCCCTTTTTCTTTCTCCCCCCTTCTTCCCCCTTCTTCCCCCTTCTTCCCCACCTTTAATGGACGATTGTTCCCCAGCTTGAACGCAGCGCCTTAGACCGCTCGGCCATCCTGACGACACACATTAAATAGCCAAATAGAAGCCGGGTAATTATTTCTGGCCAAAAAAATAGTTTTTCTGGAGGCATGCTAAATCCGGTGGCATGCATCACAGGCTCAGACATGCCTCGTTGGCGCAGTTAGGCAGCGCGTCAGTCTCATAATCTGAAGGTCGTGAGTTCGAGCCTCACACGGGGCAGCACTGTGCTACTTTTTAGGACAATTCCAAACTTTGCAGTCTGGATTCACTTCCTTTCCCTAGATGTTACTGTCTACACCCCTCTCAAAACATATTGTGTCATCTACCTAGGAAAGGAATATGCTGTGTGCCTCTTCCTTAACAATGATAAACGTACACACAACTCCTGTTGCTAGATGACAGTTTCCCTGGTGGTCTAGTGGCTAGGATTCGGCGCTCTCACCGCCGCTGTTGGACTTTTCAAGGGTCCTTCGTGTTCAAAAATTGGAGAGAGACAATCGCTAATAATAATGCTCCAATCACGTCGGGGTCACCAAATTGTTGGACTTTTCAAGGGTCCTTCGTGTTCAAAAATCGGAGATCAGACTTGTCGAATAAGTTGAAACTTTATTGATCAGAATACAGCGCTGGGTTGTCAGTCCACGACTTCCACACTGACCAACAACTCAGTAACAAAATCACACAATATTTATAGTATGTATCGTCGGTCTATCTTCGGAGTGGTTGGAGGTTTTCCCTGGTTTCTACCAATGGCTGATCAGTCCTTTGTCTCCTTTGGTCAATGGCAGACTTCCCCTTTAGTTTCTGCAAAACAACTAATTTTCTCTGTTTTCCCAGAAACAATATATCATCATCTTTTTTGTCTTATATGGTATGGAATGTGTGTGTATGTCTCCGATCAGTACATCCTCAGTATAGGTGCACCTTAAATCTCGTTGTTTTGTTCTTAAGGTCAACTTATGGTCAGCTTGAGACATTACAGGACGTACATCCTCAGTATAAGTGCATCTTAAATCTTGTTGTTTAGTTCTTAAGGTCAGCTTAAGGTCAGCTCCATGCATTACAGGCCTTAGCTTTCCTCCCGTTTACACTCACACACACATTCCTGTTGTAGCACATCCTTATTTGCACACAGTTTTGTGAAATTCCTAGCAGGAGACATATGGTTATATTTTAATGCACCTATTGCTAGTGAATGGTTAATAAAACATCAATCAATAAAACATAAGAGTATAATATTGTATAAGAAAGATGATTAATACAGCATTGGTTAATAAAACATAAAATCATAAAAGCTGTTTAATGCAACATAAGATTGTATCATTTTCCACACCGCGGCCCGGGTTCGATTCCCGGTCAGGGAATTTTTTAGGATGCTATTGGTCTATATTTGCTGGACTAGCAACAACCAGGATTGTGGTATTTTTATATGTAAATGGGCTCAAACCATGACTTACCTGCTATTTAGAATAACTTGGGAGTGCCTCTACAGTGATGAAGTCTCCATTTTGGATCTTGAACCCACTGAGATTCTCCAAGTAGAAGCTGTTGCATTTAAAAGAGAAATCCTTCGAGCCGGATTCGAACCAGCGACCTAAGGATGGCTGATAGAACACCTACAGTCCTCCGCTCTACCATCTGAGCTATGGAAGGACCATGGTTAATTTCACCAAAGGGGCACTTTCGCATATCCTTGGGCTTCCAAACTTGACAAAGGACATTGAAGGCAGAATATCCTTTGTAAAGGACCGAAGCGAGCCAGCCAGGAGTCGAACCTAGAATCTTCTGATCCGTAGTCAGACGCGTTATCCATTGTGCCACTGGCCCTCCGACATGCACTCAGTGTTACTGTGTCAAATAAACAGACTAACCAACAGCCAATCTACAACATTGTGCAGGGTTTGCTTGACAGAGGGTCCGAAATCTTTGATCAATGTTTGTAAATTAGCCCCAGCTTTTGTGCATCCACAACCCAGAAAAGAAATTCACTGATTCACTAAGCCTGCTTGAGAAACAAGAAAACTTGAGCTGCAGTGTGCTCCCTGTGTGTGTCCAATGGGGTGGTCATTGGATCAGGCTCCTCCCTGAAATTAACACATGCAGGTATGATTACACATGGTTGTCACACCGCTTCAGTCACCCCCTGAACTGTTAAGCTAACATTTTGCTCAGCACAGGTACAAAGATTTAGATATGCTAGCCAAAAAGAGACTCAAGACCCTTCTTCCTCTTTTCTGTTTCTTCTCAGCTACACAATAACGTGTGGTTATTTAGCCTGGTCATTCAGAGAGAGACAAAGGAGAATCAGGAAACACTGCACAACATTGTATACAAACCCAAGTTTTTTTCACCCAAACAAGGAACAGTGATTTATTGGATCCTTAAACCTTCTTGAGCTAAAAGAGAAGTTAGAGCTTTTGAGCATGCACATCCCAGAAAAGCAATTCACTGGTTCACTAAGCCTGCTTGAGAAACAAGAACATTTGAGCTGCAGTGTGCTTCCTGTGTGTGTCCAATGGGGTGGTCATTGGATCAGGCTCCTCCCTGAAATTAACACATGAAGGTCTGATTACACATCGTTGTCACACCGCTTCAGCCACCCCCTGAACTGTTAAGCTTACATTTTGCTGAGCACAGGTACAAAGATTTAGATATGCTAGCCAAAAAGAGACTCAAGACCCTTCTTCCTCTTTTCTGTTTCTTCTCAGCTACACAATAACGTGTGGTTATTTAGCCTGGTCATTCAGAGAGAGACAAAGGAGAATCAGGAAACACTGCACAACATTGTATACAAACCCAAGTTTTTTTCACCCAAACAAGGAACAGTGATTTATTGGATCCTTAAACCTTCTTGAGCTAAAAGAGAAGCTAGAGCTTTTGTGCATGCACAACCCATAAAAGCAATTCACTGGTTCAATAAGCCTGCTTGAGAAACAAGAAAACTTGAGCTGCAGTGTGCTCCCTGTGTGTGTCCAATGGGGTGGTCATTGGATCAGGCTCCTCCCTGAAATTAACACATGAAGGTCTGATTACACATCGTTGTCACACCACTTCATTCACCCTGTGAACTGTTAAGCTAACATTTTGCTGAGCACAGGTACAAAGATTTAGATCTGCTAGCCAAAAAGAGACCCAAGACCCTTCTTCCTCTTTCCTTTTTTTTCAGCTACACATTAAAGTGTGGTTATTTTGCCTGGTCATTGACAGAGAGACATAGGAGAATCAGGAAACACTGCACAACATTGTTTACAAACCCAGGTTTTTTTCACCCAAATAAAGAACAGTGATTTATTGGATCGTTAAACCTACTTGAGCTGCAAGACAAACATGAGTTACAGTGTGCTGCAAAGTCCAATGAAGAAACCTTTGGCACAGGCTAATCCTGGGTTATTCTATATTGAAAGGAGCTATTCTTAAAGAGCCATCATATGAAGGGGTACAGCAAAAAGGACTAGAGAAGAACATTATACGCAAATTCAGCTTTCAGATTTATTCCTGTGCACCCAAACCAGCAAATAATTCTATGTTTCATCCTGCATTCTATGTTTCAAATAAGACTCACACCAGGCTAATCTATGAGCAAAGTAATGTCAGAAGTGGGATTCGAACCCACGCCTCCAGTGGAGACTGCGACCTGAACGCAGCGCCTTAGACCGCTCGGCCATCCTGACGACACACATTAAATAGCCAAATAGAAGCCGTGTAATTATTTCTGGCCAAAAAAATAGTTTTTCTGGAGGCATGCTAAATCCGGTGGCATGCATCACAGGCTCAGACATGCCTCGTTGGCGCAGTTAGGCAGCGCGTCAGTCTCATAATCTGAAGGTCGTGAGTTCGAGCCTCACACGGGGCAGCACTGTGCTACTTTTTAGGACAATTCCAAACTTTGCAGTCTGGATTCACTTCCTTTCCCTAGATGTTACTGTCTACACCCCTCTCAAAACATATTGTGTCATCTACCTAGGAAAGGAATATGCTGTGTGCCTCTTCCTTAACAATGATAAACGTACACACAACTCCTGTTGCTAGATGACAGTTTCCCTGGTGGTCTAGTGGCTAGGATTCGGCGCTCTCACCGCCGCGGCCCGGGTTCGATTCCCGGTCAGGGAATTTTTTAGGATGCTATTGGTCTATATTTGCTGGACTAGCAACAACCAGGATTTATAACCCTTGTGGTATTTTTATATGTAAATGGGCTCAAACCATGACTTACCTGCTATTTAGAATAACTTGGGAGTGCCTCTACAGTGATGAAGTCTCCATTTTGGATCTTGAACCCACTGAGATTCTCCAAGTAGAAGCTGTTGCATTTAAAAGAGAAATCCTTCGAGCCGGATTCGAACCAGCGACCTAAGGATGGCTGATAGAACACCTACAGTCCTCCGCTCCACCATCTGAGCTATCGAAGGACCATGGTTAATTTCACCAAAGGGGCACTTTCGCATATCCTTGGCCTCCAAACTTGACAAAAGACATTGAAGGCAGAATATCCTTTGTAATGGACCGAAGCGAGCCAGCCAGGAGTCGAACCTAGAATCTTCTGATCCGTAGTCAGACGCGTTATCCATTGTGCCACTGGCCCTCCGACATGCACTCAGTGTTACTGTGTCAAATAAACAGACTAACCAACAGCCAATCTACAACATTGTGCAGGGTTTGCTTGACAGAGGGTCCGAAATCTTTGATCAATGTTTGTAAATTAGCCCCAGCTTTTGTGCATCCACAACCCAGAAAAGAAATTCACTGATTCACTAAGCCTGCTTGAGAAACAAGAAAACTTGAGCTGCAGTGTGCTCCCTGTGTGTGTCCAATGGGGTGGTCATTGGATCAGGCTCCTCCCTGAAATTAACACATGCAGGTATGATTACACATGGTTGTCACACCGCTTCAGTCACCCCCTGAACTGTTAAGCTAACATTTTGCTCAGCACAGGTACAAAGATTTAGATATGCTAGCCAAAAAGAGACTCAAGACCCTTCTTCCTCTTTTCTGTTTCTTCTCAGCTACACAATAACGTGTGGTTATTTAGCCTGGTCATTCAGAGAGAGACAAAGGAGAATCAGGAAACACTGCACAACATTGTATACAAACCCAAGTTTTTTTCACCCAAACAAGGAACAGTGATTTATTGGATCCTTAAACCTTCTTGAGCTAAAAGAGAAGTTAGAGCTTTTGAGCATGCACATCCCAGAAAAGCAATTCACTGGTTCACTAAGCCTGCTTGAGAAACAAGAACATTTGAGCTGCAGTGTGCTTCCTGTGTGTGTCCAATGGGGTGGTCATTGGATCAGGCTCCTCCCTGAAATTAACACATGAAGGTCTGATTACACATCGTTGTCACACCGCTTCAGCCACCCCCTGAACTGTTAAGCTTACATTTTGCTGAGCACAGGTACAAAGATTTAGATATGCTAGCCAAAAAGAGACTCAAGACCCTTCTTCCTCTTTTCTGTTTCTTCTCAGCTACACAATAACGTGTGGTTATTTAGCCTGGTCATTCAGAGAGAGACAAAGGAGAATCAGGAAACACTGCACAACATTGTATACAAACCCAAGTTTTTTTCACCCAAACAAGGAACAGTGATTTATTGGATCCTTAAACCTTCTTGAGCTAAAAGAGAAGCTAGAGCTTTTGTGCATGCACAACCCATAAAAGCAATTCACTGGTTCAATAAGCCTGCTTGAGAAACAAGAAAACTTGAGCTGCAGTGTGCTCCCTGTGTGTGTCCAATGGGGTGGTCATTGGATCAGGCTCCTCCCTGAAATTAACACATGAAGGTCTGATTACACATCGTTGTCACACCACTTCATTCACCCTGTGAACTGTTAAGCTAACATTTTGCTGAGCACAGGTACAAAGATTTAGATCTGCTAGCCAAAAAGAGACCCAAGACCCTTCTTCCTCTTTCCTTTTTTTTCAGCTACACATTAAAGTGTGGTTATTTTGCCTGGTCATTGACAGAGAGACATAGGAGAATCAGGAAACACTGCACAACATTGTTTACAAACCCAGGTTTTTTTCACCCAAATAAAGAACAGTGATTTATTGGATCGTTAAACCTACTTGAGCTGCAAGACAAACATGAGTTACAGTGTGCTGCAAAGTCCAATGGAGAAACCTTTGGCACAGGCTAATCCTGGGCTATTCTATATTGAAAGGAGCTATTCTTAAAGAGCCATCATATGAAGGGGTACAGCAAAAAGGACTAGAGAAGAACATTATACGCAAATTCAGCTTTCAGATTTATTCCTGTGCACCCAAACCAGCAAATAATTCTATGTTTCATCCTGCATTCTATGTTTCAAATAAGACTCACACCAGGCTAATCTATGAGCAAAGTAATGTCAGAAGTGGGATTCGAACCCACGCCTCCAGTGGAGACTGCGACCTGAACGCAGCGCCTTAGACCGCTCGGCCATCCTGACGACACACATTAAATAGCCAAATAGAAGCCGGGTAATTATTTCTGGCCAAAAAAATAGTTTTTCTGGAGGCATGCTAAATCCGGTGGCATGCATCACAGGCTCAGACATGCCTCGTTGGCGCAGTTAGACAGCGCGTCAGTCTCATAATCTGAAGGTCGTGAGTTCGAGCCTCACACGGGGCAGCACTGTGCTACTTTTTAGGACAATTCCAAACTTTGCAGTCTGGATTCACTTCCTTTCCCTAGATGTTACTGTCTACACCCCTCTCAAAACATATTGTGTCATCTACCTAGGAAAGGAATATGCTGTGTGCCTCTTCCTTAACAATGATAAACGTACACACAACTCCTGTTGCTAGATGACAGTTTCCCTGGTGGTCTAGTGGCTAGGATTCGGCGCTCTCACCGCCGCGGCCCGGGTTCGATTCCCGGTCAGGGAATTTTTTAGGATGCTATTGGTCTATATTTGCTGGACTAGCAACAACCAGGATTTATAACCCTTGTGGTATTTTTATATGTAAATGGGCTCAAACCATGACTTACCTGCTATTTAGAATAACTTGGGAGTGCCTCTACAGTGATGAAGTCTCCATTTTGGATCTTGAACCCACTGAGATTCTCCAAGTAGAAGCTGTTGCATTTAAAAGAGAAATCCTTCGAGCCGGATTCGAACCAGCGACCTAAGGATGGCTGATAGAACACCTACAGTCCTCCGCTCTACCATCTGAGCTATGGAAGGACCATGGTTAATTTCACCAAAGGGGCACTTTCGCATATCCTTGGGCTTCCAAACTTGACAAAGGACATTGAAGGCAGAATATCCTTTGTAAAGGACCGAAGCGAGCCAGCCAGGAGTCGAACCTAGAATCTTCTGATCCGTAGTCAGACGCGTTATCCATTGTGCCACTGGCCCTCCGACATGCACTCAGTGTTACTGTGTCAAATAAACAGACTAACCAACAGCCAATCTACAACATTGTGCAGGGTTTGCTTGACAGAGGGTCCGAAATCTTTGATCAATGTTTGTAAATTAGCCCCAGCTTTTGTGCATCCACAACCCAGAAAAGAAATTCACTGATTCACTAAGCCTGCTTGAGAAACAAGAAAACTTGAGCTGCAGTGTGCTCCCTGTGTGTGTCCAATGGGGTGGTCATTGGATCAGGCTCCTCCCTGAAATTAACACATGCAGGTATGATTACACATGGTTGTCACACCGCTTCAGTCACCCCCTGAACTGTTAAGCTAACATTTTGCTGAGCACAGGTACAAAGATTTAGATATGCTAGCCAAAAAGAGACTCAAGACCCTTCTTCCTCTTTTCTGTTTCTTCTCAGCTACACAATAACGTGTGGTTATTTAGCCTGGTTATTCAGAGAGAGACAAAGGAGAATCAGGAAACACTGCACAACATTGTATACAAACCCAAGTTTTTTTCACCCAAACAAGGAACAGTGATTTATTGGATCCTTAAACCTTCTTGAGCTAAAAGAGAAGTTAGAGCTTTTGAGCATGCACATCCCAGAAAAGCAATTCACTGGTTCACTAAGCCTGCTTGAGAAACAAGAACATTTGAGCTGCAGTGTGCTTCCTGTGTGTGTCCAATGGGGTGGTCATTGGATCAGGCTCCTCCCTGAAATTAACACATGAAGGTCTGATTACACATCGTTGTCACACCGCTTCAGCCACCCCCTGAACTGTTAAGCTAACATTTTGCTGAGCACAGGTACAAAGATTTAGATATGCTAGCCAAAAAGAGACTCAAGACCCTTCTTCCTCTTTTCTGTTTCTTCTCAGCTACACAATAACGTGTGGTTATTTAGCCTGGTCATTCAGAGAGAGACAAAGGAGAATCAGGAAACACTGCACAACATTGTATACAAACCCAAGTTTTTTTCACCCAAACAAGGAACAGTGATTTATTGGATCCTTAAACCTTCTTGAGCTAAAAGAGAAGTTAGAGCTTTTGAGCATGCACATCCCAGAAAAGCAATTCACTGGTTCACTAAGCCTGCTTGAGAAACAAGAACATTTGAGCTGCAGTGTGCTTCCTGTGTGTGTCCAATGGGGTGGTCATTGGATCAGGCTCCTCCCTGAAATTAACACATGAAGGTCTGATTACACATCGTTGTCACACCGCTTCAGCCACCCCCTGAACTGTTAAGCTTACATTTTGCTGAGCACAGGTACAAAGATTTAGATATGCTAGCCAAAAAGAGACTCAAGACCCTTCTTCCTCTTTTCTGTTTCTTCTCAGCTACACAATAACGTGTGGTTATTTAGCCTGGTCATTCAGAGAGAGACAAAGGAGAATCAGGAAACACTGCACAACATTGTATACAAACCCAAGTTTTTTTCACCCAAACAAGGAACAGTGATTTATTGGATCCTTAAACCTTCTTGAGCTAAAAGAGAAGCTAGAGCTTTTGTGCATGCACAACCCATAAAAGCAATTCACTGGTTCAATAAGCCTGCTTGAGAAACAAGAAAACTTGAGCTGCAGTGTGCTCCCTGTGTGTGTCCAATGGGGTGGTCATTGGATCAGGCTCCTCCCTGAAATTAACACATGAAGGTCTGATTACACATCGTTGTCACACCACTTCATTCACCCTGTGAACTGTTAAGCTAACATTTTGCTGAGCACAGGTACAAAGATTTAGATCTGCTAGCCAAAAAGAGACCCAAGACCCTTCTTCCTCTTTCCTTTTTTTTCAGCTACACATTAAAGTGTGGTTATTTTGCCTGGTCATTGACAGAGAGACATAGGAGAATCAGGAAACACTGCACAACATTGTTTACAAACCCAGGTTTTTTTCACCCAAATAAAGAACAGTGATTTATTGGATCGTTAAACCTACTTGAGCTGCAAGACAAACATGAGTTACAGTGTGCTGCAAAGTCCAATGGAGAAACCTTTGGCACAGGCTAATCCTGGGCTATTCTATATTGAAAGGAGCTATTCTTAAAGAGCCATCATATGAAGGGGTACAGCAAAAAGGACTAGAGAAGAACATTATACGCAAATTCAGCTTTCAGATTTATTCCTGTGCACCCAAACCAGCAAATAATTCTATGTTTCATCCTGCATTCTATGTTTCAAATAAGACTCACACCAGGCTAATCTATGAGCAAAGTAATGTCAGAAGTGGGATTCGAACCCACGCCTCCAGTGGAGACTGCGACCTGAGCGCCAGCTGCCGAAGGATCGTCCGGGCAAATGTTGAAGAATGTTGAACGTACAGCCAATCGCGTTGGGTCGCTTCAACATTTGCAACCAATCACGTTTGAGCGCTTCAACATTTGCATCCAATCACAGAGCGGCAGCTTCAACATTTTCAACATTTCACCAATCAGAGTACCAGAATGTTGAGGACACGCTTACGCTGGTCGCCAGTGGGTGGCGTAAGCGGTTGAGATTGCCGAAGTCATCCGAAGGTTCACGAGTTTTGACGAAAGCTATGAAAGAGGTCAGGTGAGTGTCAGAGGTCAAGAAGGTACAGTAGAACGTTTAAGACCGTCGAAGAACATCACTGCCACGGACCTCACCGGTTTATTCAAACAAAAGGAACATTTGTGACAGCAGTATTAACGGTAAGAAATATATTATAACAATTTGTGCAAGACCAGTGTATTTTTTAATCATTTTTAATTACTGTGCGTTTTGCAAAACAGTTTAGGACTGAAAAATGTCGACAAAAAGGTCACACAAAGCCATGTCTGATGCTGAATGGGTTTCTCGTCTGAGAAAGTTTGCCAACACTGGAGTTTGGCCATCAGATGAAGGCAACAGACCAGCACCCAGGCAGAAGAAGTGGCACGAGATTTTTCAAAGGGTAAAAGTTTGTTTATTTCATTTTTGCACGATGGCACATTGTTTATTTACTTGGCATGGTTGACTATTAAAAGTAGTGTACTGTATGTACCTAATTGATCACCACATGAGCCTGTTAATTATGGAAAAAAGGTTATTCAAACATGCACACAAGACACTGCTACACACATTCATTTAGATTTGATTTTTTTGTTAAATAATGTATAATGTTAATGTAGTAACAATATAATTCTTGACGGCGTCTGTATTGTTAAAGAGAGGGTGGTTGAGGGATGTTTATTGAATAGTAGGTTTGTAACAAAATATTAAATATTTTCATTTTCCTCATTTCAATGGAGTCTCCGGGTAACTATTGGCGTTTTGTTAATAATGCATGTATTGTGTACATTTGTGTTCCAGATTGAAAAATGTCCAATGCAGTCTCGTGGTCAGCTGACCTTGCATGGAACTGTTCAGAAGTGCTTGTGTGGTTTTCACACTCAGAAGGTAACTTTATTGTTAATGTTTTGCTGGTATTTTCCCCTTCTAAAATGTTCTTCTTCCAAAATTTTCGAACTGTATTTCTGTTATTGTTGTATTCAGCCCACTGCCTCTTCTGCACCTACCACCCGGGTCGTGGACCAGCCTGCTTCCACAGCACCAGCAGTACAGAAGCGGAGTGAACCCCAGCCTCAGGCCCAGCCCCATCCATCGACATCAAGGATAGCACCGAGTTTGTCAATGGTATAACTATTTCCTATATACTCTATTCAATATATAATTTTATATATTTTTATAATTTTAGTACACAGTATGTCTTAAAGTGTCAAAGAATTTTGTTGCCAATTACAAAGGATAGTAAAGGATTTCACACATGCGTGTCAACTGTACCACCCTGTGGGGGCAGGGGGCAGCTTGTCAGCTCATTGGTGAGTTTGGCTGTCTCAGGTAAGCCCAGCTTTTGGGTGAGGTGTTTTCACACCTTTGTGTCTGTTCTAACACCTTGTTGGGAAAGTTCTAGCCAAAAAGCCAAAAAGAGACTCAAGACCCTTCTTCCTCTTTTCTGTTTCTTCTCAGCTACACAATAACGTGTGGTTATTTAGCCTGGTCATTCAGAGAGAGACAAAGGAGAATCAGGAAACACTGCACAACATTGTATACAAACCCAAGTTTTTTTCACCCAAATAAAGAACAGTGATTTATTGGATCGTTAAACCTACTTGAGCTGCAAGACAAACATGAGTTACAGTGTGCTGCAAAGTCCAATGGAGAAACCTTTGGCACAGGCTAATCCTGGGCTATTCTATATTGAAAGGAGCTATTCTTAAAGAGCCATCATATGAAGGGGTACAGCAAAAAGGACTAGAGAAGAACATTATACGCAAATTCAGCTTTCAGATTTATTCCTGTGCACCCAAACCAGCAAATAATTCTATGTTTCATCCTGCATTCTATGTTTCAAATAAGACTCACACCAGGCTAATCTATGAGCAAAGCAATGTCAGAAGTGGGAGTCGAACCCACGCCTCCAGTGGAGACTGCGACCTGAACGCAGCGCCTTAGACCGCTCGGCCATCCTGACGACACACATTAAATAGCCAAATAGAAGCCGGGTAATTATTTCTGGCCAAAAAAATAGTTTTTCTGGAGGCATGCTAAATCCGGTGGCATGCATCACAGGCTCAGACATGCCTCGTTGGCGCAGTTAGGCAGCGCGTCAGTCTCATAATCTGAAGGTCGTGAGTTCGAGCCTCACACGGGGCAGCACTGTGCTACTTTTTAGGACAATTCCAAACTTTGCAGTCTGGATTCACTTCCTTTCCCTAGATGTTACTGTCTACACCCCTCTCAAAACATATTGTGTCATCTACCTAGGAAAGGAATATGCTGTGTGCCTCTTCCTTAACAATGATAAACGTACACACAACTCCTGTTGCTAGATGACAGTTTCCCTGGTGGTCTAGTGGCTAGGATTCGGCGCTCTCACCGCCGCGGCCCGGGTTCGATTCCCGGTCAGGGAATTTTTTAGGATGCTATTGGTCTATATTTGCTGGACTAGCAACAACCAGGATTGTGGTATTTTTATATGTAAATGGGCTCAAACCATGACTTACCTGCTATTTAGAATAACTTGGGAGTGCCTCTACAGTGATGAAGTCTCCATTTTGGATCTTGAACCCACTGAGATTCTCCAAGTAGAAGCTGTTGCATTTAAAAGAGAAATCCTTCGAGCCGGATTCGAACCAGCGACCTAAGGATGGCTGATAGAACACCTACAGTCCTCCGCTCTACCATCTGAGCTATGGAAGGACCATGGTTAATTTCACCAAAGGGGCACTTTCGCATATCCTTGGGCTTCCAAACTTGACAAAGGACATTGAAGGCAGAATATCCTTTGTAAAGGACCGAAGCGAGCCAGCCAGGAGTCGAACCTAGAATCTTCTGATCCGTAGTCAGACGCGTTATCCATTGTGCCACTGGCCCTCCGACATGCACTCAGTGTTACTGTGTCAAATAAACAGACTAACCAACAGCCAATCTACAACATTGTGCAGGGTTTGCTTGACAGAGGGTCCGAAATCTTTGATCAATGTTTGTAAATTAGCCCCAGCTTTTGTGCATCCACAACCCAGAAAAGAAATTCACTGATTCACTAAGCCTGCTTGAGAAACAAGAAAACTTGAGCTGCAGTGTGCTCCCTGTGTGTGTCCAATGGGGTGGTCATTGGATCAGGCTCCTCCCTGAAATTAACACATGCAGGTATGATTACACATGGTTGTCACACCGCTTCAGTCACCCCCTGAACTGTTAAGCTAACATTTTGCTGAGCACAGGTACAAAGATTTAGATATGCTAGCCAAAAAGAGACTCAAGACCCTTCTTCCTCTTTTCTGTTTCTTCTCAGCTACACAATAACGTGTGGTTATTTAGCCTGGTCATTCAGAGAGAGACAAAGGAGAATCAGGAAACACTGCACAACATTGTATACAAACCCAAGTTTTTTTCACCCAAACAAGGAACAGTGATTTATTGGATCCTTAAACCTTCTTGAGCTAAAAGAGAAGTTAGAGCTTTTGAGCATGCACATCCCAGAAAAGCAATTCACTGGTTCACTAAGCCTGCTTGAGAAACAAGAACTTTTGAGCTGCAGTGTGCTTCCTGTGTGTGTCCAATGGGGTGGTCATTGGATCAGGCTCCTCCCTGAAATTAACACATGAAGGTCTGATTACACATCGTTGTCACACCGCTTCAGCCACCCCCTGAACTGTTAAGCTAACATTTTGCTGAGCACAGGTACAAAGATTTAGATATGCTAGCCAAAAAGAGACTCAAGACCCTTCTTCCTCTTTTCTGTTTCTTCTCAGCTACACAATAACGTGTGGTTATTTAGCCTGGTCATTCAGAGAGAGACAAAGGAGAATCAGGAAACACTGCACAACATTGTATACAAACCCAAGTTTTTTTCACCCAAACAAGGAACAGTGATTTATTGGATCCTTAAACCTTCTTGAGCTAAAAGAGAAGTTAGAGCTTTTGAGCATGCACATCCCAGAAAAGCAATTCACTGGTTCACTAAGCCTGCTTGAGAAACAAGAACATTTGAGCTGCAGTGTGCTTCCTGTGTGTGTCCAATGGGGTGGTCATTGGATCAGGCTCCTCCCTGAAATTAACACATGAAGGTCTGATTACACATCGTTGTCACACCGCTTCAGCCACCCCCTGAACTGTTAAGCTTACATTTTGCTGAGCACAGGTACAAAGATTTAGATATGCTAGCCAAAAAGAGACTCAAGACCCTTCTTCCTCTTTTCTGTTTCTTCTCAGCTACACAATAACGTGTGGTTATTTAGCCTGGTCATTCAGAGAGAGACAAAGGAGAATCAGGAAACACTGCACAACATTGTATACAAACCCAAGTTTTTTTCACCCAAACAAGGAACAGTGATTTATTGGATCCTTAAACCTTCTTGAGCTAAAAGAGAAGCTAGAGCTTTTGTGCATGCACAACCCATAAAAGCAATTCACTGGTTCAATAAGCCTGCTTGAGAAACAAGAAAACTTGAGCTGCAGTGTGCTCCCTGTGTGTGTCCAATGGGGTGGTCATTGGATCAGGCTCCTCCCTGAAATTAACACATGAAGGTCTGATTACACATCGTTGTCACACCACTTCATTCACCCTGTGAACTGTTAAGCTAACATTTTGCTGAGCACAGGTACAAAGATTTAGATCTGCTAGCCAAAAAGAGACCCAAGACCCTTCTTCCTCTTTCCTTTTTTTTCAGCTACACATTAAAGTGTGGTTATTTTGCCTGGTCATTGACAGAGAGACATAGGAGAATCAGGAAACACTGCACAACATTGTTTACAAACCCAGGTTTTTTTCACCCAAATAAAGAACAGTGATTTATTGGATCGTTAAACCTACTTGAGCTGCAAGACAAACATGAGTTACAGTGTGCTGCAAAGTCCAATGGAGAAGCCTTTGGCACAGGCTAATCCTGGGCTATTCTATATTGAAAGGAGCTATTCTTAAAGAGCCATCATATGAAGGGGTACAGCAAAAAGGACTAGAGAAGAACATTATACGCAAATTCAGCTTTCAGATTTATTCCTGTGCACCCAAACCAGCAAATAATTCTATGTTTCATCCTGCATTCTATGTTTCAAATAAGACTCACACCAGGCTAATCTATGAGCAAAGTAATGTCAGAAGTGGGATTCGAACCCACGCCTCCAGTGGAGACTGCGACCTGAGCGCCAGCTGCCGAAGGATCGTCCGGGCAAATGTTGAAGAATGTTGAACGTACAGCCAATCGCGTTGGGTCGCTTCAACATTTGCAACCAATCACGTTTGAGCGCTTCAACATTTGCATCCAATCACAGAGCGGCAGCTTCAACATTTTCAACATTTCACCAATCAGAGTACCAGAATGTTGAGGACACGCTTACGCTGGTCGCCAGTGGGTGGCGTAAGCGGTTGAGATTGCCGAAGTCATCCGAAGGTTCACGAGTTTTGACGAAAGCTATGAAAGAGGTCAGGTGAGTGTCAGAGGTCAAGAAGGTACAGTAGAACGTTTAAGACCGTCGAAGAACATCACTGCCACGGACCTCACCGGTTTATTCAAACAAAAGGAACATTTGTGACAGCAGTATTAACGGTAAGAAATATATTATAACAATTTGTGCAAGACCAGTGTATTTTTTAATCATTTTTAATTACTGTGCGTTTTGCAAAACAGTTTAGGACTGAAAAATGTCGACAAAAAGGTCACACAAAGCCATGTCTGATGCTGAATGGGTTTCTCGTCTGAGAAAGTTTGCCAACACTGGAGTTTGGCCATCAGATGAAGGCAACAGACCAGCACCCAGGCAGAAGAAGTGGCACGAGATTTTTCAAAGGGTAAAAGTTTGTTTATTTCATTTTTGCACGATGGCACATTGTTTATTTACTTGGCATGGTTGACTATTAAAAGTAGTGTACTGTATGTACCTAATTGATCACCACATGAGCCTGTTAATTATGGAAAAAAGGTTATTCAAACATGCACACAAGACACTGCTACACACATTCATTTAGATTTGATTTTTTTGTTAAATAATGTATAATGTTAATGTAGTAACAATATAATTCTTGACGGCGTCTGTATTGTTAAAGAGAGGGTGGTTGAGGGATGTTTATTGAATAGTAGGTTTGTAACAAAATATTAAATATTTTCATTTTCCTCATTTCAATGGAGTCTCCGGGTAACTATTGGCGTTTTGTTAATAATGCATGTATTGTGTACATTTGTGTTCCAGATTGAAAAATGTCCAATGCAGTCTCGTGGTCAGCTGACCTTGCATGGAACTGTTCAGAAGTGCTTGTGTGGTTTTCACACTCAGAAGGTAACTTTATTGTTAATGTTTTGCTGGTATTTTCCCCTTCTAAAATGTTCTTCTTCCAAAATTTTCGAACTGTATTTCTGTTATTGTTGTATTCAGCCCACTGCCTCTTCTGCACCTACCACCCGGGTCGTGGACCAGCCTGCTTCCACAGCACCAGCAGTACAGAAGCGGAGTGAACCCCAGCCTCAGGCCCAGCCCCATCCATCGACATCAAGGATAGCACCGAGTTTGTCAATGGTATAACTATTTCCTATATACTCTATTCAATATATAATTTTATATATTTTTATAATTTTAGTACACAGTATGTCTTAAAGTGTCAAAGAATTTTGTTGCCAATTACAAAGGATAGTAAAGGATTTCACACAT